>PVJD01000133.1:0-637739 GCA_004026545.1 Mormoops blainvillei
AAAAGACCAAATCTTCCTAAGGTATAAACTGCAGAGTAGTATCTCTTCTTCCTCTTGACATTATTGATTCCACTTCCCAAAGATGACCACTGTTACCAGTTTCTTGTTAATATATCAGAACTTTATAAACACAAATATTGTATAATCCTTTATTTTATGTAAATAAGGCTAACCTGTGTAGACTGTATAATGTATCTCTATCTCATGTTTCAAATTGTTGAACAATATATATAAATTCATAGTTCCATGATTCTACCATATGATTTAACAAACCTCTATTACAAATGATATTTTGTTTGTTTTGCTTTCAGATATCTAAATAGTTATTGATAGTCATTACTTAAGATAGAAATTGTACTTAAAAGAATGTAGGGAAAGTTTGTCTTTGTATCTGTTTTGTTTTTCTGCTTGGTTGGCTTTTGTTTCTTCCTAACAAGATATTTTAGTAAAATACCTCTGTACTTTTAAAATATATATATTTTATTGATTGTGCTATTACAGTTGTCTGATTTTTTTTCTCCCCTTTATTCCCCTCCACCCTGCACCACCCCGCACCAGCATTCCCCCACTTAGTTCATGTCCATATAAGGCGATATATATAAGTTCTTTGACTTCTCCCTTTCCTATAATATTTTTAACTTCCCCCTGTCTATTTTGCACCATTTATGCTTCTTATTCCCTCAACCTTTTTCTCCATTCTCCCCTCTCCCCCTGCCCACTGATAACCCTCCATGTGATCTCTATTTCTGTGATTCTGTTGCTGTTCTAGCTGTGCACTTAGTTTTTGTTTTTGTTTTTGTTTTAGGCTCAGTTGTTGATAGTTGTGTTTGTTGTCATTTTACCATTCATAGTTTTGATCATCCTCTTTTTCTTAGATTAGTCTCTTTAACATTTCATTTAATAAGGGCTCGGTGATGATGAACTCCTTTAACTTTACTTTGTCCAGGAAGCACTTTATTTGCCCTTCCATTCTAATGATAGCTTTGCAGAATATAGTATTCTTGGATGTAGGCCCTTGCCTTTCATGACTTTGAATACTTCTTTCCAGACCCTTCTTGCCTGTAAGGTTTCTTTTGAGAAATCAGCTGATTGCCTTATGGGAACTCCTTTGTAGATAACTGTCGCCTTTTCTCTTGCTGCTATTAAGATTCTCTCCTTATCTTTATTCTTGGGTAACTTAATTAGGATGTACCTTGGTGTGTGCTTCCATGGGTCCAACTTCTTTGGGACTCTCCGAGCTTCCTGGGCTTGCATGTTTACTTCCTTTGTCAGATTGGGGAAGTTCTCCTTCATTATTTTTTCAAATAAGTTTTCAATGTCTTGCTCTTCCTCTTCTGCTTCAGGCACCCCTACAATTCGGATGCTGAAGTGTTTAAAGTTGTCCCAAAAGTTCCTCAGCCTCTCCTCATTTTTTTTGAATTCTCATTTCTTCTTTCTTTTCTGGTTGAATGTTTGTTTCCTCTCTCTGCTCCACGTCATTGATCTAATTCTCCGTTCCTTCCCTTAACTGTTGGATCCCTGTGTATTTTTTCCTTATTTCACTTTGCATAGCCTTCGCGTTTTCCTCCATTTTGCAACCATACTCAACCAACCATTTCTGTGAGCATCCTGATTACCAGTGTGTTGAACTCTGCATCTGTTAGGTTGGCTATCTCTTCATCTCTTAGTTCTATTTTTGGAGATTTGATCTGTTATTTCATTTGGCCCATATTTTTTTCTTTCTTTCTTTTTTTTGTCTTGGCATACCTATTACGTTATGAGGGGTGGAGCCTTAGTTGTTCACCAGGGTAGGGCAACCCCCGTCACTGCCTTGTGGCACTGCGTGTGGGAGAGAGGTCCGAGAGGGAACAGTGCCACTTGCTTGGCTACTGGCCAGTGCTCAGTCACTTCCCCTGCTATCCACAAGCCTTTCTGGTGCCTGTTCCTGGGTGGGTGGGTTTCTGTACCTTCTAGGACCCTGTGGGTCTCTCAAACAAACTCTCCTGTGGGGCTGGCAATTTCTTCCACTGCTACAAACCCCACAGGTTTTTACCAGTAGAGGTTTTGAGGCTTTCTTTTCCCATGCCAGAACCCTGGGTTGCGCGGTCTCTCTTGCTCTCCAGTTGTTCCTCCTGGTTTATCCATGCACCAATGTGGGACTGCACACCAATGTGGGACCGCCTGGTCTGCCAGCCACTGCCTTACCCCATGTCCTCTCTGCCCTGGCTGCCTGTCTTCACCCCTCCCACCAGTCTGGATGAATGTTTCTTCATTAACTCCTTGGTTGTCAGCCTTCCATACAGTTTGATTTTCTGGCAATTCTTGTTATTTTGTATTTTTAAATTTGTTGTCCTCCTTTTGGTTGTGTGAGGAGGCAAAGTGTATCAACCTACGCCCCCATTTGGGCTGGAAGTCCAAAATGCCTCTGTTCTTTTGATGATGTGAGTCATTACCTAAGAAAATATTACGTATTTTCCATAGGTTGTAAAAATACTGGAAATAAGTCGTAGAATCCAGTGAAACTCTTAGTGCTCACACAAGTCATAGCTATGCAAAAATACTATAAACATTTTAATTAAATGTACTCGCCTACGTTATTTTAAATTCAAGTGAGCAGAACTGTCTTTAATGAAGTTACTGCAGTGATTTCAGAGCAATCATGTTGAAATTTTCCATTTTAGCACTTAATGTTGTCACAGAATAAGGTTTATCATTTCATTGAGTGGGTGTTTTCATGAGTTCCCTGGGCACAATTCGAAGTGTTTGTGCATAATCTGTCAAGATCTCTCAACAATAAAAGCTAAGTTTTATTTCATTAATGATAAATCACTAGGAACTGAGCTTCTAAGAAGTGTTTACTGAAACCCTTTATATTTTATTTCTCAGAGAAGAATTCAAGATTTGGATGTAACCCAGGTCAAATCATGTCTGCCCCCAAAATGACAGCCAGCCACAGCATAATCACCTTGCTATTATGGAAACTGGTGCAGTTTCCTCAAAGCACATTATAAAAGAAACGTCACTCTACATGCTCTCTGGCTTTGGCCCTTGAGTTGCCCTGGTACCCCATTAAGTCAAAGAAAGCTCCAATAGCTGCCCAAAGTCCAGACCATTCTTTTCCTTCTCTGTCTACTGCAGTTTACACAGACCCCCTAAAATACATACAGAACCTATGCAGATCTTTTGGTCATAAGGGAATGACCACTCATTCTCTGGCAGAAAAACAAGGAAGTCACTGATAATCACTTAATACTTATGTCTCACTTGGCAATCAGCATATGTGACTGTTCGTTTCCCTTTCCCATCCACTTAATCTCAAAGGGTTTTCAGGAAAAGGCAAAGATTTAAGTGGTTCATCAAAAATGTTTCTGCTGTTGCTATTAAAATTATTAAGCATTTTTTCCAAGTTGCTTCAAATATGATTATAATAGTTATTTGAGTTCCTGTGCATTGGGGCAATTTTTCAATTAGGGCTCTTTTTTAAAAAATTAATTATTACATTCTTAAATTATGAGTGATGTTTATACGAGATGGGAATATTCAGTTTAAAAATCATAATCACAACCATTTAATTTCAAGTATGGCTAAAAGCAAGAGCATTTATATCGACATTAAGTGTTAACTTATATCTCGCTAATGGCGCCGAATACCTCACCCCTGTCCTGTTGTCACCATCATTAACTGCTGCATCACTAGAGCTCTGCTAAGTGTTTTAATTCAGTTCAGAACCCGTTTTACTACGTTGAAGTCTCCGTTGAAGTTATTTTTTTTTCAATCAGAGTTTACATTCAGTATAGTTTTGTATTAGGTTCAGGTGTACAGCCTAGTGCTTAGGCAATCATATACTTTGCAAAATGTCCCCCTTGATATTTCCAGTACCTGCCTGGCACCATGCATAATTATTACAATATTATTGATTATATTCCCTTTGCTGTACTTTACATCCCCGTGACTATCATGTAACTACCATTTCTTTACTTCTTAATCCCTTCAGCTTTTTCACCCAGCCCTTCCAAGCCCCTCCCTTCTGGCAACCATCGATCTGTTCTCTGTATCTATGAGTCTGTTTCAATTTTGTTTGTTTGTTTATTCTGTTCTTTAGATACCACATATAAGTGAAATTATATGGTATTTGTCTTTCTCTGACTGACAGCATAATATCCTCTAGGTCCATCCATGCTCTCGCAAATGGTTAAGATTTCATTCTTTTTCATGGCCGAGTAATATTCCATTTTGTTTGTTTGTTTGTTTGTTTATATATCTCTCACAGCTTTTTTATCCACTCATCTATCGATGAGTACTTGGGTTGCTAACATTGCTTCGCTATTATAAATAGTGCTGCAATGAACATAAGGGTGGATATAGTCTTTCAAATTAGTGTTTTGGATTTCTTCAAATAAATGTCCAGAAGTGGAACTGCTGGGTCATTAGGCAGTTCCATTTTTAATTTTTTGAGGAACTTCTGTACTGTTTGCTATAGTGGCTACACCAGTCTGCACCAACACTGTACAAGAGTTTCCTTTTCTCCACATCCTCATCGATGCTTGTTGTTTGTTG
This sequence comes from Mormoops blainvillei, assembly GCA_004026545.1. Classification (NCBI taxonomy): domain Eukaryota; kingdom Metazoa; phylum Chordata; class Mammalia; order Chiroptera; family Mormoopidae; genus Mormoops; species Mormoops blainvillei. The sequence goes on from PVJD01000133.1 coordinate 4,537, forward strand.
ATTCATTGAAGATAGCCATTCTGACAGATGTGAGGTGATATCTTGTCATGATTTTAATTTACATTTCTCTGATGATTGGTGGCATTGAGCATTTTTTCATTATGTCTATTGACCATTTGTATGTCCTCTTGAAAGAAGTGTCTATTCAGGTCCTCTGAGCATTTTTTAATTGGATTGCTTGTTTGTTTAAATTATTAATTTCCTGATCTTGGTACCATTCCCAGTGCATAAAGACATTCAGATATTTAATATTTCATTCACTGTGGTCAGAAAGCCTTCAAAAATGTATTTAGATGCACATCTACTTCCAAGCTACATAATTTCCCTGTGACATAAGCCTAACAATATTTGCACTAAATCCCATTAAGCTTTTCTATCTCATCTATTCACTCCTTATACGAAAAGAACTTGCTACCATCTCTAGGGCTAAATAAGTTTAATTTAAAAATTAAGTAAAAAGCGATTCAAATGAAGCCATTTTCCTCCTGCTGCTATCCTCACCCTTTTATTTAACGCTTGGTGCTTGCATTTCCAAACACAAATATACACATACACACCCCCAAGAGGAATATACACAGAGTTTAAAAAGTGTTGCTTCCTCCAATAAGATTCACATCTGGAAATCATTGAACCCTCATCATTTATAGCCAAACTACATAGAACCATCTAAAGAGAGATTTTCAGTGAGGAGTAGCCTATCAGAATTGAGAAATGAATGGAATAAGGTATGTATGGCTTACCATGGAATATTTTAAGATAAATTTATATTTGGAAAAATGTTATTACTTTTTAATAACTATAAAAATATAGAGCTGGACCAAATTTTCTTGGTTGATAGGGAGCCACAAAACATATACAAATCTTAAGCAAGGTATATATTCACCCCTGAGAAATATCAAAATCTCAGAAAGGATGTGTAAAATACATTTATCATCAAAACTGGGCATAAATTTTTAAACTTTGGGAAATCTTGAAATTTTTATGAATTCTACAGTAGGCTGCTTTGGGGCATGTGTAGAAAAATGAGTTTTGGGGTGTAGAAAGCCATAGACATATGAGTGTGATCGAAGAAGCAAACTTAGTGATCAGTGGTTTTAAAACTTCTCAGTGCACTTTATAAAATATATTTATTATAGAAATTAATAAGAATGATGAGATCAAGCTGATGAACACAAAAATTTCAAACTAGTCGTTATGAGTGTAATAGTATAGCTGTCGTAATATTAGCCTCAGCGGAGTTTGTGTATTTAGGACAAAACAAATATTTACGCACACAGCTCCATTGGTTTTTTGTATCAGGAAAGCTAACACACCCTCAGCAGGCTACAACCCCGTGTGTCAGAGCCAAAAGTGTGTGTCTCAGCCACCCAGAAGAAAGGTAGTTACAAAAGAATGTGGTTTGCTTTTTCAACCTCTGTAATGGGAGGGGAGCAAGAGGGCAGGGTTGGGAAATTACTGTTGAATCAGCAAACCAACAGCCTCCACCATACTTGGGTTTAAATTAATACCAATTAATTATAGCAACCAATTCAACAACCTTGTTTTCATAAACCTTTAACTTCAATTTACAAACATTATTCTATTTATGAGTCTTACAAAATAAAAGCAATCACATTCACTTTTTACTTTTAAAGAGGAATGGGAAGGGCATTCCAGGTGGGAAACAGCGTGTGAGAAGACGAAGAGAGGAGAATCCTGGCATCTTCTGGGGGCATGGCAAAGAGCATGTCAGTGGAGTGGAGGATCTTGGGAAACAGTTGATGTCAGGCTAGTAAGCAACGTGAGGCCACCACGTGGAGGGTACATGCCAGGATGAGAAGACCAAGTGGTTATAATATACGGGGCCCGCCTTCTGCAGTGCCTTTATATTGACCTTTGCTCCCTTTTCTTCATCACAGTTTCTCATGGAAGTGGACAGGATGTCAAGTGCTCCCTCAGCTATTTCCCCTGTGGGAACCTCACCAAGTGCCTGCCTCAGCATCTCCATTGTAACGGCGTGGATGACTGCGGGAACCGGGCCGATGAGGACGACTGTGGTGAGTGAAGCGCCTGTAGTCACAGCAAGAGCCCGGAGGAAAGTGACTGACGGTGGAGTCACTGAGACCTCTTGTAACAAATATAGAAATGGGAAAAAGGGAAAAACTATGTCGAATACAAAAATATAGGGTCTGGCACAAATAACGTCCCTTTTTTATTACAAATCTTTTATTACAAATCATAAGCTTTTAATTCTGTACCATAACAGCATCACACTCAAGCACACCTTATGGCATTTTAGGTGAAATGTTCAAATTAAAACTATAAATTATTACATCCATGTTATTATCTTACACCACACTCAAGCAGGTATTACTTCTGCCAGACCCTGTATATGTCATGAAGAAAATCTTAACATTTATTTTGTTAGCTTAAAATATCTACTCTTGTCTATGTATCACAGCCAATACTTCAAGAAAGTAGTGATTGTGTATGTAGTAAACTGTTTGTGTATTTATTCCCTCACCTGAAGACATGTTTATTGATTTTAGAAAGAGGGGAAGAGAGGGAGAACGAGAGGGAGAGAAACATCCATGTGAGAGAGAGACATTGATTGGTTGCCTATCATATATGCCCCAGCGAGGGACCTAACCCACAACCTAGGCATGTGCACAACCAGAAATTGAACACACAACCCTTTGGTTTGTGGTGTGAAGCCCCATCAGCTGAGACACACAAGCCAGGGTCATAGTAAATTTTTTAATGTGTGAATCTGCCCAGTTAATGTCATAGGGGCAGAATGGTATCAAAATTGAGAATAAGGGTCCTGGAGCCCAAATACCTGGTTTGAACCCAAATACAACAATAACCAATTCTGTGCACTTGAGAATGTTCCTCGCCCTCGCTTCGCCTCAGTTTCCTCATGCGGTAAAAGGGTTCAAAAATTGTACCAACACTGAAAAAAATTGGGAAGATTGAATATAAAGGACTGGAAGAGTGCATGTATACAGCAGGTACTATTTAAGTGTTTTTACTATTGCTCTGTCTTATCTTTTGCAACTGAAGCTATAAAGGAAAAATTAGACCTCTTAAATAAGAAAAAAAAAACACTAAGTCCAGCTTACCTACTATTTAACTAACAACCATATTTATGACCCTATAAAGCTTCTGACCAATTACTATATTTGGGAACAGCAGTCTGTCAGTTAGGATTTTTTCAAATGTCTGAAACCTCGAAAACATAAATTTGTAAAAAGAACTTGAATTGGGTAGACCTGACTCAGTGAAAAAAATGAGTTTTGGTTAATTATGTAAATTAAGAGGTTTCTTACTCATGAAAAAGTAAGGTCCTATTTTTGGAAGACAAAGACATATGAGACAGTTCTAAGTGCTACATAAATTACTGTTGTACTGAAAAGGCCTTGCTGTTACTACTCCCTCAAGTATGACGATTTCAAGTATTGCTTTTCAATGCACCGCCTTGAAGAAATTAAACTTCTTGGAACAGTGTCTCTAGGTGGTGGCAGGAATTCAAGAGAAGAAACTAAACCACTGTGCCTAAGCTAAATACCTTTGACTTAAATGCCAGCAGTTCTGTTTTCTTTCTTTAAATATATGTGTAGATTCATCATCTTGTTAAAATAACTGAATGCAACACAAAAATGTTTTAACCAAGATGAAAGTGTTCTGCTCCCTGCCAACCACTTCCCCCTCAACCTGCTACCAGTTCAGGGAGGGGGCGTGACCTGAGAGTTCCCCCACCCCCCACTGAAACGGTGGCAGGAAGCGGGAATGCGAACCTGGTAGGAGCAGCAAATTCACCTCCCAAGCAGTTTCTCCGTGAAAAAGGTTTGGGAACTCTTGCCTTAGTGTTTAATTTAAAGAGACCGAGTAACACAAGTAACAATCCATAAAGTAATAACCCATAAAGTTATATAAATTTCTCAGGATTCACCAACCAGCAAATTGCGAATATAGGAGACAATATGGCATTGGAATGGAGGGATCAGGCTCCGGAGGCCTGAACATAAATTCTGCCCGTAAGGAGGGTAAAACTGGCTATTCTCTTCATGCCAAATTGGAATAATAATTGTATTTGAATTCATGGGTTGTTAAGAGGATACAATAAGATTATAATGTATCTTAAGATGTTTAGCAGAGTATCTGACATATAACTAGTGTTCAGTAAGTGTTAGCTTGCGTAGGAATCAGCTATAACTATATCACAAATTTAATGGGTTAAGAAGTAGTAACCACTTATTTAGCCAGCAGTTCTGTGGGCCAGCAACTCAGGCCGGTTTGTCGGAGATCGGCCATGCAGTTTTGTGCATGTCAAGCTTTGTCGTCATGCCTGGGACCTTGCCGAGACAACCAGGTGACTCAGCTCTGGTCTTCCAGCAGGCTAAGCCGGGCTTGTTCTCATGTAGACACATGGCACCCAGGAGTGAAGTGGAAGTCTGCAAGGCTTTCTGAAGCCACATGGCACTTCCACCACAGTCCTTACTGAGGCAAGTCTCAAGGACAGACCTGCTTCAGGAAGTGAGATGGATCCCTCCTCCTGCTGAGACCTACTGAATCAGAAACTGATGATGTCTCAGCGATGCTTCAATAAGCTCTTCGTGTCATCCTGATACACCATAGAGTCTGAGAACCACTGACCTAAACCCCAGTGAGCAGAAAATCAGGATGTAAAATGGTACCAATAGCAGAAATAAACTAGAATCGCGTTTTCATTTTCATTTTGTTTTTCTCAAAGAAAGGGTGAGAAATACCAATGTGTGCGAGAAACATCAATCAGCTTCCTCTCACATGCCCCCACCTGGGGACCTGGTCTGCAACCCAGGCATGTGCCGAGACTGGGAATTGAACCAGTGACCTTCAGTTTACAGGCTGGCACTCAGTCCACTGAGCCATAGCAGCCAGGGCTAGAATCACATTTTCAATATGATATGCAAGCATTTTAACTTGCAAACTAAATTGTTATCAATTATCTGAATTTTTTTTAGTCTCTGTAAGAAAAACGGACACTCTGCTAGTTATAGGCATCTGAAAAAACAAAACAAAAAAAACAAAAAAAAAGAACTCTGCTCAAAACCTCAAAGATGACCAGTTGGCATGCTGCTGCTGTCCATGCCTGAGTAGATTGGAACTTCCCAGGAAGAAGGGCAGAAGGTCACCACAGTTTATAGAGTCCAGGTGATTAAAAATTATGCGATGTAGTGATTTCCCCATGCTTCTTATTGCTTCAATTTTCTTCACCAGTGGTGAGGTTTCCTCCTTTATTCTATAGTATTTGGCTTATATATACTCCCAAGGCTGTTCAGTTTTAAAACATCCATATTTAAATTCTGCTTAATGCTAATTAAATTGTCAGAAAGTTGCTTCTTTTTAGATTGTGGAAACCTCAGGTTTCTTTGAATAAGCAGCACTACACATAGTTACAATCACATAAAATGCAATATCTTAACATATAAGTTTTTTTAAAACAGCTAAAATCACTTTTAGAGTGATCATTTATAACATAATGGTATATTGTCAAATAAAAAATCTTTTTTTAATGGATAGCAGGACTTCTCTTTAAATAAATCTTTTAAGATACATCTTAAAACAGAGCCTCAAAAAACTACCCCTTATTCTTGTAAGCTAGTTAAACATTGACACCAATAATAATTATTAAAATAAAGAAATAAGTCAAAGGAAACAGTCGTAATAAAATTTAAGGAAGGGAGCCACTAAAAAAGTGAAATGCCATCAAATAAATTAAATTGACTCTCCATATATTGAACTATAATATAAATTAATTATATTTACAAAGAACTGTTACTTTTGTATTACCACAGGCATCTTAAACAAGTACTTTTAGTATTAAGTTTCTAGTTTTCTTAGAAAACCCATAATTTCTCTATAACAAAACACTTTACCGAATATAAAAAATTCTCATTTCAAAAAGCATGACATCAAATCACTGAACATTTTTCATGAACACAATGTAAGCAAAAGCAATAGATTTAAAGTTTTCAGCTGAATTCACAGAAATTCCTTTCTTGCTAAAATATGTGAGCAATACAAATTATATATATTTATATATACACACATATATGTCAAAGTTGATTGCACCATTTTTTATAATAACTTTGATCATTACTGATAAATTTCAATATGGAAGTGTACAGTTTTCCCCCTAAGTTACACCAAGTTATATCAATTATTTGATATATGAATAATTCCCATATAACTTTCTATGTTTTTGTCATGTATCGATTTTTCATCTCTACTCAGAACTGTCACAGATGCAGAGTAGAGGCCAAACAAAAGTCTTAAAGAGGCATTAGAGCAGTGTTTGGTGAGACAATAACCAATCCAAAAAAGGCCCTTTTACTTTATCAGCTAAAATTTTCAGCTACTTTGGGGAATACATGTGAGTAAATACCAAAGGAACCTGATTATAAAAAGGTGAGGACTCTCATTCAGGAATCATTTATGTCCATTTTAAACTGAGTGCCAACTTAGTAATGAAAATAAATTATTAACATAGCATCAGATTTTCAGTTGCTGTGGCATTTATTCGCTATACCTGACTTTTTATGTAAAAGGAACTCTGCATTTCCAGATTAAAATTTGCTAGCATTCCTTCTTCTACATTAGAAACAGATGGCTGCCCAAAGGGGTTCCCTGTTGCAGTTAGAACACCCCAAATTCATTCCCCTTCTGGTGGCAGGTTGTGTTACTTGACTCCACCATAAAGACGCAAGTCCTGGTGCCTTTGCTCTGCAGACTCTCTATGAACATCCCCTCACCTGCTCTGCACTTTAGCAGCCTTGTCTACAGGAAAAGGATGAATGCCTTGGTCGCGCTGTTTCCATATTAGTATTTCTATAATCCATAGGGGAAATGGAAACTTCTCCTAATACATTTTAGGTGGTATAGTAGGTTTTATTCGCTAAACATTAATGTCCACCCAGGACCTCAGAATGTGACCTTATATGGAAATCAGGTCTTGTAAAGGTAAGGAGGTGAGGAGTTTATGCTTTTGCCCACATTCAGCCCAGGGAGAAGGAAAAGAAAGAAGACCCATCCCCTCTCCCTCTCTGGTCCACATCTCTAATCCAGCTTAGGAATAGCACATTTTTCTTTTTTGTTTGTCCAACTCTATTATCAATGCCCAAATGTAGGCCTTTGACAATCACAGACTAAGAATTTGACTCCTTTGTTATCCGCAAACTTCTGCATCATCCATTCCCCAAAGCAATGAAAGTGGAAAACTTTAGCTGCCTACTACAGGAATTCAAGGAAAGAAAACCTTTGTTAATACCCCCATATATTTCCCTGTCCCTGGCTTGACACTTACTAAGCTGTGAAGATTCAATAAACAGTATTTATAAATGTGATGGTGATTATATATATGTACGTACATATATATATGTATGTACATATATATATGTATTTTTAATGGAATTATAAGAATGTTTGAAGTGTATTCAAGGAATCTTTTAATTTTTAATTGGGCCTGCATTTAAAATTCTGGAACAGTAAATATTCCTTCATTTCCTAAATACAGCTTTTTATATAGTGTGAGAACGATGGCAATGCCAGGCAGTCTGATATAGAATTCAGCCATTCTCATTAAATTTGGTGGCTTGTCTTTTTTAAGGTTAAAAACACAGGAGGAAAAGTGACGTGGGTCATAAATATGTGTGTTAATACACAACTGTGCATTACATGTTGAAAAATGATTGGTTTTCTATTTATTATCCTGAAAATAACATTGGAAATACCTAAGTAACTGAACCCTTGACTTTTCTATAAATACAAGGCGTGTTTCAACCTCGGATATGTTTATCTGTTTATCCTTCTGCTCAAATGATGTTTGGGTTAACTCCACAAAGATATTCCGTCTCAGGACTCTTTCTGCTAGACAGGACATAAAATACTGTTTCTTTAGTGGCCTCATTTTTCTTTAAAATAGGCTCAGGATAATGTCACACCCCTTAATTTCTTCAAAGAGTTATCACCAAAGGTACTAAACGCCCAAAAAGAGGCAAATGCATTCTGTCCAGCCAGCTGCTGTTGTCATTCCAGTTCAAGGACATTTCACACCATGAGTTTGATGAATTGCTCTGCCAGGTCGGGCTGCATCTGGAGGTTTATTCTAATGGCCCAGGGCACCTCCTTCTCTGAGGGCCATTACTTTCTGAGCAAAAGATGTTCCACTGCACCCCAAGAATGGGTGATGAGAATAAATATCTTAGAATGAGGAATGCTCTGCTTTGCATAAATCTGAACTTTGTAGATTAACCACCTGTTCATGCATTCATTCTTGAGCATGCATATGAGTACTTTCGACCAATAGGATTTATGTCTTCATTTAAGTAAAAGAGACCATTTAGCACACAGCGTCATCCCACCCTCCTTTGTTCTGACCTTCTCACTGACAAAGGCACAAGTCCCTCAACTTTTGATCATTCAAAATCCACATGTCAAAGGAACCTAGGGGTGGCCTCTCCCATCTACAGGAGCCTGTGGGAAGCTGGCTCTGAGGACAAGCTGCAGCAGAGTCCCCTGGGGACTGGTGCCGTTGCTGAGTCCTGAGCCCCATCCTCAGAGCCACTGATCTGGCAGGTAGGAGCAGGGTCCAGAAATCTGCATTTTAACAAACACTGCAGGTGAATATCACACCTGTTAAAGTTATGAAATGCTTCCCTTCCCAAGGCAAGCAATTTTATCACCCAATTCAGACCACCTAGAAAGTCGATTAATTAGTATAGAGAGATGGTTTTCAAACATCAACAGGCATCACATCAGCTGAAGGGCTTGTTAAAATACAGATTACTGAGCCCCATCTCCTGAGTTTCTGATTCAGTGCCTCTAGTGGGGAGCCCAGGAGTTTGTTTGCTTTGAAGTTCACAGGAAGTGCTAATGTTGCTGGTCCTTGATCTACACTTGGAAAATGGCTGATCTAGACATACTCTCTCTTGTGCAAATGCAAAAGCAAACACTTTCCAAACTGTATGGAATCTTATTAAAGGGGTTAAACAAAATTAAAGATGTTTCTTTACTGCCTGAGTTCTCCTTTCCTCATACAAGCATGTATTAGTAATTCCAAGTGGGGAGATAAAATGCAGTATTTCTCAAACATATTTCACTGCAGAACTCCCTCCTTAAGGAGAATCCTGGGAAACTCTCTGAGAAGAGTCTAATGCAGCACCGTAGTAAATTAGTGCATTCCGCAAATTTGGACTTTCCCACCATTTCCATCCAGACCTTGCACCTTGAAACCTACCCTTCCTCTCATGACAATGCTGGGGGAATCTGAGAGTGCCGAAAGGGAGAGGCTTTGTCCAGAATTCAAATCGGTGGGTCTAACCCGCTTTTTTTCATAAAATTAAATTGTAACTAATACTTGGTGAAAATAATGTTTTTGTGTTTTATATACTTTATATACTTCATAAGAGCCAGTAAGAACCACATTTTAACTATATTAAAAGCACCTTAGTAGTCACTGAGGTATATAAAAAACATATAGGTTAAGGAGGTTATTTCCAAACACACTCTCATAAGAAAATAAAATACATATATAAATAAGCATAGTGTACAACAATTACAATAAGTGAAATAAGAGAACTATAAGCAAAGTGCCCTTAAATTAGAGGCCACTTGCATTAATCTTATCTGAGTGGTTCGGACCACCTGATTGTTAACAACCAGCAGCTCTGCTAAGGTAAAGACATGTGCTCCTTCTGCTTGACAGGATTTTCTGTTACTAATGCTAGCTGTCCTCCACTGCAATGTAAGAAGACTAACGGGGTGGATCGCACATGCAGTTCTTCCAAAACCTGTACTAAGACTCACTTAGGGCACTTATGGAAAACAGATGCTCGGGGCCCCATACTTACCAAGCAAATCATAATCTCCAGTAGAGGAGCCTGAAAACCTGTGTTTTCAATAAGTACCTGAGGTTCCCAAATTTTATTATAACAGAAGGGAAATTAGGTTTTCTCTAAGTATCTTTGAGGACAGAGCCTCATCATTCGTCCATTCCTTCATTCATTTAATTGGTAAACATCTATTGAGTTCATGTAGCATGCAAGAGCAGATTTTTCTTGATTTATGACATTAATTTTTATTCACAGCAACATTACATTCATTTTTAGTTAAAAAAATCTTGTTTAGTAAATGTACATATATTTTTAACAATGCTGTTCATACAGTACTACCAATACATAATGGAAAGCAAATACCATAACAATATTCTCCTGGTGCAGTGCTCTTTGTACTAGCCTATGTTGTCTTAAAAAAAATAATAATAATCAAGAATCAGATTTTGGTAGGATAATTACTAAAGTGTGAAAAACCATTCTGCTCATCACCAAAGACATTCTTAAAATATAAAGGATACAGGATTTAAAATATAGATACACATATACCAAAAGTTGTTTTTTAAAAATGCTAATTTTCCAACTTTGTGATTTTGACTACACATCTTGTGTTCTATATTCCTGCCTTCTTGTGGGAGGAAGAAAATGCTTTGGGAAGGCAGAGGAGAAGGTAAAAACTAATTACTAAAAAGCTTGTTTGTTTGAAATGTTGCTATTTAAAAAGAGATCTCAACACATAACATATACTGTGACAAGGGGAAACATAAGCGGGTTTGTCCTTTTCTTTCTGCATTCTATAATTCCCCACATCCTTTATGATGTTACCTCTGTTCCCTTTCCCTCTTTTTTTCAACTGTGTGTGGGGGTTATGGGGGAGGTACAATGAGGTACAAATGGAGAACAAAGAAGGAGGATTAAGAAAGAGAAGAAAGGCAAGATAAATAAATACCTCATTTGGATTTGTTAGAGGAATATGATTCAGCTAATGCCATGCACAGCAAATCCTTAAAATGGAAGAGGGGCAAGAGAACTGATGGTAGGAGACAAAGGATTAGGAAAGAGCAGAAGGCCTGTGATTTTAGTGTTGCAGTATCTACTAATGGTAGGTTAAAAAAAATAGCAAATTGAAATAGTTTATTTATAAATTTCAGTTAAATACAGGGCCTGCTATAAAAAAACGGAATGAGAATCCGTCCTGGCCAGTGTGGCTCAGTTGGCTGGGGGCCGTCCAGCCAACCAAAAGGCCAAGGGCTGGATGGCCGGCCAGGGCACATGCCTGGGTTGCAGGGCCAATCGATGTTTCTGTCTCACATCAGTATTTCTCTCCTTCTCTCTCTTCTTCCCTTCCCCTCTCTCTAAAGCCATAAGCATGTCCTTGGGTGAGGATTAAATAAATAAATAACTAAATAGCCAGAGTGAGAGAAAAATCGACACCTCATGCCGGCCACCCAACCTCCTCATCTCATGAACTTCACAGCAGCAGTGAAGCACTACCCACAGAAAAGGCCATGTGTTCCAGAATGCTTTTACCTCACCCAATTTCCAGTGCCGTTTTCTGAGGTTTAGGTGGTTGTGTCAGCAACATGAACATGAACGTGTGTGTGCATCCCCTCCTCCCACAAAGTGCCACGGGCACTGGCACCCTGCAAGATGAAGGCCTTCAGATGCCTGCAAGCCCACATTTCACCCTTACTTGTAGACACACAACAAGTCATTTATAATCAATGCCTCAACATATCTGAACATAGCCAGGGCCAAATGATTTCTCTTACTCACATATTTTATAGCATTTATCAATATATAAAAGTTTATAACATTAATGTGAGAATTAATTTATTTTTAAATTGTTTTCAGTGGTACCTTAATGATTTACGATAACAATAACAATGAATTTAAATTCTAGTTAATAACTACTTGTTTGTTATTTAACCAAATTTTTGTATAATTCACATAATTCTAATGTAGGAGCCTCAATAATGGAAATGCAACAGACAACATAAAAATAGAAAACAAATAGTAATAATTATTTAAACCTGATGTCATGCAAAAGTTGGACTTCTACAAGTAGAATATAAACTGATTTTCTTTGGCCCAGAAAAATATTAAAATAATATAACTGTTTTAATTCTTTGGTTATTTTAAATAATTCTGTGTCTTAGTGAATCACTTAATCTTTTTAGAATCAGTTTTTTCATCTGTAAATGGAGATGACAACAATGACCAAATAGAGTAATTATGAGGATAAAATGAAGTACCTAGTACAGCATAGTAGGTACATGCTAAATATTAGTTCTCTCAGTGCTAAGCACTAATACTCAACTTCTCTGTTAAAATGGGAAAATTGAAATCTCACAGAATTTTTCTTTTTTATATCTAAAGATATGAACCAAGTTTTCAGAAGTAAAAACTTGCCGGAAACTCAACAAACTCAGCCGAACTACAGCCAAGGAAACAAATAGGTGATTCTGGAGCCCAGCAGAGCAGAATGCTTTGTAAAGGCTCTTAACGCTATCTCCAGAACGCATATGGGAGAAGCAGAAAAAATGCTGAAAAGTGTCACCAGCATTCTTGCAGTGAGACCACAACACGAAACTACGCCGAAACTCATAGGTTCAGGAAAAAATGCACCACTTTGTTCTCATTCATGAGATTGCACTTGAGCTCCCCAACTTAACCAAATGTCCAATCGCATTTAAACCACATTTTAATGCAATAACTCAACCAGTCTCTATATCTATCAGAGTTTAATGTAAAAAACAGAACCCACATTAGGTATGTCAACCAGAAATTAGATAAATACAACATTTTCAGAAGGAGAAATACCTTTCGAGAACACCTTGGGAGAAATACTAGGAGAGCGGGAGCGAACGAGGCCTCCGTTCGTGCCGTCAAATCCAGGAGCTCGTCCCCGTAACTGCAGTCCGGAATCCAAGGCGGTGCTGCTCCTGCTGCTCCTCCCCCAGCAGAGCTGCCTCTTGACACCCGCAAGGCTGGCAACACCCGAAACACCCTGCCACGCTGCAACGGCCTCTTAACGTGATGTCTCTGTGTTAGACAGAGCTGTAGGAAAATGAATTTTCTCTCTCTTCTACCAACCAGAATACGTGTGAGTGCACCCTAAATCCTGACTGTAAAGGAGGTGTGAAATGTTGTAAGCTTTTCAGCGTCTGCTGTACAGGAATACTTCAGGGAAGGGGCTGTTGAATGGAGGCTGAGTGAGTCAATCTGTAATACCCACTATGGGTCTCTTGCAGCTGTATAATGCAATGGCCACATTTCCCAGAACCTATCCCTTTGGTGACTCAACGTCCCTATGCATTTGCCTCTCAACAACTTGTTTTCTTTCTTTTTTAATTTAACTATCTTGACTATCAGTCCATGTTAGTTCATCTCCGACATCAGTTTTATTATTGAAGAAGATAGCCCTGGCCAGTGTGGCTCAGTTGGCTGGAGCATCTACCGTAACCAAAAAGTTCAATTCTCAGTCAGCGCCCATACCTAGCTTGCAGGTTCCATGCCCAGTTCGGGTACATGCAGGAAGCAACAACTGGATGCTTCTCTCTCTCACATCTCACTGATGTTTCTCTCCCTCCCTTCCTCTCTCCTTTCTTCTCTCTCTAAAAAGCATTAAAAAAAAGTCCTTAGGTGAAGATAAAAATAAATAAATATATATACATACACACATATATACATATATACATATATATATATGAAGACAGAGGGAATCATAATAAATATGCCAAGAACAGTGTGTTAGGTTTCAGTACATCTAAAGTTCTGTTTCTTAAAGTGTGGTCCAAACACTGCTTGCTGAAGAATCACCAAGAGTGCCTGTTAAAAATGGAGTCTAGGAGACCCATGCAGACATATAAAATCAGGATCTGTAGAAGTTAGGCCAGAAATTCACATTTGAAACAAGCTTCCAGGTAATCTTATCTCACTAAGTGTGAGAGTCACTCATTTTTTTTTCCCCTTTGCCCACCCCCACCCAGCCCCTGCCCCGCCTTCCCTCTGGCTGTCACCACTCTGCTGCCTGTGTCCATGGGTTATGTATATGTGTTCTTTGGCTAATCCCTTCACCTTCTTTCATCCAGTCCTCACCTTCCCCCTCCCCTATGACAGCTGTCAGACAACAGAATCATTCATTTATTTTAAAGCGAGAACGTATTTTTCCCAACACTCCAGAATATTTCTGGTTTCTTGAACTTTTCTGCTCTCTGATTTTTATTTTAGGAGACAACAATGGATGGCCTTTGCTATTTGGGAAACATTTTGTCACTTACAACAGAACGGCTTTTCCATATCTCTTTGAGCTAGAAACACCGAAATGCCGTAAGTAATCAGAGGGGTTGAGTCTCCTTTTCCATGAGTTCATAAGAAGACACCATGTCTTAAAATTTGGGTCCAGCAGTAAAAAAAAAAGGTAGTTATACTTTTCCTGTTGCAAACTCCATTAGACATGCAGCCTTAATTTGAGAATCTTATTTAAAGATAACTCCGGTATCATAAGTGTAAAAGTAATAAATCATGCTAGGTAAACAAAAACCCTGTCGGTCAGGGTTGCCATTTTATTATATGTCCCCTTTATACAATCACTATAAGCTCTGATGGAAAGGAAACTGTGAAAATAGAAGAGCATAAAAGTTGTTTGGATTCTAATGCTTATAAGTGAAAAATCTTCTGAGGTCTAAACTGTACTTTAGAGCTACAATAAAAAGCCTTATTAATTATAACCTGCTATGTTTAGTGGTATGTTGAGAACTTACAAAATCACTGGAGGGGGTATGGGAAGGTATAACTTGGAGGATTAAGTCTATAATATTTTAGATCAGGAAGATCTATGTGAATAATTTAAATAAATTTAGTGTATTCTAATAAATTGTGCAAATTTAAATTTGTGCCTTGGAATTGTATGATAATTCTGATCCTAGCTTTTCACACCTTACTTAAAAAGCAGGGGTTGGCGTTGGGGAATTCTTTACTCTATATTGTTTCCCTTATGTTCTCCCACAAATTATAAATTACAGCTTTTGTTTTTATTTTCAATATTTTTGTCTTTACTACTTAAATGAGCTATTAATAAATGCCCAGTTTAAGGGGCTGCACACTCTTCCCGTAAGTCTCACAGGCCGCCCGGCGACCTGTCTCAGGCTCGTGTTGTTTTCTAGAGTATGAAAACCAAATTACTTGGTCATTGAAAAGCTAAAAGCTTCAGGGAAAGAAAAGAGTTAACAGGTATAATTTAACTGCTAATATAATGAAAAAAATTAATAGATTAAACCACATTATCTCAAAACATAGTTTTTATTTTCTTTTTGTTTTATCATATATACTTTTCATTTCTTAATTTTTAATAGAATATTTTTATAGCTCACCTTATTCCCAAAAGGGTTTTAGGCAGTTCACAATAAAATGTGGCTGCAACCAGACTTAAACCATTAACATAACATAAAAGACAAAGATTCCATGGTGAATCAGAAAGGAAATGGCAAAGAAAAATAAGGAAATCTTCATTGATAAAACTTCAGTAGCTGCGTCCAAAGCTTAGTTCTGAATTTTGTAGTCAGTAGGTCAAAGAGGGGGAGGGAAATGAACTACATAACTTTCATAGTCTGGTTTGTAAAGTAAAAACAAACAAATGGGAGGAAAGCAGATCATTAAGCAAGAGAAATAAATTTTTGCCTGATCCTGAACTCTGAGATTTGTCACAAGTATGAATTACACAACAGGAATGGAGCTACACAATAAATGATGTATCAAAAATACAGAGGTAATTTTTATCAGTATTTAGTAAAGAACAAATCTATCATTTTTAACTAGTTTTTAAAAAGACAATTCAAGGGGAAGTGGTAATAATTAAATATTTTTTGAAACTTAAAAACAATGTGAAATGGTATAGAAAGTGTAGCGTAAAATTTGGGAGTGATACTTGAATTAAGGTTCCTATTTTGCCGCTTTATCTGAATCAGATTATTATGAAGATTTATTGGAAATCAAACTGAGGATGGCTATAATCATCTTTTGGCTGAATGAAGGATTGTGAGGACATCACATTTATAAAGTCACCTCTCAAGATCAGTGTCATAGAAAATATATTTACCATTAACTAATATATTAATAAAGTTTAAATTTGAGGGATTTGGAAGGTACAGAGATTTGAAAAGAATTCTTTACTCAGCCATAATTCATTAACTAGCCAGTGCATTACTCATCCTTTTTTATCTTAACGTAGTTAAAATTTCCTGTACCAACCATTTTTATCATATTTTCAATTAGCATTGTAATGTACTCCAAAAGCATACACTATGCTTATATTATTATAAACATAATATGTTATTATGTTATTACAAACCTTTTTAAAATATACTATAACATATTTTTAGTGACATAATTTGCTTAATCATTCTTTTGCTGCTGGATATTGAGGTGGTTCCCCCTGTTACAGGTAACCCTAGAATCTGCATGTATGGGTTATCTTAACTCACCTTCTATCAATAGGAAAACACACTGGAATTAATGCTAATCTCACTGCCCTTCCTCCTGTCACTCTCAGGACCTTCATCTTCCTGCCAAACCCTCGCCGTTCCTTCCCTGCCACATAAACACGCTCACGGTAGGATGGCTTTTACGTAAAGAGAAAGAATCAGTTTTCACAGGCCCATAAGCAAAAGGGTGACTTACCACTATAAAACTGTTTAAAAGTTCTTGGCAGAGCCTCTGTTTCCAAAAAACATAAAACCTAAGTTATTATCTTGAGCTCTCGTGATCGTGTAAAGGTGTCCGCAGAGTCATTTGGAAGGAGAGGAAGAACACCCGTTGCCCGTGCCTGGGAAGAGGAGAGGCGTTCAAAGGCTGTAGCCAGTGGTGCTCATGCCATCCACCAGCTTTGTCGCAGGAATCACTGCTTTGCCATTAAGACACATTCTTACATTCTGGAAGCTTTACTATAAAAGTCAAAATTGGAGTCCTGCAAGCTGGAAATTCCCATAGAAAGTTTTGTTTGTCCTATGATCTTTTTAAATGTTGTTAGCTATTATCATTTTTAAAATAGGTAATTATATTTAAAAAAAACATTGTCTTTCTGGCATCTTTGAGGGAGTCAGTTGACTAAGCTATACATGGTCCTACCCTAATATGGCAACAGCTGAAAGGAAGCTGTTCCACCGGAAACAGCCTGCCCCTGCTTTGCCTGTTCCCTGTAGATATCTGAGTCCGTAATCTCTACCGTACAGGTCAGGGCTTCAAAGCAAATGTAGAGGGGAAGCACCCCTGATTGCTCTCAGTAATCATGTATCCCTCAGAGAGGCAGGAATCAGACCACATTTATTATGCCTAATACTAATCTCATTTTACTGTTTAGCTATATGAACACATTATGGCAAGTCTCTCACAGATTATAGAAATATTGGGTCACATCTTTAAGACCATCACTCTAGCTCCACATAATGGCCAAAGGCGTATATCCCATTCTCCTTCTTTCTAACACCCATTAATAAGAATAGAATAGCTTTATGTAAAAAAAGTTCACTCTCATAAATGGAGTACTAGACATTCTTACATCCCTACAAAAGCCAAAAGATCACTTAAAAACCCTTTGGAAAACTGAATTTTTCAGGAAAAAAAATCCACCAACACTATAGCTCAGTGTTTAGTTCTCCCCTTTCATGATAATTAAAAATGATTTAGTTCTCCACTAAAGGTTTCATTATGCTATCATTAAATATTTTATTCTTAAGTAGCAGCTTTAATATGGACATTAAAGCCCATCACATACTATCATATGACCCTCACACATAGCTTCCCTCCCAAGGTGAGTAAGAACAAATGACTTCGTTAGTTTGCAGTAGATAGAGAACTGCATTCTGCTATTTAAATCTGCGCATTTTCATATCTTAATGTTTAGCACCATTTTAATGTTAAATTAAAAGCAAACTTTGGAACCTTAATTTAAAGCACTGCCCAAATAGCTTAGATAAGACAGGATATACTTTTGTACTAAATAATTTTCATAGCTTTTTCTTTCTTTCTGCTCATTATCCCTCTCTTCCTGGTCCCTCACTGCCCTCATGCCCCACTACCTCTTCTCCACTCAGTGGTCGGTTCTGTGCCTGTGCAATGTGTTTGCCGAGGTTTAGAGCTTGACTGCGACGAGACCGAATTACAAGCTGTTCCACCAGTGTCTTCAAATGTGACTTCAATGTAAGTAGAAAAGAGCAGCTTCATCCTGGCAGCCAGAATAGCACCTGTAAAACTGTATCGTAATGAAGGCCTTGCCATTATTAGTAATGCATTTTTATTCAAACATTGTATCATGGTTCCATGGTCAATTATGATATTTCTTTTGCATTTATTAAATGCTACCCCCATTTTAAATTATTCCACATGTTAACTTATTTAGTTCCTCATAACAGTACCACAAAGTAGTATCACCATATTTCATCTAAACAAAAGATGCTATCGACTGGAAGAGCTACTAAAGAAAAAAAGCTGTCAATTAAACTATTATATAAAGGTTTCTTCTTTTATTGAGTTTTTACTTGAAACATATTGAAAGAGATCTTTTACACCTTATTGAATGTAAATTTTAATATGCTCTTATGTATAAATAAAAATAAAACCAAGTAAAACAAATTGGATAAACTATTCCCAAAATTTCACATTTAAAATCTAACTCTTCTGTATGACACTTGACATGGAGATGTTGATGCTGTTTTCTTGCCTGAGTAACTCAAACTTACATATGTAAAAGAAAAAAATCCTCATAATAAGTGGTTTGTTGATCCAGTACTAATTTGAATTCAACAAACTTCAGTGACAGAAATACACATATTTGACTGAAACTTTCAAATGAAATCAGTGAAAAATACATATTTTAATCTAACATTTTTGCTGAGGTTTTTTGTTTTCATCTGTATATTTTAGTGACTTATGGCCCTGACTTTTGGGTATACGAGGACAAAATAGGAGTAATTCTTAAATTTATAAGTGTTGGCAAGCCCTGCGTTTTTTTCCCAAAACACATAATGCAGCAACTCATATGGTTGGTGTGTACAAGGGCTGGGGTGTAGCCATGGGGATAGTGGTGCCTTCAACTTAATAGAATCTGCAGAGTTTACTCCATTGATAGTCACTTGGAGATTTTACCCAAACTGATAATGAGTGGAGAACATCAGGCAGGGTAAGCCACAGAGACTTTTCCAAAGAGGGCGACATTCCCACCTAAACTAAGAATAATTCTATCCTATCCTCAATTCACCAAAACCCTTTTTATAGTAATTAGACTTAGTAGAAAAAATAATAATAACACCTCCCCCCCAAAAAATCTGAGGTCTTACGGAGAGTTGCCATGATTTAAATTCTGACTGGAATTGCTGGGTATACAAGTGGACTAAATGTATGATGATTTCATTCTGTTTTCAAAGAAAAAAATTATTATCCATACTGTTTATATCAAATTACTGGAAAATTCAAACCAAAGACTATCTTGATGCTAACAATCTTATTTTTTATTTTTCCGCGAATAAAATTTGATTTCATTTTTAAACATTTCAGCTAACCTTTATAAAGAGAAACAGAAGAAGAGAGCTGGAAGAATGGGGGAGGGTAAGGTAATAGCCAACTAGAAAGCGCATAACCCACCTAAAGGCACTCTGATTCAATTAAACAAAAAAACTCTTCTGGCTCAATTCTTATGTATATACACGCATATGTACATTTATACATCGAGTCACACATACACATGTACAAACACACATGAAGGGATGTGTATAGACATGTTAGTCACCAGTTTAACCTTTGGTAAAAGGAAAAAAACTGGGGTCATGAATGATTGGCCACAGAAAGACAGGGAGAAGAAGGGGTCCAAGATGACTGCGAGGTTTCTATTCTGAGTAATAGAGTGATCCAAGAATGGGGAGATGCGTGACAGTAATTGGGGAAGACTGGACTCCAATTTTAGATGTTTCTTTCAGTTTGAGGTTAAGGACTCACTCACTGGTAATTTCCAACAGGAATTTGGAGGTGAGAAAGAAACCCAGGAGTTTATGTCTGTGCCACTTTATTTTATTTTGTGTTTTAAAAGAATAGTATTTTCTTGCACATTGGATTGAGCAGCTTGATTCAGGTTGTCCATTTCTACTTTTCTCTGCAGCCCAGCTAACACATTAGAAGAGTAAATATCAAATTTTATTACTGGGCTTATTTCATATTTTGAGTGGGAACTATCATAGGGAAATGTCAGAAGTAGACTAAATCATGTACAAGTAGCATTAAAGAAGGCAATAATCCAAATAATACTCATTGAAACTGGGATTTATTAAAGATGTGTCATATAAATGTTAATGAACAAAGGAGACAACAGATAAATATAGTTATTTATTCATTGTTCTATCTAGCTAAACATTAACTTCATGTGAAAGTTGACTTTAAGGTCCTGGAATGTCATCATTAAAACTGCATAATCCAATAAGAAGATCTTCCTTTATAAAACCAGACCTAGCTTTGACTATAATAACAAAACCAGCCACTGCTGTCTTTCACTCACACACTTCACTTTGTGAAGAGTCAAACTTGGAATCTTAAATTTTAACATACCAGAATCTATTACATTAAAAAGTATTTTAGTTCGTTCTATTAAGTGTGAATAACAACACCCACCTCTTTCCATTTCATGGGGCACTATGGAAAGATAGTGCTATTGGTGAAAATATTTGCCATCATTTAGGAAAAAAGCCTATAAATCATAGGTACAATTAATAAAAACTCCAATTGCTAAGAAACATTATTTAGAGATTTCAGTTATCCTTCCTTAGAGAGTCACTCTCCCATTCAGGGGCAATGAACCTCCTCCTGTTACATTCTCTCCTAGGGCCTCATTTGTGTCTCTTTTAAGTATATCGAACATTCTTCCTGTAATATAGAGGCTGGGGTCCTAATCTTCTCCACCAGCAGTGAAGAGTGATTTAACCAACTTTTGGCATTTATTCATTTAAAAAAATTATTAAGTGACTGGTATGTGTAACCTGGAACAATGTTTAACATTTTTTCAAATATTGCCCCCCTCAAAGCCTTTTGAGGGCATTTTTTTCTATGAAAAATAGAAAAAATCCTGTGAAATTTTAACACTACATACATATTGTATTTCTGTTTATATATACCTGTTTTTTATCCACTAAAAAAGTAATATTTTTTTAACTCCCTGAAAACCAATTTTTACCCCCTTTGAACTTTAATATCCACGTTGAGAATGCATGGTCTTCTAGACTCTAAAACAGTATTTCACAAATTAGATTCCAAAAATGTGTTCCGGGAAGTCTGAGAAATTATTTTTGTTTAAGAAGAACTCATTATGCACTGGCTGATGTGGCTCAGTGGATTGAGCACTGGCTTGTGAACCAAAGGGTCGCTGGTTCGATTCCTAGTCAGGGCACATGCCTGGGGTGTGGGCCAGGTCCTCAGTAGCGGGTGCTCAAGAGGCAACCACATATTGATGTTTCTCTCCCTCTTTTTCTCCCTCCCTTACCCTCTCTAAAAATAAATAAATAAATTTCTTAAAAAAAAAAAAGAATACATTACCAAGTTTAAACAACACTGGTCCAATACAACCTAACAACCTTGTTAGTGTCTGTTGTATTGCGCTGTCTTAACCTGAGATCTTCGTGTCAATCCTGTGTTTCCAAGTGTTTATCCCACAGCTGTCAATCTTCAGACAGCTTATCAATGGGCATCTATCCCATCATCTTCTATAATGTTAGTAATAATAATAGCATCATATTATGAGAGGTAATCTAGTCCAAATCCATTCTTTTACAATTAAAGAAAGAGATTAATGTGGAAAGATTATGTATGATTCATGCAAGGGATCCCAGCTGCAATGGTTTCAGGAATTTTTGCTTGTTTTATTTTGTTACTACTACATTACATTGTTTGTCTTTTAAAAAATTTGAAGGTTTAGGTCCTTTTCAATACAACCACAATCAAGTAGACCTGGTTTGTGTCAAGCTCCTTTTCAAATTGTGATACAAAAGATAATCTTTCCATATAATTTACTAGAAATTAAAATGTATCATTCGTTAAATAAAGATGGTTCAATTCTTTGTACCTATTGACAGTTTCCTTTATAACTTATTTTAAAAGGAAGTAAAGATAGTGGAATCTGAGCAATAAAATGTTGAAGAATATAAAGCTATTTACGTTCTTGAATGTGTTTTAAACAGAAACACTATTTTTATTGTCACTCAAAAACTGAGATGCTTTCTAATGTTTGTTAAACAAAAATAGAAAAGGAGAACATAACTAAATATTATTTTCTGTTTTATTATTTTTAATTTTTTTGTCAGAATTACAGTACTAAGAGAATATCTTTAATGAATACAAAATCAACAGTTAGACCTAGTTTAAATGATACTTTGCATATGAACATAACACCATGAAACAAAATGTTTCCTAAAAGCTGCTGTTAAAGTAAATAAAGTTTATAATTTTCCCTATTGCTGTAGTTTAAAAATAAAGAAAAAAGCTTCCAGTAAGAATCAAAATTTACCTTTATTTCAGGTCACTTCAGAGGAACTTAATAAGAAAACTTCCTCCTAATGGCTTCAGGAAGTACCATGATCTTCAGAGACTGTAAGAAAAAATTTAATTCCTGGTATTAAAATTAATTAACTTTTTTTTGCATATCTGTTTCTTCCCATTTTTGTGAACAACAACACTGTACCATTGCTTAAATCTAATTCCTCTTTGGGGACTTATTTAGCTGTTAGATGTAGACTACCAGGTAGCTTTTTTTTTTTTTTTAATAGTTCTAGAAGCCATTCTAGAAAAATCTTAGATACCTGTCCCCAAAGAAAGTAGAGAATGTGTGCGGTAAATCACACTGCCATACTCTGCCAAAACAAGGATCGTCAGAAGGCTGTACCCTTGCGCTATTTTACAATCGATCACCTTAATACATACTTTAAAGATGTGAAAAACTTTTACTTGATCTGCAGTCAAGATTAGATATGGAAGAGTTTTCTCCCGTCAGTTTGCAAACTCAGTCTAGACCTAAGATAGCAAATCCTCATGGTTTGAAACCACTAAGCATGTTGTTTTCGGGACTTAATTCCATTTTCCCATCTGCTTTGCAGGTTGAGTTTTATTTGGCCTCACATAGTATCTGACATGCTAGTTTCTCTTTCATGTAGGCAGACTTTAGGGTGGTATATGTACTCTCAAAATCCATAATGGCCCAGGTGATGTTAGCCTATTATTTAGGTCAACATGTAACTACACTATATTGTCATATGCTTGAACCATTGGGTTTAAATATTTGGTGCCTGAATCATACTATCTAGAAATCTTCTCAGAATTTCTAGTTTGATTTTCATATTGCTTTTCTGTATTGCTTTTAGTTTGGGTTTTACACTAGAGACATCTGGTACATAGAGATATAGCTGTACATTTTTCTTTAAAAATCACAGATAGAAATAAAGCAGAATCAGAAGCAAAATTAGTCCACTTCAATGAATGTTCTTAAAACCCAGATAATCTGCAAAAGTGTATTTCATATCTGAAAATGAAAATTTCAATAAAAATAACTTTTTAGAATTTTATTCTTGACATTTATCAATCAACAGAAAAGAGCTTTTCAAAATACACCTGATAGAAAAACTTCAAGATGACACTTCCTTATGCTATCTTCTGATTTCTGTCCCGTGGAGAATTTTTCTGATCTCTAGCACCACCTTATGGCCACAAGTTTAAAAGAAGTTAGGACTTCAAATTTAAATATCAAAATTCAAGTTTATATAAGACCATAGTTTAGGATTTTTAAACAGTGAACATTAATTTGTGAACAGCCAATTCGTTCCAATAATAAAAGATCAAAATAGCCTAATTTAAAAAGAAATTCTAATCGGTTATTAGGTATGTAGCTTGGTCCAGCCTCCAGGAAGTACAGTCTATTACTTGCTCATTACAATACTTAGAATCAAATAAATAAATACAGGTTAAAGTCTTTCTATGTATTAGTGAGAAAGATGAATTACTTACCGTGTGATTGGACCACAACATGTTCTGTGAAATTGCTAAATACATAGTAAATTTTATAATAACATTTTATGATCAAAGTTAGGTTGTCTTGCATGTTGGAGAAATAGGGAATCTCTTTTAGTCAAAATTTGTAATTAACTGAGAGTACGTTCATATTGGTTTCTCCCTTATTGTTCCTAAGATTTATAAAATAAATACATACAAGGGGGGACCCAATAAAATAGTTTATTTATAAAAAATTTGTGTTTATTCTTACACATTTAAACTTCAGTCACCTTCAAAGTACTCTCCATTTGATGTAATACACCTATCAAGATCTTTTTTTCCACTACTCAAAACAGTTTTTGAACTTGTTAATTTGGATGCCTTTTAGTGCTTCTGGAGTTTTTTGTTTCACTCTTCCACATCGGCAAAACATTTCCCTCTGAGGACTTTTTTCATCCGTGGAAACAAAAAAAGTCACTGGTGTGACAGCAGATGGATAGGGAGAGCGGGGCATGGGGATCATGCCATTTTTGGTCAAAAACTGCTGAACACTCAGAGTGGTGTGGGCAGATTTGCTCCTGAGTCTCCCATCATGAAGTGGACAGGTACACTAAGAGAGTCTTCAAAAAAAATTCACTGAAACCGAATGCAGCCTCTCACAACAATGCCAGCTGGTACTGATACCAGCGGGTTTCTAGAACACTCACCTAGCAGGGGAAGCCTGTACTACAAGGCACCCACCCTCCAGAGGATAATTCTGGTTTTTGGCGTGTACCCCCCCCTCATATAAATTCAGATACCCTAAAGGACAATGGTGACCAGCACTCAGAGCAAGAAATAGTCTCCGAGCCCTTTCTCGGTCACTCTCCGTCTGAGGCCATAGCCATGCAGAGCTTCACCGGATGAATACGATGCAGTTGCTGGGGCTCTGGTACTTATTTCCCTTGACCTCCAATTGACTCAGGGACAAACTTCCCGTGTGACTTCGGTTAACTGTGTAGGCCTGCATTCTTGTCTTGATAGTCCTATCTAATTTATATTCTTCTAGTCCATTTTTCTCTGTCGTGTACACACCTCATAAGTTTCCTCCAACAAATTTGGGGGGCAAGACTGGGTGTCAAAGTAACAAAATTAAAGTTGACTTGCTTGACAGATTTCTGATTAACATGAAATATGTTTGGGGGCCTTAACAATGTCACGTGCTTATACTTTTGCCAGCATCGTGTCAAACACCAAGAAGTTTGAAGAGTTCTAGCAGAAAATGCTAAAAAATAATAATAATAAAGTATGACTCTGGGCCTGTCTTATTAGTGAGTGCCTTACTGTGCATTAAAGTTTCATTCACAGGAAATTCAAATATTAAATTTTAGTCATTATCTGTTTACCTTTATAACTTGCATCTCTAAATAAAAACTAGGCTAATCATGCGTGAATTTAATAGCAAGGCGAAGTTACATGATATTCAGCTTCACAAAATCATTTCATTATGTCTACCTGGTTTAATTTTTAAAAATTTTTATTGTGTCAAAATACATGTGACCTAAATGTACCATGTGAACCATTTATAAGCGTACATTCAGAGGCATTAAGTACCTTCACATCATTGTGTTACCATCACCACCATCCAGCCACGGAACTCCTTCTGTCTTGCAAAACTGAAAATCTGTTTCATTATATTTTCCTTTTAATCATCATTTTCACAGGTGCCTGCAAAACAATAATATTCGATCCATATCCATCTATTCTTTCAGAGGACTGTACAGTCTCACTAAACTGTGAGTACCAATTAATTTGTCCACTCCACAGTGGCCTGTCAGCCTGACCCCTTCCACTCCACACCAGCCCCCCCGCCCACAACCGTGCCTGGGGGTGTGCAGAGTGAAAGGGGCGCACAGTGTTGTGGCTAAGAGCGTGAGATGCTGAGTCACACAGGCTTTCAAGTCCTGACTGCATCGCTCACTCAGGTGTGTGAACTTGAGCGATTTCTTTTCCTTTCTAAGCATCAGTTCCCTCTACTGTAAAATAGAAATTATAACAGTACTTACCTTGGGGATGTTGTGAGAAGCAAATGAGAAAATTTATTGGAAGAATTAGTCACACCATGCCTGGCACATAATAAAAACTATTTCTACATAATACATTAGGCACGGTGACAGGAATAATGATTGAATGAACGCAATCAAAATAAGAAAGCCTGATGATAATTAAAATTTATGAAGGAGAAAACTGAACGGCTTTCCCAATTTTTTTTCTATTAATCCTGCTTTTATGAATATATAAAACACTGTATGATTACAAGAGTAAAGCTTTTTTAAAATTGTGATAAATACACTCACATAAAATTTAGCATTTTAACCATGTTAAGTGGACAGTTCAGTGATATTAAGTATATCCACACTCTTTTGCAACCATCGCCATCATCCATTCATCCATCAGTAAACATTTGGGTCGTTTCCCCCTTTTGTCTGTTGTGACTAATGCTGCTGTGGACATGGGCACACAAATGTCTCTTTGAATCCTTGTTTCAGTTCTTTCAGATATATACCCAGAAGTGGAACTTCCATTCTTTTCCCATAACATCTACATCATTTGACATTCCCACCAGCAAAACATAAGGGTTTCAATTCCTCCTGCTCTTCATCATCTGTTTTTTTCTGGGTTTTTGTTGGTGTTTGGGTTGGTTTTTTATAACCACTCTCCTGATGGGTATGAACTGGTATCTCATGGTTAAGAGCAAAGCTTTTAAAAATAGGCTTCCTCAAAGTCCCATGCCACTGAGTTTTACCCAGCAGCTGAACCTAACATCCTCACATGAATAAGCAGCGCCCTGTATTTCCATTTCTGCTCCCTTGCTTTCTGTTCAAATCCAAGAAGCTCTTTCCAGTCAGATTCCTAGCTTGAGCTATTTAGAGTTTGGGACCGAAGGCCACCTAATCATTTCACAAGCAAAGTGAAAGAAGCCACGAGAGGCTCAAAGCCTTAACAGTAATCGCTTCTCTTCCCTTCTATCCCATCCCCACTCTTCTGTGTCTTAACAAATTAGCCAAAGTCAACATTGGACTCATTCTCATCAGGCTTATCACTGTCGTTCTCTCCAACCCCACTATGACTGTTCAAAAGTTATTAAATAGCACCTTCTTGGTTTAATGTTCCATGAATGTAGAGATACAGGCCTGGAGAGTAAATTAATTTACCCTCCATCTCTTTCCATGGTTGTTTTTCATAGAACTGGAATATTGTTTGAGTAGTAAAGATGCCACAGACTTCTAGTTTTCCACAGATAATCATTAGATACCAGCTCTTCATTCATCCATAAATATGCATCAGCCCTTATGGTGTACAAGTTCTTCAGCTAGATACCAAGGCGGTGGGCATAGAAATGTAAGTCAGACATGCTTCCTTCCTGCAACTTACACATCTGTGTTCAGGTAGAGCATTATACCCAAAGTGGGGAAGCATACCTTTCGCTCTCCAGAAGCTTATAGTCTTGGGTGGACAAACAATACCAGCATACACCCAACAACAGAGAATGATAAAAGTGGTTACTTAATGAAGTCCTAAGCCTGTGTTGTTCAGACCAAAACTGCTATTAGGGTTCAGTGAAAGGAGTGGCCATTTGGGGCCCAGAGCAGTGTAAACTGGCTCTCAAGAGGACTGGGCTAACCAGATGAACACTGAGTGCATGGGTGGATCCAATGTCTTTACCTGAGGGATTTCCATTGGCTTTTAAGAGAGCCCCCTTAGGGATTCCGGGGAGGGATAGAAGCTATTCTTTACCTCTTCTTGTGCCCACCTCAAGCTCCAGGTGTGCAAGGGAGGGAAGGAAGTGGTTCTAATATGGCACATTATCCCGTACTACCCCTAAGGAAAATTAAAGTTGGTGAGAGAAGGGGAGAGTCCTGACAGGAGAAATGTTTACAGGATGTCCACTTAAGATCTGTCAGAGTAAAGAAAAGAGAAAAATCAGTGTGGTCCATGTATAAGTGGAAGTGAAATTTGAATACTTGTATATGAATTATGCAGAGAGGAAAAAGAAGAGGAAAGAAATTGAAGTGGGAGGCATGAATTGAAACATTGTTTTATTGTACAATAATAAATGATATGTACTGAGTATGACTTGCCAGTGCTAATGGCATACATTGCCTCAAATGTTGCAACAACCCAAAGAAGTAGGTACTAATAGTATCTCCATTTTGGAGCTGGAGAAAAGGAGCCTTTCAGAAGTTAATTGCTTCTTAAGATCACACTATAAATAAGAAGCAAAGCTAGGAATCAAACTGTCTGGAAGCAGATTCAGAGCAATGAATTGCTGCACTAAAGAGATGGAGCTGGAAATGGATGTGGCAAGAGGAGAAGATCAACATGGAAGAGGGGGGTTTACTCTGCAAAAGAGTGAGAAGTTGGGTAGGTAAGGTGGGGTCAAACGCCTTAGCAAAGCATGCAGTGTCCCTTTATCCAAAACAGAGGCCCCTGCCTGCCTCCCAGGTTCATCTCTTGTCTCTTCTTACAGGCCCATGGCGAGGCCACACTGAATTACCTGGTGATCCCTTAACTTGTCACTCTTGATCTCCTCTACATAGAATAACTCCTACCCATTCTTTGCTTTGTGAATGACATGTCTTTAACCAAGAGTCTTCTCAATTGTTCCTCCTTTAGTAAAGCCTTCCTGTTTCCTCACTCCTCTGCTCTGCAGTCCCCACCCCAGCAAAGCCAGATGCTTTCTCCTCTGCAGTGTCAGAGCAACCATACATCGTACACTTCTCTCTTTACCATTTGCTGTAATAACCTGTTTATGTGCTGCCTTCCCTCTACACTTAAAGCCCTTCGAAGAAATAAATGGTATACCTAGCATAATGCCATAGAGTAGGTGCTCAAAATGGTATGATAAATAAATGAACAGATGAATGAATACATGACTAATTAGTTTATTGGCTGATTATGAGAGAATTAAAAACTAGACATAAAAATATAAATGATAAAGAACTTTTAGGGATCCAAAGACAGGAAAATAACATGATGAGACGAGTGTATAAGAAAATTTAAAGTGTATGGTCACTGTTTTTCATTTTCTTATTGTAATATATCAGGAATGTCAAATTTATTGTAATCCTTTCTTCTTTTTCAGGTATCTTAGTCATAACAGAATAACCTTCTTGAAGCCAGGTGTTTTTGAAGATCTCCACAAACTAGAATGGCTGTATGTTTAATTTATTGGGCATTTTATAGTATTAGTTTTTATGTTCTAAATATATGGAAGTGAATCCATTTTTTTCTTCTGGCTGGCAGGATAATTGAAGATAATCGCCTCAGTCGAGTTTCCCCACTAACATTTTATGGACTAAATTCTCTTATGCTCTTGTAAGTACTAAAATTAAAGCAAATATTTTAATTAAAAGAAAAGACATGAATAAAAAGTACTGCTTTAAGTTTAACTGCATTAAATTTGGAATTGTTAAGACACTAAAAGGCTTTTCAACTAAAAACCATTTATTAATTATAGTTTATGAGACTATGTTGTCTTTCTAACAATTTTTATAAGGTCTTCTGTCTTCTCCAATGTCAACCCATCAAAACTGAACACAGCCTCATGGTGATATCTCACTAAAGTATTCTTAGGTACACCATTACTATCCTATATAAATCTTTACTGAAGAAAATTATCATTCATTTAAAATCACCTCCTTTCACTGCCCACTGAAAAATGCACAGGCTTTTTTTCAGTTACTAACGTTACTGCTTCTTCCATATGACAGATATTTGTTGAATTTTACCACTAACAAGCACTTAAATACAACACAGAAAAGAATTAGAGAAGACAATTAACTTGATAGATTTCCTTGGTTTCATGAGAATAATGATAATACCATGTTTGACTTAGGTTAAAAAAAGAACTAGGAAAATGTAATTTTTTGCTTTTCTTTTTCAGGGAGCTGATGAATAATGGCCTCACCCATTTGCCTGATAAACCTCTTTGTCAGCACATGCCAAGACTGAGTTGGCTGTAAGTTGTTGTATCTTTTCTTAGAGAAGTGAACGAACTTTTCTAGTTGTGCCCAGTTCATTTGGATATTGTTTCATAAAATGACATGTTATTAATATTATATCACATATTCTCAAATTACTTTAGCATGATTTTGTTATTAAACATCCCCATTATCTAAACTAACTCCTCTAAACTCTCACCAAAATAAAACATCTCAAAAAAGAAAACAAAAAGAACTTGGAAGCAGAAAGAAGGCAGAGGGGATGTCATGGTATCTGTATAATGTCTCCTCCCTCCCCCATTGATCTATTCACCTATTAATTTGGTATGAAAAAACTGAAGTTCCTAAATTCTGCATAATGAGAATATGATACAATTTATTTTTGAAGTCTAATCATAATAGAATATGTATGTTCCGTGGAATTTGTTAGAGAATAGCTCTGCTTGTGGTAATGTGTCACTCTACCTATTCAGAACTCAGTTACCCTGTAAATTTGCCTATTTTAAAAAACAGGTAAACGAAGAAATAAATAACCTAAATAACTATTAAAAAGTTCAGTTAATAAATGGCATATACACTGTCATATGGAAACTTCCTCTGTTTCTTATCGTGTAGGAAATTCTCAAAATTTGTAAGCCCACAATAGATTAAAAATACCCGTTTAAAATGGGGGGAGGGAGTTAGAGTAAGAAACACTGATTTTTGTAAGAAGTGACAACTGTCAACCTGATGATAAAGCAGGAGTGAGAAATGCAATAAAAATCAGACATAGTAATTTAAAACATAGTATTTTGGAACCATAGAGGGGAAGGCAAACATCCCAGAAAGAATTATTTAGTCCAGAGGGCATCTTGGTATTGTCACAGCATCCTCACTGATGACAAGTTAAAGTCATTAAGGAAAGAGCAAATTAAGTTATATATCCGTTGTTGTAATTAAATTTTGGTTCAGTTGAATACATTAATAGTTATTCATGCTTAGTAATCCAAACTTAGTCATAAAGCAAAATTGATTAATATTTACATAAGTAAATTAGCTAAGTAAATTAGCAATTAAAAATTCATGCATTGAGACCAGAAGCAAATGTGAGAGATATTATGCATACATAATAATAAACTTTCCCTTTGCTTTTAAAAACACAGCCATATATATGTTTCATATAAAAATAAAAATGATTAAGATTTGTTACTAAAGAAGTGGACTTTTAAAAATTTTATTATTGAAATTATCACCTTGAAGTTTTAGCTATTTGAAATGACTAATTCCAAATGCAGCCCTAATAGTAACTGTTATCCCAGTTTTAATGCTAGTAATAATAATTGTTGCTTTATAAGTATTTTTTTCTTTGAAAACTAATGACAATATCTTTACCTTGCCCATGAACTTTTATTTAGCAAGTATGAACTAGAAAATCTGATAGATGTATTGGCCAAAGGAAAAAAAAATTAACTCTGATTTAGTAGAAAAATACATATAAAATTTTTAAAATATGATAGCTGAGGATAATAGGCTTGCAAAACATATGACAGAAAACAAATTAAAACTAATATAGTTCCTTCAAAGCAATTTTTAAACTGTAAAAACTGCAATGAAAGTGGAGAAATTTAAAAAAGGAAGAAACAAGTAGTAAATAAGCATGTGGACCGATGGGCAATAGCCAAAGGTAAACTGAAGATCCAGAGAATAAAGTAATCTGAGCTAATCAGAGATAAGACTAAGCAAGTTTGTAGCTGGGTAGAAGAAGCTAATATAAAGAATTTGGGGCCTTGGCTGCATAGCTCAGTTGGTTTGAGCCTCATCCCGTTATGCCAAGGCTGCAGGTCTGATCCCTAGTCAGGTTACATACAGGAACCAATGAGTGAATGAATAAGTAGAACAACAACTCAATCTCTCCCTCTCTCCCTCTCCCTCTCTCTCTCTCTCTCCCTCTCTCTCTCTCTCTCTCTCTCTCTCTCCCCCCCAATACCCCCTTCCTTTCTCTCTTTAAAATC
This sequence comes from Mormoops blainvillei, assembly GCA_004026545.1. Lineage (NCBI taxonomy): Eukaryota > Metazoa > Chordata > Mammalia > Chiroptera > Mormoopidae > Mormoops > Mormoops blainvillei. Next base: position 36,379 of record PVJD01000133.1, read on the forward strand.
AATCAATCGATCAATAAAGATATTTGAAAATATAGAAAACAGTGAGGATATATTATGGAGCAAGGTACTGGAAGACATGGAAAAATAAATTATGACACACACAAAGCAATGAAAATGCATGAACTAGACTTTCAATCAACATGGCCCAATTTCAAGAACATAATTGAATCACAGTATAAAGAAAATATACAGGGTTGGCCAAAGTAGGTTTACAGACACAATACAAATAAATAATACAATAATTAATAAGTAACACAGGAATAAACTCTGGGTTTCACATACTTACAACTGCAAACCTACTTTTGCCCACCCCCGCATATATCTTCCATGTATTTACTATATGTGTTATATTACAATTCCTTTCCAATGATATTGTGCTCAGGCTGTAAGAACCCGCAAGACAATATTGCTCCCTTTCTACCAATGAGAAAGAACTTTACAGTGTACAAAATCATAATTTTCTCAAGCCTGTCAGAGCTCCAGGGAGTGACCAGGAGCGATGGCATTTCTACAATGTCTCACCTTTGGCGGGGCACAGTTGGCTGTCATAAACCACATACAAAGAAAACTGCTAAAATTTTTAATACACTTGTAAAGGCTAAGTGTGAGCTAGTATAACATTTTAGAATAACTGGGAACTCCACACTCAGGGAAGTCAGCCATTTCCAACAAGGTGTTGTCCATTGGCCTCCATGAGCTCACAAGGGAAACTTGGAGCAGACAAAGAAACCGAAGAGAGTCCTCCTTGGTAGCACACAGGCCCCAAGCCTCACCATCCCCTTTAGACTTTCCTTTTATGAAGTGAAAGCTTTAAGCCAGTGGGAGAGGGACAGAAAGTCCTCCTGCAGCCAGCGACCAGGCATAGATACACTCCTTTCCAAGCAGAGGTAGAAGCAAAAGCACGCCATCCCAAGGAAGGGGCAGAGAAACCTCTCCAACCAGAATCTGGTTGCTCACTTTTGTTGGGACTTCCAGGACAGGTGGACAGCAGTGCTGAGACAGCCCAGTACCTAAAAGAACAAGAAAAGAATCCAGTGTCAAATTGCAAAGCAATCAATGGAACCAGACCCAGAGGCAACTCAAATGTTACAACCTCCAAACAGGGAAATTGAAATATTTATAACTAATAGTTAAATGATACAGTGAAAAAGGTGGACAGTGTGCATGAACACCTGGGACACACCTGTGAAGAGGTGGAAGCTATTGAAGAGAATCAAGTCATTACTTCTGCAGACTTAGTGGCAGACTGAAGACAGCTGCGGAAACAACCTAGGACCTCGAAGATGGGTCAATAGAAAGCTTTCAGTCTGACTCTAAAAGAGGAAAGAGAGTAAAATAAAGATAGAACAGAGAACCCAAAATTTGCGAGGTGATATAAAATTGCCTGACAGATGTGCAAAGTCACAGAAAAAGAAGAGAGGGAGAACAGAAAAAATATCTGAAGAGATAATGGCCAAGAATTTTCCAAAATTAATTTAACGGAACAAACCGGGAGTCTCAGAACCTTAGGAATACCCAAGCGGAAGTAGGGGAAAAAACCTAGACAAATTATAGTCAAAATGCTGAAAGTCAAAGATTAAAAAAAGAAAACCTTAAGGCAACAAGAGAAAATTGAGATATTACATACTATAAAATAAAGATAAGAAATGACACACTAATTTTTTTAAAAGCTGAAGGGGTTAGGTTAATACTGGAAAAAAATACAACAGGGTAGGGAGGATTGAATGTGGGAGGTGGGGTGAGTAGGGCAGGGAAGAATAATGGCGGGGATGGGGACAACTGTAATTGAACAACAATTAAAAAAAAGAAAAAGAAAAACATAGACTTCAGAACAAGAACGATCAGGAATAAAGAGGGATATCACATAATGATAAAAGGGTCAATTCAACAAGAAGATAAATAATCTTAATTGAGTAAGCAGTGTCAAAGTGAAAAAGTAAAAATTATAGAACTATAAAGAAAAATACCTAGGAGTCAAGACATGTCATTTAAAACCAACATTTCCACCAATATGTGGATATTTGACATTTCTAAGATGAACATTAATTAAAAGCATTGACCTAAATCATGTGGTGGAAAAGAGATAGAACATAAAGGAAGATAGTATACAGTAATTTCACCATTTTTATAATAGGAAATTAATAAATATTGTTATTCTCTAAGAATGAGAAAGTATAGTTTATTGGGTAAAGTTCTAATTATTCTGGTAACAATAGAATATGCAAATCTTTCTAATATTAAAAGAAATATTTCTTTAAATCAAATGATTTATTGAATGTTTTTAATCTGTAAAACCATATGTTTTCAAATAGCAGACTAAGATCAGATATATTAGACATATCAATAAATATAGGTGGACTAAACTGAAACTATTAAAAGAAAAAAAGATTAATTGACTCATGAAACAAAACTCAAACTCAGTACTATTTACAAAAAAATACAGCTACAACTAAGTGATTAAGAATATTAAATACAAGAGCCTGATCAAAAGTATGCATGTCGATGCAACCAAAAAAAAAGCAGGCATCATATTTTTTATCTAAGTAGAATTCTGGCCAATTTGTATTAAGCTATGCTAAGAAGGATACCTGAATGTAATAGTTTGCAATTTCTAATTTACAGTGTAATAAAAGATATTACATTATGAGTATATAAGCCCCAAATAGATTCATGTAACAACCAAAACAAAAGGAAAAATATACCTACATAAGCAGTAAGAAATACAGTCCAAGTAAAACCATAAAAGGATATGGGGAACTAAATAAAATACTTAATAAGTTAACTCTAATTGATGTGTATCAAACTGTAATGTCCCTTCTCAATAACAGAACTGGTCTATCGGGGACAGCAATGTGCCCAGCTAAAATATTACCTTCCACAACTTCCCTACATCTAGATCTAGCCATGTGACTAAGCTCTAACTAATGAGGCTGACGAAGTACAGTGTGGCACTTCTGGGATATCTCCTTAGAGAGGAATAGCAGACCCTTCTTTCCCGTCCTTATCCAGAACAGATGGATACTGTGGTTGAGCTTTAGCATTATCTCAGCCCATAAAGACTTGGACATGTAAAAGGTGAATGTGAAAGATCTGAGTTTCTAACAGTTTTGTAAAACTACCATGCTCGCCCTGAACTGCCTAAGTCTAGGGGGTTTTTTCTTGGAAAAAAAATTCCTTATGCAGTTATGCTGTTGTAGTTGGGTCTCTGTTGTATGTATCTGCACCTAATTCTAATAGAGATAAACTACAAACTAAGAATGCCCAAAGAACATTCACCAAAACTGACCATATATTTTAGGACATACACATACACAAACCAAACTCAAGGAAACAGATGGAGGGATTAGCCTAAAGCAGGAGAAGGGTCATCTGAGACTAGAAGGAGACCAGGTGCATTTACAGGTAAGTCTATAGATGTCGGGCAGAAAGTCAAGGGCTTTTCCCTCCTTGATCACCTCAACTATTTCTGTGGAAGAGAAGCCAGAAACATTTAAACGGTTGAGAGGAAAGAGGTTAAGGAAGTTTGCATGGTTAGAATGCCACTACAGGATAAGAGAGAAAGTTGAAAAGGGACAGGCGAGATTATTGGTGTTTTTGTTTTATTATTATTGTTCTACAGATGAAAGAACCAAATTTTTATTTTTGGCAAGCTCTGCCATATATAAAGAGAAAAATAAAATGGTTAGATTCAGAGGCTCATCAAGTTTGAAAAGTGGTCGAGACATGATGTAAACAAACAAACACCCTTTTCAGCTCTCTAAGAGCTGGGAGCTGGGAAGCAAAAATCAGATTTGTATGCCTCTGCTAACATGTATGCAAACCAGATCCCTGCACATCAAGGACTAATACCTCTCATTTTAGGAAGAAAGCCAGAGCAGACTTCCAACTCAAGGTTAAAATAAACTTAAAATTAAATAAAACTAACAATATAATCAAAAGTCCCTGATTTATGCCCTTATGTGTATCTCCTACTGATATTTCAAATTAATAAATATAATACTAGCTTAAATATAAATACTATCTTAATAGGAAAAAAAGTTTCATAAGGAGCTAACACGGAAAGATCACCTAAGTGTAATTTTGCGAGGCCTAAGAGAACATCACCACCTGGCGGTAGATTCACAGTAACAGCAATAAAATAGGAAAAGGGAACAGACATACATTGACAAACATTATGAAAGGCCAAAAGCCTTGACCATACCTAATGACCGAAAACAGTAAGGGCTTAGTTTCCAATTTAAAAGGATAATAGAAATTTTTCTTTAGAAGGGTGTCCTAGAATCAAGATTTAAGATTTTAATACAATATTCCATGTAGCACAGAAATCCTTCCTACAAAATCCTTGAGTTATGGTATATTGCCTCTGTTAAATATCTATAGTGACAAGAAGCTTCTTCTCTGGACCATAGATTGCGAGCTTAAATTTAAAATGTTTATTGTCCTTTAACCATTAAATATAATTTTGCAACCTGATGCAACATAGAAAAACCCTATGATATATTCTGCAGCCTGACTTCAAATATATCTCTGTTGTTTTGCTTTTCTCTGCTGTAAATACACCCTTTTCTCCAATTGACTAGATTTCTAGACCCCTTATATCCGGATCTTCCAGATATACTTTGATTTGTCAATGTCTATTTTTCATTACAGTGCCCAAAATAAACCTGTTTCAGATGTCGCCTAACCAACAGAGTATCGGCCCTTCTATTAACGCTCCCCATATTTACTTTACAAATTTTAGTAGCTGTGTCACACTTTAACTCATATATTTGAGTTGCAATTATTCCTACAGCTCTATGTTATATGGTGACCAGTAACCTAAGTGTTGGCATAGACTGAGTAGATTTAAGGACCAGTATTTACTTTTGAAGGTATATGCCTTATCTTAGCTAACTCTGTTCTACAAACTTTCACCATAAACCCAACAATAAAAGAGGGTAAAAAAAGAATGCCTTCATGATAGCCACAAGAGAATGATAAAGCATAAACTTTTTGACAAATTTTGCTCTTCAGACCAGACTCCCATTGGTGACAGAGTCACATAGTAGGAGAGTTCAAGTAGGGTCTACTGGGCGGGGGGACCAAAAAACAATTGGAATTATGTTCTAGAGGGCAGGCCTCTTGTAGTACAAGCTTCCCCTAGGTGAGTATTCTAAACACATCTGTATCAGTGGACCAGCTGGCATTATTATAAGAGGCTGAATTCGACTTCAGGGCATTTTTTTGAAGATTCTTTCAGTGAGTTAACCCATTTCATGGTGGGTGATTTGTGAGCACACCTGCCCACGCCATGGGGAGCATTCAGCAATTTTTGACAAAAAATGGCATGATTCCCATGGCCCACCCTCCCTACTCACTTGATCTTGCCCCAAGCAACTTTTTTTGTTTCCCCAATGAAAAAAGTCCTCAAAGGGAAACGTTTTGCCAATAAGGAAGAGGTGAAACAAAAAATGGGAGAAGCATTAAAAGGCATCAAAATTGATGAGTTCAAAAACTGTTTTGAGCAGTGGAAAAAAGTCTTGATAGATGTATTGTATCAGATGGAGAGTACTTTGAAAGGGGCTGAAGTTTAAAAGTGTAAGAATAAATACACAATTTTTTATAAGTAAATTCTGGGGTTTTGGGGGTCCTCCCTGGTACACCTTGAACTGGGACTGGATGGCCAAGGACAGCCTCTGGGTCTCTCCCTGCACTGGCCTGCGTGGCAATATAATAAAGCAAACAAGTTATTTACAGCAGTAAAGGCTACTGAAAATTTTTTCTGTGGGGTATTTAGACAAGGCAGGAAAAGACCAACATTGTCTTGGCAGTAGCAGCTTCTGCAGGCCGCAGCAAAATAGGGTCACACCACCCAGAGAAATGCCATCAGTAACTCTGGACAGATGCTTAATATAGTCCACTATTAAATCTCTGTTAACAGTGTTCACCATAACAAAAATTTTTCAGTCTGATTTCTTCTTTTCACATTTCTCAGGATGTGCCCATATGCACACATGATACGGATGTGGGGACTCAAACCATTGTTACTATTAGCAGAGAAAAAGAAACATTAAATATGTACAAATATAATTTCAACCATTATGTAAGTGGTTACGTGTAAGAATCTATATAAAATAAACAGCATATGAAAAAATTTTATTCGAAAGCAAATAATTCTCAACCAATTTATTTGTCTGTGATTAAAATGTAGCTTTATTATCTTTTACTTTTATGTTTCAGAGACTTGGAAGGCAACCATATCCACAATTTAAGAAATTTGACTTTTATTTCCTGCAATAATTTAACTGTTTTGTAAGTAACGTTTTATCCTTTTCAAGTAATGTTCTATCTCTTTACAAATAAAATGAATCACTTATGTGAACAGAAGCTAACATAAACATGCGTGGTAATTATGGCAAACGTTCGCTCTCAGCTTGAAGTTTTTCGAAACTGAAGCACATCAGCAAAATTACTAAAGTTCAAATTAAGGGTAACCACAGAGTCACAATATATATAAATCATCACAAAGGCGCTATATTAGCTGAGTTCTGTTTTTCTCAAACTTAAGCGATACCCATTTTAATGGAAAGACATTCTCAAAGACCACCTAGAATCTGTGCTTGGACGTCACTTTAAGAAACACTAAGTTTAAGTCTTAATCTATAAGAATATTTGCTCTTTACAAATTACTATTGCAAAGAATGTGGGTATAAAACTAATTACAATCAAAATTTTTTAAAAAGCATTGCAGAATGTTCATGCCCCTGGGGTATAATCGTGAGCACCAGGATAAAACTTAGAATGTTACTGAGTATAATTTATCCTTATGCCTCTCTGGCCGATTTCAAAAACACCTTCCTCTTCCATGAAAGTGAAGGATTCTGGACCTTCCTTTTAATATAAAAATACAGCTACCTAATTTTCAGCTTCTTTTTCCAGGACAGTGTTTTTTCAAACGGTGGGTTGCAACTCACAATGAATGATGAAAACAATGTAGTATGCCCTTACCATAATTTTTTGAAAAATAAAGTTGAATTGAATAAAAATATCAGAGTACAATTCAGATCATTAAATGTATTGTTTCAAGAGTCTTGGCTTATTTGGTTGTGTTTTACGTCCCTGTGGAAAATGCCTTTTTTTACTGTAGGCTACCATAGAAAAGTTTGAAAATCATCATCCTAGAATACATAGGCCCCCTGTGCGTAGGCAGTGCAATAGCAGCCACTGAAACAACAATCAGTTTTCTCCACTAATGCCTCCCATTGCAGTGGAGTCCAGCGACTGAACTGTTTGGCCTCCTCTGCCGCGAGTTCAGCAGTCCTCAGAGGCAGGATGTTCTAGGTCAGTCATGCAAAGTAGTTCAGATTGACTGCCCAAAGGAAACCAAGTTCACCTAAGGAATATACACCAAATATGTAGCCAAAAAACTCAGAACTTCTCTTTCATTCCCCTTGTGTTTGTTTTTAAAGAAACCTCTGCATGAAGAAGTTATTTATGTGTTTCTTCTTGTCAAGTGCTTGTGCTTTTCTGGTTCAGAGATATTGGGAGGAGGTGGGAATGGTTTTGAGTGCTGGAAGGAAATAGATACTTAAGGATGCGTCAAGGCCAACTTCCAAGCATGTCTTAAAGCACAAGGTTTAAAGAACTGGAGACCCTTTGACTTATCCATGAGTTAGTCCTTTATGTTAGCTCATACACATGAGATTTGTACAGAAATGAACTGTCAAGAGTTACAGGCATTCCATATCCCAAACTAGAGATCGAACTTGATCCGGCTTAGGTCACACTCCCTTAGGCAACTACACCCTAAGTTACATGAACTACCCAGTGTGTATGAATGATATCGTTTGGGGGTATTTTGTTAGACAGACATGCTACATCTACTGAAGAAGCGGCTCTAGAACAGCAGCTCCTTATGCTCTCGGTTGTGTGATGTTAGTCTGTTCTCAAAAGTTGAGATTTCCACTATTTCCCTTGCAAAGTTCTTCCCTATTTCACTTTAAAATTTGACTGTTTTATTTTTATCATTATTAATAGATTCGGAAATTTAAAATTTTTGTATAATAGCCTTTGGTTTTGCAGGCTGTTAATCTCCTCTCTGATAATTCATTTATCAGATACCTCAAGAAGCTACAATGTATGTTTCTTTTTACTTTCAGGGTAATGAGGAAAAACAAAATTAATCACCTAAAGGAAAATACTTTTGCACCCCTACACAAACTAGATGAATTGTAAGTTCAATTAAACATATGAATGAAAATTTTCTTTCTACTGTTTTAGTTCATATTTTTACACTTGGGTGTTTTTACACATTAAGAAATATTTATTATCTCTTTTCCTAGCATAATTTATATATACCTCAAGCCATGAGGAAATTCTGATAGATCATAAAAAAGTGCATTAAAGAAAAATGTAAGATAGATATTTGGGGAAGTGAGTTAAAGAAAACATAGATGCAGAGAAAAAATAAAGGTAGGGCAAATTTAATAAACAAAGTATATCCTACACCATTCTATTCTGCTATAGGAACAGCAAATTTGTTCTTGTTTCCTAAAAAGTTAGGATTCAGAGATCATTAAAATAAAAAGAATTTACTTTGCTGATTCTAAAACCAAAGGATAATCTTTGATTCATAAAGAAATTAGACACTGCTGTGAGTAACATCCCAGCCTATAATAATGAAAGAGAGAGATAAGTTAAATTGTCCTTTAACATGTCACTTAGGATCTAGGCCAACAGTATCCCATTACATGATTTATGTTGTAAGAACTGTATGTCAGAATTTGCTCTGATATCCAGCACTCCCACCTGAAACTGTTGAACATGATATATGGAGCTTTAATATCCTAGTGAGTCCAATGTGAAAAACTCTTAAGTCTGTTTTTCACATTGCCCCACTAACATGACCCATATTTTACTTGGCTTCCCATTCAAGGAACTGGAATTGTGCCACTACTTTTACTTAAATATGAAGCAGACAGGTTCAGTCTATTAATAGTCTTCTCATTGGGGATAGAAAGAATTGCTAGTCCTAATATGTTGTACACCTGAAAGTAATAAAATATTGTATGCCAACTATACATTTAAAAAAAATTTTAAGAGCTAGTTGAAAATTAAGCCAGATACCAAATAACCCAAGCTGAACAAGTATAGTTCTTGTACTCAAAGAACTCACATCTTTCAGAAGAGGAGCACACACATAGAAACAGTTTTAATACAATGTTATACATGCTGTATGTGTTATACATATTATATGTGCTATGAAAGAAGCTGCACAGGGAGAATATGGGAAAACAGGAGAGAACACCTAACCTCCATGGTCACAAAGGAGTGACCTTTGAACAGAATCTTGAAGGATGACTAGGAGTTCACCAGCAGGACAAGAAGAAAAGCTTATTATAGGTTGAAGGAAGCACCCGTGCAAAAACATGCAGTTAGAACACAGATGCCTTCGAACCACAGTGAAAGTCACTTTACCTGAATAGAAAGTGGTACAAAACTAAGCTGGAAAGATATGCCGTGGCAAGGTATTTCGAATTTAAAGATTTTTTATGTCATACTAAGCAGTTTTGATTTTATCTTCTAGGCAACTGTGAGTTATTGAAGGATTCCAAGAAAGGGACAGAGCTTTAGAAAGATTCCTTTGGTTGTCAAATCAGAACAGTCTGTCTTCATAGACAATCCACCCATAAATATGTAAATAACAAAAATAATCTCAAGGTTCAGTTTACAGTGTGAAAATAATACAGTCACAGCAAAGATATTTATAATATTCATTAGATTATATCAGCTATTTATTTTGAGTTTTAAAAGCTCAATCTAAAACTATCCTACCTTTCAAAATTGAATAATCTAACTTTGGACTTATAAGAACCCAATTTACATAACAAAAATATCTATTCTCCTACCTCCAAGGCAACTAAGAGTATACAGAGATGAATTAGGACAGTGGATAGGCTTTTTGTTAGTGTCTCTTGATCACATTGGAGAATTAATTCAGGCCTCTTGAAATATTACCTTGTTTAGAAGAACCTGTGGACTTTCCCATGAGAGCTACAGCTATCAGAGCTACAGCTATCAAAACTACAAGAGATGCTACAGTCAAAAATCTTCTTACACCTAAGCTGCAAAGTCACACCGTATTAGGCAATCCAACCTCTGTACATACATGAGGCAACAAAATATCCTGCCCAAGGATTGTACACGATTCAGTGTGTGTCAGCTGTGAAAGAAGCGCACTCCTGAACATCCCCTTCAATTTCACAATCTTAATAAACCCAAGCAAAATTAAAGCTTCAAACTGTATTTCTACTCTAACATGGAAAGAAGGAAGGAGGGTAAGAAGGAAGGAAAGAGGCACAACACATACATTAATTGAATCAGAAAACTGTACCTATCAAGCATTGTCTCTGAGGGAGTGATGAAATGGGATAAAACATTTTTATCTTTTCCCATTTCACTCCCTTTTTAAAAACTTTTAGACTTGTGGTAATTGGTATAACTCAGTCGCATTGTTAAAAGTGGTATAATGGCTTACTAATCAATTATAGAACAATAATAAAGTCTTAAGAAAATAATATGACTTTTGCAATTATTTCCCTAGGGATTTAGGAAATAATAAGATTGAAAGTCTTTCACTGCATGTATTTGAGAATCTGAAGGAGCTCTCAAAATTGTAAGACTGGTATTAATTTTGTCACTTCATTTCTTTATTTCTTAATTTCTTTTCTGTTTTAAATTGTGATAAAATATGCACAACATAAAATTTACCATTTTAACTATTTTTAAGTGTACAGTTCAGTGGCATTAACTACCTTTACATTATTGTGCAGCCATCAACATCATCTGTCCCTAGGACTGTTTTGTCTTCCCAAACTGAAGCTCCATACCTGTTAAACAGTAGCTTCCCATCACGCCCACACACACCAACATCCCCCACTCTACGCTCCGTCTCTCTACATTTGACTACCCTAGGTACCTCATGTAGGTGGAATCATACAATATTTATCCTTTCGTACCTGGCTTATTTTGCTTAGCATGTTTTCAAAATCCATCTATGTTGTAGCATGTGCCAGAATGCCTGAATATGATTATTGTAAATAATAATATTAATACATTAACTGTTTTTATTTCATTTTATAATTAATGAATTAATATTATTTTCACAATAATAATTCACTGTGTGTGTATACATCACATTGTGTTTATCCATTCATCCATCAATGGACATTCGGATTGTTTTCACCTTTTAGCTTTTGTGAGAATGCCACTGTGGGTATATGGATTTCAGTTCGACCTTGCTTTCAGCTCTTTCCTGTATATAGCCTCAGAAGTAGAGTTGCTGGATTATATGGTAACTCTATTTTTAATTTTTTGAGGAAACTTCATACTGTTTTCCATAGCAGCTACACCATTTTACGTTCTCACTAGCAGTGTACAATGGTTCCAATTTCTCCACGACTTCAACAACACTTTTTATTTTCTATTTTGTTGATAATAGCTAACCTAATGGATATGAAATGGTATCTCATTGTGTTTTTTTATTTGCATTTCCCTAATGATTAATGGTGTTGAATATCTTTTAATTTGCTTATTCATTTGTTTATCTTTTTTGGAGAACATTTATTCAAGTCTTTTACCTGTTTTTAACTGTTTTGTTGTTGTTGTTAAGTTATAGTCATTCTTTATATATTTTAGATATTAAACTCTTTTCATATATAATATACAGATATTTTCTCCCATTCTATAGCTTGCCTTTTCACTCTTTTGATAGCATCCTTTGATGTTCCAAAGTTTCTAATTTAGATGTAGTCCTGTTTTTTCATCTTTTCTTGTGTTGCCTGTGCTTCTGGTGTCATATGCAAGAACTTATTGCCTAATCCAATGTCATGAATGTTTTCCCAAAGATATTCTTCTAATAGTTCATAGTTTTAACTTTTATATTTAGGTCTCTGATCCATTTGAGTTAATTTTGTAAATGGTGTAAGCCAATAAATTTCAACCATTTTCATCTCATGACACATATAAACTAATTGCTAAAATTCTGCAGCATACCCAAAAATATATCTTTTGCTGATCTAACAAAAATTAGGTATAAGTTTGATTTTTTCACACTGAACAGCTATTGTTGTGTTGGCTGCTGTCATTTTTTCATTTGACAATCTAATGGAAAAGGGGTCAGTGCCCATGACTAAATTGTCAGGTATTGCATGTTTTAAAAATCCTTGTGGCACACCTGTTAAAGAATGTTCCTTTTTTTTTTAATTTTGTTTTTTATTTTTTTGGTATATGGATATCTGTCTAGCTTTCCCAGCACCATTTGTTGAAAACACTGCCCTTTCCCCATCGGACAGCCCTGGCACCTTTGCTGAAAATCATTTGACCATGTACATAAGAGTTTATTTCTAGGCTCTCCATTCCACGCCATTGGTCTACACAGGGGTGGGCAAAAGTAGGCTTACAGGTGTGAGTAGACCAAACATGGTTTATTTTCTTGGTATTATTTATTAATTATTGTGTTATTAATTTGTATTACAACTGTAAACCTTCTTTTGCCCACCCCTATATATCCATCTTTATGCCAGTACCACATATTTTGATTACTGTACCTTTGTAGTAAGTTTTGAAATCAGGAAGTGTGAGACCTCTGACTTTGTTCTTTTTCAAGATTATTTTGGCTATTCAGGCTTCCTTGAAATTTCACATTAATTTTAGGATTAATTTTTCTATTTCTGCAATATATATTGAGGTTTTGACAGAAATTGCACTGACTCTGTAGGTTACTTTGGGTAGTAGCAACATCTTAACAGTATTAAGTCTTCCAACTCATAAGCACAGAATTTATTGATGTCTTCTGTAATTTCTTTCAGCAACATCTTGTTTTCAAAGTATAAGTCTTTCACCTCTATTGAGTTTTTTTCTAAGTATTTATCCTTTTGATGCTATTATAAATGGAATTGTTTTCATAATTTCATTTTTAGATTGTTCATTGTTAATATATAGAAATGCATTTGATTTTTGTACATTGTTTTTGTATTTGGGAATTTGGCTGAATTTGTTTATTAGTTATAACAGTTTGTGCATGTGTGCATGTATGTGCGTGAAATCTTTAGGATTTTCTACATGAAAGATCATGTCATCTGTGAACAGAGATTTTACTTCTCCCTTTCCAATTTGGATGCCCTTTATTTCTTTTTCTTGCCTCATTGCTCTAGCTAGGACTCCCAATACTATGTTGAAGAGAAGTGGTAAAAGTGAACATCCTTGTCTTGCTACTGTTTTTAGAGAAAATGCTTTCAGCCTTTCACCACTGAGGATGGTATTGGCTGTGGGCTTACATATATGACCTTACATATATTATGTTACAGTGGTTTCCTTCCAGTCCTAGATTGTTGAGTTCGGTCTTGTATCTTTTGTAGAACTCGTTCCTTGTTGTCATTCTCCCTCTTTTCATTTCTTTCACCCAGTGGCACCCCCTCCCCCACCTAACTGATGGCCTAATCTAGAAAAGATTTCTTAAAAAGAGAACTTGCCCTGAGAAGCTCCATTTAATCAATTATTCTTGTTTTGAGGTGGTGTTTTACAAAGATTCTAAAGTTTTCTACATTTAAATTCTGCTGTACTATCACTCTGATCTACCTTTTTTGTTTCTAACTAGAGCCTTTTACTTTTCACTTTATGCCTCACAAATTGCTGGTACAATACACCACTCCTCAACATATATTTAGGAAATATTCACTATGATTCAATTCAAATTTTGACGAAATAAGATGATTTTTTCTATTATTCAAATCACACCTGATCCTAGATAAAATGTGAAGTAGGTGTGGTTTCTCCTTGACAGCTCCACCTCCATGCTCATGTCTTAGCACGTGCTCTCTCCTCCTCCTTCTCCTCCTCCTTCTCCTCCTCCTTCTCCTCCTCCTTCTCCTCCCTTTCTCTCTCTCTCTCTCTCTCTCTCTCTCTCTCTCTCTCTTAAAACAATCATAGAGTGCTTACTAAAACCAGGAACCATTCTAAGTGTTTTAGCGCCATTAATTTATTTAAATGTTTAATGTATCTTATGGAGCATGTGCTATTACTGTACTTTTATTGTTAATGTTTAAAAGTAACCCAAAGTCAACAGATATACTCTCTCTCTACTTAAGCAGTTTCTAGAAATGACTTATTGCTGCCTTTTTTAAAAAACAGAAACCTTTCCTATAACCCAATCCAGAAACTTCAAGCAAACCAATTTGATTCTCTTGTCAACCTCAAGTCTCTGTAAGTATATGGTTATGGGGGTGCTATATGATGAAATTGTTATTTGTGTATTAAAAGCTAACAAATTATATAAAATAATATTTATAGAATCTTTTAAATTGAAAGCTTTATTCCCAGGATATTAGTTAAGCTCCACAAAAATATGTAAGATGAGTGTTTGCTGCACTATAAACGGGTAACTATTAGTTTTAACTTACGTATTAGTAAACTAAATATTAGATAATGATGAGCCATTTTGTATTTTTCTATAATCACCCTGAGCTTATATTGGATCGGTAGCTATAATCCTCTGAAGGCATCTATGCATATGCATTTCTCCACTGGCACTGAATTTCTAAGAATTTATATACCCATCTTTATCCCAAGATAGACTATTCTAGATAATATAAATCATGACTTGCACCACAAAAGAATATATATATATATTCTGTTAGGATCTGAGAAGTGCCTTAAAACATTAGCTTTGCTTCAGTCAATTTGTGTTCCCTCAGTAAAATGACATTTTATTAGAAAAAAATTATTTTAAAATTATTAGAAATTTTTCAAAAATATAATACTCCTCTGCTATTTTAATATTGTCTAAAAGATAATGCTTGTTCATTTATTCCACAAATATTTATTGAGCAGTTATTATGTACAAAGCATTGTGCCATGATCTATGAGCATGCAAAAAAATTCAAGTAAGAGAGATAGATATGGAAAAATGTGTATAACTAACAGAATCGAAAAGGAGTTGGGAAAGTACGTAGGACAGGCTAGGTTTGAGTGCTTGGTTCAGAGTTTATGTTAACTAAAAGCATTTTATTAAACTGTCCTTCACAAAAACTCATTTTATTATACCCTGTATAACATGTTATTTTGATAACTAATTTGATATTTTTAGCAGCCTAGAAGGAATTGAAATTTCAAATATCCAACAAAGGATGTTCAGACCTCTTATGAATCTCTCTCACATGTAAGCAGATGTTTTTCTTGTTCATCACCTTGATTTTAATCATTTGTTTCCACATGTATTGTGCTAATACATCCATACCCAGTGCATCCAGTCTATTAACATTTTCTAATGACTAATTTGACTAAACAATAATTAACTCTTAAGTGTTAATATGGAACAGGGTGATATTTAGTTTTTCACGGCTTGATAGAATCAAAGGAGACTTTTTGAGTATCAAAGAGTGGAGGGAATCCACTCAATCTTGTTAAGTTCTCCTCAGCTCTGATACCGTTCATAAACATTGATGTGAGCTAGTAATTTGTACACATTGCAAAAGTGCTACCAAATGAAGAAGTAGGGATTTATATAAGCAACATAAAGTAATTATAAGAAAATAATTGCTGTAAATGAAGGAAGCTAAAATTGCCCGCAGTGTCATAGTGTGACTGAATTATGTATGGATACAATGGTAAACTTAAAAAAAATCTTTTATTAAAAAGGTGTCTCATCGTACCATTGATTACATGCTTTAGAAACATTTTCTTTAATTGAATGCAGTCTTGTAACAGGAATTAAAATGATTTCCTTTCCAGGATAATTAATTCTCAATAACTTAGAAAGTCAGCCACCACCACTCTATAATCTTGCTTACATTTCAAATCTAACATAGGACACTCTGTTTTTGTTTTTCATAATTCCTCAGATATAATGTTTATAAAAGTTTCCTTGGTTCCACAGAACATAAAACACTTTGACTAAAGTAAGCAAACCAGAGTGTATTGGAAGAAAATGGTGTAGCCACAAAACCCAAGAAACAACTCAAGGAATAGACTTGAATTGAGCAGACCATGGCAGATCTAGGGATACAGGCAGCAAGAGTTAAACAAGACAGTTTCCTGTAATTGTCAAGCTTTCATCTTGTATTACTGGAACCCATTATACTGTCAAGGTCATTTATATTTTTGCCAGTGTACATGGCTTTAGAGGCCAAAAGGTATCATTTTATCCCAATGTCTACATTCGTTAGAAAATTTCCTAGCAAATAATGTGCTTCCATTAAAGATTCACCTCCCCCTGGTAATACTAATACCTACCTCATGTAACTAGAGAATTTGTTTCTGAAACCTAGAAGATGCTTAATAGTGTCAGGGTTGGTGGCAACACAATAATAACTTCTGGTTATCCAGGTAATGTTTTTACCAGCAAGGGAGGCCTGTCTGTTGACGAAAGAATTCACTCGATGAATATGTACCAAAATCAAGTGTGAGATAGGCATTCTGGCAAGTAGTTACAAAATACCTAACTTCTGTAATAGAAAAGGCATGGGATAACAGCAGAAAGCACTTAACTCTCTCATCCCTTGAGGATTAAAAAGCAAGATCAGTTGCAGCAACAAGAGGAGCCACGTGACAGTGCATTTCCACTGAACACAAAAAACTCAATAAAACCTGCCGTGATGGAGTCTCTCGATCACATGCTAACAGTTTATTTATATTCTAAGACGTATAACACTTGGATATTCGTTATGCCTATTTGCTGCTCTCACCCACATGTTCTTTTACAATAAAATCAAGTTAATGAGAATTAAACATAGGTTTAAAGCTTCAGTACTCCTAATGTTTTACATTCCTCTGAGTCTCATGTTGACATTTTCTTTCTGCCGAGACAATGTAGAATATAAATATTAATGCACAGTAAGACTGAATTAATTTAAAATCATATTTTTACCTTCTCTTTGCACATCAGCTATTTTAAGAAATTCCAGTATTGTGGATATGCACCCCATGTTCGCAGCTGTAAACCAAACACTGATGGACTCTCGTCTCTCGAGAATCTCTTGGCAAGCATCATTCAGAGAGTGTTCGTCTGGGTTGTGTCTGTAGTTACATGCTTGGGAAACATCTTTGTCATTTGCATGCGACCTTGTATCAGGTCTGAGAACAAGCTGCATGCCATGTCAATCATCTCTCTCTGCTGTGAGTATTTCTTGATTGAAGAGGAATTATAGTTTCAAAATAAACAAAATCATAGTTATTAAAACATAAGTAAACAGGGGCAAGATTATGAGATTTTAAATGTTCCCCTTTTTGCTATGTTGCTTTCATATTCACTACAATGAAAATAAAATTACTTTAGTGATGAGAAAGAAAGTTTTAAAATAAGAAAACTCAATCACCTTACATAAATGAATGCATTACTTTTGTCTCATAAAGAAGTTATTCACTCAAGTTTTATTCCCTGGAGGCAAAATATATTATTAAAGGTTATAAAATCTTCTACTATGAATAAAACCTTTCATGTCACATTTTTATATCCAGAGCTCTATTTACTTTTTTTGTTTGAAATATATATAACAGATTGTTGGTTTTCTGGTCTCTGAGCTGTTAGAATCTTTTGCAGTCCTAATTTAGAATATTTAAAGAAAATGTTTTTAGTGCATCTAAATAATTTTTTAAGTTTTTGAAATGTGATTGCAAGGTATTATGTTAAATGAGGACTACAAAGAAAAATAAGCAAAACACTAGTCGTCAGGTTGTTTATAGTGTAGTTAGAGTGGCCTATAATTTATCTATAGTCCCTTAACCAAGCATCAATCTTTTTATGAGTGTTGACCCATGTCTTACCCACACCCTCATTCAAAGTCTAATGTCTAATTGTTTTTTTTTCCATTGCAAACTACCTAAGAAACAGAACTCAGAAATTATTTACTACTCTGTATCATTAGTTACAAAATTTTGAGTACTTTTAATTTCCCTGGTGAAGGCTAGAATGTAGCTTCAGTATTTAAGGATGAGGGTCAGCCTTATGATTTATACAGTGATGTGACTTTAGAAACCTTGTGTAGGTTTCTTACACAGTAAAAAAGAAAAGAAAATCTCAACTACTTTCCAATGTTATGTTTGCTTAAAAGCAAATACACCAAGTAGGACATCACATTGACAGCTGATTTGGGAAATGGCAGAGCCTAAAATGAGACAGAGAAAGATATAAAAATGGGAACTGAGAATCAGAGAGAACAAGGCTTCTTAGGCCAGCTCTGGGTAAATAATTTAAGCCCCCTTAAATTGTACTGACTTGCAAAGCATGTCATAATTTTTCATGCCTTCTAAATTATGGGCCTCAAAATTCCAAGTCAGTACTCCATTACAGCACCTTCTGAATTATTTTCTCTGGGATTTGGGATGATGTCTTTAGCTTGTCAAGCTGAGAATTTCGGTGGAAGAGGTGAACCACATAATAACATCCCCGGTTTGGTCCCTAATCCAATGCTCAATGTAACTGAATTTTATTCATTTACCCAACACTTCTGGGTGATGGGCTAGAATGAAAAACAAAAGAGACAAGATCCCTGGTCCTACACATTTACATGTTTAAGGAGAAAAGTGAAATTACTACTTTTTAGCTGTAAAGGATGCTGTAAGAGTCGTTATCAGAGAGTCGATTAAGAGGTCCTTACTCATAAATGAATTCTTAGAATAAAAATTAGCTTCCCCCAAGATAGAAGAAACTTGGCTATATTTTGCTAAAATATTTTATATTATATATATAATATTATATATACCAAAATATTAATGCTTATTAATAATTCCATTATACCTATTTCTCTAAATTTGTGAAATTTACTGATCCCTATAGGTGCCGACTGCCTAATGGGAATATATTTACTTGTGATTGGAGCCTTTGACCTAAAGTTTCGTGGAGAATACAATAAGCATGCACAACTGTGGATAGAGAGTTTTCATTGTCAGCTTATGGGGTCTTTGGCCATTCTGTCTACAGAAGTATCAGTATTACTTTTAACATTTCTGACATTGGAAAAATATATCTATATCGTGTATCCTTTTAGATATTTAAGACCTAGAAAATGCAGAACAATTACAGTGCTGATTCTCATTTGGATTGTTGGGATTATAGTGGCTTTTGTTCCACTGAGCAATAAGGAATTTTTCAAAAACTACTATGGCACCAGTGGAGTATGTTTCCCTCTTCATTCAAAAGATACAGAAAGTATTGGAGCCCAGATTTATTCAGTGGTAATTTTTCTTGGTAAGAAATTCTGTGTTATGAGTCCTTTCATACAAATGTTACAATAAATCACAACATGAACCTCATTATACCTTCTAATGTTTACAGATTTTTTATTTCGGCTCAGAATTCTAACCAGTTTTTCTCATTGACATTGGGAATGAATTCTATCAGAATCCCCTGAAAGATTTTTTTTTAATTTCCTTTTATCATACAAATTCTAACATGACGCGCCTTTAAAAAAAGACAAGACACTAAACACTTGTATTTCAAGCACTCACCTTAATAATACTAAGCAAAATATATTTTAAATCTTTGCCTTTATAATATGAACAAATCCAGAGTAGCCAGATAAGTCTTTGGCCTGAGTAGACATACAAGTGTTTTTTTCTCTTGTAAATTTTTTCAAAATATAACAACATAATTATTTAAACAATACTAGAAAGATTAATAGACCCAAGATATTCACTGAATCACTATGATCTCATTTTAATATGCAATTTCAAAATTAAACATTTCATCATTCCTCATTACTTAAAGAATACTTCAAATTTTAAAAAATTCATGATTTCCGTGCACCCTACTAATTCTTATGAACAAAATTCTTATACTTTGTCATGGTTTTTATATCTTCTCTGTAATAATAATGGCTAAGGGTATGTTTGTTTGTTTGTTTTTAAATAATGTTTATATACATTAATAATAATTTTTGTGTTCTAAATAGGTATTAATTTGGCAGCATTTATCATCATAGTTTTCTCCTATGGAAGCATGTTTTACAGCGTTCATCAAAGCACCATTACAGCAACTGAAATACAGAATCAAGTTAAAAAAGAGATGATCCTTGCCAAACGGTTTTTCTTTATTGTGTTTACTGATGCATTATGCTGGATACCCATTTTTGTACTGAAACTCCTTTCATTGCTTCAGGTAGAAATACCAGGTACAACTTCTTTCTTCTTTCTGTAAAGAAATAATATGTCTGTTTCTACAGTGTTCCTCTAAGAAGGAAAGTTAAGATTCTTAACACTAACTTGTTTCGAGAACTGTAAGTGAGAGTCATATGTACTTCAGTTTCCCTTCATCAATAAAATGTTTACTGGAAGCTGTTTGGTTCTTTCCATAAGTGCCTAAAATCATAATTGCTATTGGAACAAAGATACAATGACTCAAGTAAATTATACTCAATGTGTTCAAATTCTGGTAACCCCATCCTTAAGATGACCAGAAGGAATATAAGTCAAAATGATTGTTACATAATTATTTACTTCAGAAGGTAAGTTTTTCTTCCTGGAATACATAGCAATTCAAAGAACAGCACCCCAGAGTATGAGGGATGACAGAAGAAAATGCAGTAACTCAGATATTCATACACCCACATTTACAGGAGCATCATTCACGGTAGCCAAGAGGTGGAAACAACTCAGGGCTCACCAACAGATGAACAAAATGCATTACATATGCAAAATGTAATATTATTCAGACTTATAAAGGAAATTCTGACACATGCTACAACATGGATGGACCTTGAAAACATTACGCTTAGTGAAATAAGCCAGTCACAAAAAGACCAATACTGTATGACTCCACTTCTAGGAAGTAACTCGAGGAGTCAGATAATAGAGACAGAAAGCTTGTAAATGGTGTTGTTAGGGGTTGGAAGGGGAAGGGGGTAGGGAGTTACTAAATATGGAGTTCCATTTTGTGAAGATGAAAAAGTTCTGGAGATGCATGGTAGTGGTGGTTGCACCATAATATGAATGATACTTAATACACTTAAAAATGATTAAAATGGGCAATTTTATATTATATATACTTTGCCACAATTTTAGAAATGTGCAAAATCCTGTTAATTGTATATATAGCACAGTGTGCATTCATATTTTTAAATATTTATAAACATAAATTTTTAATTTGGTCTTCTACTATGGTTGGTGGCAGTAATATCTTACATTTCATAAGCAATAAAGAAAGATAGCATTAATTAAATTTTAATAAAAATCTGAGTAGTTACATACTACAGTGATTTACTAAGATAAGGTTAGTCAAAGATGTTTTTATTGAAATAAATATTATAGTTAGTGAAAAGCCTAAAAATACATACTTGTTTTGTAAAACCAAATAAATGAAATAGTTGAAAAGAAACTTATTAGAGATAAGTATACATTCTGAGCAGTACTACATATACTATCTAGTAATTAAAACATTTCAAAGGTATGATTTAATACTAAACAACAGTTTTTCCTAAAATGGAATCATATTATAATATGTAATCACTCAAGGGAAAATATTTCCACCTAATGGAACACTTTTCTTATGTATTTGAGAAAAGCTATTTAGCAACAAACCCTGATTTTTTGAAGCACCAGTACTCCCCTCAAATACTGGCACCCTGGAAAGCATCCTGGAAACACATGTAGACTTGGAATTTAATTATGTGACATCAAATGGAAAAAATAAAGGCTCGAAAGGGGCTGGGGTAGAAACAAGGAAAAGGGGTTTCTATAACTTGCAAACATCCATAAATACGAAAACTATTTCATTTTTCCCTTCCAGGTACCATAACCTCTTGGGTAGTGATTTTTATTTTGCCTATCAACAGTGCTTTGAACCCAATTCTCTACACTCTGACCACAAGGCCATTCAAAGAAATGATCCACCAGTTTTGGAATAACTACAGACAAAGAAGGTCTGTTGACAGCAAAGGAAGTCGGAAAACATATGCTCCATCATTCATCTGGGTAGAAATGTGGCCGCTGCAGGAGGTGCCACCTAAGTTAATGAAGCCAGCTCTTTTCAGAGACCCCTATGAATTGTCACTAATTTCTCAATCAACTAGGCTCAATTCCTGTTTATAGCTGACACTGAACTCCACTGGGGTGCTTCAAAATGGATTAGCATAAAATGAATGCCACAAAATTAATAATTTATATTAATGGCTAAAATAAATTAGGGGAATAAATTATATTGATAATGTATATATACTAGCACATATTTTGCATAGGAAATTTAAGAGAAATCTACTTCAGAAAGATTCATTCATTCTTTTTGCATTTCTTGAGTACCTACTATGTACATGGTACTGCGGTAAATTCCTGGAAGTAGACAGTACAGAGCCTTCTCACTGTTCAATGTTAAATTGTGTTTATAAAATATATAAATGCCCTCAGGTTAAAGTAGAGCTTTGCCTGCCATGCCTATCAGCAAACATAAAAATCATAGGCAGTTTGAAATAAGGGGTTAAGGTTTTGGAACACTCAATATAAAAGTATCAGAGAAAATGTCTGATTCTTTGCAAAATACAGATACTCTGCTTTAAGAATTCATCTTAACTGTCTCAAGTCTTTGTACACTTGAGAGCCAGTATAATGTATTTATTGCTATGAACTCAATATAAACTCAAAACAGCACTTCTGCCACTTCCTTCCTGCCCAGTTTTCTTTTTTGCTTTGAGAACAAAAAAATTGGAAAAGGAGAGTGAATGTGTTGCTAAGGAGTGAATCAGGAAAGTTAGGATAAAAATAGACATTTAAATCAATGGAATAGAATTTGAGAGTCCAGATATAAAACCTTCACATTTACAGTCAATTAACTTTCAACAAAATGCCAAGACAATCAAATGAAGAAAAAACAGTCTTTTCAACACATGATACTGGGACAAGTCACATGGAAAAGTTTGAGCCCTACCTTACACAATATATAAAAATTAACTCAGCATAAATTAACAACCTAAATATAAGACATAAAACTCTTAGAAGAAAACATGACTAAATCTTCAAGACCTTGGACCTGGCAACTGATCCTTAGATATGAAAACAAGAGGGTAAGCAACAAAAGGAAAAAATAAATTTTATCTAAAAGCTTTTGTGTATCAAAGGACATTATCAAAAAAAGTGAAAAAAAGAACCTACAGAATGAGAGAAAAATATTTAGAAACCATACATCTGAGGGAGTTTCAATATCCAAAATATTTAAAGAACTCCTACAACTCAACAAAAAAGACAAGCAGCCCATGAAAAAATGGGCAAAGGACTTGGACATTTCTCCAAAGAAGATACACAAATGGCTAATAACCACATAAAAAGATGCTCAACATCACTAGTAATTAGGAAAACGCATATCAAAAGCACAATGAGATAACACATCACACCTACTCAGAGGGCTGTAATTTAAAAAATAACATGTTGGAAAGGATATGGAGGTTGCAACCCCTTCCACATTGCTGGTTAGAATGTGAAATGATGCAGCCACTGTAGAAAACAGGTTAGTCATTCCTCAAAAGCTTATCATAGAATTACAGTAAAATCCAGCCATTTCAGTCCTGGGTATAAACTCAAGAGTTGAAAACAGGACTCAAGCAGATGCTTGTATGGAAGTACTCATTTCAGCATTATTCACGGTAGCCAAACGATGGAAGTAACCCAAGTGCCTATCAACTGATGAATAGATAAAATGTAGTATATACATAAACAATGCAATATTATTGAGCCATAAAAAGGAATTGTTCTGATACATGCTACATGATGAATGTGAAATAAACCAGACAAAAAGGACTAATACTGTACGATTTCCCTTGCATGAAATATCTAGAATAAGCAAATGCATAGAGACAGAAAGATTAATTTACTGGCAGAAGGAGGGTTGGAAGGGTGATGCCTAAATAGTGATGAGTAACAGTGATCTTTTTGGGCAAAAGAAAAAGCTCGAAAATTGATTATGGTGATGGATAAACAACTCTGCAATTATAATAAAAGCCATACATTAGATTGATGGATTTTATGGTATGTAAATTATATCTCAATAAAACAGTTAAAAGGAAAAAAGAGCTAGAATGCACACATTTGGGAACTTAACTTCAGGAAGGAAAGGTCTCTACATACATGTTTGCTCTGAAGAGAAAGTAGTTGTTATCAAGAGATGGATTTACCTTCCGTTTTGCACAGCCAAACATCATACTTTTTTGCTAGTTATTCTTCTGGTCTCTGAGCTATAGGAATTTTATGCTTTCATAATTAGAAAGCTTTAAAAAAAATAAAAGGTTTTCAGGTGGTTTTAAATACACCAAATGTGTTTTAAACATAAAAAATACTGGAATCAAAAAGTATTGAGTAGATAATTGTATAGATTTATTTTGAAAATAAATTGCCCATGATATAATTCTATTAAAAATATGGATTGCCTTGAGTCTTTTCTGTTCCTGCTTAGAATCGTTCCAATTAGTTTTCTACGTAAGAAATGTGATATACTTTCAATAAAAATCAGAGTAGAAAGCTATTTTCTTCAGGTTTTATTTATTTTTAAAGAGGAGGGAGAAAGAAACATCATTTGGTTGCCTTTCGCACATCCCCTACCAGGGACCTGACCCACAAACCAGGCATGTGCCCTGTCCAGGAATCGAATCAGCAATCTCTGGTTCATAGGCCAGCGCTCAATCCACTGAGCCACAACAGCCAGGGCAAAAAGCTACAATTCTGCTTGTAATATTCAATTCTCTAACTACTTAGACTATAATTTTTAAAAAGCTTACAAAAATAAAAATATATTTAAATTATTTTCAAAGGTTATATTAGGATTATTTATTGAAGAAGTATTACTACTAACATTAAATGGAATGGAAAATTATTTTTCTTAACAGTATCTAGAAAAGAACAAGAACAATAATCATGACGACAGGATAAAATGTATTCCTACAAAAATTATGATTATGACCTATGTCTAAGGGTCTTAGAAATTCTGTGAATTTACAAAATACACATATACTTCTGAAACTACTTTTTAGCATCTGAAATATTTTCAAATGCTTTTCTGGAAAACATTTGTTTTCTTGTCTATTCAGTTCATTCACTCTTCCATTCATCCACCACTCCGAATAAGAGTAACCTCTATACAAACATAGATCTGAAGAAAATATAGCCAAATGCTAACATTTATTAAATCTGCATGATGGGAATGCATTAATGTCCTTTAAATTATTCACCTTTCCTGTAAGGTTTGAAATACTTTGATAAAACTTTTTCAAATAATGGCCCCAAAGACATGGAAATAAAATTTGCTTTTAACAAGTTTATTTTTGTATGTTTGAAAATTTCAATTTTCATGACACATGAGAAAAATATTTGTCTAATATCAAAATATGCAACTCTATGGTATAGGTACATACTATATGTGTTATCCTTTTTTTTTTAAGATTTTATTTATTTACTTTTAGAGAGAGGGAAAGTGAGGGAGAAAGAAAGGGTGAGAAACATCAATGTGCGAGAAACACATCGACCAATTAGTTGCCTCTTGCATGTCCCCAGCTGGGGACCTGGCCTGCAACCCAGGCATGTGCCCTGACTGGGAATCAAATAAGCAACATTTAGGTTCTCAGCCCAGTGCTCAGTCCACTGAGCCACACCAGCCAGGGCAATAAGTGTTATATTTAACTTAAAAAAATTAATCAAGAACTATGACCTAATAGGCTACACAAAACTATTCTTTGCCCATCCATTTGTCCCCTTTCATAGCCCCAGTGTGGAGCTTTAGAATAGAGTTCTGTTCATATCTCCAAATCTACAAAGAATTAAGATGCTATATCAAAGATGTCCAGAGTTACACAGTAGAAAATTAACTGGCTTAATCATTGACACATGACACAAACCACTAGAGAGAGAGACAGAGACAACAAAAGCAACATAAGATACAGAACAAGTAAAATAGAACATTGTCAATAAGGTCAAATAATATGAAAATCATGACATCATTTAAATGTTTGTGTTAAAAACAAAGTATCTTCTTTAAAATTATTACGTTTAGAATTTAGTAGTATTACTTACAAAGCTCCTAAAGCATGAGTGCAGAGCCATAATTGTGATAAGGCACTTTACAGAGAGCAATCAAAGACCTAACAACATGGACTGCAAGAAATATTATCTACAGACACAGTTAACCTGAGAAATAAAAAGGGAAGAAATATGCACTTTCTATACATGCTTGCATTTTCTGAAGTAACAGCGTTTTTAAAAAGTATCATAGAAGGACAAAAATATTTAACATATTTTAAAAAGCTGTCATCAATTAGAGTTCAAATCCCTGTAAATATTTTACTAAAATATTTTTTAGAGAAACAATTATAACCTTCATGTTAAAAGCAGGGGAAAAAAGAGATTTTAATTATGTTGTCAACTCTTTTACCCAACAAACTTAAGTGATTATGTGACATTGTTCTGGGTACTGGGGATGTAGAAGTAAAATACAGTGATTAGTTCTAGAGAACTTAGCTGAATGGAGCTGGATCTAATATTATTAACCTTAAAGTTATCTTTCCTGGTCCATAAAATGAAACTCAACTTCAAACTTGGCCATTCTCGGCTTCTTCTTGCAAATCAAACAGGATAATGTTCTAACTAGTTTGCTACTGGTAACACTGGTATTATTATCTCCTGATAAAATTAACTTTCACAAAAGATTCTGTAAAAGTTTAGACAGAATGTATTTAAGGTAAACAAATACTAGCCAGCATCAAAAATAACATCAGTAATCTGCTTTCCAAAAGTGAAGAAAGCCAAGAAAAATTTCATTTTGAGTATACAGAACTATTGGAGATTTTATTATACCTATAGTACATGTGCAAATATAAATGAGGAAGCAGGAGTTATTCCACAGCCAAATCAGTTGTCAGGCTTCAAGGAATCATAGCCTTCTTTCAAGAGGTCCCGCCATCTTTTAAGGAAACGTGCATTTTCTGTACATTTGAAGGCAAGCTCTTCCACTTGAGCTGATACTGCAGATGTGGCTTCAAGAAGTTTGGTTAATGAAAATGCTGCCTGAAATTAAAAAAAAAAAAAAGTTAATAGAAGTTCATTCATTAAATCCGCATCTCATTTTATAGTCTAAAAATAGCTTAAAACCTTAACTCCAGTGCTATTTTCTTTAAAAGTAAAAAAACCTTCAAACTAAAACACCAGCTCTTTCAGGGAAACTAAAAAATTCTTTAATATGATGCAAGAAAGATACCCATTATGTATGAGACATGACAAAACAGATTTTTTTTTAAATTTTAAAATACGGTAGAGTCTCATTTAGCTCAAGAAGGTGACTTGGACCCTTGTCACTAAGTATCAGGAGTATCTGAAGGACTTTGCCATAAATAACTCTTATCGATATTTTGGTAACAAGGGCATTGTTCACTCTTTACCTGTGAATACTTTAGATCATGAAAATGTATAGACTAAAGAACAGATACTCTTAGCTGAAAAATAAAACCAAGATAATCAAAACACATGCAGAAAACACTGAACTCTTGGGGGGAAACTCACGTCTTAAAATTGTTTTCTTTTATGATATAAAATAACACTGTTCTAAATAACACATCTGCCCTCATTCTATATATTCACTTGAAACCAGTCTTCTTCAGCAAAAATAGAAGCTGTACCAGCACTTTGTACTTTTTAAAAAAAAAAAAAAAAAATTTGATCCATGAGATGATCGAGTTCATTCCCCAGTTTCCAATTTATTCCACAAAGTTCTCCCAGGAAGGTTACACCCTAAATACCTCATTCACCTGATCCACTCAAAAGAGTCCTTAAGTACTGAAACTGTGCCTCCCCCCCCACCTCCGCCTCCTTGGATGGTGCTGTGTAAGGGTTTCAACGTGTGTGTGCGCGCGCGCGTGCGCGTGTTATTTTCTGGAAATTGGAGATTCAACAGAAACCAACCGACAATGCATTCAAGAAATCAGAGGGTGGGATCTTTGACTAAACCGTTAAAGAAACCAATCTGGGCTACAGGGGCGGAGACTAACCCCTCCAAACTCGGTCCAGGGAAAAGAAAGCCTGAGATAGACATTAGCATTGTCAGTTGGCTCTGGGCAGGTAGCCAACTAGAACAGCGGGCTCTTAAGTCACACGGAGAGAAAAATCAAGCCTGAATCCAAGCACCCAGAGACAACAAGGGTGGAGGATAAGAAGGCAGACAAGGAAGCACAAATCCTTGCGGCAGAGCTGAGTGGTTTCGGGTTACAGGGATGACTGAAGCCAGAACGAGAGGCAAAAAGACTGAGGGACGGGTCGGGTGGAGGAACAGCCCCTAATTCCCCAACACTGAATCTAAAGGAGGAATCCTCAAGGCGCTGAAGGACGAGATGAGCCAGGCTGAGTGCACGGATTCCCAGTCCCTCCCTCCCTGGCCCCGCCGCTGTCCGTCTTCCAACAGGCGCCAGTGGGGACGCGGCCCCGGGACCTGTCGGGCGACACTCACGTCTCCGATCTGCAACTCTACTTCCTCCAGCGGGTCCACCGTTCTGTCGCTGCTCCTGCTCGTAACTGGCCAGTCCAAACTCACTGGGACGCCGAGGGAAGACGTTGAAGAGGAGTCTGAAGACGAGGGAGAGAAAGAAGGCGGCGGGGGCTGAGAAGAAACCCGCACCTCTTCACGGTCTGCCATGGAGAAGGGCTGAGACTGCAGAATCCGAACTTGGCAGAACCGACACCAGCTGTCTTTTAACCGCTCGCGCCCTAAACCCAAAGGCCCCGCCTCCTCCCACCCGATATCCTGCCCAGTCTCCTTGTGGGTGTCTACACAATACCGCGAAGATGGTTTATTTTTTCTGGACAGCCAATCAGATGTCAGTCAATTCACCTCCTGCAGCTCAGTGCTCCTGCGCAAACCTCTGTACAGGCTTAGAAGACTCTTTCTGCAAGACTACAACTCCCAGGATGCCGTACGCGTTGCTGCGCGTTGAACTATGGGACTTGTGAGACCGAAGCGCAGACTCAATCGACAATCAGAAGCCGCGGGCCGCACTGGGACTTGGAGTCCCTGTCCTTTTCCTTTCAGTGTACGTAACCTGGAAGCCTCGGCTGACCATTGCGTCGTGCGTGGTGCAGGCGCAGAACGAGAAAGAGGTGGGAACGCCGTGAAACCCAAGCGGTCCGCTGCGCGGAGAGGCAAACTTCAGCAGAGGGGTTGGTGCTTCCCGGCAGGTAATGGCGCCCCCTAAGGCCTAGAGGTCCAGCACCTGCGGTGAGCCACTGGCATTCCTTCTGCTGTGTCCGACGAGACTCCTGATTACAGTGAACATGTTGGTGCCGCTAGCCAAGCTGTCCTGCCCGGGTGAGAGGGAATTTCGGGAGGATAATAAGTAGTAAAAGGTCGAGTAGTTAGGGGAAACCGGACAGGGTCACACCTGGGGACTGTAGGCACCTCTCTCCTCCCAGTTTTCCTTTCGTCGACTTTCACAGGCTAAAGTAGGACAAAGGTTACTCTGCGCCAGGTGGCGGACCCTGGGTTCCTACTGGTGTTGTCCCTATAGGAAAAAGTGACAACTAGGCTAAAGGTCATGAGCGGAGGAAGCTTATCAACACGGTCCCGCGTGTGTACTCCTGAACCGAATCGTCCCAAATTCTGGTCCAGACCCTATCCCAAAGTTCAGGTGTTATCTGTTGCGTTGTTGGAAATAGACAAAATATTTGCACAGGTTTTTCTCTTTCCTCTTGACCTGAGTTGCGCCTTTGTCGCCATCCTAGACTACTTTCAAGAATTTGAAGTCTGATCTGTCACATCATGATTGACATTCATATTCTAAGTCACCAAATTATATCTAGAGCCAGGAATTTTTCTGCATTGTCTAACATTAACTTTAGGGACTTACCGTGCTTCGGGTGCTCCTAGAACCATCACGATGACTCGTGAAAATACTACATTATCTCTCCTTTCACTTTAAAAAAAAAAAAGGTAGAACGATGCAGTTAGATGGCGTGGATAGTGGTTTGTTTTGTTTTACTTAAAAAGAAAAATAATTTAAATTACAAGAAAAATTTCACAACAGGATCATGATTCTCTTACAACTGATTTAATTTTGTTTATCTTAGTTTATTTAATTTTTGGTTATGTAATAAACAAGTATAGATATTGCAAATTCAAGGATGTTCTCATGTAGATTTCATTAAAGTGGAATTTTGTTAACTTTGACCATCATATATTAAATAAGTGGAATTTTGTTTAAAGTTCCCGTTTCTCATGCATGTATTACAACACCTAATGTGTGGAGATATATACACATATATATATTAAACCAAAGTAGTCAGATACTGTCTGTTCTACTGCCTAATTTAGTTGAAATCATTCTTGAGGCAAGTGCTAACAAAATTCCATCAAAATTACCATTTCCAGTTTCCTTGGACACTTAAACCATTGCCATTTTCATAGCCTAGTGTTAGTACTACTGGCAACAAACAGATGGGCACAATTGCACTATCAGTGTGACTTCAATAGAGTGATGTTATGAGCTCAGTGGACTTTTGACTTCACTTCTCTAGTAAAATTCAGCCAAGGTGCCTAAGTGTACACATCTTTAAAGTAAAATATCAGATTTGTTTTCAGAAAAGAAGTAAAGGTCATG
The DNA here is from genome assembly GCA_004026545.1 of Mormoops blainvillei. Taxonomy (NCBI): domain Eukaryota; kingdom Metazoa; phylum Chordata; class Mammalia; order Chiroptera; family Mormoopidae; genus Mormoops; species Mormoops blainvillei. The sequence continues at coordinate 66,960 of PVJD01000133.1, forward strand.
ACTTTTTCTTTTCTTTTTTTTTACTCCCTGAGAGCATAAGATGTTCAGCATTTTTTCATATGCTTATTTTCCATCTGTATATCTGTATTTCTTTGGTGAGTTGTCAGTTCAGAAATTTTACCCATTTTTTGAGTTATTTTCTTTTTGAAATTTATGAGTTCTTTTGATATTTTGGATTCTAGCCCTTTATCAGCTATGGGTTTTGCAGGTATTTTCTTCCATTCCATAAATTATCTTTTCTTCCCCTCATGTTCGTCTTTTAATGCTTCTGATTTATAACTCTAGCGTGCATTTACACAGAGAATGACAGTAATACAATTTTAGGTCATGAAGTTCCCTTTGAGATCATCTGTGATTCTTTACTTTTCAGATAAGGAAACAAATTAAGTGATTTGTTTAGGTCTTAGGGCTAATTAATAGAAAATTAACTCTGATCCCCAATCCTAGATTTTTTTTTTCAAAATATTCAGTCAATTCTGAGGAAAACTAATTGAAAAATAATAATAATTTTTTTGTGTGTGTGTGCAGCATATCAGTGCTTTCATGCTTTAAAACTTAAGAAAAATTATCTACCTCTGCGTGCTAGAAGATGGGCTTCAACTTCTGTTGTACCTCGAATTACTACCCACTATACCATTTATCCCCGGGATAAGGACAAACGATGGGAAGGTAAGTAATAATTTGTGTAAAGTTTTTGAGACTTTATAGATACTATCGTTTTGCACAGGGAAATATTTTTCATAATAGTGCAAAATCATTTAATATCAACTTATAAAATCTATTATAATACGTATTAACATTTAGAAGAAGAAATATTTACTTAATTTATAATACAATAATAAATCTCAAAGCCAAAAGTTAGTTTATGGAAGCTAAAATAAGACATGCACTGGAACAGAAGGCAACATCCAACTAATACAGTAATACACTTAGTGCAATTCTCTGGCAAAGCAGAGGGGCAATTTCTATAAATAATGTTCTAACACATAGAGGGTATTTATAAGCCAGCATATGATTTTAACAGGTCATATTCATCCCAGACTTTTATGTATTTTTTTTAACTTTTTTTTTTCCTCCCAGGAGTGAGCATGGAAAGGTTTGCAGAAGAAGCAGATGTAGTAATAGTTGGTGCAGGCCCTGCAGGGCTCTCTGCTGCTGTTCGGCTAAAGCAGTTGGCTGCTAAACATGAAAAGGACATCCGTGTGTGTCTGGTAGAGAAAGCTGCTCAAATTGGAGCTCATACTCTCTCAGGGGCTTGCCTTGATCCTCGTGCGTTTGAAGAACTGTTCCCAGACTGGAAGGAGAAAGGAGTATGAAAAATTGGTTTTTATGAAAAGTCTAATCTTTATTGTATCTCTATTTCCAAATTACTAGAAAATGGGAAACCTTTTTTATGTAATTCTATCTTTTCAAGGATAATTATTTATTTTTGTATTTATAAAGGGCAAAAATAGATTAAATCATGTCAAATGTTATAATTTTAAGATATTAACTCATATTTATATAATGCCTTTTACTTGTTGCATTTATGTACTGGATTCATAAGAAGGCATTATCTTGAGAAAATCTTTGAATATTTGTACCAAATAAAGTACAGCATTTTGATTTTAAGGGTATTCCCTAACCTTCTCTATAGGTGTTTATATCACTGTTCTTAATAAAGTATTATCTAAATTTCCTGGGACATTGCAATATCTAAAGCCAAGGAGGATAATCTAATCTAGTTTTCTAAAGCAATAAGTCATGGTCACCGATAACATAAGCAGAAAAGGCACTGGTATGCTATGCAGAGAACTGAGTGCCAGTTTTACTGCTCTCATAATTTGTGTGACCTTGGTTAAAATTTTACACTATATATTTCAGTTTCTTCTTTGTAAGATGTGTTAATACTATAGCTAGTTTAACTTTAATATTAGACTGTTACCTGTGAATATACTTTGTAAAGGTAAAACATTATATAAATATTTCTGTATTCTTTTCATATGGAGTGAATTCCAAAAATTTTATCTTTGCTGTTTTTTCTAAAATATCAAGCTCCTTTGAACTTGAAATACTTGAATTATGTCTAATTAACTTTCCCTTTTTAATATTAGATCAGAAATAGATATAATTGAATGATTATTAACATACTGTCAATTCTAAAAGATAGAAAAAGTTTTTTTCCATCCAAGCCCTATATAGCTAGACAGAAACAATTCATTACATACATGTTAACTGCCTTTATCCAAAGGAAAAATAAAACTTGTCTTCTGTTTTCATCAAGCAAGAAGTTACAACTGGGAGCATGCTCCTAAGCTAAACTCCCACTGACAAGGAGACAGGGAGCAATCCTTCTTGACATTCACATTTCAAAGATGTCTCCAAAGTCCCGAAAAAAGACACTCCTGGAATGCAAAACTGACTTATTAAGGTTTTTTTAAAATTATCATCTACTCAAAAGGACAAAGGATATACACTCCAATTTTTGTAAAGAAAATGATGAAAGAAAATTGAAAATTTACTTTTTGATAGTTTTTTTAAAACTATTTATATTTACCTTTACAAATATGAACCTGCTTTTTTCCCCTTATTTTGTTTCTAGGCTCCACTTAACACTCCTGTAACAGAAGATAGGTTTGGAATTTTAACTGAGAAATATAGAATTCCTGTGCCAATTCTTCCAGGTAAGATATGGTAAATAATCATAGAATCCCACAGCTGGAAGGAACTACATTTCTTCTCATGAAATCCCTTCCTTTTACAGATGAGAAAGGTGAAGCCCAGATATTTGTGGGACTTACCTAGAGTTATCCAGCTAGCTCATGGGAAAGCAAAGAGCCCAGTTCTTTGGTCTTCCATGAGCAGAATTGAGTTAGCCTTGTAAACAAACTCGGAACTTCTTTTTTCCTCACCCAAGGATATTTTTATTGATGTTAGAGCATGGGGAAGGGAGGGAGAGAGAGAAACACCGATCCGTTGCCTCCCATGTGCATCCCGACTGGGAATCGAGCCTGCAACCTAGATATATATGCCCCGATGGGGGATTGAACCTGGAACCTTTTGGTGCATGGAACAGTGCTCCAACCAAGTGAACCACCTTGCCAGGGCCCAACTAGGAATTTTTAATTTAAAGTTGTAATGTTTTTTATTTAATAATTAGAACTCTAGACCAAAATTATAGAACATAAATTGAAATTGTGACCATAAGGGAATGTGTATATTTATTCAGAAATTATACATTGATTAGAATTTTTTAAGTGTTTCTGTTTTGAGATATTTATGAATTTTTTAATTAAGTATTTATGTTTGTGAGACATTTTTATCAATAAAAAGTCAGATTTATAAATTAAGCATTTATTTGTAGGTCTTCCAATGAATAATCATGGCAATTACATTGTACGCTTGGGACATTTAGTAAGCTGGATGGGAGAGCAAGCAGAGGCCCTTGGAGTTGAAGTGTACCCTGGTTATGCTGCTGCCGAGGTTTGTATAGTTCTGTTTGGCTTTAATATTTATAGAAAGTCATCTGTTTTTCTTTTGAATATAAACCAAGAATGGTATGAGGTAAAGAAATATTTTAGAAAAGCCATAGGATTTTAGTATTGCAAGATCAGAAGGAATCTGAGAAGATCTACATAATCCATAGTACTCCCCGATATTGTACCCACGTCGAGTGATGACCCAATTTATGATTGAACTCCATTAGGGAAGAAAGGATCTCTGTCTTTTCATTTGGCAGTGGATTGTTGGTCATGCTCTCTTGTCTGGATTAGAAAGTTATTTAATGTTTTATATAAAGCTAATCTATTCCCCCTTCCAATTGGAGAGAAACCTTTCATTTATAATTATGCCTTGCTCTCTCTTCTTCCTTACCTTTATTCTGCATTTTTCCCCAAGTTAAATAGTATCAATTCTTTCAGTCATTGTATTACATAGTTTGAGTCCTTCAGTATTCTCATTGCCCTCCTCCGAATACATTTCCCTTTTGTCACCTTATGAGGAGGCACCCGGAATGAATACACTGCTTCAAGCCTAGTACAGAGGAGGGCTGTTATCTTCATTCTAGAAAGTGTTCTTTTGTTAATTCACTCAAAATAACTCTTTTGGCAACCATAACATACTTTGATTTTCACTAAATAATATTGGGGAAATTATTAAAAATAAAATCTGCAACTCAGAAAAATCACCTGTACAAATTACAAAAACAGTTTTATTGGTTTTTTATGTTAAGAATTTTTTTAATATTTTATTGTTTATGTTATTTATGTTGTCCCAATTTTTTCTCCCTTTGTCCCCAATCCACCCAACCTCCCCCCACTCCCACAGGCAATTCCCATACCATTGTCCCTGTCCACAGATAATTCACACATGTTCTTTGACTAATCCCTTCACCTTCTTTCATTCAATCCCTACCTCCTCCCTCCCCTCTTACAGTTACTAACCTGTTCCATGTTTCTGTGTCTCTGATTCTATTTTGCTCATTAGTTTATTTTGTTCATTAGATTCCTGCATATAAGTGGGATCATACGATATTTATCTTTCACTGGCTAGCTTATTTCACTTAGCATAATAGTCCGTTTTATTCTTGAATAAGCATTAACCCAAGATTGCAGTGCATGTCACAGGCAGCCTGCTAGGGAGATTGCCAAGGCAGAAAGAAATCTCATCCTTTTCCATAGCCAGGTAGATACAGTCCCATTAAATACATGTTGTCTGTATCCAAAGGAAAAATAAACTTCTTGTGAAAAGCAGGAAGTTACAACTTGGAGCCAAGCACCTATCCCAGACTCCCACAGAGACAGGGAGACAGAACATCCTCCTCCTTGATGATCACATTCAAACATGTCTTCTAGGCTCTGGAGAAACACATTGTGAGATGCTCATCTGGCGGGAGTCTTACTTAGCTTTAAAAAGATTCACATTTATCTCAGACAGCAAAAGAGTTTACAGTTAAGTTTCCTAAAGGACTTGCTAAAAGAATCTTGATTGGAAGAGAAGTTCTTTTATTTCGGTACCAGAGAAAAATCAAAATAGCTTTGTATTTGTTTATACCCTTATAGTATCTAAGTCAAATAAAAACACTTAGGGCTCTGGCTAGTGTGGCTCAGTTGGTAGCAGCATCGCACCTTAACAAAAGAAAGGTTGCAGGTTTGATTCCCAGTTAGAGCGCATACCTGGGTTGTGGGTTCAGTGCCCAGTCCGGGCATGTAAGGGAGGCAACTGAACAATGAGTCTCTCTCGTGGCGATGTTTCTCTCCCTTCCCTCCCTTTCTCTCTCTCTAAAAGCAATGAAATATGTCCTCTGGTGAGAATTTAAAAATAAAAAAAAATTTTTTTAAACACTCAGGTTTCTGTGTTATACTTGCTGCTACTAATTTGTTTTCTCAGCTCATACATATGCATTTGGTGTTTTGGGCCCAAGTCTGGAGCTTTATATTTCTCCTGGTTAAAATGTCCTTGAGATCAGTATCAAAGTTACAGATAGGTGGTTTGTAGAGTCAACGATTTTCACTTTTTGAGTACATACACACTTACTTACAGTCTCTTGAACCTCCTCTTTTCCCCATTTCCTTAAAGATTGTTATCAGTAGATTAATGATGTCAGTTTTGTGCCACACTCCGAGCCAGACTTCAGTTCTAGTTCATAGCCACATTCTGTTTTCAAGGCATCAAATAAAATGTTTGTGTCCTTCTTTCTCATATCCGTTGCTGTTAACCCTAGTTTTACCTTTCCACTCCCGTGCTTCCTGTTGTGTGACTGTAGTCTGCATTTTGTACTTTCCCATCCAAAGAGCATTCTTCTCCAGAGAGGAAGAAGAGCAACATTTCTCATCCTCAGACCTATACTTTTGACCAGTTTTTTCCCTTTCTTTCCCCTTTTTTCTTGCTCCAGAAATAAACTTTAATCACCTTTGGGCTGTCTTCAACCTGTGTTTTGTTGTTACATTTTGTTTGACGGTTCTTTTTGGGCGGGGCGGGGGGGATGGTCTTAGCTCATTTGGGACAGAGGCTTCCCTGACACTATTCTCTTTCCATCCACGCTGATGGCCTTCATTTGTATAGGCCTTGATTTCAGGTCCTGTACATGTGTTTTTGGTATCTGAACTCTTCAAACAGGTTTTGGTCTAATCTTACGGCTGTTTTAGTGACTTCCAAGTAACATCCCCATTTTCTTCCTGATCAAGGTTGTGGCATTTCTTTCATTTCCAGCTGTTTTGAGCTATGTTCTTTTATACCCTGAAAGTGAGTAGCTTAAAAACATGTTTCCTTTTGCCTGAGTATTTTAAAGTCTGTATTTCTATAATCTAGAAAACGTGCTCATTTTCTAAAAAGTCTAAGGCTATTTATTGTTTGTTTTCAAAGTGGTTATGAATCCTAAAGTGATAATGAAATGTTTTTATTTTAGATCCTTTTTCATGAAGATGGTAGTGTAAAAGGAATTGCCACTAATGACGTGGGGATACAAAAGGATGGTGCACCAAAGGTAAATGTTTTAATAATTATGTGCTTAACAAACTGACAAATTTTTTAAAAATCAATTTAAACTTAATAATTTAGTCTGTCTACAAACTGCATGTTAAGTGTATGTTAGAATATAATTAATTTCGAATTTTTCTCTCATTAGGAAAATACTAATACATGTATGTATATATATGACATGAATAATCACTGTATAAGAAAAAATATAAGCTACCAGTAAACATATGAAAGATGTTCAAATTTTCTAATAACCAAAGTTATTAAATTAATTATAATTAAATAATTCTCACTATTTAGACTGAAAATATTTAACACCAGGGATATTCATCTGTGCAGTGCTTATAATAGTAAAACAGTGGAACAGCCTAAATGTCCAGCTATTGAGAATTGAAAAAAATAGGAGAATCTATTCAAGCATTAAAAATTATGCTTTATTTGGTATATATTGCCTTAGGCAAATCACTTTATGAGTTAATATGAAAACAGTCATAACAGTTTGTCAGTATAAACCTATTTTTTGTATGAATGACTGCATATACACATATAATACATGGAAATACGGGAATAGAGGAATGTCAGGAAAGATATATTTCATGAGACTTTTCTGATTTATTCTATATTTCTTTATTCAGTAAGTTCATTGAGTTCCTATCGTATGTCTGACATAAGTACAAAATATAGAGAGCAAAAGAGAAAAATAAGACTATAATTGTAGCTTCTTTCCCCCTTGGAAAAACATTTCAGTTTTACTATATACATTCAGCAATAGAAAACAAGTAAAATTAAAGTGAAAAAGGCAAGTAGCTGAAGAATATGTTCAGCTTGATCCTATTTGTGTTAGAATATATAAGTGGGCTTTGTTTTTTATTCATGGAAATTTTCTGGCCTGAAAATTTCACAACAAAGCCATTAATAGTGTTTTTTGGTTTATTTGTATTTTTTCTTTTTAGAGTTTATTTATTTTTAGAGAGAGGAGAAAGGAGGGAGAAAGAGAGGGAGAGAAACACCCGACATGTGAGAGAAACATCAATTGGTTGCCTTTTGCACCAACCTCGGGGTCTGGCCCGCAACCTAGGCATGTGCCCTGACTGGGAATCGAAACAGCGACCTTTCATTTCTCAGGCCAGCACTCAGTCCACTGAGCCACACCAGCCGGGGCAATAGTGTCTTTTGCTTTAAATGATGAGACTGGAAAATCAGGAACAGGGGGGAAATGGCCTTTTCATTTTTCACTTTATGTTATTTGTAAATAATCTTTTTTAGCATAAGCATGCTTTATTTACCAGTTTAATTCTTACAAACTTAATCAGTCAATCAAGTACTTTTGAAGTAAAAAAGACAAATATAACAAAGACATAAGAAATATTATTAAATTTAAATTAGATTTCACTTATAACAGTACTTAGTTTTATTTCTAATATATTTGTGCTATCTTTTCTATATCTTAATTAGTTTAATTCAAAACTGACCAGAATGTGAATCTTTTTAAAATTGTCAAATGTTGCAGCTTAACATATTTTTATTTTTTAGACAACATTTGAGAGAGGACTAGAACTACATGCCAAAGTTACAATTTTTGCAGAGGGTTGTCACGGACATCTAGCCAAGCAGCTATATAAGAAGTTTGATTTGAGGGCCAATTGTGATCCCCAAACCTATGGAATTGGACTGAAGGAGGTATCCTGGCTTGTTTTTGTAATTTTAATGTCAAAAGATGGAGTTTTAAATTCATTTGTATTATAATATAATTATAATGTTGATTTAATTTTATAGTTATATTTTTCATTGACTTGAAATGTTCATTATGGCTAAAAATAGTTGAGATATTTTTCAAAGGGCTAGAAAATATATACCAATCAAAATTTATTAGTATCTGAATTGTATCTATATGTTATAAATGGTTTATCAAATATTGCTAAAAAATGTCTTGAACTGAAAATGGTTGTAACATTGATTTTTTTTCATATACTGGTTATAGAATGACCACATCATACAAGGATTTTTTATTCAAAATTGTAATAGGAAGATAATTTAGTTTTCAAAACATATACTCAGTTATGGTATATTGACATGAAACCTAAAATTTAGATAAGTGTTGTATATTTTCTCAGTTTATCCAATCTCTACACTGTTTTTTCAAACTTTAGGCTTATTAGAATATAAAAGTTTCATTATATACTTTTGTTTAATTTTATTTTTAGTGTAAAGCTCAGAAAGGTTTAAATTCTATGATAACTAGATTCATTATGTTGTGAATAAGGGCTTAATTGTTTTAGTAGATTGCACATAATATTATCTGATTTTTAGACAATATTTAAGATGAAAATTGTTTAAAATTTAAAACTTAGCATTCTAAAAATAAGATAAATAATTTGCTTCAGTTGAGGAGGGGGCTGTGCAAGAAAGAGTGAAATATTCCATTGAAGAATAACAGCGTATACTTTAAGGTCCTAGATCTTAAATATACAGTTCAATGAATTTTTATAGGGCAGACCACCTGCATGTAACCACCACCCAAATCAAGACATAGAATGTTACCAGCACCCCAGATGTTTCCCTCATCTCTTCTGTGGTTTTTCCTATAATTGCATGAAAGTCTTATTGGTTTGAACATCTAATTAATGTCTTAAAGTGTTCATAACATTTCTGACCTTTTTCTTTACTCTCTGATTTCATCATGCTGCAGCTTGGTATTATTTTCTTTGATATTTGAAGTGCCTTTTGGTGTTTTTTCCCAGTTTTTTTTACTGATACTTTTCATAAATAAGAAATAAACATGGCAAGTTTTATACGTTGTAGTGACATAAAAATTTAAATAATACTCTAGGACTTTTTCTTTTAAGCTATGGATTATTGATGAAAAGAAGTGGAAACCTGGGAGAGTAGATCACACTGTCGGCTGGCCCTTGGACAAACACACTTATGGAGGCTCTTTTCTCTATCATTTAAATGAAGGGGAACCCCTAGTAGCACTTGGTTTTGTGGTAAGTTATATGCCCGTTGTGCAAAGTTCTACTGTCAGAGTCTCTAGATCATCAGTGTTATAAAAAGGGGGATTTGAATCTGGAGAATGTAAAATGCTTTTTATTTAAAGCTTACGTTCTAATTTTCTCAATACACAAAGTGTTTGTGATTATTATAGACATTAGTCTACTTCAACACACATAGCTTTAGTAATAGCAGCTACTACATGCCAGGCACTGTGCTAGATATTTCACTGAGATTTCTCAGTTTCATAAAAATTCTATGAATTCAGTATATCCTTATTTTACTGATGGGAAAACTGAAGTCCAGACAAGTTGAACAACTTTCCCAAGTACACCCATTAAATGACAGGCAATTTCACACCTGAACCTGTCTGACTTCAAAGCTCATTTCTGCAATGGCATGCTGCCACTGAGAATTCAATCAGCACTGCTTTTGAACCTGTAACTTTTTGACCACTTACATCTTTGTAGTAAAATACATCTTTAACATCACAGGAAATGGAAAAATAATATGAATTTCTACATCTTAGAATTAGTGGCAGCTTTATTATTTAATGTCATAAGTAAACCTACATATTAACCATTGTTAAATGTATTTTGGTGTTTTTTGAAATCCAGACAAGTGTTTAAAGTACCACCTTTGTGTAGTTATTCCAGTGATAATCTTTTCAAAGCAAAAAAGGCTTGGTTATTAAGTTTGGCACTCTGGTAATACCTGGTATTTCTTGACCTTTTTTTTCTAAGTGTGATTATAGCCTGTTTCTTCATTTTTGCCTCAGTAGTACTGCATATATCTTGTTTATTTATAGAGTTGGAATTAATAAATGAATAATAAATAATTACAACCCTTTTTGTAGAAACACAATGTAAGAGACATATACAAATCTTTTTCTAATGTGGACTTTGGTATACAGAGCACAGAAGCTTATTAATATGTTCCAAATTTTAAAAGTTTTTGTGATTATAAACACAAGGTATCCTTTTGTTTACCCTTTTCAAAATAGATTTTATTTAGTTAATTAAATTTGGGTTACTGTATATATTTCTCTTAAGTACTTTGAGTACAACAAACAATGTACGTATTTTCTGATAAAAATTTCTCACAGTTTACCTTGCTATAATTTAAAATAAAAATGCCTAATTGCATAAATATATGAAATTTAAATATAAAAATTTTAAGGTTGGCCTGGACTATCAAAATCCATACCTGAGTCCATTTAGAGAGTTCCAGAGGTGGAAACACCATCCCAGCATTCAGCCGACATTAGAAGGCGGAAAAAGGATTGCATATGGAGCCAGGGCTCTCAACGAAGGGGGCTTTCAGGTACCTCTCCCAACTTTTATATTCCTTATTGATGTATTATAAATTTAACATTGAAAATGCGGTACAAATTTAAATAAAAAATAACACATCATCTCATAGGAAAAAATTTAGGTAATGAAGCAAAGCACCCTCTGTTTTTAAGACTGTGTCACACTGCAGTTAAATAAATTACACAGTGAAATTAGTTCTAAGAATATATTGATTTCTAGAGATAAATTCACAGCTTTTTTGTTTGTTTGTTTGTTTTTAACCAGAAAGTTAAAACTGTAATCCAAGATATTTCCCTTTATTCTTTAGCTTCCAGGAAACTCAAAGGCAAATTTAGTTTTCAGCAAAGGTCATTAATTCATCCCAACTACACAGTAACATCCATGCCTTTTAGGTGAGCTCTGTTAAGCTTTTACTCTTACTTGTATGATATTAATATATGTTCAAAGTAAATCTTATCAAATACAGTTAATGTATTAAATATAAACTAATTGAACAATGAAATAAGACCTAGATAGCTAGCTATAATAAAAGCTGTTAGTACTGTTGTAGAAATAGTATTAGACAGATAAGACGATCTTTTAAAAAATCTGCTCTAAAACTCATACAAAATGATTTGGAGCAAGTTACTTAACTGCTCTGACCTTAAGGGATTATCTGTAAAATAAAGATAACCCCTTCTGTCTCTAGTATTCTAGGAATCTAGAACTATTTTAGAAATTGGATATCTTTAAAAAAAATTGTTGTAAAAGTAACAAATAGATAATAGAAAATTGGGGGTGGGGATAGTTGACTTTGTTTCTAGTGTAATAATTTGTTTGCAACAAAAATTTATTAAATTGCATAACTGTGTTCAAGCCCATTGAATTCTTTCGAATGATGTCCATAATACCTAGTAGCAATCTAATTCTATTCTTTTTTAATTGATAGCTTAAATGTTTTGGCATATTCAGTGGTACATACAGATTCTCATTTAAAAATGTCTGCCTTATGTGCTTCATCATCTCAGATGGTTTTTAGATTAGCGGGAAGAGATGAACACACACACCCACATTTTTTACTTAAATTTTCTGATTTAGTCAGTTCAGAAACTTATTTTCAGTAAGTTTTGAAGACCCATAAGAAGCAATAATTTGGAACATTCAGTTTTATTTATTTTGAGCTAACAAATATCGCATGACTTTTTATTTTTATTTTTCTTCAGTCTGTACCCAGAACTCACCTTTTCCTGGTAGGTTTCTAATTATTTGTAGCTCCAGTTTAATGAATGTCCCAGAGTACAACATTTCTGAGTGCAACTTTTCCTTGATCCCTACTTCCTTAACAAAATGCCCAGTGCCAGTAACACTGCCCACACAGGGGAGGATTCTCCTAGAACTTAGAAACACACACTCTCCTTGGCCCATGAAATTTTTATCCTTACTGCTTAAGTACCAGTTTGGAAGAACTTGCACTAACAATCCACATCCTGTCTCCTGGTTCTCGAATCATACTTAGTGTTAGCAAGGCCACAGCCTTGTTTGAGAAAAGCATCACCATTGTCCAAATTCCTAACCATTATCTGTTTTCAACTAGTGGCATTCCGGAAAGTCTTTACCCATGCTGTGTACTCTGTGACCCTGACATAATGCTATTTTATCTAGGTGGTTCTGATCTTGAGTGTGGTCTGAAAACCACAGTCATAAATGTATCCCCAACGTGTATTGTGAAAGGATTGGGACCCTGATCCTTCTTTTACCGGCATTCTTCAGCCCCATTTTGCTTCTCACCACCTCTCCCTCTCACAGTTAGAATTCTTTAGTTGAAAGTAGCTGTGGCTACAGATTCCTCACCATGTCTCTTGCAGCTGATGGCAGTAATTTCCCTGTTAATCCCCTTTCCTCTGAGTCACTTTCAACACAATCAAGCAGACTTTTACAACCCACCACTTCCTCAACAAAGACCATGGCTTACTTTAGGAAGCCCTTGGAGAAGAAAAATGCAAGAGAAACGAACAACTCTGCTTTGGTTCTCTCTTCTTTCCTTTTCAAACTATAGAATATAGTACATTTTCCCATGCACACAGCCTGTGATTTAGCTGCCACATTGTGGGGTACATATAGGCTTTTGTTAGCTAACCCAGAAAAATCACCAGCCTTTATTACATTGTTATTTGCCAGAAATGTACATGGAAGCCCAGACGACTGTCCTAAAATTTATTTTGGAAATTCGACTTATTATTAAGTTAATTAAAGTGTTACCTAAGGTAGTAGTTAATTGCAGTGATGCCATGATTAGAACCTAAGTTTCCATCCCTAGATATCAAAGTAAAATAAAAAGCATATATAGATATAAGTATCCTTTGTATATCATTCATGACATAGAATGAATGTGAAAACAGATCACAGTTTAGATAATAGTCATTCAGGTTTACAGAGTATGTTTCACTATGACATGCTAAATATACATATAAACATTTTATTTAAATATGTTAATCCCCTGGTCTTAAATCTGCCTCATGTACATTAGTCATGGGGAAGGAGAAGGAAAAGTTCTAATAGAAAAATAGCGATAGTTCTAATCCTCATTCATAAGGGAGGGGAAAGACTGCTCTTGCTCTAATTTTTTTTCTTCAGTATATTCATTTTCTTATATTTAAAAAAAAATGTTCCCCTACATCATTGGAAGACTTAGTTAAGAGGTTATAATTTGGAATGGTCAGTTTTACATGTTAAATTCAAGCTAATGATACACTCTAAATGTTTCTTTCCTCAGTCTATACCAAAACTCACCTTTCCTGGTGGTTTACTAATTGGTTGTAGCCCTGGTTTTATGAATGTTCCGAAGATCAAAGGTACCCACACAGCAATGAAAAGTGGAGTTTTGGCAGCAGAATCTATTTTTAATCAACTAACTAATGACAATCTCCAATCAAAGACGATAGGTAAGAACTTTCTATTTAAAGCATAGAAAATTGTCAGGTTTTTCATTGAGACATTAAAAAAAAGTTATATAAACATATAGGCAGTATATAGCTAGAACATGAAAATAAATACAGCTAAAAATCTTGAGGTTTTTGTAATATATTTTATTGATTATGCTATTTCAGTTGTCCCAGTCTTTCCTCCTATGCTCCCCTGTACTCGGAACCCCCCATTCCCTCTGGCCATCCCCTCCCTTAGTTATTGCTCATGGGTCATGCGTACAAGTTCCTTGGCTACATAATTTCCTATACTATTCTTAACAGCCCGCTGTCTATTCTCTACCTACCAATCTGTACTTCTTAATCCCTGTACCTTTTCCCCCATTCTCTTCCTTCCCCTTCCCAACTGATAACCCTCAGAATGATCTCCATATCTATGATTCTGTTTCTCTTCTGCTAGTTTGCTTAGTTTGTGTTTCAGATTCAGTTGTTGAGAGTTGTGAATTTATTGCTATTTTACTGTTCATAGTTTTTCATCTTCTTTCTTATATAATCCCCTTTAACATTTCATATAATAATGGCTTGGTAACAATGAACTCCTTTAGTTTTACCTTGTCTCAGAAGCATTTTATCTGCCCTTTGATTCTAAATGATAGCTTTGCTGGATGGAGTAATCTAGGTTGTAGGTCCTTGCTTTTTTCATCACTTTGAACACTTTTTGCCAGTCCCTTCTAGCCTGCAAAGTTCCTTCTGAAAAATCAGCTGACAGTCTTATGGGAACTCCTTTGTAGGTAACTATCTGCTTTTCTCTTGCTGCTTTTAAGATTCTCTCTTTGTCTTTAATTTTTGACATTTTAATTATGATGTGTCTTGGTATGGTCCTCTTAGTGTCCATCTTGTTTGGGACTCTCTGTGCTTCTTGAACTTGTATGCCTATTTTCTTTACCAAATTAGGGAAGTTTTCTTTTCAGTATTTTTTCAAATAAGTTTTCAATTTCTTGCTCTTCCTCTTCTCCTTCTGGCACCCCTGTGATTTGAATGTTGGTACATTTGAAGTTGTCCCACAGGCTCCTCAACCTATCCTTATTTTTTGGATTCTGTTTTCTTTTTGCTGTGCTGATTGAATGTTTTCTTCTTCCTTATGTTCCAAATCATTGATTTGATTCTCAGCTTCATCCACACCACCATTGGTTCCCTCTAAATTTTTCTTTATTTCACTTAGCGTAACCTTCATTTCTGCCTGGGTCTGTTTTATGCTGTTGAAGTACCCATGAGTTCCTTGAGCATCCTAATAACCAGTGTTTTGAATTCTGTATTTGATGATTGCTTATCTCCATTTTGTTTAGTTCCTTTTCTGGAGTTTAGTTCTCTTCTTTCATTTGGCAGCCTCCCTGTGTTTGTTTCTGTGTATTAGGTAGAGCTGCTTTGACTCCCGGTCTTAGTAGTGTGGCCTATTGTAGAGAAACGCACTGGTAAATAGGATGGGGTGGAGCCTTAGGTAATCGCCAGGGAGGGGCAACT
This sequence comes from Mormoops blainvillei, assembly GCA_004026545.1. Classification (NCBI taxonomy): domain Eukaryota; kingdom Metazoa; phylum Chordata; class Mammalia; order Chiroptera; family Mormoopidae; genus Mormoops; species Mormoops blainvillei. Next base: position 82,141 of record PVJD01000133.1, read on the forward strand.
CATGTGCACCAGGTCGATGGAGTCTCTGCTCTGTGGCTCTTTGTAGGGGAGGGCTCAGAAAGGGGACTATGGCCACTGCCTGGCCTCTAGAGTTTTGTCTGGGAGGAAACTGTCTCCCAGCACTTGCCTCAATGCCAAGCACTTCAATTTCTCCCCATATGCCACTGGTGTCCTTCCAGGTACTGCCCTGGTACTGGAGCCCAGAGGGACCGCGTCTGCGTAAGTCCTATGTCCATTGCGGGTCCTTTAAGAGGAGACATCTGAGAATCCCACAGTTTCTTCTGCTGCCCCAGCCCCCACTGGTTTTTAGAGCCAGAAGTAATGGGGACTTACTTCCTGGCACTGGAACCCTGGGCTGGGTGGTCTGGTGTGGGGCTGGAATTCCTTGCTTCCAAGGTATCCCGCCTTATTTTTATCCACCATGCGTGGTTGTGGGACGGACTGGCCCTTCTACATCTCCACCCCTCCTGCCCATTTGGATGAATGTGACTTCTTTAATTCCTTTATTGTCAGACTTCATACAGCTCAATTTTCTGACCATTATCGGTGATAGTTGTTTTGTAGTTTAGTTGTAATTTTTGCTGTGGTTGTATGAGGAGGCGAGCCATGTTTACTTACACCTCCATCTTGAACAGAAGTCTTGAGGTATTATTAATGTATATTTTAATTGACATTAAAAGATATATGTAGTATATGTCCCTTTATACAAAGCATTAGTATGTGTGCAGTGCAAAGAAAACTAAATGATCTACTCTCAATAATTAGTCAGATTTTACAGCAATGTTCTGTTTATTGATATCAAAAGTAAAATACTACCAGTGGTACCCCACCTACTCAGAAGGGATTTTGAGTTGGACTTCCTGCATCACATTATGTACATGTAACATATACACTAAGATATCTCACAAATACTGAAGGATCTTTTCTTTTTATATTTATAAACTTTATACCTGAATGGTACACTTATAACATTTATACCTGAAGGAAGAGCTGTGGAAACCATGGAATCCAGCAACACCATTCCCTGACAGGCTTGGCAAGCACGGGCATATATGAATATGACCCTTCTGCTGCAGTGGAGAGGAACAGCTTGCACTGGCCCTCCATAAACCCTTAGTCTAACAAGACCCTCTAATGATTCTCCACTTTTCTGAGTCACAGCCAGAGTTCCCTCACCCCTTTTGACTCTCATGCCAGGCACACAGGCTTTCTCACTGACCCTGGAACATGCCAGGCATGCCCGTCATGGTCCTTGCCGTTGGCCAGCCCCTTGCTCCCTTCGCCTTTGCTCAGATGCCACTCTCACAGTGGATCCAACTGCTCTGCAACGCACACAGAATAATCCTCGCTCCCCTCGCCCCCACCACACACACACTCATTTTTTTCCTATAATTTTTCCCACCTTTGACACTCCATGTAACTTGCCAACTTTGTCTGTCTTCTGCTTCTTGGGTGGAAAACTCCTGGAGAGAAGGCACTCTGTTTACTCTGAGTCCCACACACCTGGCACATTAGTAGCAATTCAATAGCTGTTGGTTAATAAGCCTTTTTCCTTAGAACCCCAGATAACAAATGTTCCTCCATTTAGAAGTTTGCAACCTAATTATACCTTCAAATATCTTTGTAGGTAGGGAGGCCTAGGGTGTGGGAGAAGGAGGTAAGGTAGAACAGAAAAGGCAAGGTGGAGTGTAATGGTTGAGTAGTGGAATGCTTTTTCTGATTTTCTTGCCAAGTATCTCTCCTTTTTGGACCACCTTATCATGTCCACATAGTACCACACATAGAAAGTACCGGAGAAAGTAGATCACCTAAGACTAGACTTGGGACTAAAGCCTGAAGGAAAGGGGAGCCAGAACAGTAAACAATGACTGGAAAGAGTATAGTCGCTATGTAGTTCACAAAAGTTAATAAGAACCATTTTGTCCCATTGTGTTAAATGTATACACCAAGTTTTAGGTATTGTTATAATTTCCTAGGGCTGCCACAACAAAGTACCACAAACTGTGTGACTTAAAACAACATAAATTGAGTTCTGTAGGTTAGCAGTTTGAAATAAAGGTATTGGCAGGACCATACTCTCTTAAGTGTCTGGATGAATCTTTTCTTGCCTCTCCCCACCTTCTGAAAGCCCCAGGCATTCCTTGGTTTGTGACAGAATTAACTCCAATTGCTGTCTCCATCTTTACCTGTCTTCTGGGTATCTGTGTCCTTGGATTAAGAACATTGGATTAAGGGCCCACTCTACTCCAATATGTCCTCCTCTTAACTATTACATCCTCAACAATGCTATTCTGACCCATTCTTAAATACTGGGGGTTAGGACTACAAAATCTTTTTTGGGGGGACACAGTTCAACCCATAATATGCATTTCATTGATCAGTGTTTGTTTTTTTTTACTTTTGTAGGTAGCAAAAACTTTTAAGCTGCTTTTTCAGTTTCACTAAATTTTGAAACTTAATTTTCCATGTGACCACTGTAAGAAATCAAATGCCTATTTGTTAACAAAATATATTAAAAGTTGTCTTTTTGGAAGGTGCCAACATTTATACCAGAAACATTCTTCGTGCAGTCTTATATGACCACCTGTTTTTTTAAATTCACTCATCAGATATTTCAGCAGCAAAATACTTTGATATTTTATACTCCTTGAGGCAATTTCACATTTAACCTTTCATGTTTTTAATAAAAGGACTCCATGTAACTGAGTATGAAGACATTTTGAAGAAATCATGGGTGTGGAAAGAGCTATATAGTGTGCGAAATATAAGACCCTCCTGCCACGGAATCCTGGGTGTATACGGAGGGATGATTTACACTGGGATCTTTTACTGGATATTGAGAGGAATGGAGCCATGGACTCTAAAACATAAAGGTAATCCCAACATATTTGAGACTATGAATGTTATAGTCATTGAAAACTCATAAATGGGATCCATTAAGTAGTGAACTTTTTTTAATGTTTTATAATTGCTGTATTAATGACAAATTTAGTATCTTTAAGACAATTGTATATCATTGTTATGAAAGTAAAGTTTTGTTTCTTTGATATATTTTCCAGTTTTTATTAAAATGTTTTTTAAGTACTTTAAAATTGTATTATTTAAAATCTTCCTCAAAACTTTTGAAGGTACTGACTCTGATCAGCTCAAGCCAGCCAAGGACTGCACACCTATTGAATACCCAAAACCTGACGGACAGATTAGTTTTGACCTTTTGTCATCTGTGGCTCTGAGTGGCACTAACCATGAACATGACCAGCCAGCACATCTGACCTTGAAGGATGACAGTATCCCTGTAAATAGAAATTTGGCAATATACGATGGACCCGAGCAGCGCTTCTGCCCTGCAGGTCAGTACTGTGATTTCCAGTCAGTCCCAAAGTACAAGCATTTGCTTTAAACATGTGAGAAATATGCTCCCATTCCTTCAGAAAACATTGTAATATGGCTCTTACTCTAGCAGTGTTAAAATAGGGTTTTTTTGTGTGAAGCCTAATTCAGATATTTCTCAAAAAAAGCCCTTTGGTGTCTACCCTTGGGGCAAAGTAAGGATTATGGAACACCAAATCCCAGTCATTTGTCTTGGCTGCTCACTGCACACACACACACAGCATGTGTACAGATGTGTAAGTACTGGTGATAGCCACATCCAGCTCAAGAAAGTGGTCCCAGACTTGTAAGTTCATCATGGATACTGTATCTTTTAGTGCTGAGTTTTCAACTACAATTATAAAATAGTAAGCAGGTCTCAAATGATCATGTAAAGTAGCATTCAGAGATGTAAAAATTAGTACACTATGGAGAAGTACTAGAAAAGTCTTTAAGAGCAATGATTTTGACTCTAATCATTTCTGTCATTATTCCAGGTGAGGGTAAGGACTGGATTTTGTCTTTTCAGCTATAGCATCATATAGCACTACATTTGTAACTCAAAAGCAACCAGGGTCTTTGTAATATGCTCTATGGATGGACATTAAGAAAACAAACCTTCATGATTTCTGTAGCTACTTTTCCTGGACTTCAATTTCTATTTTTGAGTTTTGAAATGTAAAGTTAGGTACTTCACAATATTATTTATTTATCCTTACAGGAGTTTATGAATTTGTACCTTTGGAACAAGGTGATGGATTTCGGTTACAGATAAATGCTCAGAACTGTGTGCACTGTAAAACATGTGATATTAAAGATCCAAGTCAGAATATTAACTGGGTGGTACCCGAAGGTGGTGGAGGACCTGCTTACAATGGAATGTAAACTGCAACTGATTTCATTTGCAGGCAAGTCTGTTAACCACTTTCTTTAAAATGTATGGTAAGCTAACTTTAAAATGTTGAGAAGTTAAGAAGTGTCAAAGTATCTTACAGCATATTATTGATCACAATGTTCACAAAATATCAGGGAAATAGAAATTTTATACCGTATCTAAAATTGTCCCCTAAAAAATTACCAATATTTATCTTAAATAAAACTTCAAAGTGATGTAGCATCTACTTACATCTTCAGTTCTTCAATGATTCAGTACCAACAGTGGAATAAACCTCATCAAATTCAACACTTCAAGTATAAAAATAAATGTATTTTGTAAACAGGAGGTGGGCATCCAGCCTACCACTTTCCTTAGTTTTACCAGAACACAGCCATGGCATGCCCATTGGTTTACATATTATCCTTGGCTACAACTGCAAAAATGAGCAGCTGTTAGAGAACACAGTGGTCCCCAAAATTTACTAATCTGGCCTTTCAGAGAAAGTTTGCTGACCCCGAACATATGTATCTGTTATTACCTGTTAAGTATAAAACACCAGCACAAACCAACCACAGTTTACAGAGAGCTACATTAGAGAATTGAGGGAAATTATATAAAAACTGAAGCTTTTGTCTGTTTATTCAACAGAATGCATCTTTAGTTTAAAAACAGGTTGAACACCATTATTTTTTGTGAATAACGTAGATAGCCATGAAAAAAAAATCGACCTCACTGTGGTTTTAACACTTTTATTAAGAGTGAACAGATACCAGTATTTCTAAACTGTAAACAATGGAAACTGAACTATCAAAGAAAACACATTAAAAATTATATATATTAGACAAAAACCCTTCAATTTTCTTACTGCCTTTATACATCAATGTGTAGTATTTAACTGAATTCCTTACTAAGCAAACATTTTTGCGTATGCTGCCTTCTCTTTTTCTTTCTGTGCCTTTATCTTTTGTTTGACTTTCAGCAGTTCTGCCTGGATGGCTGCAAAATAAATATGTACGTTATTTTTCAAACATCCAAAAAATTAGATTGACCAACAAACTGATGTTTTAGTATGACTGTTAATTCCCCCTTGATAAAACTCTTCTTACCCTCTTAACAGAATTATTTTACACTGAGAAAGGTAATCACAAATACAAAGATCACAAAGCATAATTTTAGAATTATTGAGAGAATTCTAACGGACTCACACAGATTTGCCTTCTCTTTCTCCATCAGAGGGCAGTTAAGTGCCTCCTCTGTTTTACTTTAGTAATAAAGAAACCAAAGATATATTTTACTGTCTAGTTCTAGCATCACTATTAGTAGTTGGTATATTTGAAAGACAAGCTTATTTTTATCACAGCATCCAAAAGCTTTCCTAAAACATTAATCTATTAGCTACAATATTTAGGTTATGGCTATATTCAGCTTAAGAAATGGTCCTAAACATTAAGGTCACCATGATGTTCTTTTAGTATTGCACTTTTGACTAGAATTAAACTAACAGGAACTAGATCTCAAATGATACAGTAGAACAGATAGTATTCAGCTATGTGAAAACTAGTGTTCTGGAGAGGGACTAGAATGTAAGCTTTCTGAGGACAGGGACCCTGACTTGTTCAATGCAATATGACTAGTGCCTGGCCCAATGACGGGCATTCTGTAACATCTGTTGAACAAATAAGCATCGGCATTAAGGGGCAAATGGTACAATGTTTCATGAGGATAAATTAGAAGGCGAAGTGAACTTTCACTACAAAAACTGCCAACTTACCTTTATCTTCTGGTGCTATCTCCTGAGCTTTCTTAAGATCAGCCTTTAATTGGGAAAAAAAATTTTTAAGACATATTAGATGGATGATTTATGAAGAGACTGTTGTCTATTTTTAAAAACTGAAATTTAGAACAAAATTTTACCAGTGCTTGGTCGTATTCTTTTAATCCTTGCCATCCTTGAGCTCTACGGTACAGTGCTTTGGTATTTGATGGGTCTATTTCAAGAGCCTACAAAAAATATATCAGATATTAAATATATGTGCTAGATTTCAATTTATTGCCTCTCAGTTCCAAATCAACCCTTCTCTGCTCTTAATGGAGCTGAACCCTATAAATCTCTCCTCTGCCAGCTGGCACAATGTTACGCTTTGTCAGTAGAGGGCGCTATATAGACATGGAAGAGAAAGCCATTTCTCTTTTTCAGGTTCCAGTGCGCTCCTCTCATTAGCTTCCTGCAGAGCTTGGTCAAAGGCACACAGCAACTCCCCCCAGGCACATTCCCCAAGCACTCTGGTGGGTCCCACAGGGGAGTCCCACAAGTACAGTGCTCACAAATACCCCTGCCACCCAGTGAGGTCTGGGTCTCAGTCAGGGGTCTTGAGAGGTGCCTATTCCTAGGGGCCTCTTCCTAGGGGCTCCATCCCAGCCTAAGGGAAATAGCTCTCCTATATTTCACACATACACATATATAATATATATATATAATTATACATTATATATAATTATATATTTTATATATATGTACCTGCTATTACTGTAACTTTAGAATTCTCTTTATTAGCCAATCCCTTATTATTCCAGTCCCCTCTTATATTTTCTTTTATTTTAAACTTTCTCTGTTCTAATTACTGTGTAGTTTCTATTTCCTGATTCAGCCCTCAATGATAAAGCCATTTTGAATTAAAACCTGAATACATTATTTTATTTGAAATGTAGATTATTTTTTTAGGAGCATGAGTAACTTTTAACAGGTCTCTCCTCTGAAGCAAATTTTTTAAAAATAATATATTTTGTTTAGTTAACGTCTTTTAAAGGTCAGTACTCAGATTTTACTGAAAAAGGTGTATTATCTGCTTCACAAGGTTCAAAAAGAGATCCAGGACACTGGTGAAGATGAATCATTTCCTTTGATAACATTTTTTTCCTCTGCTGTATGCTTCTTTCTAAATATATTCTTATCCCTATTCCACCTACCCCACCAAATTAGGACCTCATTTTACTTGTATTTGCTCTGGACATAACTGATCTATGTACATAGCTGAATGTGCAATTAAAATTACTGGAGGTAGTCTTTTAAAATTCATGGTTTATTTTGGAAAATTTTCAACTCTACAATAGAGAGTCATAACTGCTCTATTTAGGGAAGGTAATTCTGTCACCTTTCCGGCTTTTACAGTCAGTATTCCTGGATGTCTCCATAAAAAGCCAAATAAAAAGTTCCTTGAGGGTATCGGTTTGTCTTTTAATTAAAATACCTGTTAGGTGCTTAATATGTGCCCCACACTGTGCTAAATGCTTTACATATGTAAAGTCCTTATAACAGTCCCATGAGGCAGGTATTATTTCCGTTGACAATATAAAACTCTAATATTAGGAACTTACCCAAGATCACAAAGTTAGTGACAGAGGTCTAATTAAAAAAACTGACTCCACACCCACATTCTCCATCATTCCTGGCCTTGTCTTCCAATGCCCAGCACATACTAGGTATTCAACGTATTAAACGAGTAAGTGAGCTGATACATGTGCTTCAAGAAAAAAAGGAAAACTATCTTCATAGATATGAAGCAACATAATAAGCTAAGTAAATGGACTGAGAGGAAAACTGAAGGTTCAAAATATTTAGAGATAAAATCACATAGTATGTTTCAGAGTCTCATTAGGTCCTATGCAATGATATATGAATGTCCATAAAACTCCTTTCCTTGAAGTTCTAAGTCACAACCCAACCCTGTCAAAAAGTTCAATTTCAAACAGACTTACCTCCAAACAACTGTCAATTGCTCCCTGCCAGTTTGACATCTTCAGTTTACATGCACCAATATTCAGCATGCAGCTTAAAGCTACAGGTTGCAGCTTCAGTCTTTCTGCTTCCTCGGTTACAGCCTTTGAACCTTCCACGTATCTGGAGAACATTAATAAAAGTAACATGTAATGTTACATGAGACGCTGCTTCAACTAGGCCAAAAAAGGTCACGCCATTTCTGATATAAGAAGTTCATTAAATGCTGATACTGATATTCTTTATATTCACTATCTTTTCATTAACTGCCTCTTTTTCTTTAGGTTATTCTTAATCTTCACCTGAGATTATGTTTTATAAGGACAGAAAGAAAGAAACATCAATGTGAGAGAGAAACATCCATCAGTGCCTCCCATACACATCCCGACCAGGGATCAAATCCACAACCTAGACATGTGTCCTGATAGGGGATCGAACCCTCAACCTTTTGGTGTTCAGATCATGCTCCAAGCCACTGTGCCACCTGGCCAGGGCTCAATACTTTTTTATTTTTATTTGTTCCAACATTTTTACTGAAGTGTTCCAACAAGCCAAATTAAGAATAATGCCCAAATTTAAAGATAATTATACACTACTAATACTTTCTAGTTTTAAAAACCAGGTCTCTATTAAAAGCAAGGTTCCCACTGTGTCACAGGGAATGGGAAAGGTGAAGAACCATGTGGTACCGGTTTTGAGTTGCCATTCAATACAGTTCCTAGCTCTGTCCACTGAAAAGGGCTCAGAAACAATGAGCATACCTGGTCCCCTGAATTTGTTTTCTAAAGTCTATCCCCCACTGAAAAAAATCAGGTCTCCTTGGAGAGATCGCTGATACCAGATCTAGAAACAGGTTAAGTATAAGATGAGCCTGGAGTATATCGTGCCAGAAAGTAAGCCAAGTGATCACAGTCTAAGTGGAACATATCAAAAGGATGTAGAAAAAGGGGCTGCCACTGGAAAAATCTGGAACCCTCTGAGCTTCAAAAAGAATGACGGTAACAGTGTAAAAGGTTGGGTTGGAAAAAAAAACCCAGGTCTATAGTAATACTAAAAAAAGGGGGGTCGGAAATAGGGGAGGATCTTTTAAACAGAAGAATGCCAGCTAATAACTATAAAATGAGTGATAAAATTAGGAAGTCACAGTTCTGCAACCATCAGTGAAATAACTGATTTAGGCAGGCATCTTTGATCATGTAAAACCACTGGATGAAAGGTAAGAAACTGAACTTGCATATAATCTCACAGTATCACCTCAGAGTACTTATTTACAAAGGGGAAAAGGCACTTTTATAACAGATACCTGGCTGATACCACTTTAATCAAGTACCAAAACTCAAATTAGGCCAAACTGACAAGTGCCGTCAATGCATGATATCGTAGAAAATTTACATCACCTACTTAAGTCCGCTTGCCAAAATATTTATCCCTAACCTAATCTTGAGGAAGCAATTGAACGAACACAGATGGTATTCTACAACGTCCTACTTAAGACTCCACAAAATGCAAAGGACTAAAAAATGTGTAGAACAGAATCTATTAATGGTTAAAGTAAACTAGAGACATAAAACCAAATGATACAATAAAAAAATAATTGGGGAAATCTGAAAGTGGATTACATATTAGACGACTGTACCAATGGTATTTGGGGGTGTTTTAATGGTAGTAAGGTTATGTAGAAGAATGTCCTTGTTTCTTAGGAAATAATTCCTAAAATATTTAGGGGTAAAGTGTCATGGTTTCCGCAACTTCCTTTCAAAACTGATTCTGCAAAAACAAATACAGCAAAAGTGAACTAGTGAATGTAGGTTAAAGTACCTCAGCATTCATTCAGGTGCTATTCTTTTAACTTTTCTGTATTTTGAAAATTTTCAAAATAAGCTAGCGGAAACGAAAAATACAACTATTTTAACACATCTGGTAACTGTAAGTAATTTGCCAAAAATACAATACACAACTCTTGAATTTCAGTTTATAATTCAATTTACAAGTTCAAATTTATTAAAAATACCTTATTACCTTAACACCTTCGAGTATTTTTTCATGGCCATCTGCCAGTTCTGAGATTTGAAAAAAGTATTTCCAATGTTTTTTAAGTCTTCTGTTATTAGTAGTATTTTATCTACCTGTATAAAATATAAACATGTTAGATTTTAGTGAGTAATGTAGTTTAATGCTAGGTTCTATCAGTAAGACAGATGAACACAAAAATCTCAAAATCTTAGTATAAAATGTTTTTAGTTATTTTATTCAAGTTTGACTAATCTGAAAGTACTCACATCTTTTAAATCTATATCTGCATCCTCCGGGAAATCTGGATGCTTGTCACCAGAGCCATCTTCTGGGAATATTCCCCAATCATCCCCTTCCTTCAATTCTCCGCATTCTGCAATAACGCACAACTGTAAAGATAATCCTAAATTGTAGAAGTCCACTACCATATTAATGATATATATCTATATATATATAGATATATAGATATATATCTATATATATATAAAAAGGTGTGGGTTTAAAGCTATACAGCTACAAGTCATGTGCAACATGGTCCACGTCACTTCTGAAATGGCAGACCGACTTTAGGAGGCTCATCTATCTGCTCTCATTACAAGAATGCCCTTTATAAACATTCCAAGTAATAGAACAGCGTCACTTTTTTAACGAAAGTATTTTATTGCTATCCAGCATCTCAGTGTACACAAAATAAGCTGAAATTTTTATCATTTTCTACATAATTTACTTTAGGTGGGGCATTACTTTCAATTTACTACTGTTTCCTTCATACACTGAGTGACAGTGTACCTCCTGCAGGTATGTGAATTTCCAATTCTCACAACCCTACCAACTGGGTTGGGCAGTAGTATAGCCATTTTGATTTACAGACATTTAGAACAAAAGGATCTTTAGAGTTATATTATCTAGTCTAAAACCTTAATTTATGTAGGATGATGACTCAGGCCAAGAAAAGGTGAGTAAGATCAAGGCCAAACCAACAATTAAATGGCAGAGTCTAGAGAGAGTCTTTGTTTCCTGTCCTCTTCCTATGATGTAGCAGTATACAAACTGACTCAAAGTTTTGCAGGTACAGGAAGACTTAAATCACCAAGATTGAAATAGAAATAATAAAAAAAAGATTTTTAACTGCCCTGATCTTTTCTTGGGTTTAAAAGAGAAAGTGGCAGATACAGGTTTCTATACCAAAAATCCTAACATTTTTCCAGCTAATAATCATCAGGTCCTTTTACTTACATTTCTTTAATTCAGCAAACTAAGATAAACTTTTTACTTACTTTGACAGGTTTTTCACCTTTCACTTCTACATTTTCCAGAATTCTTGCCACACCCATTCCTTTAATTACTTGGCCAAATACCACATGTTTCCCATCCAAATGAGGAGTCGGAACTGTTGTGATAAAGAACTGAGAACCATTTGTATTGCTGCCTGCATTTGCCATGCTCAGTAAACCCTCCCGGTCATGCTGTAGAAATAAAAATCATTAAAAGAACACCAGGGTTAGAGGTACTAGTCTGAATTGTTCATTCCCATGAAACTATGGTAGACTGTAATACCATTTAGATCAAACAATACTGTGTAATTTTACTTTGTATAAATTAAAAGTTTATGAAATCAAAGCAACAGAAACAACAGGGTGTACTCCTAAACTGGTCCTATTAAGAAAGTGCTCATATTCTATCCTTAAGATGAAGATGCTGCAGTAAGGAACTACAATAATTAAACTTTGCCTGTTTTATTTTATGATGGATGCTTTTTCTTCTGAGAAGCACTAAACAGTCTTCCCACTTTATAGGCCTGTATTATGATTCTTCCTTTATACTTCAATAAACTGGGAGTAGTGACAGGTTATTCAATTTAGACTGGATATTCAATTAGGTAGTTCCCTAATCTCAAAAGAATACAAAATCTATGGCTTTCGTCCCAGGTCAACTACTTCTTCAGAGAATGCCCAAAAGAAACTACTGCATACGTACATATGGAAATCAAATTTCTTCCTGGCACCAACCTGATCAAAGGTTCTGTTGAAACCCAATTTTATCTTTCTACTTATCCTCGAGTTTCTAAATTTATTCTTAATTGGGTCAAATACTGTAACTCTAAAATGCCTTTTACCCCTCCTTTCTAAATCTAAGGGCAGCTTTAAGGGTACAGCTTTCTAGAAGGCAGTAACTGTGTGTCCTTTCTATAGGCCTCCTTTCTTTAAATCAACATATCATCAAATAATCTTAGTTTTCATCCTTCTAGTAGCTTGCCTTTTTTACTTCCAAAAGTTTGGTGCTTTTTCCCACAAAATTAAATGGAATATTAACTATTTCTTCAGCCTCCTCCTGCCTGTCTTCCGTTACATCCCTCCTTCACACGGGCATCCTATTTTAGCCTCCCTCTAACCAAATCTCAGCCACCTTTGCAAGGCTCAGCTTGCCCTACTTATGTACCCATTCATCCTCAATGTCTTCCCTAATAATTTCGACCATATAAACTACACCTTTCTCCTATACTACGTAACAGAAGGTTTCCATCAATTTAGCATTTCTTTTCAGATTAGAGGTATTTTCCAGTTGTCCCATGTTTTAATCTTGTCTTCCCAATAAAATTGCAAATTCCTTGCCATCAAGGCCTTTCATTTTTATAAACCCTTTGGTGCCAGTGACAATATTAAACACACATAGTTGCAGTCAATGAACACTGCTTTACAAGATTGATGAGATTTTCTTCTCAAGTTATCCTGATTACCTTGTTCATATTCCTCATTTCCAAAGATATCACTTTACTTTTGTACTTACATGTCCATTCTTGTAACTTGAATGATGCGATATAACCTGATTACATCTTGGAACAATGAAGATAAGGCACAGGCACCACTAATGTCCTTTAGGAGCTTATACATTAACCATATCCTCTAGTTCGCAAGTCCCCTGACATCCTCAATATTAGCAATGGTTTTGTTGCTCTTCAAATTCAAGCATAAAGATGCACAAGTTACCATCCTTCTGATGAGAACATTTTTCCTGGAAGTAATTTTGCCATACTGTAGCCACTTAAAACCTCATTAGCTTTACTGAAGTATGTAAACTTGGATCACACTGAAATGCCTGTAGAATTTTTGCTAAATCATTACTGGATAAAAGTTTTCCATATCAAAGACACATATTGACAAATATGATACCTTTTTAAAAAGAGAATCTAAGTCCACTTGAGACATTTATCTGTGTCTTAATCAACAAGTGTCCACACATAACTCCCTTAATTATAACATGCATTTTGTCTACTTTACCTTATAATAGAAATTTTCATCTTCAAACTTTTCACCATAAATACTTTCTCCACCTGTCCCATTCTGATTGGAGAAGTCTCCACCCTGAATCATAAATTTCTTAATAACTATTAAAAAAAGGAAAATAGCTATTAGAAACTAAGATATGATTTCATCAGTGTTAACTAATGAATGTGTAATAATAAAGACAACTTCTTAAAACATCTTTAGTCGTGTCACTCTCCTGTCTTCCCCACCACCTCACTCACAAAAGACTTCACAATCTGAGTCCCAACTACTTTTACTGCCTGATCCCCTACTAACACTCAGAAAATTAGTTCAAATGGCACAACTGCAGTAAAATTGTCACTGGCACCTCAAAGTTGGATCTCCTAATTCTTCTCCCTCAGTAGCTTGACTCTACCTCCATTTTATAACACAAATCATAATGATGTGTCTCTTCAGGCAAACAACTCAAGTATATCTGTTTTTCATCCTTATAACTGTGCATGGCTGGGCACATATTAGTCTCTCCTGAATAAAGACCAATTATTCCCAGATTTATTATACCACAATGAAAGTATTTCAGCAAAACCATCTCTTGGTGTCATGGGTTCCCAAGACCACCCCCATGTTCTGAGATTCCCTATAGCTCATGGGACTCAGCATTTGGTTGTATTATACCAACACAGTAAGGATACTCAGCTGGATGACAAAGGAAAAGGTTACAGGGAGAGTCTAGAGGAACCTACATGCTTCCTTGTGGTCTTGTCATCCCAGAAGCTGTCACAGAGCATATTTTGGGATGTGCCAAAGAATTTTAGTAGTTTATGTGATCAGATGAAAAAGGTTAAAAATCACTAATCTATAAAAAGAATCAGTTTCAGAAAATTTACATACTTCGATGGAATGGGCATCCTTTGAAATGGAGAGGTTTTCCAGTGGTGGGTCCAATGCCTTTTTCTCCTGTACACAGTGCACGAAAATTTTCTGCAGTTTTGGGTACAATATCTGCAAACAATTCTAAGACAATTCGACCAACTAAAAGAAAAAAAAAGAAATAGCGTCAGTATGCACAATAAGCAATCAAATAAACAAATGATAAAAAGTCATTCAGTAAAATCATGGCCACTAAGATTCCTAGTTCTCTTTTTTTGTCATTTTTCTAGTATTCAAATTTAGTCTACCTGATATTAGATGCCAAACATCTAGTTAAATCTGAAACAATTATTTTTCTACATCTTACAACGGATCATAAATACAGTAGCCAAAAGATTATCACCATATATAAGGGACACCATGAAGTATAAGTGGTTTTAAATTCTGAGTACTTTCCTCAATATGTACTCATATTTTCAATAACCAGTAACCAAAAGGAAAAAAATTAACAATTCTTTGTGTGGTCAGGTTGGCTGAGTTTTAAGTATAGCTGTAGCGTTTGTGCTCTGTGAAGACTGCCTGCTGCAGCTTCTGAAGCAAAAGCTGGAAAAGTTCCCATTCTAGGTAACTCCTAAGGGAGGTAAAAATAAACCTGGCACTGGTTTCAAAACAAACTGAAATGTACATAAAAGTGTATGTTTGTATATCCAAAAGACCCAGAGTCCCTGAATCCTGATGTGTCCGTTTGTATAACATTCAGACACACTGCCTGGCCAGCAATTCTAACATATTCCAGAACAAGCGCAATTCAGTTACGAAGCAATACGCTAAGCCACGAGTTTAGGGCTCTTCCGAGTGGCTAACGTAGCCTAGGCAACCACAACGCTACATCGAATTCATTTTCCCAAAGCCAACACAGAAAATCGTCACCAACCTGGACCATTAAGAACCAATAATAAGAAACAAGCAACAGGAAAAAGTCGCTTTAATTTATAAATAACATGGAAATTGCTGATATAGCTCGTGTGGCAAAACAGAAGGCGTAGCTGGGGCCCCACTGACGCACAACCCATGGTCTCCTGGATGTCCCACTGCAAACATAAACAATCTTATTTTATGCCAACTTGATGATGCACGGTAGCGGGGAGGTGAAAACAAATCTGGAAAGACAAACCTAAAAGCCGCCACAATGCCCACACCAGAAATTTCCAGAAACTTCTGCACGATAGGTGGCATTCTACAAAGGCGCTGGCTCGACCTAACCCCGAATGCTTGGATACGTTCCGGCGGCCCAGTCTGAGTGACTATGCCGTCCGCTCCAAACAGCAACCCCCGGCCCGAACCGCACCCCACCCAAGGAGTCCCCCGAATCCCGGGAAGCCCAGCCTCCTCGGGGCCATTCTCCCGAGTATCAGACTTCGCTCACCTCGCTCGCCTCCGATGTCCACGTCAAAGAAGACTCGGGGGTTACTGGGATTGGAGGGCTTAGCTTTGGGGGGTGGGTACGACATTTTGACTTCCAGACGCGTTTGGAAGCAGGTTAGGAGAACCTCGTGGCCGCCGGGTAGCTGACACCAGAGAACAGGTCTTACAGAGAAGACCTTGCGGGGCGCTGACGAGCCACTTCTAGCGTCAGGTCCGGAAGCCGTAGCCCGACTTCCGGCACCGCCTACCCGCCGAGTTGCCACGCGATTGAGGTGGGGCGCGTCCCTTTCTCTGTTCTGTACCTTCCTGTTCTCCCTCTTTTTCTCCTTCTCTGTGATTGCAGCCTCAGTTCTTTTTATACTCTTAGCTTGTGATTCATCGCCTTTTCTACTATCACAGTGTAGAAGAGCTTTGGAGGTAGTCATTTTATTTCAACCTCAAGGCTGCCACTAACTGGTGTTTGACAGCTTCTCTGACCTCGGTTTGCTTGTCTGGAAAGTGGGAATGAAAATGCTTATTTCGGAGGGTCATTTTAAGGATTAAAGAAGTAAATCAAGACAATACTTGACACAGCCTGGTGGTAGCTAATCAATAGTTGCGAATTATTGTTGCCTTGTTATAATTTGATCTTCACGTTAACAGTATAAGTGATAGAAGTTAGGCTAAAGGCTCCAGACAGCTGGAGCTGAGGCCAGAAGAGGGCAGTTTTGATTCCTGATAACGCTGCATTATAGTCTTTTCCCTTATTTAAAGCCTGATTTTGGAGAAAAGTAGTATGTTCCTTAGCACTTTGTAATATTCTCATTGGTTATTCGTTTATTTCATCTTTTCCCTCCTATTAAAATTAAGCCACACAAGTAAAAAATTTTTGTTTTTTTAAGTTATTTATTTATTTTTAGAGAGGGGGAAGGGAGGAAGAGAGGGAAACATCAATGTGTGTTTGCCTCTCCTGCGCCCCCTACTGGGGACCTGGCCCCCAACCCAGGCATGTGTCCTGACTGGGAATCAAACCCAGGACCCTTTTTGGTTTTCAGGCCAGTGCTCAGTCCGCTGAGCCACACCAACCAGGGCTATTTTGTTTTCATTGCTCTATCCCCAGCACTTCTAACAGTGTCTGGCACATAACGTTGCTCAAAAAATATTTTTGAATGAATGAATGAGTTACAGTTTGCTAATGGCCTTGAGAATGTTTATAAGAGAATGTTAACAAATTTCATTTCCCCATCCCTTTTATGTATAACTTGAGAAGATTCTCTATCAGCTCTTCATGCTGATCCTTTCAAAATTCAGCATATTAAAATTAATATAAAATGTTAATTTCTTATGAGTTGATGTCCTTCGTTTCCATGGTGTTTATTCGTTGTGATTCCCTGAAAATCAAGGACAGCTGAGCACATAACGTCTGTGTCTCTTAGTAAATAAGAGTCAAAATAAATCGTTCTCTAACCCAGTCTCATTTACAGGCTGCAGACTGGTAACTTATACTTTGTCTCACAAATATCAAATGATCAATTCACATTAAAATTTTTGTTTTGCTTTACTAGCTTAAAATCAGGCTTTATATTATTATTCAAAGAATTATTGCTTTTATGCCATAATCTCCTAACCATTATTATCATGATGAATATCATTATGATTAACTGGGCAGCATAGTTAAACATTTCTACTCCACCATCAGACTTCTGGGTTTCAAATACAATCTCTAATAGATACTAATTTGTGACTTTGGACTTAACCTCTGTGCCTCAGTTTCTGCATGTGTAAATTAGGGCATTATATGTATCTTAAAGTTTTTATAAGGATTCAATTAATTATTTGGATGTTTTAGTATCTGACACATTGTAAGTACTAAATAAGTATAAGCAATAATTGTAAATAACTAATGCTTTGTTATAATTACTAATATCAACATTTTAAATTAAAAGTTAAAACTGGAAAGGTGCTTTGAGAATGCCTCTGCCTTCTCAGAAAATTAACATGTTTCTTCCTGTTTTACAGGTTTCTGGGTGTAAAAGACTAAATGCTACTCTCACTGTGTCTAGATTTTTCACAGTGAAGTAACAGTTTTTCATAAACTGCCACATTCCTAGAACCAACCTGAATAACAAAATCATACCTTTCAAAACCATTCCAGAACTGATCTCTAGTGAAGAGATATATCTACCTAGCAATTTTCCCCATTGTCAGCCTGCTTACTTAAAATAAGTCTTCTGACTTCTGAGGTCTTCTTGCCCATGTGTAGCAAGAAACAGCCAAGATCATGCACTATTTCCTAGGGATAAGGATACAATTTCATCTGGATAGAGGGAGAAATATTTACTCCAAGAGCCTATTACTGTTGTTACTATTGTTCTTGTTCCTGTCTGTTCCTTGTAAGTGTAGTGGGATAACATTAACAGATCGCTTTCCCCATACAATATTCTCTCAATTTCTTTGCCCATCACTCCATCCCAACAAGCAACTAGGCATTCTGCACTTATTGCTTTAAGAAAAAAATGTGATGACAAAAAAAAAATTGGTTGGGGAAAGACGTCTCTTCTTGGCTTTGGTGTTGCAAAAGGCTTGGCTTTACAGGAACAAAAAAGACTCCAGGCATAGCAAAAGATTAGGACAAAACATTTTTTGTAAGAGTATAGCTTTCCAGTGGCAGAAAAAACTAAAACAAACCCATCTCCCGTGCTGCAGAATCAGAGGTTGTGGATAGTTGAGAGGGAAGTAGGAGGGACGCAATAGCTGGGCAGATGTCCACTGTCCCAGAGATAGGGAGTTTGAACCATGTGCCCTGGTTGCATTCCTGAGAAGCCAGAAAACTACATAGATGAGTTTGTGAGATCTGAGAGCAGAGAGGAGTTATGCTGGAATTCCTGAATGTATCAACCCAGGAAGGCAGCAGGACTGTGAGATAGATTATAAATTCATGGTGTGAGTAGGTGGAAGGGAACTACACAGGCTTCCAAAGATTTCCAATGCCCTAAGCTGGGGTGGGAGCAAAACGATATTCCTGTATACTCAAGTGTGCCTTGGAAAAGGGAGGACAGCCTCCACACTGAAAGGGAGCTTGCAGAAGGGAGCTGAGCTCAGAAGAGGCCTGAGAGAACTAATGACTGAGTTGGGATGTTGAGTTTCTCATTGGATGCCTATATAGACAGGTGACATTAAGAGCCAGGAGCTCCCAACCCAAAAACTTGCCACTGTACTAGACACGCTCAAATTTAGGTCCAACCTCAGGAGGAGAAAAGGTGGGGTACCAGAAACTGGCAAAGATTATGGTATTGCCAGCCCTCTGAAATAAGCAATTCATAAATGAACTTTGAGTTATGGAAAAACACACTTATGGTTTGTACTTTTCTGAATTTATGCCTTTATGTGGGCATAGGTTGTAGATCATTGAGACCCTCACTAGGACCCAGACAAGATTTACCTTTATATTTACAAAAATATTCAAATATAATAAAATGACAGTATTTGTTAAAGTGCTATTAGTAGTTAGCACTTCACTGGGAAAAACTGGTCTGTATTTAGTGGACATTATTGAGTATCTAAGATATGCCAGGCCTGGCACAGTAGAGTTGCTGTTTTTAAGGGGTTCATTGTTTGCAAAATGAGACAGATCATTATAATATGTATAATATGGAGATAAACTCAAGACTGTGGGAGAAGAGGTTGGGAGATACAACTTTGGAGATCTCTAACAGTTTCATAGGGGAGATGCTATTTGATCTAAGTATCTTCAATTCTGGAAAATACTTCACCAGTCTAAGATTGGAGTCTATATTATAGACATAACATGGTCTGAAAACTTTATATCTAAGAAATTACAAACCAGAGAGAGAAAAGAAGCTATTACACCCAAGTATAGTGGAGAACAAAATGGAATGTTAATGGCAGAACATCTGATAAGAGGGAGGAACCTGGGTGCAGAGTTTACTGAGAAAGAATCTAGTGCAGCCTGACAGTCGTCATGCATGTCAAACAATAAAAGAATTCCCTGTTCTCAATTTATCCAAATTTGCTCGAAACTCAGAGCTATAAGCAAAACTCAACTATAAATGAATGATTCTAATGCATGTTCAGTATTGTCATTTCTTCTTCAAAATCTAATGATGTTTGAGAGAAGTTTAAGTGGCACCTACAATCTACCAAAAACTTCAACAGCTCAAAGACTAATTGATGAGAAATTTTCATTTGTATAGGGAAGACTTTTCTTTCTAGTCATGTTCTTTGTATAATTAGATTTTTTTAAATTGCCTGGTATTTTAATGCCTTTATTAGAAATGTAAATGAAAACAGACCCAGATTGTAGGATTTTATAGGCTAAAAGAATTGCCTTCATAATTTATAGTAAGATATCCTATTGTTTAAAATTACTTATATATTATACAATCTGTAGTATTTAGAATTTTAAACAATTTTTAAAATTCTCTAGATATCTTTTTTGTGAAAAATAATTTTCATTAAATTGAAATTTTAAATAAGAACTAATAAGTATTGCATACATATTATGTGTCATGAGTGCTCTAGAAACTTTATCTTTTGTTGAATTTATTGGGGTGACATTGGTTAATAAAATTATATAGGTTTCAGGTGTACAATTCTATAATACATCAAATGTACATTGTACTGCGTGTTCACCATCCCAAGTCAAGTCTCCTTCCATCACCAGTTTCTCCCCTTTACCCTCTTTTATCTCTCCCCAACCCCCTTTCCCTCTGGTAATCGCCATGCTGTTGTCTGTGCCTATGAGTTTATATTGATTTACTTTTTAAAATATTTTTTAAATTTATTATTAGAGTTAGGGGAAAGGAGGGAAGAGGAGAGGGAAAGAAACACTGATTGGTTGCCTCTTGCACACACCCTGACCAGGGACCAAACCCGAAACCTAGGCATGTGCCCTGACCTGGAATGGAACAGTGACCTTTCACTTTGTGGGAAGGCACCCAACCAGCTGGGCAACACCAGTCAGGCTACATTGATTTTTTTTTTAATAAGTTACACATTTGTAGAATTATAAAAAGATGAGAAGGATATATAGCAAAATGTTTCCTGGCCACTTTGGAAATTCTTAGAAAATTTCCACCAGGAAATATCAGCTTTAAAGGCAATTAATCTTTTCATTTTCTTAAGTGTTTTTCTTAAGCATTTCTGTAATTATACAAGCAAATATGTATGTGTGTTGGGTACTTTCCATCCCCTGTTTTTACACCCTGTTCTGGACTTGGCTTCTTCTGATTAACAATATGTTTTGGCAATCTCCCATTTGATAACATAAATGTTTCTTTGTTCTTTATTACAGCATGGTATTTGATTGCATGAGTTCATCACAATAGCCCCTTATAGATTGAAATTTAGGTTGTTTCCACTGTTCTCTTACAATAAAAGTATGGCCATAAATATCTTCATACAGTTACCATCTTGTTCATTTAGAAGTACATCTGTTCAGTAAATTCCAGCTAAAAGAATTGCCAGTCATAGTTTGTATGTGTATTTATAATTTTGGTAGATATAACCACACTGCCTCCTGGGATGATTGTACCAATTTACACTCCCCTAAACAATGTATGGGAGTACTTGTCTCCACCAAATGTAATGTTAAACTTTTTGATCTCTGCTAATCAGATGGGGGAGATGCCTTACTTAGTCTTTAGATTTTCTTATTAATCCTTGTAACAGTAGATACTATTATTATCATCATTTATATATGAGCAAGTTAAGGTTTACAGAAGTTAGATTACTTGATCAAAGTTACTCAGATATGAGGTGGAAGAATCAAATTAAACTCGCCCTGTCTGCATCTTAAATAAAGCCTGTTATGTCATATAGTATTTCCATTAAGGAACGCTGTTCAATAGCCTTGAAACTTATATTGCTCATGATTATTTTTGAAAATCCAGAACTTAATTCAAAAGGTAAAGCTAGATATTGCAATGTCTTGGTGACAGCATTATCAGCATGATATCACTAAACAATAGATGTGTGTCTTAGTTTTAAAAAGCATACTAGTAGACGGTGCTGGTGAACTAGCTTTAATAATCTTCTATGACATCCAGCTCTGAAAAGTTTCATCCCATCCCCAAAACTTTGGCCCTCATAACCCACACCCAGTGGGCTTCTTTCTCAGCCAGTGGAGCACAGAGGGATGAATGTATACTAATGGAAATGAAACTTCAGTGAGCCTAGAATGCTGATGTTACAATAACATGCTTGAAATCTGAAAGACAACATCAGGATTACAATAGAACTTTTCTTCTCCATAGTTCAAAATCATTTGCAAATACTAAGTTGTGGTCTTCCTCATATATTGGTAGAGTAAGTCTGTAAAACAACCAACCAAAAACCATGTGACTATTCCCTACCACCTTTGACATTATTGGACAGAATGTGCCTGGGTGGAGGAACTAACTATATGAGAATCACATGCTCAGGACATTTCAGGCTACAATTTGGCAACATTATGTATGCATTTCCTGGGTGTGGGCTTTTCAGCATGTTACAGGTTTGACTTGTTTGCACCTCTCAGTGGCATGTCTGAGGTCTCTGCCAGCCAGGAGAGGTTTCACAAAGAGAAACACTCTTACCTCAACCTAAGTTCACAACCACTAAAGTCAGCCTAAGCATCTCCTGGGTGGCACTTCATGTGAATGCAGAAAATGTGGAGCATTCAATAAATGGCTTCGGGACAAACAGGTGACCATCTGGAAAAACAATGAATTTAGAAGTCTGTCTCACAGCTTGTATGAAAATTAATTTCAGTTGGGTAAAAGATTTAAATGGTAAAGGGAAAAAAATGTGATAAAATTGTTGTCACGTACAAGAGGCCTTTTATAACATGACACAATACTCATAACCCATAAAAGAAAAATTGATAAATTAGACTTCTAATTTTAAAAAATTCTCCATAGAAGAGCCCACCATAAATGAAACCAAAGACAAATGACAAACAGAAAAATTTATTCCAACTCATATCACAGACAAAGTACTCATTTTCACAATGTACAAAGGACTTTTACAAAGAAACAAGAAAAAGACCAATATTTTTAGGAAAGTGAGTTCGCAATTTTCAGAAATGAAAATACAAATGGCTCTTAAACTAATGTTCAGAACACCCTCATAAGAAAATAAATGCAAATTAAAAAATACTCTGTCAAAAATTCGAAAGTTAATAGCCTGAATTGGCCAGGCTATGTGGGAAACTTATATATTCATACATCACTGGTGAAAGTAATTTGGTACTATTTATTAAAAACAAATGCTTATACTCTTTGAACCATCAATTCTACTTCTAGAGGAATGTAATTTTTAAAGAGAGTGCTCAGGAAAGGACTCATTGACAATACCTGAAGAAGGTGAGGGACTGAGCTGTTTTGATATTCCAGGCAGAACACCAGATGCTAAGGTGGGTTTAAAGACCATGAGTCATGCGATAGAAACAGCAAAATGGCCAGTGTGGCCGGGGTGGAATAAGCAAGAGGGGAATATTGGGAAATGTGTCAGAAAAGTATCGGTGGGGCAGGACATGCGGGGTCTTATAGGTCATTTTAATGACTTAAGCTTTTCTCTAAGAAAACAGGGAAATCACTGGGATATTTTGAGCAGAGGAGTGATCTGATGTGACCTACATTTTTAAAAAAGGTTTTCTTTATTTATTTTTAGAGAGAGGGAAAGGGAGGGAGAAAGAGGAGAAACATCAGTTGCCTCTCACATGTGCCCTGATTGGAGACCAAACTCGAAACCCAGGCATGTGCCCTGACCAGGAATCAAACAGGCATCCTTCGCTTTGCTGGACAACACTCAGTCCACTGAGCCACACTGGTCAGGGTGTGACCTACATTTTTTAAAGAGCACTCTTGCTCTGTGATAAAAACAAAGGAGTGGGTCAGAGAGCAGTGGCGGGGGGTGGGGGTCGGCTATAGTATGAGATAATAGATGACAATGAATTGAATCAAGGTAACAGTAGAGGTGGCGATAAGTGACCAGGTTGTGGTATATTTTGAAGATAGAGTCACCAGGATTTGCCAAAAGGTTCTATTTGGAGTAGAGAGAAAGAAAGTGTACAATGAGTCTCAAATTTTTGACCTGGAAACCTGGAAAGATGGCGTTGCCATCAACCTAGTTAAAGAAGTCTAAGAGAGAAGCGGATTTGGAAGGCAGTCAGGTGTCAAGTTATGGACATGGCCAAGCCGAGGTGCTTGTTAGACACTCAAATGGACATATAAAATAAAGAGTTGGCTATATGAATTTGCAGTCCTTGGGAGAAATCCAGGCTGAAGCTATAAATTAGGAAGTCGACACGTAAAAAGTAGTAATTAAAGTCTTAGAACTGGATGAGATCACCAGTGGAGTTAGTGCAGATAGAGAAGAGAACCAAGAAACTATCCTGCAGTACTCCACCATTTCGAGGCAGGAATAATAAAGAGGAACCAGCAAAAAGGACTGCGAAAGAAGCAACCAGTGAGGTAAAAGTAAAACCACAAAAGTGCGCTGTCCTGGAAACCAGATAAAGCAAATGTACCAAGAAGGATAAAGTGATCAAGTCAAATACAGCCAATAGATCGCGGCAGAAAAAGACTAAGAATGGGCCATTAGATCTAACGATGTGGGTCATTAATGAACTTAACAGACACAGGTTTTGAATAGTAGTAGGGTGAGTTCATGACTGGAATGGATTCAAGAAAGCAGAGAATTGAGCCTCAAAATATAACTACCAATTTACAGGAACTACAGGAGAGAGAGGAACATGCCAGACAAAACCATGAGGATGCAAGCAGCCAAATCCGGAATGTGGGAACTTCTACAGGAAAAAATCCCCTAAAAAACAAACACAAAAATAAGTAGCATGAAAAAAAGCAGGGAGCGAAACTGCTAGAGATGAAAAAAGACTTAAAGAACATACTAGTCTATATGTTTAGAGCATGAGTCGAGCAAATCTTTTATAAAAAGGTGTTTTTGAGACAATCTAGGAAATTTAACCCCTGCTTATGCATTTAGATTTGTTGGATGTGATACTGGAGTTGTGTTGGGTGGGCATCTTTTAGGCATTATTTCTCAGAGTTATATACTGAAGTATTTACAGGTGAAGTGATACAATGTCTGGGGTTTGCTTTAAAACACTCCAGAAGATTCAGGGAAGGAGGGCTGATGAACTATGATTGACAAAATATTTATAATTGTTACCTGACAATGTAATCACCCCAATTTAAACAAAAAAAAAAGTTTATAATTGTTGAAGTTGGATAATGATATGTAGAGTTTCATTATCCTGTCTCTCTACCTTTGTATATGCTTGAAATTTTTCAAAATAATTTTTTAAAATAAGAAGAAGAAGCTAATTTCAAGAAATACCGATATCTCTTTCAGGCTTTTTGCCATAAAGCAGGAACAAAGATGAAGGGGTGGCTGGAAGGGAAGGGCGCTTAAAGTTTGTTTTTTTTAAATTTTTCAAAGTGGAAGAAATGGAAGCATATTTGTACACTTGGGGAAATACAGTCCAGAGAGAGAAAATTGGATGATGCAGAGGAGAAGGGAGAATCAATCGTTGGAGCAGAGTGTTTGAATAAGAAGGGATGAGATCTGGTGCAAACATGGGAGTACTTGTCTTAAGTGGTATGGACCATTTACCCAGCTATAGGAGGCGAGGCAAAATGGGAGAGAATGGGAAGATGAGAAGATAGGAGCTTGTTGAAATTTTCTTTTGAAACCATCAATTCCCTCAATGAAATCGTATGTAGAGTTTCATCAGGTGAAGCCTGAGTGAGAAAGGAGTAGGAGGTTTGTCTGGGCAGGTGGAAGAGTGCATGTACCAGGGAGATGCGGTATCTCCATAATGCCAGTTGCCAAGGCTGCATTAAAAACCTAATGGAATTCAGTGGCCAAGAATTGAAAGTGGGCCCGATTGGCAAGGGATTTTGCCTTTCCAGGTCCCATGAGTGCAGGTGAGAAGGAGGTGGAGTTTTTACCAGGGTTTGGGTTTTGCCAGGTGAGAATTAGGAAGTTTGAGAGCTCCCAGGAGTTAGAGTTATATTATTTAGAATAGCGCTTGATTGCTGTAACAAAGCAACCCAGCATTAATTCCGTGGGTTAAAATGGATTTTATTTTGATTTTAAGCAACAGGCAGAAGTGACCATTCCAAGTCACTGGGTCTCAGCTTCACATGATCAGAGTGAAGGGGCCTTCTGTCTTGTTTCTTGTTCATGACATGAGACTTTTTCTCCTCTAAATCGTAGAAATTGGGTAACAAGCACATCTTTGCTAGTTATCAGGAGGGGGAAATAAAGTATGAGGAGGAAGTATCACCCGTGTTTTAAAGACCTGCAGGTACCACATATATATTACTTAGCTTACATTCCATTAGAAAAATGTTAGTCCCGTGGCTACAGTAAAATGTAAGGGAGCCCAGGGAGTGCAGTGCATATGGTCGGCTATGTGCTTAGCTGCAATCCTACCATTTTGAAGAAAGAAGGGTGTGTTTTAGTAGACAATGAGAACTTTGCGCAAGGCAGTCATTACAGTGGCTGACCAAAATGTTCATGCTAACGAGGAATGGGAGGTTCTGGGGAGGATGAGCCATAGCCATAAGGTGGTAGGTAGAGTCAAGGGACTATAGACCTCAGCAGAATGAAAGAACTGTTGGCATCGGGGTACTTGAGGTGGTAGCAATGGTGCCAGGGGGAGGCGTGACACTGAGAATTTGAAGGAGTTATTGATACAGATAATGTCAAGGTCTAGGATAGGGCATGATTTCAGAGTGAGTGATTATATAGGGCAAAAGGCAAAAACATAGGGAAGAAAAGTGGTTCAGGAAGTGAGGTCAGGATATTTGAAGGCTGACCCAGATGGCTATTGAAATTACTTAAGATGCTATTGGAGAAAGTGAACACGAGTCAACTGCTAAAATCTTTGAGAAAAGAGAGCAAATGACTAAGACGGATCGTAGGTGGTAAATCTGATGAAGAGGGATTCAAAGCTGGGGATTTGGGAAGAGGAGGAGTTGTTTGAAAGTGACAGTGAGGAACAAGGAGAACCCTCACTCCACCTCCAGTCCTGAATGTCACATAGGATGTGAAAGAGATAATTGGCCACCCCTAGAGAGAGTTACAGGGGAAACGGTCATCTCGGGAAGATTCAGGTTTCAGCTGGAGCAAGACAGAGAAACAGACCTTCACGTAGCAGGTTGAGAGTCTGTAGGAGCTCTGCTGCTGCCAAGCTAGGCATTACAGTGAGCACGGGGCGGGCCGGAGTGGGGGGTGCTGTTTGGGGAGTAGGGGAGGGGTGAGAGCGAATGAGATTGCAATGATACCGGGATGGGTGTAAATGACATGGAGCATGACCTGGGAGTCTCCGGGCTTCTTGGGGTGTTGATGTAACAAGAGATTAAAAGCTAATGTGATTGTACTGATGGTTTTCAGGGTAGATCCTGTTGGCAAAGCTTAAATGTGGCGGGGCAGGGCGGGGTTGGGGGGTTGGCACCTTTTTGCTCCTGCTGCTGCACACAAAGGGAGGGGAAGGGGCCCGCTGAATTCCAGCACAGAATAAGGAAAACAGCTGTCATTCGCAAATGACTTCCCCCTCGTGAGGGGAAGGTCAGGGCTGTCCTCGGGCTTCTGGGTTAAAGCTTCTGATATTTTCAGTGGCTCCTCCCAGGCCTCACTTCAGAACCACACAACTGGAAAGCCTGTGGGACAAGCAGAAACAAGATCAGTTCTTCCCACGCACTCCCCAGGCTCGTTGTGACAGGAGTCTCACTTCAGGGGAAATTCCTGTCAGAATGAATTCCTACTCGAAGGAGTCTTTCTTCCACTTGCAGCCTCTGACTTCAGAATGCAGAGGGCCTGTCTTCTGCTGTTGCAGGCTCTATAAGTGCCTCAAAAATGTGCCCCTCCCTGCAACACACGCCACAGCGAGTGCCGAGGCCCCACAGCAATGTCTGCTGACCTTGTGCCTGTCTACAGGGCAGTGGGTTGGGAAGGAAGGATGGCTGCAGTCTGCAATGATGATATTCTTCTAGGCCACAGACTAAATGTGAGGGGATGAAGTGATAGACGAAATATGCAGAGGGGTCCACCAAAACCCCCTTCACCACCTCTAATACCAGTTAGTCTTTGAATTTAACTTGCTCCTTATTTAAAAGACCAATGAAATCTGTGACATTTAGGCAGCAGACATGTTTTTTAAAAGAAAAGTTTCAATTATCCTTGATATTCAGTGAAAATGGTATTTCAGAGACCCTCACAGGTAGAAAAACTTGGGCATTTTTCTCAACATTTGAGGAAATCAGAAGCACATATTTATCTCCTCTGGATCTCAAAGTGAATCTGCACTGGGAGAATTAGCCTAATAACCAGGTTATTTGTCTAAAGTCTTTAGTTAAAAAAAAAAATCAAACAGCTTGTTAAATCTGCCCTGTGGTATAACCAAGCCATAATTTATCAACCATTTTTAAGGAATTATAATTCTTTTGAATCCTTTCCTGGCATGTCCCCAGAGTCTTCCTGTTGCATTTCTAGTTTATGAATCAAGCCTTTCATTGATTTATTTATTCAACAAGCATTTCTTTCCTTAGCAACCACTCTAGCATAGCTTTATTCTAGGCACTTAGGAGGTTATAAGTGTAATTCATTTCCAGTCCTGCAAGAGTTTACAATCTATTTGGGATGGCAAGAGAAAGGAAAGAAAGAAGTTAGAGAGGGGGAGGAAGGAGAAAGAAAGAATGCATTTAAAGTGGTCAAAATATTTGTTTTATCTTAAATTCAAAAAGAAGTACGTAAAACCCATAAAAAGAAAACTATGGAACGTTATTGTGCGACATAAAACAAGGCTTTTGCATAAACGGCAAGAGCTTCTGTGCTCCCAGATGAGAAGACTTTATATCAGAACAATATCAAATATGTCCAAATTAATCTAAAGTTCACTGCACTTGCATAAATATCCCAACCCAAAATTTTAAAACTTCACACACTGATCATAAAAACTATTGGGAAAGGTAAATGTGAACCAAAAAAAAGAAAGATTTTTAAGAGAATAAGAAAACAAGAAATAAAAAAAGAGAAATAAGAGTGAGGGACTTGCCTTCTAACAGGTATCAAAATACCTTCTAAATCTATAATAATTAGAGTGTGATAACTGACTAGAAAAAACAAATGGAAGAGAACAGGAAATCTATTAAAAAGAGTTGGAAGTTAACATTAACTTCTTACCGAGAGATCTTTACATGCTGGACATCAGTCGAATATTTGATGACAGAGCAGAGTAATTTTGAAACTATAACTTAGAATTGAAAAATTATGATGCTATAGCTAAATTCCTTTGATTCTCATCTATTTGTGTATGTAAATAAGGTGTCTCAGCATTTACAACTATAAAAATAAACAAAAAGCATAAATTAATGTTAACCTGTCTCATTTTTTAGTGAGTAGTCTTCATCTAGCTCCATTGTCATTGAGAAACGCATTTACAACACAATTTTATTTGTTATGGTTAAGAATTATAAATTATGATATTGATAATTTTGTACTACTAAAGATTAAAATGATAGAATATTTTAATATTTGGAGCTTTATTAGTTCAGGAAAATTAATTTAATTCATATACATATTTCATTACAGAGCCTAATAATTGAATCTTCAAATATTTTCCAGTATAAAAAATGTTTTATGTTAAGATAAAATTATGTGGGCAAAGTGGAATAAAAATATTAGTTCAAGGAGATCTGAGAATAATGCAAAATCTTTGGGACAGTTAGGTATCATTATATATGTGTGTGTATTTAAAATGACGTAATGTGGTTTAAGAAGAAAGAAAGAAATGCCCATTAGCGATATTTAAATCCCACTTATACTTTGATTAGAGATATTTAATTGAAACTGTAGCTCAAAGAGTAAGCATTGAATTAGGGGCTGGAGAAAGAGGAAGTGTAGGCTTTGTTAAGTAAGTTCTTTGGTAGCCAGGGGGTTGCGTGTACTAAGTCTTGAAAGTGAAGATACTCAGGAAAGCAAGTAAATTCGGAAGGGGCTGAGAGACCAAACCATAGCCAAAAAGGAAAACAGGAAATGGAAATTTCAAACCATTATTTAGGCCATCACTTCAGAAAACACATTCTCGGAAACCTGAACTTTCCACAAGATGTTGGTTGATAGCTATTCTGTGAGGAAAAAAAAAAAATTGTTGGTGACATTTTTCTTTTAAAAAATGTATGTATGAGAACTCACCATGTACACTGATATAATAGTTTATGTGGTGTTCTTCTACGATTATTTGCCTTGTGAGAGGATAGCACAACAGTCAAGAGGACAGATTCTGGTGCCAGATTGATGGGCTCAAATTGCTGCGTACAGTTACTTAAATTTGTGTATCAGTTTCTTATCTGTAAAATAGGAATAATAATATCACTTCCCTCATAGGGTTGTTGCCAGGGTTAAATGAGAAAATAGAAGAAAAATGGCTTAGAACAGGGCCTGGGGCAGCGTAAGTGCTGCAGACGCCCTTGCTATTATCTTTAAGAGGAGTCGTGCCGCACCCAAGAATATCAGGGATAACTTGATATATAAGTAAGGGATATCTGATATACAAATCGGTGCATATTCAGTTTAAATAACTAATTGTCACGGTATATGTTATTGTTCCGTCTGCAAATATTAACTTGTTAGCTACTGATTTGTGCTGATCTGATGTATCTTTTTAAATGTTTTATAATTTTTATTGTCACTAAAATAAAAAAAATTCTTTAACTTCTTAATGCGCGAGGTTTAAAGAAAGACGTATGAATTAAAATTGAATTTCTTCCAGCAATTAATCTAAAATCGCATTTTGCCATCTCATCAAATTACAACTCATAAAGTCCTGTAATGCTTAATAAATACAATTCTTAAAAAATTAAAAGGTTAAGTAAGTTTGAGAAAGGCTGGCTTGCACCATAAAATTTCTAAAATGTTGAATAAAAGTACAAGATTGTCAAAATATGTGCATTAAATTTTCTAGTTGGACTCTGGCACTATTACACCATTAAAGATAATATTGAATGACTATACATGAATTTTTTAACTGAATAAAACTTAACTGTAGACTTGGTCAGCACCATCGGTAGGTGCCAATGGAATCACGTTAACCTTTTCAAGCGACTGATACATTGCAGTAGTAATGCACAGGCATCCGGACTGAAAATTTAGCCTTGCTTTCCAGTCCATACGGTTAGTGAGTTTCATAAGGTGTTTAACTTACTTC
Organism: Mormoops blainvillei; assembly: GCA_004026545.1. NCBI lineage: Eukaryota > Metazoa > Chordata > Mammalia > Chiroptera > Mormoopidae > Mormoops > Mormoops blainvillei. The sequence goes on from PVJD01000133.1 coordinate 112,950, forward strand.
AATAATCGCTAGCTCTGCTTTTGACTTTAAATAATTAATGGAAGAAAGGAAGGGAGGCAGGCATAGAATAGCAATTTTTCAATATTTTTGAGTTTGGGGCATTAAAGAGAATCTGGAAATTATGGACTCTCTTCCAAAAAACTGCACATTTTTTCAATACCTTGTATATAATTTCAAGGGATCTGAGTGATGTAAGCCATCTGCATACAAATTTCTTGAGGTTCTAGTTAAGAGTTAAGATACCTGAGTCCTGCCGCTGACTTTCTGGGTTGCAGTCTCACAGAATCAGGCCTAGAAATAAGATGTTTAATAATGTCCACAGGTGAGACAATTTACAAATAAACTTTATTTTTTATCAAAGGAGGAGCCACACACACACATTCATGTGTAACATTTTAAAAGTCAAATAGCCCTAAAAGGTTTATAATAAAAACCAGCAGTATCCTACCTCACTATTCCCCACACCCAGTCCAAGCCCTACAAGTTACCACCCTCAACTTTTCTAACCGGTTTCACTGATATTTGCCTTTATATCTTTAAAAATTATATGCTTATATCACTATTTCTTGATTCACCTGTATTCATTTTTGTCTATTGACTTCTTGCCACTTGAATAAATACTAGAATATTGCTTCCCTAACCCAGTTCCACTTTTCTTCTCTCATTCTCCAATACAGTTATGTATAATTTTCTTGTTAAATCAATAGTCAACGTTACGTTATTGAGACTACATAAATATTGTTCACTGAACCAAGTAATGCATGGCAGCCACACCTCTTTTCCTGCACAGGGTTTCTTTTTTTTATTCTGGAGTTAACAATTACCTCATTTTATCATTTGTTTGGTTTTCCATATACCTATTGTTAATCTCCCCCACTCCCCGCCCCAGTGTTCCAGCATCCCTGCCATATACTTATTAATAGTATATTCTTCATTATCGAACACTTAGGTTCCATTTTTCTGAGCTGCCTCTGGAGCCGTCTTCCTTTCTCCTCCCTCTGGCCTAGCCATTTTCTAAAGGTTCTGGGACATCCCTTCCTGCCCCATTACGACCTTCCTTGCTGCTTTGTTTGTCCTAGTACCTTCTCTCTGATAGCTTTCATTTTCTTGTTTCAGTCCTGTATTTTGCTAAAGGACATCTTCCAGCTTTCTAAGAAAGAATGGAGGTACAATGTTTGAGACCTCTATATCTGAAATATGTGTATTCTGCCTTACTTGAGTAATAACTTATTTCAGTAAAGGATTCTAAGCTGAAAATAGTTTTCCCACCAAACTTTTAAGGTAGTAATCCATTGTCTTCTATCATCAAGACTGGCTGGTAACAACTTGGATACTATTCTGGTCCTTTTCCATTTTTGTAATCAGATTTTTTTCCTCCAAAAGGTTCTAGAATTTTTTTTTTCCTTATCTAAGGCGTTCAGAAATTTAACCAGAATCTGCCTTGAAGGGGGTTTTTAAAATGATTTGTTGTTTGCGGTGCACCCTATCAATATGGTGACTCTTAATCCTTCAGCTCTGGAAATCTTTTCCTGCTATTTTCTCTGACCTCCCTTTCTGAAACTTCTATTATTAAGTCACTGAATGGATTCTCTAATGTTCTCATCTATCCCCTTCTATTTTCTATCTTTTCCAACTTTGTTCTTCAGTCTTTTTTAATTGAATATTTTATTTACATCACCATACATTTCATTTTTAAGAGCTCTTTCTTATTGTTTTCCTGTTTTGCTGCTACTCATTTTTGTTTTATAAATATTCCTTCTTTAGTCTCTTCAATGATATTAACTCTAGTTTTTTGAAGTCCCTTTCTCCCTTCATTGTCTGTTTGCTCCAGATGCCTTTCACTTCTGTATTTTCTTTACCATGTTGAAGGTGTTCATCAAATGTTTAGTGAGTCTTCAATTGCCCTTTACATTTAAGAATGAGACTCTGAACCTTCTATTAGAAATTCTCTGGGTGGCGTATTGATTTGTGAAATTTACAAGCAAATACTCTAGTAGTGAGCCAGTTTCTCTCTGGGCACCCCCAATTCTGAATGTCTAGAGGGCTTTTCTCTGTTGCCATTCTATTTTTCTGGAACTTTTGCATTCACTTAATGCCCCTCTTTTGGCCCACTGACCTGTAGTTGCCTGGCGGGGTAAGGTGCGTACAGAAAGGAACATGGAGCCTAACGATTTCATATGTGGACTTGCTCCTATTCCCTCATATTTTGAGCCTGCACCTGACCTTACTTTCAGTCACCTGACACCCCCCATACACTGGGAGTCGCTGAAGGGAGCCAGCTCTTGTCTCCATTCCTGGGTTTTGGACTCTAGCTCTCTGCTCAGTTAATCGCTACTCCTTCATCCACTTTCCATCTTCCAAACACTTGTCCATGATCAAACGCTTGTTGAAATTGTTGCCAATTCTCTGTGTCATCCTTCCTTTGCTTTTGTTTCCTATAGACTAATGCCTTTTTTGTTCTGTTGCTGTCATTTTAGTGGGCTTGCAGAAGTGGGCACAAAAGGGAGGATGCTTGTACACAAACCATAATTTTAAATTCCGAAGTAATTATTGTGCAACACTTAAGGGTCACTGGCTAGAACACAGTTCATATTGAAATACTGAATGACTGCAGACTAAATGTGTGAACTAGATGAATTTATGTAGAATTAATGATTTAAGAACAATAAGCTATGATGTGTATTGAACTGTTGACCTAGAGGGTCATCAGACACTGAAATAAAAATTCCAGTCAAATAAACAAATGAACAAAAAAGAAAAAGGGAGGAAGAAAGAAAGAAATGTCACAAACATATTAACTGTAGCTAATTGCTACCTACCTAGGTGCCGGATGGACACATTATTATATTGATTTTTGTACTTCTTCGAATTTTCCAAATTTTATGCAGAGTGGATCATTGCTGTTTGAATGTGAATGAGTGTGTGGGAGAGAGTTTCTATATTTATCTCTATACCTCACCTATGCAAGTGAAATAAAGTCCATAGAGTCTGAAATACATACATTAATTGAACAAGCTTTTATTGAGTGCCTACAGCAAAGCAACACACCTTAGAGGCATTAGTAAATATTAATACATATTTCCTGAATCATACCCTGAAAAGAAATACTAAAAAATAAGTTTGGAAGATGTGTCATGTGGGCAATTTTTTTTAAACTGAGAAGGAACAGTATCATAGCAACATCTTTACATTTAATTTGTTTAAAAAAAACAAAACAAAGCAGTATCTGGTGCCTATTATCTCACAGAATTCAGGTATAGAGTTGGAGATATAAAAATTCATAATTTTAGCCCTGTCCCATCTCAGTACTAAGAAAGAATCCATAGTCAAGGTATAGTGGGTTCTTGAAGAACATTAGAAAATAGAGCTCTTGGCATTTTACAATTTATAAATTAATATACGTTTGGCAGATTTCTAGGTTATTTACCCAACATTTTCCCCACACCCCTCTTCTTTGCGTGAGAGCTCTGATTTTGTTCCAGTGACTACCCCTCCCCCAAGTGATTCAGAGAATACTTTCATTAGTCAAAGCCAACTCATGGTAACACAGCGTTCCCCTTGCCAATGATTAAAAGTTGCAGAGCTTCCGAGAAAATCAGACACATGAGAAGAGACCACTCCCATCTTCTGTTGGACACTGTTGCATCTACATATAATTCCAGAACCATGGTAACGATCTTACCACTGACCTGAAGAAGAATCTGATACAGAGAAAAGTAGAACCAGGAGAAACACAAAGAAGAATCAGAGTTCTAATATACAGTGTCTGGACTCTGTCCTACTTTTGGATTTTTTGTTTTATGAGAGGAAATATCCCCTTATTGTTTAAGACATTTTGGGTTAGAGCTTCTACTACTTGCAGCAAAAGGCATCTTAATGGATACAGAAGGCTTTGTCTCAGGAAGAGGATTTAGTGTAAGGCAGCAATTTTCAACTGGTGTGCTATAAGAATTTTTAAAGCATGCAATACCTGCCTATTTAGTTTGGAGCACTGACTTCTTTTCCCTTAGATTGTCAAGTAAAAAAATGACAACAGCCAACCCAACAGTAGCTGTCCAATGTGAATAAATCAAAATTATACACATTTTTTTGGTCAGATCAGCAAAAAATATATATCTTTTTGGTGTGCTGCAGAACTTAGTAATTAGTTTATGTGCCAAGAGATGAAAAAGATTGAAAATCGCTGGTGTAAGGGGTTGATGAGAGAAAAAGCAGATAGAACTATTAAATGTTAGATGATGCAGAAATACAAAATTCACACCTGAGCAGAATTCTCTGCAGAATCAGAGGGTAATGTCAAAGCAAAAACGTGTTTCAAGGTTAAGCCAGGAAGTTAGGAACAAAAGTCTGAGCCCCACCTATGATTAGTTTCCTAATGGGAACTTATAACTGGCTATCAGTGACCTCCTTTTCCTCCCAAAGTAAATAAGTGGAAAAGTTCAAGAAGTCTTCCTTATTTAATGGTTACTACAGAGAATTATTCTATGATAGTCCAGAGCTTACATGCAGTCAGGACTATGAACTTCATTCATTCATTGACTCATTCATTCAACAAATATACATTTAAGAAGGTACCATGTGTCAGGCAAAGACATAGTTCCTAAACTAAAGGACAATATATGTCTAGTGGGAACAAGGTTGTTAAATATTTATTTATTGGTTAATTATAAATAATGATAGCTGCTTTAAAAGGATAGAAAGGAGTCCCGTAACAGAGACACTGGAAGGATGTGGGGTCCTTAATTAAGAATAGAGGTGGAAAGAGTCAGGCAGGCAATGTGCAACTAAGTGACATTAAATTGATAACTGAAAGATAAATAGGAGTTAATTAGACAAAAAGTTGTTGTATGAAGGTAGGAGTGTTCCTGGCAGAAGAGTTCTAGTAGAAATGAAAGCACACCAGTGTGGCCGAAGGATAGCAAGGGAGTGGGAAGGTGATATGAGATGAGTTTGGAGAGAGAGGGAGGGCTCTAATCATATAGAACTTTGTAGGCCATGCTAAGAATTTTGGATTTTGCTCAGTGTAATAGAAAGACACTGAAAAGTTTTAATCAAGAATGTAACATAAAACCAATTTACATTTTCAAATGATCCCTATGGCTGCTGCACACGGAATAGATTGGTGATAGGGCTAGAGAGTAACCAATTACCATTGCTACAGAAGTCCAGGCAGGAGATAAGGGTGGCTTGAGCAAGGGTGATGGCAATGGAGATAAAATGGATGTGAGAAATATTTTGGATGAGAGGAAGGAAAGGGTCGAGAATGCTTCCTAGGTTTCTGTTTTAAACATAGGCGTAGAGGGAGGTATCATTTATTGAGATGGTGAAGACAAGAGAAGCAGGAGTTGGAACAAGCAAAGATCAAGGATTCTGTGGGATGCACGTAAGATATCCTATTAGACACATCAAATAGATAGCTGGTTATAAAAATCTAGGAGAGGTCAGGGTCAGAGGTAAAAGGCTAGATGTCATCAACATATCCTTGGTATTATAAGTCACAGGAATGGACAGGTTTATCTAGGGAGTGGGAGAGTATGGATGAGGAGAGGAGAGCAGAGAGAAGAAGAGAAACCCTGAAGAAACCCATATTTTAAAGGCTGGGGAGAAGAACCTCCGGAGGAGACCGACGGAGTAACTAGTAAGTTGTTAAAACTAGGAGATCTACAGTACAAACGAATGAGAGTTTCAAAAAGGAGGAAGTGCTCAATTGTATTGATTGGAAAGACAGGAAAATGTCTTTATTTCCACACCACGGAGGTCATTGATTGCTATGGTGAGATTACCAAGTGAATTGAGTTCTATTGAAATATCAGGGAATCCATTCATAGTAGATTAACCCTTGTACCATCAGAATCCATTAGATTTAATTTTATTCTTTCCTGAGAGGTTCTAACTATTTATAAGGATAGATATTTCATTATTTTTACTCTTTCTTAGACTTTTCTTTTTTCCAAAGAACAAAAAGTAAATGTATTTTTAAACAATGTAATAAAACTCTTTCTATCATGCAGTTACCATGTGGGTGCATAACTTATGAGATCTTAGTGATTTAATATCCTCTAGCTTTGAACATTTTGTTATATTATCATTATAGGAATTATTTCAACATTATTCAACAATCATTCCAAACTATTGTGGAAAGACAAAAATAATAAAAAAAATTTGGGATCACCTAGATTGTTGATTCAGTAGTAAAATCACTATTACATCACCCTTCTATTATCTTATTGTATTGCTCAAATACTGCATCGTCTTTTAAGAAGATATAAAAAAATCTGGAGACACTATCTTTGCCTTTTTTTTATTATTAAAGCTTTTACTAATCACTGAGAGAATTCAGGAATTTCAGAATTCAGAATTTTCTTCATAATGGCAAAAATATTAATAGAGGAAAACACTTCAAAAGTACACAGTCCAGCAGAAGTAACACCTGTTTGAGTGTGGTTGGTAGGGTAATAATATGGGTGTACTAATTTATAATTTTAATTTGAACACTTCACCTAAAATGTCATATGGTGTACTTCAGTGTGATATTGTTATGTTACAGAATTACATGCTTATGATTTTGTAATAAAAGATTTTGTAATAAAAAGGGGCGTTATTTGTGCCAGATCCTGTATTAGGAAAATCAGAAGATAGATTTAAAAAGACAGAAGCACTCTAGATATTAATGATAACAGTGAAATTTATCATTCAAATGAAATTGTAGACAATGAGTCTTTGGATGGTGATATCCTAGATAATTGTTCTCAAACTGAAGAATCAATGATTCAACAACATATACCTAAAAATAAAAAGGAAATATGGCATTCTTATCCAGTCAGCCATTCAACAATAATGACTTCATTATTCAATATTTTGCAACAAAAACCTAACCTGTCCTAAACAGATGTTTAGGATGTTTTGCATCAAATATATGTGCTTTAGTTTGTTAGTCAACAAGTGCTAAAGGCAATGTATATACAAAGGTGACTTGAAGGAAATACATGAGGAAGAGATAAAAAAGTTCACTGAATTGCTATTCTGCCCCTACCTTTACTGAGATATAATTAACATATAACATTGTGTAAGTTTAAGGTGTACAATGTGTTTGAATTGCTAATTCTTTTTTTAAAGATTTTATTTATTTTTAGTGAGAGGGGGAAAGGAGGGAGAAAGGGAGAGAAACATTGATGTGAGAGAGAAACGTCGATCAGTTGCCTTTCTCATACCCTCAACCAGGGACCTGGCCCGCAGCCCAGGCATGTGCTCTGACCAGGAATCAAACTGGCGACCTTTTGGTTTGTGGGATGACGCCTAACCCGCTGAGCCACACCAGTCAGAGCTGTATTGCTAAATCTAATTGGTGGTTATAAATCTAAAAATGTAAATGTTTTGCAGCTAAGTAAAGCAGATGGCTACCCTCTCTTCAACAAAATTACAAGCCATCAGAGTTTTAAAATGTATTGCTTTTGTTGATTCAAGTACAAGATGAAGTAAAAATTAGAGTAAGCAAGAACCATTAAAGATGGATTTGAAATCTGGAGTCAGTATTTATAAGATAACTGTGTTCCTGATTTATGCACGCTGATTGATCAGTAGTAGTATTCAAAGGACATGACCTATTAGTGTAATTTTCCTTGAAATGTATTGAGTTTGCTGTATTTAAATTCTTATTAAAATTTACTTAAAATTATTTTGTACTATTCCTTTATTCTTTGCTTCTTCTAAGTGATTTGCAAATGACTAAAAAATTAGGGAAAAATTGAGCGGGTCCATTGGTAATGACTGTTTTTCCTGGTATACTGGGTTAAACAGATAGGATTCATTTATTTCACATAACGAGCCGTCAAGGACAGAAAACAAGACCCTCTCTAATAGACTGCTTTTGGCTTCAGAATATAGAAATATCCCATCAAATGGGGGAAGGTCAGATTGGGGAAGAGGGATTGTGACTCAATAACGTTATCAAGGACACAGCTTGCTTCCACCTCTCTATCTGCAGTCCTGGTTTAATTCTCAGGCTAGTAGCAAGACAGTTGTAGCATGACATGTAGACGTCCAAAGGAAGAAAAAAACCCCACCACATTTCTCTTTAAGAGTGAGAAAACTTTCCCCAGAATCACCCCTTCTCCTCCAGTTCCTTTCCCTCTTTCCTCCTTGGCTAGAATTGCCTCACATGCTCGTTCCTGAACTAATACCTCGGGAAATGAATGGGATTATGCTTACGTCATTCAAACTAGAGGGTGGGATAATGTCAGTTTACCCTGATGGCACATTGATCTGGGGGAGGGATGGACATCTGAACAAAACTAGGGTTGTGTTAGGAAGAAGGGGGTAACAGGTATTAAGTAGGGTACAGTGGCCACCACAGGCTAATTGTAGGAGTGAAACTCCTAAAGCAATTAACAGAGCAGTCACCAGGACTCGGGATAGAACAGGCTACAGTGGCCCTTTTACAATTCCCTCTTTCCCATCTTAGTATTATTTTGTCACCTCCAAGCATTCAGGGTGTTGGTTTATCCCTTCCTTCTTGACGACTGCATACAGGTTTTCTAATATGTAGTGAATAGGATGAGATGAATGAGATGTATGGCATTGGGAGATAAGCCGCGGGACCAAGGCTGGGATTATGACAAACCTCAGGAACGACCAATGAATAAATGACAGGGAAAAATAATTAAAAAAAAAAAAAGTTCTTGAAGAGGCCTTGAACAGCCAAGAAAAGAAATGATGAGACTGGGGTAGGAGAGTTATCTAGAGCTATCTTCCAGAACCTTGTTGCTTACCGGTTAGGATTTTTGTACACTTTTAAAATACGAAACAAGAGGTGTGGCCAGAACTGGGATGAGGAAGAATGTGGTATTCAGAGGAAGCAAAGGGAGAAAAGGGGGCGAGGAGAACTATTTCAGTTCCTCTTTTTACCTGTAACTGAACTCTCCCCTTAATCACTTCAAATGCACACTTTCCCTTTATAGTTGTCCAATCAGGACCAAAATTGAGGGCGATGACTGGGGTAGGCTGTTTTTGTTATTGTCTCTTTTGGATGATCCTGCACACTTGGACTGAGCTGGAACTGAAACAGTCCTTGGAAGTGAGGAACAAGGGACACCGTGTCAAAACCCTCTTCAGTATGAAGTTGCAAAAGCTAGCTAGGCACATCAAGAGTATGCAGATTTTAGTTTGGAGAATTAAGGACATTATTTTATTTACATACCCCAGAATGGGGTAAGGGAGGGCAGTGTGTTGCCAGGACATAACCTGGGACTCTATCTTAATAAAGTCACAACAGATTGGGCCAATACCTGATTTACAGGATACTGACCGATAGTGGTAGTCGTACAAGGTAGATGCTCCCAGTAAACAGGAAGAAGCAGCAAAACTGCAAATCGGACAGTTCTATGTAGACTTCTTGTGTAAAAGGATGATTGCTCACCTGCATAAGTACTTAACGCACCATTTTATATTTTTGGTAATCCACCATTTTAACAGTAAAAATCTGAAGGAAAAAAAAATGAGTTTCAATTTCTATCATCTTTCCCATACCTTTGTGAAATTTCAGCACATCATCATTCACAGTAGTTTCCTACCAAAGCCAGAAACCCACACAATAAAAACTGATAATGCAAACTAAAATAAGCCGAAAAGAGGTATTTTTGATTATGGTCTCTTTTAGTCTCCACGCGTCCTCCTCTGAACAAGTCTGAGAATCCAGGTGAGAAACTGTTCACCGCTGGTGAATAAGGAATCAGGAGAGGCAGGGTCCTAATCTTACCAGCTTTATTCCGATCATCAGAAAAGCTGGGGAACTAAGACGCGGACTGAGAAGCCGCTTTGAGCCTGGCAAGGTCCTGCACCACCACGGCCTTCTGGAGAGTTCTTCACCAGAGGCTGAAGTTCTCATGGAAGGTCGGATGGGACTGAGAATTAGAGTGAACTCAAACACAACTCCTCCTCTGCCCAAACAAAATAATATCTGCCATTGATATCAGATTATTATGTGCCTAGATTGTTAAATCTGGATTGGGAAAGCATTCCCGTGTTATAAAATAGCTTCCCTTAAATTCCGAAATCTATGTAGCGAATTCCATGTGTTCATTTTCACATGCAACTTTTTATATAACTATGGTATGGTGGCCCAAGATGCCAAACAGAGCAAATGATTCAAATAAAAAGTTAAGGGGGAGTAGGGGAAGAACCCGGACAAATCTAACCTGGGTATGGTAGAAACAAGCCAACACCGTGGTGGTTGTTAGATTCAAATCAGTCCAGTTAACAGCAGCGTCGTGCATTAAACCCTTTTCCCCCCAACACAGGCTTTCTATAAACGAGTCCTTGCACCTGCACAAAGCGAGGGCTCAAGTTCAGGGGCTTTGTCTCGCAAGAACAAAGATCGGCCTGGCAGCTCTCTGGCTGTTTCGAAATAACGAATCCGCCTCGGGAACCCCAGCAGCCACCCGAGCGGCGCCCCGCGAGCAGCCCACCCCGGCTCCACGGCGCCCGCCCCCGGCCGTCGGGCCCCTTTAAGCGCCGCGTGCGCCTCCGCCCCCGCCCCCCCCGCGTGCCGCGAGCACGGGGCTGCCCGATCCGGGCCGCGCCTCCCGCCGGGGTTACGTGAGCCCGGGGCGGGCAACCACCAGGCCAATGGCCGCCGCCGGGGTGGCCGCGCTCCTCCCGCGCCGCCGCCGCGGCGGAGGAGCTGCGGGCTCCTCCCGCAGGAGATAACTGTCAGCGTGCGAGGCGGCGGCGGCGGGCCAGCTCTTTCCTAGGACCGGCCGCCGGCGGCCCCGGACCTGAGTAGAGTTACTCAGCTGCAGCGGCCCCGTGCTCCTGTAAGGCTGGGCGGCCGCGCCGCCGCCGCCACCGCCGCGATGGCCCCGCCGCCGCGGCCGCCGCCCCCGGCTGCGCGCTGAGCCGCCGGCCCCCGGAGTGCCAGCCGGCGGCCCGCCGGAGCCGCAGCGGCGGCGGCAGCATCATGGCCCCGACCCTGCTCCAGAAGCTTTTCAACAAAAAGGGCAGCGGCGGCAGCTCCGCGTCGGCGTCAGCCCAGGGCAGGGCTCCCAAGGAAGGACCCACGTTTAGGTGAGGGGGCGCCGAGGGCGAGGCTGGCGCGGGACCGTAGTTGGCGGCGGTGCCCGCCGGGGATGGGAAGGAGAGGGGGAGCGGGCCGCCCGGGGCGTCGCAGCCCGTCGCCGGGTGTCGGGGCTTGTCATCCGAGTGTAGTCCCGAAACCTCTGCGACCGGGAGGGTCCCTGCTCCTCTCTCTCCCCGCCTCCCCATTCCCAGGGGTCCCTTCCTCCTTTCAGAGTTGTTCCTTGGGGTTCCCGGGCGTGCGCTGGCTTGGCGGTGGAGGTAGGGGATTGGCTGGGAATTGGGGTGAACCCGTTCCCAGCAGAGCCGTCTGGGAGCCTCTGCGGGCGCTGCAAAGCTGTGAGCTGTCATTTTGAGGGCAGCTCCAGCCTATTGTGTGCGTGACAGTATTTTGAAGTTGCGAAGGAGCAACAGTCACGAGAAAGGTACCTTCCTTCTTTCTCGCTGTGTATGACAGGCTCGCGAACGGAGGAATATGTAATTTCAACATCATTCGGAAGGTTGATGCCGCATGATGTGGGGAAAGGGGGAGTAAAATGCTTTTATGAAATGGCCGAGATTTCAGTTTAACAAAGCTGTTTCCCATAGTTGATAGATGCGACCTCTGAGCACACACCTTTGCATAGTAATAGCTAGCCTTCATGGAGCCTTGGACATCTGAAATGCTGTATGTCGATTTCTTGTGATTTCTTGTTTATTTCTCTTAACAGCGCTGTGAGGTCGGTACCATTATAATTCCCATTTTGCAGATGAGGAAACTGAAAAGTCGCAGAGAACTTAAAACAGTTTGCCCAAGATCCACAGCTGTACGTGGCAGAGAGCCCGCATTTGGACCCAAGCAGTGTGACCACAGAAGCCAGTTTTAAAATGTCTGTGCTCTTCTGCTTTCAAGGGCTAACTTTTAAAAGGTGCCTTAAAATGCGCACTTAGGTTGGGTAGTTTATGTATTTACCTTCAACGGTTTTTTTTTTCCCCTAGCAAATTTTTTATTGAGCATCTACTTGCAACTGTAACACTCTGCTAGGTGCTTTTTGGCCAAAATGTCTTGTAGAAGCAGTTTATTATTAAATGAGTGTAGTCCCAGTATAATAAACCTTTAAAAAGTTTCAGGTGTTTGAGTAAATTTCATACTGTTTTATATTCTAGATTTTGCTTTTCTTGAATTCCATTCATTTAAAACACACACTGCCCCTTGCTGTATTTACATGAACATTAAATACCACTGTTTTTCATTCGTGGGGTGGGTGTATGTGGTGTTGCTTGGAAGGTAAATTGTGAGAACTGGAAACTGCCTTAGTTAAATTCTCATATTTCCTTTAGGTTAACTGAATCCTTATAATTTGAGTAGGGAATTCTATTCCTTCCACTGCTTTGAGTACTAGTGATGCTATGTTCCTTCTCAGAATGGTAGAATTACTTGAGACCCAGGGTGTGTAATTTCTTCTCTCCCCTTTTAGTAACCCAGACTCCACGAAGGGAACAAAGCTTGCAGAGAAAAGGGCATGTGTGTTACAGGTGTCTTTACTTTGGCAGCCATTTGTCGAGGGCATTTGAAGCCATTTCAATGCTAGTGGAGATAGTTGAGTGACATTGTCATTGTTTCCTGTGCTTTCTGCCCAGTTGCCCACCATCATTTCCTCCATCCACAAGTTTGAGTGTATTTTGTACCAAAAAAAAAAAAAGTGGCTATATTTAGGGCCTAGCCATAGTGGGGAAATTGATTCTCACTTGGTGGGAACATTATCAGTGTAATGTTCTGACTTTCCATTGGTGTCTGATGAAGAACACAAAATTGTGTCAAGGACTTTTTTTTTTTTCCAATTGACCTCATTAGGATTTTCTGCAAGTTTTTGAGGTAAATGTGTTTCGGAGAATTGGAGATCTCAGCTGAACATCTCACTTGATGACGGACCTCCCTGCTGCTGGGGGTCACGTGAAGCAGCAGACGTCAGTAAAGACCCGGCAAGATGAGGACAAATCGCTCAGAGCGCACAAGCAAGTCTTCCTCCCACTCTCTTTCCCTGACTAAACTCTTAGATGCTGTGCAGTGTTCTGGGGAAAAGTCTCCTGGAAAATTTCCCTTTTTTGCCCTATAAAATAATGACCTTATGCTTCATTTTATCCAAGTTTGACCAAGGAGAAGCTAGCATGTGTTTTTTGGAGAAAGGGATGCCTCATGCAGTGCATTAGCTCTCCTTGGGAGCTCATTTTATAATTGAATAGACTTCGAGAAATTGAGGTAAAATTCTTAGGTAAAAATCTAGTATTCCTAGTATGAATTTGAATTTGTATTCTTCAGTGCATTTAAATACAGGATGTAACTTGTAGGTCATGAGAATGAATATTCGGGCAGATGTTCTAGGCAGTTTTGTGGCATATACTGGTATATATTTTTATGAAAAACCTAAGTAAAAATAAGGTTCAAGTTATATATTTGTATATATTCAAATATATATGTATATACATACCATATATACATATATGTATAAATGCAAATATATGCATACGTATACACATATACACATGCACATACATATGTATATCTACATACATATATACACACACACACATACATATATATGTTTTAGAGTTTATGGGAGCCTTTTATATATTTTTCTTTCTGTGATATACTTGGACTAGTTGTTTTAAACTTTTCTCCACGTCTCTGAAGTTTTGCCCTTCATCAAGTTTTGCCCTGGATGTTACTCTGTTCGCTCTTAGGCACTTCCTGGTCGCGTCCCTGGGTTTCTTACTGTCCTCTAATTCCTCCGGTTCTCACGTACTGTGGTTGATTAGAGAAGAAATTTGTTGTCCAATATAAGCGACTTATCACAGGTCATTTTCAGATCTTCACGTTTTCTGCCATTCCATCTAAAAAGAGAATCGTCAAAGTCAAGATTCCTTCCTTAAGTGTATTTTTTTTAGGATCTTGACAAAAAACTTTTTTCATGGCTTCGAGGAAAGAGATTGCTAGGCAAACAAAAGAAATCAAAAGAGATTGAATGTACTTGTTTGGGAGTAGTTAGGACCACTGTATGATTATGGTACTTGTGAAGTATAAGCTCTATTTAAAGTTATAAAATTGCATTGTGGTCTTGAAATTTGAGAGAATTCTCTATTTGCTGGTGTTCAGAATGCTTTCGTTTTTAATTAAGTGACATATAAATATATATTTGAATAACCCTTTGTTCCAGAAGGATAAATTAGAACAAAAAGAGATTATTTGCCTAGTGGCTCAAGTCAGAAGTAAAATTGAGTTCTTGGTTACTTTGGACTTAAGGTCAGCATGTTCATTCAGGAATTTTAAAAGCCAAGATGTGCTCAGTGACATATATGTCTGGTTCCAGTGTGAAGTTTTATCTTAACATTTTTTTTTAATGTCTCTGTGAATTAGTAGACTAGTTTCCACCTAAAATGCATGAGCAACAGGGAGGTTAAAAAGATTATGGGTTATTGAATATTTTATTTTGGACAAGTCAGATAAAGTGAGTAAGCATATGTGTATATATATCTATATCTATATCTATAGATATATCTATAGATATAGATATATATACACAATCTGGATATGAGGAGTAAATAAAAAACAGTCAGCTGCTTGGTAGCTAGCTGTGTAAATGCTAGAAAGAGTAGACTCCACTCCACCCCTCCAGTCCTGAAAGGCCTAGTTAGTGCTAATCCACCTTATGTTAGAAGAACTTTAAGTAATCTGTTACCAGGTTAGTATAAATATAATTTAATCCACTTATCATCATCATTGAATAGCATCTGTTGCTCACATACTTGTGGTTTTTGTGCTCCACCTGTACAATTCAAGGTAAGACACCCTTGGTCCTGCCTGTTGGAGTTTGCAGTCTAAAAAACAGCACCTTATACACCAAGATGAATAAATGGCAAATAACACATAGGAAGCTATAACCAGAAGAGCATTCAAACACTGATAAAGAGTGAATCTTTACATTAAGTACAGTGTGAAAAACTCACTGCACTCATGGTTGGTGTGACTGCAGGCAGGGCTGTGACTTACGCTCCCCCTCACGAGAGGGATGTTTCACAGAAGTGCTGACTCCTCCCCTTCCATTGCCAGTTCAGTTCCACTATACTCCTGTTTTTAATGCATAAAACAAAACATGTGACACATAAATAGTTTTGGCTTCTTCTTACTACTTGCTGAATGTCTTCCTGGGTGTTTCCTTGCCTGCAGTTTTGGATTTATTGGCACACTCATTACACTGTATCTCCTTATTCTGAAAAATGCCATACGCTGTGGGGGTTATTAGAGATTTTTGGCAGAAGGGAAGAAGGGGCTGACTGTTCCATCTAATGCAGTAGGTGCTGTTTAAAAGCACCTGGGAGATAAATTAAGACCATTGATTTAATTCTACTTCATGTACCATGTAAGACCCAACGAGTCTCTTCCTTTCTCTGGTCCTCATTTGTAAAGTGACAGCAGCAGTGGTGTGTAACAGGGTTGTGGTGAGGAGGTAATATAATGAGTTTGGAAATCTTTTGAAAAGAATATAATGCAACATGAACCGATTTAAGTATTTCCAAGAGCCTTTTTTTAAGTTGTATAATTCAGTTTTATCCATATTGAGGCTTTACTAAAATTCAGTCATTTTTCAGAATGATTCAGTCTAAAGGACAACAGATTATATATTCATTATATATATATACACACACATATATATGAGTCTGTTTCTGTAGATGGGAGATTTAATATAGAACCTAGATGACATGTTTTTATTTTATTTATTTATTTAGCCTTGGTGTTGCCAGTGATAAAACAGAGACCCTAAGTTTTCAGAGGAGTGTTAAAGACACTCACAGGCAGTAACTCAGACCTAGATGGAGGTGACTGGGTTTTCAGAAATATTTTTAAGACTCTGGTGTATTAGTTTTTCAGAATTATTTGCAAGGTTTTTCTTTTTTTAAATCGAATAAAATTTTATTTAGCCAAATGAGGAACTTTATTAAACAGAATGCTGTAGCCACACAATGGATGATACACTGCAGCAGCCAAATAATTATTTATATATATTTATACACACACACACATACACACACACATACATGCACATGTACACATGTATATTTGTGTATATATACACGTGGAAATATGTAATTAATAGAAAAAGTAAAAACAAGATAAACACTTATAATATTTAAAAATAGTAGTGTAATTTGATTATGCACATGTGGATGAGGGTTAGAAACACTTTACACCAGCATATTAACAGTGGTTGTCAAGGGGTGGGTGAAAATTTTATTTTACTCTTTCACGTTTTAATTTTTTCCTGGTATTTTGGATTTTTCTCAATAAATTTATGTAACTTTTGTGACTTAAATTGTTTTAAAGTTAAATAGGTCTTTGGGGTATTTTATACTATGAAGACAGGAGTGATAATAACGTGTGAGAAACCTGATTTGAATAAAAACTCATAGAATTTTTCCTCTTTGTTAAAATAACCAGTAGTTCCTGTTACTAAAAGTAATATGCTGTGAATTTTAATCTGCTCAAAACCTAAGTTCATTGTGAACCTTAGGAGGCCAATTTAATTGGTAACGATAATAATTGTAGGCAATATACGTGTGCAAAATTTTTACTAGTCAGGCAGAGTCACTGCTTCCCCCAAGCCTTGGAACTCAGTATAGTTTTCACCCATGCAGGTCTTGAGTTTGTGATCGAGGGAGACCTAATTAATATTTATTTGAAATACATTTATAAAAAAGTGACACAACTTCTCAGATTTGGGGAGTATTTGGGTCAGTTAAGGGGCTTGGCTTGGATGTATTTAAAGCTAAAACATGCATTATCATTTTAAGATCTGAATTGATCATGTTATACATTGTTATTTGCCTTAGTAGGTGGTCTTGAGAGATGGTCTGATCAGGTGGTCTTTCAATGGACGTATAGATCTGAAGAGAGTATTGGTTTTTTTTGTGCGTTTTTTTTGTGGCTTTAGGTTGTGTTTCTCATGGTTTGCTTGTGAGGTCAGTTTAAGGAAACCACTTGCTGTTGTGTTTCCCTGGCAAAGGAAGTTGTAAAAGATTGTCCTTGTACTCATGAAGTGCTTTGGCTGCCAGCGTGAACTCCTGGTGGGTGAATCTGATTTGGGAACTGGTCCTGTGCTTATTTCTCCAGCCACTGTTTTTCTTGGTGTGGGCGAAAAGGAACAAATGTTTTATCCTCATTGTACAAGTCCCTTACCTAGTGTGAATTGTTAGGCCTGCACTATGAGATCATGTCCTTGGCCGTACGAGTCAGCCTTTCCCTTTGCCTGTAAGAGTGCTAAAATGTTTGGTGAGTTTCTACTTAGCAAGCGGGCTTTATCACAGGTTTGTGAAAAATGATTATTATGTAAAAGAGGAAAAACAGGATGGACTTTTCCAGTTAACTGGGCATGAAATAGTGATTTCCCTCAACTCCACCCGCCTGTAAATGGAACATCCATGACTCACTTCTTAGGGCCACACAGGCACTTTTGTAACCAGTGCTTGCATGGGAGGGTGGGCTGGGGGTGGAAGGAGATGGGCTGGCATCCCACTTGTGTTCAGCCAGAATCCGTCCAGCTGCCTCTATAATGGACTTCTGAAGGGGACAATGTGCCTTCTCACATATCATGCTACATATTTTTTTATTGCACTTTCTGTTTGTGCCAAAATAATACAACATATTAAGTGCAATAAATGCAGCCATTAATACCATGATGCTGTGGATAAGTGCTGTACAGCACAGTGCTCTTTCTCTTGCATAAGATTTTCCTATTATCATGAGTCTGGATCCCTGACTATCATAGTCCACTCTCTCTAACTGTATGCCTTTCATTTCTGTATATATTTAGAATATTTTTCTAGTTATTCGCCCCTGAATCTTGCTTAATTTGTAGATTGTACTCTACAGTATGTGCCCAGCATAGTGTTATAAAGAGACAACACATACTGCTTTATGAAGATGATTTTATTACCATGCCTAAGGTGTTTTAGTCATAAATAAGCACATGTCTATATTTGATATACTTCATCTTTCAATAAGTAATCATTGGTGTTTGATTATGTCTAATTGAAAATGACCACCAAATCATAGAGGGTGTCTAAGTGGGAGGGGTCATTGGAGCAGTAGAAATTTATTCCCCAGAAGCTGAGGGAGATGGATTGAGGACCTACATATCTGGTGGGGCCCTCAGTATAGTTTCCAGTAAAGATAGTTCCATGTAGGAAGTTAATAATTTAATTAAGCACATAGGTCAACAGCTTTAACTTTGTATGTTTATGACAAATATTTTTTCTAGGAAATTCATAGTATACTAATTTGTACCCTATGTTACATCGTGTATGTAGTTATTAGCAGAAATTAAACATGTACATAAATCTACTTGGCCATTTAACACAACCTAAAAAATAAACTAACTTTTGAAGTGTCTGCTTTTCCTTGATTTAGGTATATTCGAGACCCTGTAATCCTAAATGCAGCATCACCAAGACTTAATGGTCAAACAGTTACTGTTTAATTTTATTTATTTGTGGCCTACTCTGCCCAAAAGATGTGTGTGCTTGTGTTTAATATTTTATTCATGATATGTTTCCACAGAACACATGGACATTTACTTTGACAGTTTTACAAACAGAAAACTAGAATTTGCTTGCAAGTACACATATATCAATTAAACGGAATTGAGTGGATTTTTGCATTTCTCTGGATAAATTCTACTAACTAAACTATTCACTTAGTTGTCATGACAACTCTGTTTCTTCACAACTTGAGGACAAGTTAGATGTTAACCGGCACATTCCTCAAGAGCTGAAACAGGTGTTGATTTAGGATGTGTTAGGAAGAAGCATGTACAGAATCAACAGTCTGATCATTTCTGCCTTTAACACCTTATAAATACTTCAGATTGCCAATTCTCTCTCCCTGGTGTACCGAGACAGTTGGATATTTTCTTTTTCTCTGTCTTACAGTTGAAAACTTAGAGATGATGGGAAAAAATTCAGTCTTTTTGTTATCATTTAGCTCTTAATTAACCATCCTCATTTACTCAGCATCTTTCATAAAATATGATTGAGACATAGTGACTATATTTTAAAAATTTGCCACTTTAAAGCATACATCTGAAAGTAATTGAAAAAAACAAGAAAATCACATGTTATGGTTAGAGCACCGTATGGGAGTTCTAAATCCCAGCCCTGCCTTTGTGTCTGTAGGGCTTAATGCAGTGCTTGGCAGGTAGTTGTATTTAATAAAATACCTCCCAAATGAACGAATATAACAGTGTTGCAAACCGATGATCCTTAAAGATTCTCTGGTATTCCAGAATCTGATCTCTTGAAATATTAATGTGTATTTAGTAGTGAACTGCCTTTCTTGATGTTTCTGGCATGCTTTGTGATGTTTTTAAAAGGAATCTGTTAAAACCCTTTCCATTAAGGGTTGCTGGTTTGATTCCCAGTCAGGGCACATGCCTGGGTTGCAGGCCAGGTCCCCAGTTGGGGGATGCTTGAGAGGCATGCACACGTCGATGTTTCTCTCCCTGTCTTTCTCCTTCCCTTCCCCTCTCTCTAAAAATAAATAAATAAATCTTTTAAAAAGTCCTTTCCATTAATATTTATGAATTCTTTTTCTGGTGTCAAATTCAGAGGATAAATACTCTAAAGGGATCTGCCACCTCCTCAAAAACAATAAAAGTGATCCAGTTTTAAAGTCCCACAGCTACTGAAAAAAGTAAATAGCCTACATACCCATGAAATCATTAGCTGTGTGATTAATATAAAACTCTGTTCTATACTTTGTAGATTTTTTTTGGATTTTTGTGTGGCTTGGTAAAACCTAAATACATTATAGGATGGAATTAGCCAATTGGTTCTTTCAAATTTAAAATATAGCACACTTAATTATAAAAACCATATTGGTATTCCGGACCCTGCAGAGACTGCATGTTACATGAAGTGAGTGCTTTAGACAAAAGATAGAATCATCTCTGCCTTCTACATATAATTTCTTCATTTGCAGAAATAACTTAAAAAATGGGTTTATAAATCTGACGTGTTCTTTAAGAAGAGTATAGTCCAGACTAATGTATCATTCACGATTGCCTGCACTGTGTGAGGGACTGAGCTGTGAGTAAACGTTTTCCCCAAGCATATCAGGCGAAGACTATTTGCTTTAGAATGGTACATTGAATAAGTTAGTTGCTAGGGCAGAGGGAGGTAGGAGGAACTAGTGTCTCCGTGCATAGGGAGAAGAAGGACCCTTGGCAGACACTCGGCAGTTTCCAAGTGTGCAGCGCTCCGTCGCGACCCTATGAGCCTGGCCCCTGCTATGGGGTACTACTCTACGTGGCTTAGTGCCATGTGTGCCCAAAAAGTTGTTTGCAAATTATTTTATTTTGTTCAACATTATTAATTTTTAAATGCACCTGGTAAGAAATCAAACAATGTAAAATGATATACATTGCAATATAAGTCTCATTTCACACTCCTAATCTCTCTCAAAGGCTACCATTATTATACCCATTTATTTTTTATCTTTCCAGAAATGTTCTATGCAAATACAAGAAAAAATCCTCCTTCATTCACACAGAATGTTGTACAGGGTGCTGTACACACTGTTAGCATTTTTCTAATAGTTGCACAGTATTCCAGTGAATAAGTGCACGTACAATACTTTAACCCAGTGGTTCTTAAGCCTGACTGGACATTAAAGCTACCTAGAGAGATTTTAAATGCCAGCACTGCTCTCTGAGAGACCCTGATTTAATTGGTCTGGATTAGGGTTTACATGTCTGTTTTTTAAGAACCCTTCCCCATGAGTATATGAAACCCACCTCATGCGCCGCCAAGCACACTAATTTTCACCAGTCCCCTATTGGTGGATATTTATATTGTTTTTAGGCTTTTTTGTTACAGATGGTGAACTTTCTGATCAGAAGATACTTATGGATAAGCTCAAGTATATTTCTAGGATGAGGGCCCAGGATGGAGTTTCTGCCCAGTTGCTCTTTAGAGACATGCCTATTTTTATTCCTGCCGACCGCATAGTGACTGTTTAGTGGAGGTGATTTAAAGTACCCGAATGAAACAATTCTGGTGGGGTGGCGGGGAAACTCAGATGCAGTGCACTCTTGGTAGCTGTCCGTCACTTGTCTGCTCCAGTGTCTGTGCTGATTGTTTTAAGCTTTTTCGCAGTTCAGTTTGGGTGTTCTAAAAATGCTCGTACTTTTTTTGACCCCAGTGTTTAAAAGAAAAATTTCTCTGCCTGAAGAAATTAAAAAAAAAAAGCATAAAACTTTTGTGCATAGAGATGTTCTTTAGACATTCTTATTATAATGATAAAAATCTAAAAAGAATCATGATAGTTGGCTAACAACAAGAAAGTGGCTGAATTGTGATGTTAGCATCACTGGATATTATATGATTGTTAAATGATTATGAGTATTGGATTAATGTAATCAAGTCATGTATTTACTGTAATATTAACATTATATAATTAAATTGTAGTATACTATAATTATTACGTTAATTATATATAATTGTCAATATATCATAATTGACACATCAGTATTTAATATAATGTTAATATAATCAAGTGCTTGATATGTTAAATGAAAGAAACCAAAGCCAATTAGCAGGTACAAGATGAATATATTAACAAAATATGTAAACATATGACCAAGGACTACAAAGGAGAACAGAACAATACAGTAGTTGATGTGATACAGTAATGAACTGTGGGTAAAAATCCATTAAAGATTCTTTTATTATAAAATTGTGTGGGCAAAAAATAAAATTAGGAGAAAAATTATTTTATAATGCAGATAGCCATTTATAGTTTTAAAGATGTCTTTTCATACTGTAAACTCGTTATTTAATGGATGTATTATAGCATATGTATGTAAGTGGCTTCTCTTGATTAAGGTGCCTGTAAATAGCTACTTCTCAAGAATGTTAAAGGACAGGCCTGTAATATCTGTAGAAAATAAAATCGACTACCATGTGCTGGGTGCTGTGCTGAGCTGCCTTTATTTACTTATTTCACTCGTGTCTCACAGTTATCCTTGGAGGGTAGGTATTAGTTAATTTATAGATTATAAGGTTATAATAATTTATAGATGAAAAATTGAGACTTGCTAGAGATTACTGAGTAGTTAACTAGTGACGCTGGGAATTAAACCCAAGTCAGTGAGTTCTTTCCTAATATGTGACCTGTAGCCTGTCCCTCTCTGCAAGTTAATGTATTTGGAGTACCTAAGAGGTAAGATTTTGTGGAGTTTTTAAGGAAATATGAAGTCTAAATATTATTTGTAGGGAGCTCCCCACTTAATTGTACAAACAGTAGATGGTAAGTTTAAAAATGTGGTTTATAATATAAAGCAGTAGTTCAGAACCAGCTTTCTAAAGTCACGTTAAGGTGAAAGGAGTTGAGGGTTTTTTAGTTTGGCTGCTTAGGGAAAGCGTCACTGAGGAGGTGAGATCTGATGGGTGGAATTTAGGGAGTGGAGGGGCATGAAGACCTTTTTTACCTTAGAGGTGTTCCTGGCTTAGTGAATGGACCAGCTCTTTGAAAAAAGAGTGCCCCTGTGAGGCAAAATCCACTGGGACCAGATTGTGCAGGGCCTTGCAAGCATTATTAATTTTAACTTTTAAATTTAGGTAACCCCAAAGAGCAGGTGGGCTGTCCTCAATCAATACTTTGAGGATAATGGAGTGGGGACTTTGTTACGGATTTGTGTTCCTGATATCACACCAGGCTCCTGCACTTAGAAGGTAGGGCCCATTATCCTTTCTGAGTTTCTTTTTTTTTTTTATTTTTTAACCTCTAAAAGGATATAAAATTGCTTTTCGTACAGGTTTTCCTGAAGACTAGAGATAATAATATGCTAATCATATCTATTGCACAGCCTTCAGCACTTATTATACATTTGGTTAAATGGTGGCTCTTTTCACACTCAGAGCCTTAAATATTTGTCTCTCCCTCCAGCTCCTTCAGCTGCTTTCCTGTATTAATCCCATCGCAGATTGTAGGGAAATGGCAAGGAGCTTGTCTTTATCTAAAGGTAGAGTTCCCTCTCCGAAGGCATTGGGAAGCCACTGCACTTTCCAGTAGTGGACTGATGAAGTGGCTTGCTCGGCCCAGGTAACTTAACTTACATTTTGGTGCTGGGATCCAAGTAAGTGCAGTTTTTCTATATATGGTATCAGTAAGCAGAACCTGTGTTCCTTAGTTTCCCCTCTGTCCCCAATCCCAGACCTCTCTTATCTCCAGAGGGGAAAAAATAAAACTTAGACAACAGAAACATCCTGCTTCCACCTTTATGGTTTCCCTCCCAGCCTGAGCCAAAATCTGTACTTGGTAAACTTATCAGATCTCTCTCTCCCTCTCCCTCTCTCTCTCTCAAAGTACAGACTTTATTTGTTTAGAGAAGGTTTAGATTTACAGTAAAACTGGGAGGAAGGTACAGATAAGTTCCATATACCCCTTACACCCCAACATGCATAGCTTCCCCCGTTCAATATCAAGGTAGCCCACCAGAATGGTATACTGCTTACCAAGGATGAACCTGTATTGACACACCATAATCACACAAAGTCTGTAGTTTACCTTAGGGCTCATTCTTGGAGTTACACATATTCCATGAGTTTGAACAAAGTTACAGTAACATATATTCATCATTATAATATCATACAGAGTATTTTTACTGTCCTGACAGTCCTCTGTGCTCTGCCTGTTCATCCTGCCTTCCCCCCCCCCCCCCCCCCGAATCTCTTTTTCTATTTGAGGAGCTCCTTTTTTCTAAGTAGTTTCCTCATAGGTCTGCCTCTTGTATCAGTAAAAATTTCTCAAACATTTGTGAGGAGCCGGTTGTGGCCGTATCCTAAAATTGAAGGCTGATTAATTCAGTTAGTCATGATAGATTTTTTTCCAGCAGAAAAGGTAAGGGGCTGGAAAGAGAGAGAGACATTTGTCTCAGAAGCTAGAAAAAGGGAAAACTTCCGATTGTCCAGTAATCTTATCTTGCAGAAGTGCTAAGTATTGCCCCTAATTGCGTGGGGATGCTAGTTTAGATAATGTGCCAAGGGAGTATGCAGCCTCTGCTTGCTCCAAATAAAGCTGTTAAAAAAAAAAAAAAGCAGGGTAGTGCAGTTCCATTGGGTACAAACCTCCACTTTAGTTTGTTCATGATTTTGTCTTCTTTCAGTCTTCCCTTCAAATCTAGGTTGCACTGGACTTTGCTCTTACAGCTGACTACTGTGCCGCTCTGCTCTTAATTCCAACCAGTATTGAGTTTTACAGCTTGGACCGTTAAAGTCAATATTGTGTTTAAACACAGCGGTAGCAACGTGAGTTGTTTTAAGATTGCCTTGACCCTCCTAGCATGTTAAGTAGCTGTTTAAGAGGAAGGTTTTTTCAGAATTATGTTAAAATTAGCACCTGATTGTCAGAATTGTTGTGGTCCAATAAGCAGACCATAGTAGGTAGCTTCCCTGGGGTTAATGTATTGCTAATAACGTGTTTGACCTGTGCTCTCTCCCTTTATGATAGGCGCTTTATGTGCAAAGCACTGGGCCTTTAGTATCCCAGAGATATTTTTAGTGGAGGAGGGGCACAGTTATCCTCAAGAATAAACTAATGTGGTCTTTCCTCTCCTTTAGAACAAATCTCAAAGTACTATTAATCTATCAGTTATCTCCCCTCTGTTGAGAGGACTTCTCTTTTATTCCTATCATAGATATATTTGGTCTGTGGGACCTCGACGGACTCTGACCCAAGCGCGGGGGCAAGCAGGCTTCAAATTTTCCCCCTCTATCCCTCCCTCCTGCCTTCCCTCCCTTCCTCCCTCCATTCCTTCTCAGTAAAGGTCTGTCAGCTTAGTTCCTGTGTGGCCGTATGGGGGCAGAGGAGGAGGTCATTTGACCTATGCTGGTTTAGGCTCTGGGTGGCCTAAAATCCGCACAGCTGGAATTCTCCATCTGGTCCCATCCAGTTCAGAGCCTGGCCCAGTCTAACTTACTAGGATTTGAGGCTGAGATTTGGCATCAAAGCTGAGCAAGTAATTAAGGGTTTATATATCTTCCATTGCTTTCTCTGAATGTCGTTTCCTTGGGGACCTAACTGGTATGCATGAAGAAGTGTACATGAGGCATATTTCAGGGGAAAAACTAGACGGGATGTGAAAGTGAGGGAGAAGGGATTATTAACAGAAAGAATAAATAATTCTGAAAAAGTAGTAATATATAAAATAACTTCAAGATTTTGAGCCTGAGTAACCTGGGAGAGTTATAGCATAATTAATAGAAATAACAGTTATAAGGAGACTGTCTTTTAAAGAGAGAATATACACACTTGGTTTTGGCTGAGTCCGTGGCGCAGCGGGCTGTGCTGAGCAGTGCTGCTCGCGAGGCGTCGGTTGGCGGGGGCTGGTGAGCCGTTATTTGCCAGAAGGTCCAGGAAATCCATGTTTTGCTCTTAAGACTTCTTTTTTTCTACTCCTTCCCCCAAATTACTTTTGTCAAAATTCTTTTTGTTTTTCCAAAGTCAGTTCAGCTGCCACCTCTGACCGTCTTTGCTGATTGCCACCCCAAATGGGCATGTCCTCTGAATTCCTGAGCTTGCAGTTCTTCTTTTTTTTAAAATGGCACAATATTCTACTAGTTGTTTTTCTCATTGTCCAAATACTACCAAATTATATTTTGAGTTCAGGGAACATTTTATGTCTATATGCCCCTGCAGTGCGCAGCATAACAGCACTGAGTACATTAATAGGAGATCAGAAAACATTTAAGTGTGTTTATTTGAACCTGTTTATTTTCAGCTAGTACTACCACTTAGAGAAATATTAAATTTATTAGCCATTATATAAAGTTCCTTTATCAGTTTTGCATACATTTGTCTCTGAAGCTTTAAGAACATTTCCCAATGCTTGTATTTCAGACTGTAACCAATAAGCGTGTTTATCTTATTCATGCCTCTTAGTATGTGTACCCCCTTTTGTTCTTTCTTTTCAGCTACAGGGTTATGTACTTTTTTTTTAACTTCAGAGACTTTTTTTTTTTTTAATAAATCATTTTATTTTTTCTATACTGGTTCCAGTTTAGATTTCTGAGGTTCATAGCCTCAGAAAGAACTACATGACTTATTCTATTAAGAATATGCGTTTTTTTTAGAGCGTTGGTCTGTCATAAGAATAGCTTGAGCACCACCTTTACTTAAACTGACGTAGACCTGAAACTCATTTACCGCTTACTTATCTGTTCAAAGAACCCTGAAAGATCTTACTGTGTGTTCCCTCTCATTGGGCATTTTCCTGGTAAAAGATGTTTAGTGCTATGTAGAAATATGGCCCTATCCCCAGCCAGCCTGTCATTCAGATTAGTTATGAAAATGTTAAGTTCAGTCTTCACACCCATCACTGAAAGAACACTCTGTTTATGCTTCTCCTTCTAGAGAAATCGTTGTTTATTACTACTTTTGTTTTCTGGTCTTAATCCAGTTCTCTGTCCAAGATAAATATTCTACTGGCTTCACACTGTTTTAACCTCATAAAAACAAGTGACCAGATACCTGTGTACTAATGCAGTTCATGTAGTAAAAACTTTAATGGCAGATGACATTCAGATGAATAAAGGAACACTTGTTTTGGTTTCTCATGGCCATAGTTTAAAAAAGCAACCTAAGTTTTCTAGTACATAAATTATATATTATTACAACTTCAAGGGACTATCAGAATTTTTTCCCTTCCCTCCCATTTGAATTCTGTGGATATCAGTTTTGAATTAAGTGGACCGACTAGGGCTTGAAAATATTTATTTCATCCATAAATCGTGGCTTTCCTCCAGTGGTAACGAGAGTTGATGGTGGTTTTTATTTTTTAAAGAACGCAGCTTAGTTTGGGTAGAGGCTCCAACAGTCACCCCTGCAACCTTTATTCTGTGATACTGTTGCTCTCTGTTTCCTAAAAAAGTAGTGACAAATTAACCAGACTCCAAGGTATTGTGATTTTGATCTCCTGGGGTTTCCTTCTGATAACTCTGTGATTTCCTCTTTTTCGTTTTTTTTAAGATTTTATTTATTTTTAGAGAGAGGGAAAGGGAGGGAGAAACAGAGGGAGAGAAACGTCCACGTGAGAAACATCAACTGTTTGCCTCTGGCGTGCGCCTCCCCTGGGGACCAAACCCGCTACCCAGACATGTGCCCTGACCAGGAATCTAGCTGATGGCCTTTTGCTTTGCAGAGCAACCAGCTGAGCCACACTGGTCGGGGCTCTGTGACTTCCTCTTCATGGTGTTCTCTCTACTTTTAATTTACCATTTTAATTGACTTAGATGACATAATTTCTTAGCGGGGTGGGGAGAGGAAACACAAGGGGGAGAGATTATTTTCTGAGTCTTGCTTTTCAAGGCCCTAAGGTTTCTTTTAGTCCCCAAGTCTGTGATCTGAATTTTACACCTGAGACAGAAGCACCCGTGGCTCCAGGTGGCTGCTGCCGTCTCCCAGTAGTCTAGGAGGGGGACCATCAGTGTGAGATTGGAGGATCTCACACTTAAGATGTTATTGAGAAAGTTAGCCAGAAGCCCTCTTAATCGAATCATTTCTTTTCCTTAGCAAAGACAAAGAAAGATTTGTTTTAGTCTATGAAATATAGTGGTGGTGATTTCAAAGCAGAAACAAGCCATGCTGGAGGTTTAGGATGCTAAAGTTAGGAGTTACATGTGATCCAAATGAATTTTCCCATGGTTTTCGGTAAATCATGGTGAGAGAATACATATTGGTATAAATGTGCTGTTGTGTGTTAAAGAGCAGTATTTCAGAGAAAGTATAATTGATAAGATAGATTTCGCTATAACTTGCATTTACATAGGTTCTATTTTCCAAAACAGTTATATTTATTTTATAGACTAGAAAACAGGCTCACTGGCCAAGGTCACAGAAATAGTTGTCCCAGAAATAGTTGTCCGTATGGGTAGGGCCCGATCTAAAACACAGACCTCTTGATTCCTGCATCGGGCCTTGGCCAGCTTTTAGTCTTATGAGCATGGCAAGTTAACTTGTTTTGCCCTTGTTAAAAGCTTTTATGAATTTATAGCTAGAGTGCATTTTTAATTTTTAATGTTCATAAGTCTGCATTCTTTTGTGTGTTGTTGAAACTTCACTGTTTCCATTAAGTCTTTGCCCTTTTCTGATACTGCGGTGCTCAGAACTCTACATGTAGTTCATAAAAATCACCTCCAAACTCCTTCATGTGGCTGTCCCTGTCTCATTTCCTTTCGATCTTCCCCTCCCACTCCTTACGCCAGTCAAAGTGAACTCCTCTTAGTTCCTCAGACAATTTTGAGCTTTCCCTTTATAAAGATTTCTTTGCCTGGAACTCGCCTCCTCCCTTCCGCCTTTAACCTACCGACTCCTACCTAGGGTGGTGATTTGCAGTGGGCGTGGGCTCTGGAACCAGACTTCAGGTTTCCATTCCTGGCACCATTGCTTAGTAGCTGTATGATCTGTGTAATCTACTGAGCTGCTCTGTGCTGTGCAGCTGTCTTCTGGGTACATTGGGAATAATAGTAAATACTTCTTGGTGTGGTTATGAGATTTAAATGCGTTTGTTCTTGCAAAGTTAGAACAGTGGCTGCTCTGATAGCTCAAAACCTTTGCTGATAGTGCCCCCCGCCCTGCCAGGGCTAGATAGCCCTGCCTTTTCTCATACTCATCATTGTACTTAGCACCCGATCCTGCTGTGTTGTAATTGCCTCTGCATGATTCTTCCCCTGCATTGCAAGGATGGGGAGGGCCATGCCATGTCTGTATTTTTCACTTTGGGGTACAGCACTTGGCATCTATCTGTAGGTACTAGGGAAATGTTCGAATAAATGAATAAGCAAAGGACCTGTTAGCTCATGTTGGGAGCTTAATGCCTTTGACCTCAGCTTTCCTCTCCTTTTGTGAAGATTATCTTAGCTTTTGTTGAGGTTTTTCATGGGAGTAATTTTAGGAGAAAGATCATCTCCTAGTTCCGCCTAGGTTTCTTTATGGAAGCTTTTGGCATTATAACACATGATTAGTGTGAAAGAGGTTGTACATGTGGACAGGCCTCTGTTCCGTTGCTGTGTTCTTTAAGGCAAGGTTAAAGTGGGTTCCAGAAAGTAGGCTAGACCCCCGAGGGACACCCAGCTGATGTTGACCGCAGTCTGGATTTAACCATGTAACTGCGCCAGCCTGCCTGCCCCAGCTCTCTAAACACACGCTCACAGGATTTCCCGGCATTCAGCTTTTGCTGGCAGTCAGGTGTGCTCTGGCCGTATGCAGCAGTCAAAGCCATTGACTTTTTCCCCTTCTGTGCTCTATCCTTAGTCAAGAGTAAAAACAATGTAAAAGGAAAGGCTTGTGCAACAACAGAATAGTTTCTGGTTGAAAGTAATGAGAATTTTTTTTTCCTACTCTAGGGGTGGTGGTGATTTGGCTTAGTCCTGGCAGTTACTGGAGTGGTGCGGGTGTTCTAGATGAAAATAATGCCTTTCTTAAGGGGAAGGAGGAAAGAGGAAGGAGGAAGGGGTTCGCTGTGCTGCTGTGATTTCTTCATTTAAAACCATTAAAGATTTGGATACTAGAAGAGTGGGATTGGCAATTGATTGCTGTAGATCTATCAGATTGTCAGGGGGCAGTAGTGAAAAGCCAAGATTAACTAACTCAGACTGGACTTTCACAGCAGTATAATTTTAAAAACAAGTTCCATTTCTTGATCTTGCTCCTGGCTTCCTACATCTGGTCTGCCCTAATAGAAAATTGATAATAATAAAATTTAGTGGGCAGCAACCATGTACAGGCACTGTTCTAGGCACTTTCCACATAGAGTCACTGTATATCTATGTTCAGTATTTATAGTTTGTTTACATTTAAAATTTTAATTTAAATTAATTTTTTCTCTTTTTAAGTAAAGCAAGGCAGGATGCATAGTAATTAAGAGTATGCGTGTATGTGTGTCGGATTTGAATCCCACCTCTTTTTCACTAGCTGTGTAATTTTAAGCAAATTATTTTCCATCTCAGATTTCACTGAAATAGAGTCCCTATTAGGTGAGACAGTGAGAGCAAAGTACTGTGCTAAGCTCGTAGTAAGCTGCTCAGTTGTTAGCTCTATAAGCAATTAACCATTTGTTATGCTGTCTTCTACTGAGTGTGATCTTCGATTGTGATTGGTATCCAGGGAAATTTATGAAAAATTTCAGAGCATTTCTTCTGTGGCCCCAACTGGGAAGTTAAGTGCATTGATCAGGGCTTCAGATGGTGTTGGCATTGTCTGCCAGCTAATGGTTGAGAACAGTCTCACCTCTGCCTAGGCTTACCTGGCCTTTCCTGACCTGCAGTCACATGTCCTTTATTTCTTTGCTGAATCAGACACAATTGGAGCAGTGTGTTTCTCCAGGAAGTGGTGGTGTCTCATTGAACCACTCTGTTTCCCAGAGTAAGAGGGGACCACGTTGCATTCATGGGGCCTCAGTTACTTAAGATGACTCTTCTTTAAGCTGTACTTTCCTTCAATATACCTTTGGTTCTTGAGCAGTCTCCTGCTATCCTTCCTTACCCTCAGAGCCTCTAGAGTGGGGTTGAGTGTGTGTGTGTGTCTATGTAAAATATCAGGCTCTTATCACTTGAAGGCATTTCTTATAGTTAAGGTGTTTAAAATGGTATTATGTTGTGAAGAACAGTTAGGTCATTTATTTATTAGAACAGTGGCTATAATATAGATTAACCTGGATGACCAGGTACTCTGGCCTTCTTTTATGTTTCTGACAAGTGCCCTGAACTCTAAGAGTAAACTTACGAATGAACCTATAGGACCTCAGACCATTAATTTTCATTCAAGAGCATTTACTTAGTATCTTCCATAGTCCAGTTACAGTGGAGTGGCAGAATGCAAGAATGAGCAAGATATATCCCTGCCCTTGAGCAGTTCAGTTCATGAAGGTTTAGTCCATACTGTTCTTTTATAACATGTAATGGGCCCTAACAGTATATCAAAACGTGGAGGCCAGGAAGGCTTATGCACAAGCATTTGTTAAACGACTTAAGCCTCTGAATTTGGTGTATTCCTTTATTTTTCCATTTTTTTCCACTTTATACCTTCTTAGATTTTTATCTTTCTGTTTGGAGAGTTAGATGCTAAATACATATATGTAAGTCATTTTGATATTTGAGCTCATAATTTTAAAATTCTTGTTGTCTTTCCATTTTATCTGCAGATGATTTTCTAAGAATAAAGAAGACCAGGTTATCATGATTAGGATTTGTGTACTAGTTTTGTGAAAACCTAACTCAATCAAATGGACAGGGTTGAGGGTAAGAGGTGGGTAGAAGAGGGGCAGCGATAGTTGAGAAGGTGGAGTTTTCTGATAGGAATTTGTGGTTTCTCCATAAACACTCTTAGGCAAGGCAGTATTGTTTCCAGTCCCCTCTTAACAGTTTCTGCTGACACTCCTTTAGACGTTTCTTCTGCATTAAGAACCCTTAGGGGTTTTCATGTTGATATATTCATGATACTGGGAATTTTACAAGTTACAACTGGCCACTTTTAAAATGCAGGAAATTCTCTTGTGGAATGTCACTTTTTTCCATAGGCTTACAGGGTGTAACGCCTCCCTCCTCTGTGGACTGTCAGTAACCACCCTATGTGCTTCATTTCCTACACGTTCTCTGCATTGTGGGGAATAAAAAGTAAGGGTGATATAAATCAGTAATTTTGAGTTCATCATGTGCCACATACAGAAGGACTGAAAGTAGGTAAACAGGTAGAGATGGCGAGGCAGCTTCTGTAGAGCAGTGTCCCGAGCAGCTGAGGGACAGTAAGACCCAGTGATCAGGTCCATCTAGTCTTTTTCTTAGATTAGAAGAAACAGAGCTTTCCCTTATGGAAGGAGACAAAGTGAATGTGGGTAAGATTCTGGTTAACAAACATTTATTGAGTGCCTTGTGTGTACCAAGCACTGTGCTAGTTTCTGGGGACAAATGGAGGGCTAAGGTACCTGCTTTCAGGGGGCTTAGAGCTTAGGAGAGGAAATGTCACCAAAAACCATGTCAGGCACTAAGTACAGTCCATCTTCATTATTTGTGGATTCCATATTTGTGAATTTATCTACTCACTAAAATTTGTTTATAACCCCAAAGCTGATGCTTATGAAATGCTTTTGTGGTAATTCAGGCAGATGGGCAGAAGACTGAAGTCACCTGATGTGCACATTCCCTGCTGAGGTCAGACAAGGTAACACTCTGTCTTCCTATGTCAGCTCTCATACTGTAAACAGAGTCCTTTTCACAGTCTATTTAGTGTTGAGGTGGTAAATATTTTTTTTTGCATTTTTGTTCTTTTTCTTGGTGACTTTATGGTTTAAAATGTCCCTAAGCATAGTGCTGCAGTGCTGTCTAGTGTTCCTAAGGCGGGAAGGCTGTGATGTCTCCTACAAAGAAAATATGTGTTAGATAAGCTTTGTTTGGGCATGAGTGACAGTGTTGTTGGCTGTGATTTCAGTCTTTTGAAGCAGCAATCAATGTGTATTAAATAAAGTGTCTTTAAACAGAAGCACACATAAAAAACATGGGTAAGTATAAATCAGTTGATGAAAATGTTATGGCCAGAGGCTTGCAGGAACCTAATCCTGTATTTCCCCTAATAACACTGGTTCTTTATTTACCAATTCAGGTTTCTGAGACTTTATAGAACATAAGTACTGTGAATAATGAAAATCACTGTACAGCACCACGAGCCACCTTAGAATGGAGAAGGTAAATGGTCAACTCATCCTAGAATGAGTTCTGAGGACTTTTCCCACCGAATGGCTGATATGGTGGAAAATCAAAGTGATGATTTTGTAGGGCTTGGAAGATAAAAGAAGTAAAGCCAGGATGGGTTTGATACAGGAAGGCACTGAAAGGTTACATAAAGTCAGAGGTCAGGCTTGGAAGGAATAAGGTAGGTGTAAGGATAGGAGGTTGTAGTCAAAGTAATACTGGAAGATGGGAAGGGTGGAAATGAAGGCTGTGAAAGAAGAGAGAATAGCACAGTTATTGGTGCTTAGATCAATCATTTGCAGGAATGTTGGCTCAGAGAGACAATGTAGTGATAGATTAAAGGACCCAGATAGCTAACAAAGACAATTTCAGTGCCCACTGAGTCTAGCTATGTGCATGTTTCCACAGATTCAAGAGCCCTGAGACATGACCCAGGAATCTTAAAAGTCGAGGTGTAGAAGTGGGTATAAAGAGGCGTAAGCAAAGCATCACATGACTGGCAAGGTTCTTCACTGCATAGAACACAATGTACTTTTTTGGTGTATGTCCTCTTTGTACCATGGTAGGGACATGGAAGAAGAGTCAACAAGATTGTTTATTGATTAAATTTAGGGACAGGAGGGGAGGAGTGAATGGTCAACAGTTGCTCCCAAGTGTTGACTAATTGTTATGAGATTCTCTTTCTTCTACGGAGAGCTAGATTGATGTTACACTTCCAGAATTTTCTATTATCTCTTGGTGCCTGTAATTCTTCAATTTTCAGTTCCTTTGTCATGTGATTTTCATTATTATATCATTTGAGATTGGTTAACGTGCATACTTCTGGTTTGATAAATAGAGGTAATGATTCCTCTCAGTTCTCTTTGCATGGTGACTGGGGAGACAGTCAGCTTCCTCTTGGCTCACTTAAAGGTTTCAGTAAAACCTCTAAACACTCTGATTCTAGCCTTCCAAACTTCTCCACTGGCCACTGGATTCGGTTTTGTGTCTTTTCTCATTAGTTGTGATGGGGTTTGGAAATGAAGGTGAGGCAAATCACACACGTGCACTACCACTGTGACTCTTCTTAAGAGTTTTCTGGAGTTGTGCTGCCCAGTTCTGTAGCCATGAGCCACGTGTGGCTGGTGAACAGTTGAGATGTGGCTGGTCTGAACTGAGATGTTCCCTAAGTGTAAAATTCACACTGGGTTTTAAAGACAGTATGAAAAAAAAACCGAACTAAAATATTTTATTAATAATTTTTATATTAGTTCCCTGTTGAATAAGGTCTTATATATGTTGAGTTAAATAAAATGAATTATTAAAACTCTTTTTACCTGTTTCTTTTTGCTTTTTAAAAAATGAGTTCTAGGAAATTTTTAATTATATATGTGTGCATATCCCTCACAATATATTTGTGTTGGACAGTTTCATTATTCCCTTTAAATTTTCAGAGACTACTTTGAAAATGACTCTTAGGTGGTACTATTTCTAAAAAGCAAACTGCTGGGTCCACTTGTATTTGTAATGTTATTGAAGTTGCTAATGTACCTAATCATAACTCTTTTAAACATAGGGAATACTGTCATGAATGGTAAAAATCATTTTTGCTAAGAAAGCTTCTCCCTGAGAAGTTTGTTCTTTTTCTTTGGAAATACCCCTGTAATAAATAAAATAAAGTCAACAGTCACGACAGTTCTACCAGATGGAATATAACTGAATCTCTTTTAAGAATTGATATCAAGGT
This sequence comes from Mormoops blainvillei, assembly GCA_004026545.1. Classification (NCBI taxonomy): domain Eukaryota; kingdom Metazoa; phylum Chordata; class Mammalia; order Chiroptera; family Mormoopidae; genus Mormoops; species Mormoops blainvillei. Next base: position 147,517 of record PVJD01000133.1, read on the forward strand.
TAGCATTAGCTTGTGTTTTGGACTAATCAAAACAGTCAGATTTTCAAATGTGTCATTATTTTTTAAAGGAGCATTTGAATCTGTGTCACTAAGGCATAATGAGATATTGTTGTCTCTGCAAGAGAGACTATTTCCAGAACTTAGGTGAACAGCTATTTGCGAGATAGTCTTAGTAAATATGAGAGAAAAGAGGTTACTTCTATCTCAAGAGTCATTTGCCAAGTGCCTTCACTACCTTAGCTACACAAGCAAAACATAAAAGTAGTTTAAAAAATTAAAGTGGTGCCCATGATATCAAGAACTTCATGATCTGGTGTGGAAGTTTGTTAGGGACATTCTAACATTCTGATGTGTGTCATGAAGTTAGAGGAGGGAGTAATGCCTTACAGTAGTAGCTAAGTCTGAAAATTGTTCATAACGAATACACAGGTTCAAGGTTACCATGAATCAACACGGCTCCCACGTGTGTTCTTTTATGGGAATTGTGCATGATCTGCAGCCCTCCTTCCCTACACTGTGACTCTCATAGTGCATAAGACACTGGGCCTGTCATGCTAAGGTATAGCAAAGGGGGAAGGTTGAACCATGGCTGTTGGGGAGATTCTGAGCTATAATAAACAACAGGGAACCTTTCAGAGGCATTGTATATAGAGAGTCCATTCTGCATTTGCATTAAAGATGTTGAAACATCTTAGGAAAAGGGTCATTGTGGGGAGTTCTTATAGGTTAAATGGTCCTTGATTTGGGCCCTGAAACAAGAAGATTTGACTTGGAGAGTTAAATGAAGAGTATTTTAGGAGGGGGAACTGTTGTGATCGAAGCTAAATAGGAGGTGGAAAAGGGATTTATCAGTGGAAAAAAGAATGCCTTATGTTAATGTGGAAGCTAATTATTTTGTAGATACAATTTTCTAGCTGTCGCACTAATTTGTTCTAGAGTTTATTGTTGGCAGGGTAGTTTGCAGTCAGTTTATTTTAGAGGGCTTAATTGCCTGGAGCTTCCATAGAATTGGCCATGTTCTGGGGTAGGGGCTAGGGAGGTGACTGACTTTCTTAGATAAAATTATTACCTGCCAGATGTCATTGTGGCCAAAGTTATTTATCTTGGCTTCATGTTGTGTAAACACAATGCAGTCAGCTATGAGCTGAACAACTCAAATAGGACAGCGAGTACTTTCGGATGTGTGCATTTAAAAAAAAATACACATCACATCTGTCTAAAGCTATACAGTTTTTCAGAGGGATTTTCACGTGCTCACATTGAACATTTTAGCACCCTCCTAAGAGAGGTGGAGTGTCATCATCATCCATTTATTTGCAGCTGAGGAAATAGACTCAGAGAGTGGCCTTCCCCAGAGGCATGCGGCTAGTGAATGACTGGGCCAGAATAGAGCTCTTCTTGCCTTCTGGTCCAGTGTTCTTTTCCCTGGTGTGACACCCTCTTGCAGGACACTGCTGATAGTGGCTACTCCTCTGCTTGCGCCTGAGTTCCTAGTACTCAGCCTTGTCATGAGGAACTGACTCAGAGAAATGAGAGTCTGCTGATTCAGAGCCGAATATCCCTTTCCTAGCCTCTCATTTCCTAGCTTTCTCTTCTCATAAATTGATTTCTCTCCACTCCCAAGCAGCTTTCTATAGCTTAGACTTCTTAAAGCACTTTATTTATTTATTTTATCTTACCCATTTTAGAGGACATTTTTTCACTGCTTTTAGACAGAGAGAGAGAGAGGAAGGGAGAGAAGAAGGGAAGAGCGAGAGAAAGAAACGTCAGTTCAAGAGAGACACATCCATCAGTTGCCTCCTGTATGTTCCTGGACCGTGCCCATATGTGCCCAGACCGGGGATTGAACCCGCAACCTAGGTATGTGCCCTGACGGGAATCAAACCCTCAACCTTTTGGTTATGGTACACTGCTCCAACCAACTGAGCCATACCAGCCAGGGCTTCTGAAAGCACTATAAGAGTCTTTCTCAATTTGCCAGTGATAAACATTATTATATGAGGAACTTTTAATTTTAGCTATATCTTGCCTTTCAAACCAAAACTGAAGGAGAATGGGAGAGAAGCATCTTCTGTCGCCACTAACTTATCTCTTCATCTAACCTCTACATAAATTTCCTTTCATAACTCTCATAACTTTATTCTGCTCTACTTGAATAGATTTGTAGCAGGCCAAGAATGAGAGTGATTGCAAGAGTCCTGGCAAAATCCGGGGCTTAGACTAGGATGGGTAGCAGTGGAAATTGTGATGTAGGCTGCCATATCTCCATGGGCAGGGGTCAAGAGAGAGCCAGGAGCGCCACGTGTTTCAGATAAAACTTCTTCCCTTCTCCAGCTTTCATGTCACTAGTGGTGAGCAAAGGAAAGGACCTTAGCACTTTGGGTACTTCTGGTAAGAGCCTCTCCCTCCCCTCCTACCTTCCCAACACTGACGCCCCGTCACACCATCAACACATTGGCCTCGACACTGGTAGCTCACTAATTTCATTTTCCTCTGCACCTTCAGCATTATGGACAGAGCCTGATGCATCAAATATTTGAAAGGGTGAATAAAGTCCTAAGTCTTTAAATAGCATGTTTTAAAGACAGGTTTATAAATTACTCTGAAAAACCAATGAGGTATCTTTATAAATTGTAGAAGACTATTGAATGCTTTTTATTTTGTTGGCTTATTTAATTACTGCACGGATTAATAAATAACTCCCAGTGGTTCCCAAATTACCCCAAAGGCTATAATAGTTACAATAATAGTCATTGTTTATGCAATGCCATTTGCAGTAATTTGGTTGAATTATTTATTACTCTGTGAGATAAATAGTTGTATTCCTATGTTATAAATGTTAAAAAATTATAAATGCTTAAACATTATGTTTTTTAAATTGTTATACATGTAAGAGAGAGTGGGAGAGAAAGTCCTTTTGACAGCAAAACTCTTCTCCAAGAAGACTCAGAGACCAGTTTAGTGTGGGACGCAGGTGTATAGTTTCCAGTTGGAAAAAGGTAAATGAGAAGGTGCAGAGCAGTAAGTAGGCTTATTGCACAGGGTCTCAGTGCTCAGCTAAGGGAGCTAAAGGTTCAGTTGTGGCTTGGAAGCATGAGCTGCTGTGTCTGAATACTGACAGCATTTTAGCATGTGACTTTGCCTCTATAGCTCTGCATTGCACTTTGAGTAATCCAGGCTGCATCTGTTTCAAAGCATCAACAGAGAAGTTTAATTATGTTATAGCTGTACATCCAAGTGGAAGGGAGCTGGAGAGAGCTGAGAATTCCCCAGTAGGTATTTTTTGAAACATGCTTGTCATGAATTATACAATTTTGGTAAGAATAATGATCATTTTGATAGGGAGGGCGGGAGCACCGAAAACTGGCAATGCTGCAGCCATTTTCAGTCCGATAGGCAGAGGGGCGAGCAAGTGTGTTCAACAGGAATTTCTTCAGCTGCTCTTCAAGGTAACATCTGCTCTACTTTGTAACTGTGTGCTCTGATCACATGCTTTGTGGGGAACCAGAGACCTGTGAATGATTCCAGAGATGATGGCCTCAACCCAGTAGCTTGGCTTCCAGCTTCTTAAGCAGATCTGGACTACTGATACTTTCACTAAGGTCCAAATACTAGTGACAGCCTGTCTTGAAATCAGAGTTAAACTTTAAAAGTTGTGTAACAGTTTGTCCCTAATATGTTTCTAAGTTTAGGAAGCCTTGAAAATAATGGTGTAGTTATAATTTTCAGTGAAACATGAGGAGGATGGGTTGTAAAAATCATGCACAGGGAAAAAGTACTGTAGACTGAGGTCTGATACTGGACCTTAAAAAAAATGATGAAAGTTTTTTTAATCTAAATTGTTGGCTATCTATGATGCCAGAAAGGGTGAATCCTTTTACTGAGACAAAAAGATAAGCAACGCCCCTTCTTGCGGATGGAGAATTGTATACTTCAGAGCCTTACAAACCTTGACTTAACAGGCCTGGCCTGGCTGCCTGTCTTTCTTGTTATAGGTTAGGTATGAAACAGTTCCAGCTACACTTTTATTGTAACTCTTCTCCTGAGGGCCACTGTTTCATTTATTAAGGTGGGGATCTCGTGGAGTCTCATCTTTCTTTTCCTTATCTCCATTGTCATCATGTTAGTACTTGGTTAGATGGCCTTTGAAGAGCACTTTCTCTTGTTTTCTGTTTTTTGGGTTTTTTTTTAAGGTTTTATTTATTTTTAGAGAGAGGGGAAGGGAGGGAGAAAGAGAGGGAGAGAAACATGGATGTGCAAGAGAAAGATCGATTCATTGCCTCTCTCATGCCCCCAACTCAGGATCTGACCTGCAACCCAGGCGTGTGCCCTGAACAGGAATTGAACCGGCGACTTTGGTTTGCAGGCTGGCGCTCAGTCCACTGAGCCACAAAAACCAGGTCTGAGTAGCACTTTTTCAATAAAAGTGTAATGTGTGTAGCTTAAAAATCCTCTCATTGGTATGTGTTTTGTATTGTTGCTAGGTACTAAAGTAAGTGTCCTAATAAAGGGAAATTGGGGAGTTTTGATTTTAGTTAGATATTTTTGGAAAGTATTTAATTTTTTTTGCTGGCTTATATAAATATTAATGACAGCAATTACATTGAAGGAAAAACAGTGTGAGTAGAATTGCTTCTTACAGTGTGAGAGCTTTGCTTTTCTTTTCAGCTGTCTGAAATTGTTTTGACTCTTGACAATTTCCTTACAATAAAGCCTACAGAATTGTTACAGGATAAAGAAATCAAGTAAACATTGTGGTATGGCAGCAAGAATTAAAAAAAAAAAGTAGTTGCACCTCTTGTTTGTATATAATATATACCTACTGTTGAAAAACTGGAAAATAAAAAAGAATAAGAGGACAAATGTTCTTTTTTCATGTTGGATTGTCACCAAAGTGCATATACAATTCTTTATCCTATTCTTTTTATTTCACTTTATAGCATCAGAATTTTTCTATGTCTCACAGATTTCACAAAGACATGGCTTTCATTCATTCATTCATTCTTTCCATTACTGAGCACCCTTTCTGTGTTGGATGCAAGCTGCTGTTTTCTTCAAAGTGTAGGCCTGTGGGAGTGGGAAATAATCTGGATTATAATTAGGAACTGCAGCTAGATTATCCTGAATTTTTATGTAACTTTTATCTGAATCTGAAAGCCAAGTTATCTCCCACGTAGTTCCTCATTTTAAGGCAAAGCGTAGCACTGGTTGCTTTTTATTATATATTTAAGCTAGATTGGTATGAGTCAAAAAAATCGCTGTGTATGAGTTTGTCCCTTAGCTGCTGCTGGGCCGGACAGGGCCAAGGGAAGAGGGCAGAGCGGGCGTCCTGCCGGGCGGCTGCCGTGCCCGGCCCTGCACCGGGACTGTTTCCCAGAGCCAGAGAGCAGGGCGGGGTTCATAGTAAGGTGTCCAGTAAGAGACTGAGTCACCCACAGAACTTGCGACTGGGGCCTTGTCGTCACAGAAGACTGAATGAGGGAGACTCTAGCCATTGTAAGTGGCCCAGGGTTTGAGGTATAAGAGAAAGAATTTGACTTAATTTATCAGACAGTGATATTTCACTGCCTCCTCTTTGACCTCTTCCCAAATCTGTCCCGCGATGGGCAGGTGCTGAGGAGTACCTGCCAGCAGAACAGAGTGAGGATGAGAGGCGGGCTGAGCCATGAGCAGGATGCCTGGGCCTACGTCCTGGCTCAGCCATTGACACATTACATTACTGGGACTAGTGCCCTAACCTTTCTGTGCTCCATTCTCTTCATCTGTTAAAAGAAGATATCAGTGCTACCTACTTCCAGTGAGTAAATGAAACACTGTTAGAGCAATGCCTGGCATGAAGAATAAACACTTGATAAATCTAGCTAGTTATTATCTACTTTGTATGCCTGAGATTGCACCTACTGCCAAATTTCGCGAGTGCCAAGCTTGTCAGGTAAGTTCAGATGGCATTCAGGCAGGCATGTTATTTTCCCATTGCACACTGAAACGGTGTTATGAGGCCGGGGCGCTGCTCACGACGTATTTGGAGCTCTTCATGATCTCGTTTCTGAAAACAGCCAAGTGTTGACAGACTTGATCTTAATCCTGGACCTGTCCCCAAAACCCATTCACTTAAATCACATGGCTTCAAGAAAGCTTTCTCATCCCCTTACCTTTGTCCATTTGCCCTAGCCTAGCACAAGCGCCTTTTTAAAAAGCTTTGTATTGAACGATAATACACGGACAGAAAAGTGCACATGTTCTGCTTGCTGTGAGTTCATAGCGCTGGTGCCCAGATCAGAAACAGTAGTTTACCAGCATCCTGTTTGTGTCTCCTTCTGGGGATTACACTTTGAAAGCCACTGCTAGCAAGACTTATGGTCAGTTGTTCCCGGGTATGTGGAGAGGCGTTATGGAAGAAAGGAAGTTACAATGGTCCCCCCTTATTCATGGCTTTGCTTTCTCTGGCTTCAGTTACTGTGGTGAGTGGCAGTCTGAATATATTAAAAGGAAAATTCAGAAACAATCAATAAATAAGTTTTAAATTGCACTCTGTTCTGAGTAGTGTGACAAAACCTCACACCGTTCTGCACCATCCCACCTGGGATATGAGTCACCCCTTTGTCTGGCACCTCCACGCTGTAGGTACTCCCTGACTCTTAGTCACGCGGTAGCCATCTCAGTTATCAGACTGACCTTCGTGCATTTCCATTGCCAGTGTTCAAGTAACTCTTACTTTACTCACTATTGCCCCATAGTGCAAGAGCAGTGAGTGGTGCTGGCATTTGGACATGCCAAAGAGAAGCTGTAAAGTCCTTCCTTTAAGTGAAAAGGTGAAAGTTCTCAATTTAATAAGGAAAGAAAAAAACTCATGCTGAGGTTGGTAAAATCTATGGTAAGAATGAATAGTCTGTGGAAGTTGTGAAGAAGGAAAAAGAAATGTGTACTAGTTTTGCTGTTGCACCTCAAACTACAAAAGTTACAGCCCCAGTGGGTGATAAATGCTTAGTTAAGATGGAAAAGGCATTAAATTTGTAGGTGGAAGAAATGATATCATCATGGCTGGATGATCCTCCTTCTGACATGTCACAAGAAGGTCAGTAGCAGCCTAAAGCTGTGTCACAATGCCTGCATCATTCGCCTCACGTTCTCTTACTGTGCAGGCATTGTGTCTTCTCACATCGTCACGAGAAGAAAGGTGAGTACAGCACAGTAAGATATTTTGATGTCCTGACCAGTGTGGCTTAGCTGGCTGGGCATCATCCCGCAAAGTGAAAGGTTGCTGGTTCAATTCTGGGTCAGGGCACATACCTGGGTTGTGGGCCAGGTCCCTTGTTGGGGGTACGTCTGAAAGGAAACTGATCGATGTTTCTCTCCCTGTCTTTCTCCCTGCCTTCCCCTCTCCCAAATAAATTAATTAATTAAATAATCTTTAAAAGGTACTTTGAGAGACAGCACATTCACATAACTTTTATTATAATATACATTTATAATTGGTACATTTCATTATTAGTTATTGTTCATCCCTACTATGCCTAATTTATAAATTCAACTTTATCATAGATATATATATATATATATATAGGAAAAAAACAACATATATAGAGTTTGGTATTATCTACAGTTTCAGGCATCTAGTGGGGATTTTTGAAATGTATCCCCTGTGGATAAGAGGTAACTACTGTACCCCATTAAGAGAAAATGCCACGGCCTCTTCTTCATTTATTTTTCCTTTTTTTTTTCCCATTAAGGTAATGTGGATAGGCAGGAAATAGTCTTTATAGAAAGATTCATTAGATAAGAACAATTACACTGGGATTTTTGGAGAACTATGTTAGGCTTTTGGTTGTTTTCTTGCTTCAAACCCATCTCTTTCAGTTGTGGCTTTTGAGTTAACTTTTCGTTACTTATGGTGATCTTTGTTTTTTGTTATTTTATCCCCTGAAGAGTGTGAAGTCAAGTGAATGCAATATCACATGAATACTTACCTCGAAACTTTCCTGACTTGAATTCTCTTGACTCTGAATCAGTCATCGGAGTGGATTTTTTTCTCAGATGCCAAATGTTTTGGATTGGAGGCGGGTCCCTGGAACACTGGCATTGGAAGGATTTGGGAGGAGTCTGGGCACAAGGGGAGTATTCTTGCTGATTAGAGATTTTGGTCATGGGCAAAAGAGACTGGACTGGTGTCTTGAGTCCCAGATATTTGCCTGGGATGGTCTAAAATGATACTTAGGCTATTTTTGGACTCTCGAATTTAGCATTCTTCTCTAGGACCACTGAGTACCTAGGCTGTGAGATTGGAAGCAGTACAAATACAGCTCAAAAAGTTAAACCAGCAGTCTCCTTTTCTTACACACTCCTCTGACCCTCACTTCCAACATCGGGTAAAGTTCATCTGTGTTATGAAAGCATCAGTGGTGGCAGCAGTTTCAGTTGACATGCTGAGCTGCAGGGAGAGTGTGGGAGTCCAGTCAGTGAGGCAAACAGACTTTTCTAAATGTGTAAGCAGGAAGGAAATAGAGAACTTCATCATGAGTAGGGTTATGTATGGAGCTGCCAGTCAGTTTCATGTGTATATTATTTAACATTTAAGAGAAGGGTATCCAGCATGCTAGTGAGTAATAGTGTAAGTACCTATATGAGAGTATGATTCCATTTTGGGAAAGAGAAGGTTGAGGAGGATGGAGATTGGATTGAGGCAAAGAACAAAATACTGGGGTCAGACGTTCTAAACATACCACTCAGTGAGCTGCGCTAATAATGCAGAAGAATGGTTGCAATGATATGATTATTACTTGTTCTTTTTAGTTTTCTGAAGAAAATTTAAAACTCCCATTTATATATAAGTAAATTTGGAGCCATACAGTGTACAATGGTTGTGGTTTTGATATCATCACTACTTTATTACATCTTATCATGTTTGGGTTATTAAGGTGAGGAACAGGGGAAATGGCATTTTTACTTTATAAAAGTCTTAAAGTCTTTTCTGTTAAGATAACATGAGTCACATCGACCAGAGTGAACATAAGTTGTTAAAACTTCTAAAGGAACTTTTGTTATAGTTGCAGGGAAGGGAAAAGTTTCCCCTCCTTTCTATTTATAGTTCTTCTGGTTGGTCTAATAATTAAATTGACATGAGACAGATAAACAGGAGAAAAGAACCAAATTTATTATGTATGTACATACTGGGGTCCTACAGAATATGGGCCTGAGGACAAATCAGGCAGTTGAAGCTTATATGCCATCTTGAGCTAAGGAGAAAGTGGTTTGGACTTCAAAGAAAAGGTAGGTAATTCACAGGTAGATAAGAAGGAGCAAAACATTGGGTAAACAACTTCTTGTCAGCCGCCCAGAAACAATGGGACATGGAGGAGAACCTAATAGACTTTGCTAGGTTTCACCCTGTCAGCCACACCTAGTTCATGATATGTTAAGGTGAAACTCCTTTCCTTTAAGCAGGTATTCTGTCTGAATCCTTTCTTGAAAATAACCAGCTTAAAATAATCAATATCCCAGAAAGGCATATGCTGGGGAGGTAAACTCTTTTTTTCCCCCTCATAGTAAATGAGAGAAAGAGAAAGTGTGTGTGTTTGAGCACAAGCACCCTCCTGATCAGAGTATCTGCGAAAAAGAAGCACACTTTTTGTTGCAGTGGATTCAGGTCATAATTTTAATGTAAATATCCAGTGGAATCAAACTAATCAAAAAGTTATATTGGGCATCTACCATGCGTTAAGACCTGTCTGAGGTACAAAGATGAATGTTAAGACCCAGTTTTGATACTCAAAGAATTTACGATCTACTTAGGATCATAAGACATGTACACTACTCTTTTGCAAAGCAATGTGTTGTGTTAAACGTGTGGCTTAAAAAAATTATAGAGGAATTCAAGAGAGAAAAAGATCTTTCAGCCCAGGAAGGCTTCTTGGGGAAGATGGAATTAGGACTGAGGAAGTGGTTCTTGAGCGTGTGGTTCCCAGGCCAGCAGCGATGGCACTCTGGGAACTTGGCAATGTAAATTCTCAGTCTCCACCCCAGAAGCGCTGAGTCATAAACCCTGGGGCCGCGGGCCTAGCAATTCATGTTTACCAGCATGCTGAAGTTTTAGCCTCACTCTACCAAGGAAATCGTGGCTAAAAGGTGTGCTGACTGAGTTTAGGGAGAAGCAGTGACTGGCACATAGCGAGTGTTGAGTTGAAGACTGCTGGCAGAGTGTAGGAAACACAGAAGGGTTTAGGGTTTCCTGTGCCATTCGGTTTCTGTTTAAGGAAACTTTTTCCCCAGTGCAGTTTGATCTTCATGTCATCCGAACATCATTTGTAACCATGTTGTCATTTTCACCTTTTATTATTCTGATCATTTAAAATGTTTACATCATCTGGATAGGGAATAAAATATGTATTTTTATAACAGTATTTGAAGTCTTTGGAAAATATAAAATATCAGAATTATTGAACAGCTTCGTGGGGAACTACTAGGTAAATGTATGTACAGAGTACATATTTTAAAAGAGTTTCATATCCTCTCATCAAGTCCTAGGTAAATATCTTTTAGAGACTGAAGTTTTAAAACTAAAATTTAGTCTTATACCTTAAAAGTGGGATGTGTTCCTGCAAGAGTTTCCTTTACTTATTTGATAAAATGCAGTTATTTTGGCATTTTTAAAGATCCCACCCTATCAGCATTGAACTATAGTTTTATTTCTCCTGTACTTTTAGACGAGGTAGTCTCTAGCTGAATTGGAGATGTCGATCTGGGGCTTCCCTTGGGCCGGGTGTTATTAGGTGGGCATGCTGATGGTGAAAGGCTTTGCTTGTAGTCTTTGCTCACTGAGCTGCCCTATACCTAACATGAAAAAGTTATAGTGCTTGCGTAAGTGACCTCTGATTCTCTGTTACAGACAATTCAAGGAGAAAAAAGAAGAACCCATGATTGTACTATGGCCGTGCAGTTAAGCTATAAGTTTAAAATATGTCCTCTCCTTCCTGGAAAAATGAACTCATTTTTTACCTGATCTGGTTTTATGTTAACTCTATGCACTTAGCATGTTCCATAGAGCAGTCTGGTCATTGTTGTAGGTGTGTTGTAATCTTTATTTCTAGGGGAGGATATACTTAAGATTTTTCTGGGGCTTGTTATGGAGGAACTTTAGGGTAACATACATAATAAAGTCTTAAGATAATTAAGACTTCTGCCATGGCAGCATGAGATTTTTCTCAAACTTGTGAAGTGAAATATATGGCTGCTGTGTATGAAGATGCATTTAAAACCATCTGAAACTAAATACCCAGCCAAGGTTCATCAGATGTTAGGAATCTGTTAATATTTTCTTCAACAACATTCAAGGGGCTGGAAGAGGGGAAGGAATTGGGACAGTCCTTCAGTTATTGTGTCAAGAGTTGACCTGTATTTTTAGTGACGTATGCTTTATTTCTTCTAAAAGAAAAGCTATTTTTTCCCTTGAACTCATAGTACTGTAGAAAAATCATATTGATTCTGTAACATTATTCTTATTTCACAGATGAAGAATGCTAGTGTCAGAAGTAAAAACTGAACTGCTTTTGTCCTTGGGTTCGGAGAGTTCAGGGCTTTCCCAGCCCGAATATGCCTAGGAATCAGGAATTCAGTGCAGGGGTTTTGAGGATTTATGGCTTCTCAGTTATGACTGTTTTTCTTACACGTACATTTATTTATAGAGCAGTTTAAATATGTGTTTGGTATTAGCAAAGAGGTGTCTCCACTCTCCCTGCCTCACATCATTTCCTATACATTAAGCCCTACATTTGTCTGTTCTGCGTAGCCATCTTTCTCACTTGCCATGGGCAGAATTTTGCAAGGTTGCAGAGTGAGACCTGTCAGCTGACACTTGCTCACATGAGAGCCATTAAGAGGGTGGTGTGGCCAATGTCAGAACAACCTTGCAGCTGAAGGCAAGCCACTGGGTTTGCTCTGAGTGGTATGAATAGGTCTTGTGACCCATTACATGACTACCACATAATTTCTAACAGCGGAGCTCAGGTGGAGTGAGTCACTCCAAGCTGCTCAGCCTGTTGAGTGCTTTCTTTTGCGAACAGAAGCACAAGCTTAGGAACAAAAATAGGAAGTGGGATTTGGACTTGTCCGCTTATAATGGGTTTGTTGAGAGCATGTTTTATAACGTGATGGATGCATCTGACTTCCTGAATCATTGGTGGTCTTAATTTACATAGCAAATGAATGTTCCTTTTTTGTTTTCTTAAGAAAAAACTTTTGAAAGAGAAAACTCATAGGCTGCTGTCAAGTAACTTGTCTCAACCTACTGTATGGGGATTGCAATGATCATTTAGGGCAGCTGGTCACTGCGGAATATCCCTCAAACAACGAAGGCTCTTCAACACTTGCGTCCAAGTCCATGTTGATAGCCAGCATAAACCAGAAGAAGGTTAAACCGCTCAGGAGATGTGTGGCGGCACAGCCAAGAGCTCAAACCGGCCAGGGGCCCGGCCGAGTTCAGCCAGCTGTGTGAGTGATACAGTTTCTGGTGCTGGGAGGACTTACAAGACACTTTTATGCACAAAGATTCGAAAACGTGCCAGGGTAGGAAGGGGCACTGATGACACGGAACTCGACAACAGGTTTGAAATTTTAGTTCTCTTTCAAAATCTAAGTGAAATTTTTATTTAATTCACTGTGTACCAAGCAGATGAAGTTGTATTGATCTGAAAGTTATTTTGTTTCAAGATTGTTTCTCAGTGGGAGACCTGGCATGGTTGGTGGGTGTGCAGAAACAAGTTGTTCTCTTTGTAGACAAGATGTAGGCATGGGTATTTTTCTTGTGACTATTTCCATTACCCATCTGCTTTCTTCTTAACTTTTCATTACCTCTGCTGGAGCCACCTTACAACCTTGTCCTGTGTTGCAGCTTGAACTATACTGTTCACAGTGATTAGCTAGAAAGAGTTGCAGACCTGAAGTCCCGCCACGGTTGATACACGGGCACAAGAGTGGGAATTCTCCCTTCTTGTGTGAATGGTGGATGGACGGTTGCACTTTTGCAGTGGAAAACATGGTGAGCCCAGTCTTCCTCATATGGGAAATCCTCTTCACAGGAAGGATGGTGTTTTGATGAGCTATTTTAATAATAGCACTTATCTAAAAAGAATAACATACTTGCTGTACTCTTTTAGGTTGAATATTTCATTCATTTTAGAAGAATTCATTAATTTTACTGGTAGTTACTCTTAATTTAAACATTTTTTGTAAAGAATTTTATTGCCTATCAGTGACAAGGAAAAAATCCTTTGAGAATTATATATATTTCATTCCAAAATATTATATAGACAGACAGATAGTAAAGAAAGCTATAAACCTATTTCTTGGTTGGCTTCAAATATAGCTTCAGGATATAGTTTCTGTCATATAAAAATCTTTGTTTTTCTTTGGTACAAAATTAATAAAGTGGTGTATATTCCACTCCAGTATAAGAACCCAGTAGTTTGGAGAGTTAGGGAGAAGTATGGAAATCATTTTACGGGTGTTGGGTCACATGCTGTCCACTCAATTAAAGAGATAAACTTGTAGAGGAAGAGGTAATGAATGATGTGGTATATTAAAAAATATATTTGAGTGTCTAGATAAGAACTTCACTTTTATACTATCTATTTTTATCTGTTTCTTATCAAGAAAGGACAGCTGAGTGAAAGGAAAGAGCAATGGATTGACACTCAGTTTATCTGGATCTTGGTCCATGTTCTGATCTCCATCCCCCAGCTCTGCTGCCCCAGAGCTTCGTAGCACTGGGCGAGTCTCCTGGCTTTTATGGGTCTCACTCTCAACTGATAAGCATGTAGTTGGTTCAGGTTATTTAAAAAATTCTTTCCTCCTCTGAGAGTCTAACATGCAGCATCAGGACCTTCTGTACTCCCTATTTTTGTTTTTCATGCAATTCTAGATTCTCCAAATGGGTATTTGAGGGAGAGGGGCTGGCATCCACATAAGAGTATGCAGGGCCATCCCAATTATTTTAAAAACGCAGTTTTTGGTATGTACTTCTGCTTCTCACTTTCAGTTAATTTGCTATTCTTTGGTGGCTTTTAATCATTTTCATTTAAACAACACTTTAAACTTAACAAAGTATGTTCATATCTACTATTTCCTTACCTTATTTGAACTTTTTTAGGTTTACTTCTCTAATGCTTACATTTTTTAAGAATTCTGTACAGTGATGACATATACTCGTCAATTAATTGGAATTCATATACAGTAAGATCAGTTATCTTGGTAGACCTCCCACTTTCTCTTCCCCTTCCGACAATCTTGAAATCGTTTTCTGTACTTGCAGTGTTGTGTTTGGTTTCCTGCATTTCCTTATGACTTGGGCCAGTCTTGAGGGTATAGTGAATTATTGACAGGAGCTTGCACTGTAAGGCTCTGGCTCCAGAGTGCTCACGAGTTACCTGTTTGTCTAAGTCAGGTGGCAGTCAGTTAGGTGTGACTTCCAACCCCTTTGATCTTCGGTATCTTACATCAACAGTCTCAAGTGGTTGTCTTAGCTGAGTGCACTGATAAGTATATTTTCAGTTCGCAGTTTGGAATCTCGTAGGTGGTGGGCTGACTTAGAAAGGAGATTTTCGACTGCGCTGGTGGTGGGCCTCACTAGCCCTGCTTTGTTCAGCGGTTAACTGTGGTTTTTTCCCCCCCCTCTTAATGATTTTCCAATTATTCAAAGGTGAAGAGGAAGATTCCACAAGTACAGTGGAGTCATGTTGGTTGGATACGTAATAGTTAGCCACAGTGTAAAACTGACACAGTTCAGTGCAGAAAGAAACATTTTAATCTCCCCAGTTATGGTTCATGTGGAATGAAACATTCCAGCAAAGAAGTTTGTCCTCTATATCTTTACTTCCCATCTCCTTAATCTCTAGTATGACAGATGTGGGGGTTGAGTTTATTTCACAAAATAACAGAATCAACAAAAACCTAAAGAATTTGGTGAAGCATCTTAATGATTTGTCAATAAAAAATTCCTTGCTAACACTCAATTGAGATCTCATAACTCTGAAATCTGATATTGTATAGCCTTCAAATAACTACTTCCAATTTTCTTTCGTAAACTATCAACTATAGCAAAGCTACTAACACCTTGATTTTTTCAAACTTTCCCCCAAAATTAGATGAATACACAGGACTGTTTATATGAGGAATGTGTGAGTACTTGCCAAGCTTATCTGTGATCATTGTTTCTTTAATGGCAAGACAAAATTTGGCAGCCTTTGCCTTAAAAAAGTATACCCTACGGACAGTGAAGAGGAACTGAAACAAAGCACTTCAGAGTTAATTGTGCTTTAAGTTTCATATCTTGAAATTTGGATTCAGAAAAAATTCTTTATACTGCTTTGACCACCAGAATGGAGGGAACAGGAGAATGAATGAATTAATTAATCCAACTTATCTACATTTGGGATAAATGAATTCTACCAAAAAAAAAAAAAAGTAGATTGTGGTAGTTGCTTAACAAGAAAATAAGTATGGAAACTAGGATCTGTTTTCTCCTAGTGAACTGAACATGATTTTACTACCTTTATTTGTTACTACAAAGTTAGGATTACTGACTAGGAAATACAAAAATAGCCACAGGTTTAGAGAGAGATGTACTAAGGCAGCAGATTTTAGTAAAGGGCTGTTAAAAGAAAATCTAATGCAGGTTGTAGAGGTGGGGAGAGTGTTTCTCACTGTGTTCTTCACTTAGAAACACTGTGTGAAAACCATTCTCCTTTGATACTACTTAGAAAATGTAGCTGTTGGACACCTTGAATGAAGTGGGTAGAGAGAGAAAACAACCCCTGGTCAGCTGATGGTCTTGTGCTTCATAACAAGCTTCACAGGGAGTTTGTAAATTGCTGGGTGTGACTCTTTCAGGTGCATGTGAGTGTTGCTGTCATAAGTCCTTCTACCCTTTCTGCATTCCTTCCCTTTTCACTGATTTTAGGGACCATGAGGAATTTTCTTTGACCAGTTAAAAAAGGTTATTTCTACCAGTTGATGGTTGGGATTTAGATATGTAATTTGAGAATGACTGAGTGAACGAATGAAGGAGTGCAGTGGTAACTTAGTATTGTTGCAAAGTCATAGGGATTTAGGCTAAAAGAACATTTATGTTTTCCCTCTGAGGCCACGGCTCTAAATGAGAACGAATCAGAGCAGCCTTACTACAGTGATTTTGAAGGGAGTATGAACTTGCTTCATAGAAACTGACAACTGACATAAACTTTTGTCTGGGTCTTATTTTAAGTATTGATGACACAACAGGGTCAAGTCCTCGCTATTAGTCACCGTAACTAGTTGTTTCCAGAATGACAGTGTTCCAGACAGAAGACAAGGCTACTCCAGCCCTGGGGTCCACAGGCCCGTCAAAGCCTTTTGCCCCCAGGTTCCTGCTCTGCTGTGTGACCAGCTGGAATACCAGCTGGACCAGCCCCAGTTCCTGGTGCTCCTGGTGTGACTCCCGGGGCGAGTCAGGCTGTGGCTTAGCCTTACCCTTTTATTATCATAGTAACAAAGGCTGAATAACTGCTGAACAGTGAGGTAGCAAGCCCTGGTGGGAACTGGTGAGAGTAGTAATAACCTGTGACCCATCCAAGATTATAGTTAAACTCCCAGTCACAACTCATCAAAGGGAATCCAGCCTGTGGGCTCTAGAAACACCAAGGTTCCTGGCATCTTCTTTCCCCCTTTATGGGACCCAAGTTTATATGAAATGTTGGGTATCAGGTACCCTATCCATCCATGAGTGTTTATATATCAAAGGGTTTAATCCTTCTCATCAATTTAGAAAGTTAAAAAAAAACAAAACTATTCTCAGGTCTTTATAGAACAGATGTGAATTAAGAATCCTGTCTTCTCACTATGCCATTTCCTTTTACCTTTGTGTCTCACCCTGCCCAAAGGCCTAGAAAGAGAGAGGGAGGAGGGAGGGTGGGGAGGGAGGAAGGAAGGGAGAACTTAATTGAGCTAAGATAGGTTTTCCACTCGCTAATTTATTTTTTAAATTCAACTCTCACCAGTGGGACCCTATACCAGATATGGTAAAATCATCTTTGATGTAGGGATATAGTCTATCTTCATGATCTCATGATCTGAGGAGTCATCCCTGCCTTGAACTCATTGTGTCTTTGGAAACATTCCCTCATGTCTCTGTATTTGTCTTCTCTTCTTAAAAAAACCAAACACACAGAAGTGGTGGTGGATTGGGTCACTGATCCCCAAATATGCAAAGTGTGTTTAAAAATGTAGGTTCCTAAGCAGGAAGTGGATCAAATTCCAGGGGGTGGAACCTGTGAAGTTTTGTTGATTGAAAAAAACAGACAAACAAGCAAACAAACACAAAGAGCTTCTAGAGTAATTTTAATGAAAAGTTAAGTCTGGGAATCTCCAGATAGGTGATGTCTGAGGTCCCTCATAGCTCTAATATGATTGTCTGTTATTGACCAATGAGACCCAAAGATGTAGGAAAAATGTGAAGACCTTGGGTAATCAAGGGAATCAAAACTATCTCAGTGGTGTTAAGGTTGAGTTAATTTGAAGATCCGATTGGCTTTATTAAACCATTCCTGAGTCAGACAACAGCCCATCCAGCAGATAGAGAGGTGCCCAAAATGCTGTAGAATGTGGAAGGCTTTTATAGGCAGAAACTGGGCAGGACAAGAAAGCGAAAGAAAAGAGAGGATTGTTTCAGGCAGGGTTACCTTCCATTGGATGGGGGTTGTCTTGTTGCATTAGGAGAACTTCTTGTCAAAGCTATTGCCTTAGCTTCCTTTGTGGAGAGGGTGAAGAGGACCCAGGTGACAAGTCACTGGTACTGACCAGGAAATTCCAAACTGACCAATTAGGATTACATTCCTGGAGAAGGTTGAACTGCATTTAGGTCAGGTTTTAA
Source organism: Mormoops blainvillei (assembly GCA_004026545.1). NCBI lineage: Eukaryota > Metazoa > Chordata > Mammalia > Chiroptera > Mormoopidae > Mormoops > Mormoops blainvillei. The sequence goes on from PVJD01000133.1 coordinate 165,413, forward strand.
GTCTAGGTTTGGTGTCATGGGCTTTAGCACAAATGACCCCATGTTGGGCTTGTGGTTTTGTCTTTAACAGTGATAATCTTTTTCCATGTGAGGATGCAAGCCATGTGGTTATTTGAGGAAGTGTATTCTCAACAGAGGGAATGGCAAGTACAGAGATCCTAAGGCAGGAACATGCTTGGTATGCTCCTGTAGGGGAGGAAAAATCATTTTCCTTCTACCCTTCTAAACTCTAGCTGGTCAGATAATTCAAATGACATACAGGAGATTAACGGGAGAAAATGAAATTTAATACATGCATATGAGGAATTTGCATAAATGTGAAAATTACGGACATTTAGGGAGACTGAAGTGTGTATGTCATTCAGAATTAAGGCAGGGGAGGTAAGGCAGTTCCCAAGGAGATGAAAAGAGTCCGTGTTCTGTAAACAAATGCGTTGATCGTCTTGAAACAGTGGGACACAGAGAGGACTTTGGTCAGATGGGTTTTGCTAGGTTCTTCCCTGTCTGTCCCACCTACTTCATACTAAAATACAGTTGTCTGTGACGATAGCCCCCTTTCTGGAGAAAAGTCCTTCCGTTATGTAAATTCTTTTAGGCAGGGTGGAAAGTCAAAGGTTTTTCTGGAGTTTTTCATTTCTTAAAAATAACCAGCTTAAAATAATCAGTATCCCAAAGAGACGTACTTTGAGGAGACCAACTCTACTCCCCATCACCCTGAAAAGGAAAATGTTGCCTAAGGACAAAGATGATTTGGATTCAGGGTGTACACGGTCCTCTGTGGGAACATCAGTGATGCCGATGTGTGTTAGTTAACTGGACCATCACACTGTGATATGAGAGGGAGGTGGAGGTGGCCTGCCCCCAGATATCTCTCCAGTTGGCCCTTGCTTGATAACAAAAATGCCTGCTATGAGAGCCTCATCGCTTTGTGTTCAAGCCGTGTTCTCTCTAGGCAGTAACTGATACCTTAGTGGGGACTAAAAGAGAACTTGTTCCTCTGTCAGGGAGAACCAGATCACATGAGAGGATTGGGTGTGTTCTGTAGGGCGGTGTTGGGGACAGACCTTATTCTTCCCAGCTGGTGGCCAGGGCAGAGGGGATACTGCCTGTCATTTTGCTAAACAGGGACACAGACTTTCGATGGCTACATTCAAAGCTCAAATAACGTGTCCTTGGTTTTCATCTTCACATGGAATTCCCTAACAGACTACGACAGAGCAAAATGATCTTCGGAGAATGATCCTATCACAGGCTTTAAATCTAATGCTTGTTACTCAAAGTTCCTGTCTTTTAACTGACAATTAAAATATTTTTTTCCTTTGAAAAGACTTTTTAGAGCAGTTTTAGGTTCACAGCAAAACTGAGCAGGAAATGGAGTTCCTGTCTGCTCCCTGTCCCACATGCCCACAGCCTTCTCTGCTGTCAACAGCCACCCACGCCAGAGTGGTGCCTCTGTTACAACAGATGAACCTACACCGCCACGTCATAATCACCCCAAACCGTAGTTTGCATTAGGGTTCACCCTTGGTGTTGTATATTTTATGGCTTTTGACAAATGTATACAATGTATCCATCGATGTAGTGAACGTAGTGTCGTACAGAGTAGTTTGCCCTAAAAATCCTCTGTGCTCTGCCTGTTCAACTTCCCCTAGCCCTAGGGAACCACTCATCTCTTTACTGTCTCCATAGTTTGGCCTTTTATAGATGTCTTTTGGTTAGAAGCATATAGTATATAGCCTTTTCCAATTGGCTTCTTTCACTTAGTAATATGCATTAAAGGTTCCTACATGTTTTTTCATGGCCTGATAACTAATTTCTTTTTGGCACCAAATAATATTCCATTGTCTGGATGTAGCACAATTTATTTATTTGTTTACCTATTGAAGCATATCTTGGTTGCTTCCAAACTTTGGCAGTTATGAATAAAGCTGCCGTATTCCTGTGCAGGTCTTTATGTGGACATAGGTTTTATACTTCTTTGGATAAATATCAAGGACTGTGATTGCTGGATCATAAGGCAAGAGTTTGTTCAGTCTTTTAAGAAACTGCCAAACTTCTCACCAGCAATGAATGATACTTTCTGTTAGTCCACGTCCTTGTCATCATTTGCATTTGTCAGTGTTCTGAATTTTGGCCATCCTAATAGGTCTGTAGTGGTATCTCACTGTTGTTTTAATTTATGTGTCTGTAATGATGTCCGATGTGGAGCATCCTTTTATATACTCATTTGCCATCTATGTATCTTTTTTTCTGAGTTGTCTGTTCAGACCTTTTTCCCATTTTAAAATTGGATTGTTCTTTTTCTTGTTGAGTTTTATGAGTTCTTTGTATATTTTGGTTACCAGTCCTTTATGCAGATATGTGTTTTGCAAATATTTTCACACAGTCCGTGCCTGTCTTCTCATTCTCTTGGTACTGTCTTTCACAGAGCAGGAGTTTTTTAATGAAGCCCAGCTAATCAATTCTTCTTTTCATTTCATGGCTGTGCCTTTGGTGTTGTCATTATCTAGATTTTTTTCCCCCTTGTGTTATCCTCTAGTTTTTATAGTTTTTCATTTTATATTTAGGTCTGTGATCCATTTCGAGTTAAGTTTTTGTGAAAAGTTTAAGGTCTGTGTCTGGATTCAAATTTTTGCATGTGGATGTCCAGTTCTTGCATCACCTTTGCTGAAAGACGATCATTTGACTGTGTGTATTTGAATCTGTTTCTGGGCTCTCTCTTCTTTTCTATTGATCTGTCCCTTCTTACCAGTACCACACTGTCATGATTACTGTAACTTTACAGTGAGTCGTGAAATTGGGTAGTTTCAGTCTTCCGACTTTGCTCTGCTCCTTCATTATTGTGTTGGCTGCTCTGAATCTGGTGCTTCTCCAAGTAAACTTTAGAATCGGTTTGCTGATATTCACAAAATAGCTTGCTGGGATTTCGATTGGGATTGCATCGAATCTACAGATCAAGTTGGGAAGAACTGACGTCTTGAGTCTGCCCTACCCATACATGTGGAGCATCTATTTATTTAATTCTTTAATTTATCAGAGTTTTAAAATTTTCCTCATATAGATATTGTACACATTTTGTTCAATTTCTGTGTGAGTATTTGGGGGGCACTGCTATTGGAAATGGTATTGTGTTTTTAATTTTAAATTCCACTTATTAATTGCTGGCATATATTTGAAAAATATTTTCCATGGATTTTTTAGAACATGACCGTAATCATGGCAGGCTAGCTACTTCCCCTTTTCTTTTTAAATGCCTCCATCTTTTTCTTAAATATTTTTTCTGACTGTCAAAATGATAGTTTTATTACGAAACATTTGGAAAATGTAAGCAAATATAAAATACAAAAACCCAAATCACCCATAATGCTGTCACACAGATTTTACTACTATAAGCATTTTTATTTCCTTGAAGTTCATTCTTGATATGGATGTAAGCTACATTGTGTTAACTGAAGCGTATTGTATATTAAGCTATATAATCTTTTTTACTCAGTATGGTCCCATAGCATTTCCCCATGTTCTTAAAATGTTTTGGAGAACAGTTTGTAAAATCTTATTAAATGGCCTAAAAAACATAGAGTATGTTCTGCAAATGGATATTCAGATTTCCAGTTACAATGCAGAGAGACCCTATTTTTGTTCAAATTCCTGGCAGTTTTCTTGGTAGGGAATTTTCCTTGTAGGAAATTTGAAGGAAACCCATTTTATTTCCCCAGCAGAATTTGAAAATTGAGTGAGTGAAACTGGATAGGTAGATGGAAAGTAAAATATCTGTGTTTGGAAAATTGCTAGCATGCGTAACAACAATGGTCTGCCAGATAATAAACCTTAAAATGAGACTAGTTTGTCCACCTGCCTCGAGCAGCCTGACACGCGTGGCCTTTGCACATAGGACCTCGCCACCGTGAGACTCGAGGCTGAGGAGCTGACAATCCTCTCAGTGTGTGTGTGTTCTGCAGGCAGGTAGATGCCCACAAACAGAGGGAAGCTCACCGTACGAAATTCAACCTTCTCCCGCTGGGAAGGAGCACATGGAGGCGAGGGCAGCCGGGGGTGCTCCGCTCTTCAGGGTTGTGCCTCTATTTGTAGGGAACCTGAAGCAGAGGTAAGGAGGCCCTCAACTCTTTTGTAGGCTAAATCATCTTCTAAAGGATATGAACATGAGCAGAATTTTTTTAGCATTTCAGAAAACGTGTTATCTATATATCTTCGAAGATAACACATTCACTTGGTTTGACAATAACAAATTCACTAAAATATATATGCATATATTTGAAATGAATTGCTCCCACCTCTTTATTCTTCCCCATCCCCTTTAAGTAATCGATTTTATCAGTTTCTTAAAATTCTTTTTACATTAATTTTGTGCAGGAATAAGCAAATAGAAATATGTATTCCTTTTTTCCTTTTTATACAGAAAGTAGCATGTTCTACGCAAGAATCTACTCTTTACTGTTTGGGCTTTTCAGTGTAATCTGGAGAATTTATGGGTCTTGCTCTCATTCTGACACACACTCTCCAACAGCTACTTGGTATTTTGTTGTGCAAATGTAGCATAAGTAATTTAGTTTGCCCCTATTAATATCCTTTCCAGTGATTCCAGTCTTCTGCTCTTATCAGACATGCTACAATCACACGTTTTTTTAAAAAATCTGTCAAGTTCCAGAAGTGGGATTGGTGGTTCCAGTGTTAAAAATACTTCATTTTTAATTTACTTATAATTCTGATACCTATGACAACTTAACCTCCCTATATGTGACCATACCATGTTGTGCCTCTGCCTGTATTTCTCTCATGTGGGATGCCTAACTTCTGAATTTTTGCCGTCCTAATAGGTGTATGAATTTAAATTGCTCTTCTCTTTCTAAGAGTGAGGTTTGGCATTTTTTCATGTGTTTAAAGACCATTTTACCCCTCCCCCTGTGAACTATCTGGATCCATTGCCCACTTTTCCATAGGTTTGCCAGTCTTTTTCTTTATTGATTCCTGATTGCTCTTTATATATTAAGGAGATTAATTCTTTGTAATATGAGCTGCTAATTTTTGGTGAACTTTTTAAAAAGGCTTTGATAACTGTTTTTCTTTTTCTTTTTTAACACATTGTGGTTATACTGTATACATAGTTTAGTGCTCTGCTTTTCAGTCTTAACATGCTGTCACCAGAATTTTTGTTTTTCAAATGTGGCATGTTTTTGCTCCTCCGAAGGAAATGCATGGGGAGGTCCTGGAACATAGCTGTTACCCTGAGTTGTTTTTTACTGATGTTAAGGTGATAGTGTAGCGGAGTTGGAAGGGCACAGCATTTGAAGTCAGGAGACATTGGTTTGGGTCCTGACTTTGCCACTTAATGGTTATAACCTTGTTAAAGTTTCCTAACTTCTGTGTAAAACGGATTATATAATACAGGCTTTCACAGGACATTTGTGAAGGTCAGCTCAGGTGAACTTTGTAAAAGTGTTTGGCAAACTCTAAAATGTTAGGCAATTACTTATGTGTGTACTGTGCAGCTCTGATCACACTGTCTTCCCTTTCCTGCAGTCAAACATCAGACCCTCTGGAACTAGTGTCTCTAGGCTCTGTGAGATTATACTGTAAAAAAGGCAGCTACTTAACATGATAGAAATCAATCTGATACAATAATAGAACAGCAATAACAAACTCAAAGCCATAAACAGGTTTACTAAATGAGAAGAGGAATTCCTTTTTTAGATTTTGTCCTGTCCCTGGGGGAGGCAAGGAATGAAGAAGGACAGGAAAATGTGGTTATATGCATGCTGAGAAGAAAGCTCAATAAACGTCATTGTCTAAGGCCACACTACATATTTGAAACTGAATCTGAATTCTTTGAATTCATTAAGGTGGTTCCCCTGTAGGAGTTCACCCACTGCCACATGCTTCAGCTACCAAGAAGCCTCTTAAAGCAAACAATAATTAAGGTTGTCTTAAGGCAATAATAGAATCCTGGGGTGAGAAAAATAGGGTGTACCTGTTGTATTCCTGTTTCATGATTTATTTTTAATTTTTTAATTTAAGTTTTATTATATATTTTTAAATATTTTAATTTTAATAAGAAATAGGACAGCCAAATGGTTAAACATCAAAAGATACAAAGTTTAAGCGAGTACTTTCACTGACTTATGTGCGCCTAGCTCTTTGTTAATCACTTTGGGTTTGATCCTCAAGAGGACACTTAGGAGGTAGGCACTGTTACCCATGTTTTGCAGATGAGGATACTAAGGAACAAAGAGTTTGGGTAACTTGCCAAAGTCATATAGCTAGGAAGAGGCAGAACCAAAGACTTGAACCCAGGCTGCCTGGCTCCAGAGTCTATACTCTTTCTCATTGTGCTGTTCTGACAGATATTTAGTAAACAGTGTAGGGAAAGCCTTTCCCTGTACTGTGTAAAGCATATACATTGAAGTCTGCTTATTTCTCTTCCTCAACAACTTAGATTTCTACTCCAGACACAACCAGTGTTACCAATTCGTTATACTATAGATCTTTCTAGAGACACTGTACACATATATAATAAAAGCCAGAGTTTTCCCCATTTTCCCTTTTTAAAAATATATGTGGTAGCATTCTAACACAATGTTTTGTGTTTCTTTAGTTAAAATTATGTCTTAGAGCTTATGTAAGGCGCTTCCTCATTTGTTATTGTGCCAGTATAGCACTGTGCCGTGTGGACGTACCATAAGTTAACCATCCCGTGGTGGTTTCCAGTCCTTCGCTTTTCCAGACAGTGCTGTAGTGGTTACCTTTTGAACGTAATTATTTTGGACCTCTCTCTCTTTTTTCTTTTGACCTCACCTGTGCCCCACCACTTCTCCATGTGCTCATCTGTACCCATCTCTTTTAGAGATATTTTACAACCAAAGATAAATAGAGTTTCTATTTATTTTGGCTTTTGCATTTTGCAAACAAAAGCCCTTACAAAGAGAATCATGCTTTTGACCTCTGAAAACCTCTGGGAAAATAGAATTACTACCTTATTTGCGCACAATATAAATGGACCTAGAATGAATATATATATATATACAAAGCAATGTCGTAAATATTTAGTTTGAAATTCATTCATCATCTGTTATTAGTACACACTATCCTGGTGGAGAGGATGGGAAAACCTACATTCAAGAGAAGATGAAATCATGTTGATGCAAGTTAGCTTTCAGCAGAACCATTATACAAGTCAGTAATCCTGGCATATAGTAATGAATGCTGACTATTTGGGTTGTGCAAACAACAGTATGAAAGAATTAGCTCGGTGAATATTCAGTAATGCACACATGAAGATGAACAGCAAAGCTCTTTTTTTTTTAGGGGTTGTACAGGTAGTTACTAGTTTATAACTAGCAGAAAAGAATGAGTAGTGCTCTTTTAAGAATTAAAGGAATCACTTTGGAAAATATGGGTCATATTTAAAGATTCTGTGAACTTTTAAAGAGGAGAAAGGGAAGAGGCTATTAATAATACGATCATAACAACAAAACCCAGGAAAGCTAGCCAGGGCCTGAACCTTGATTGGCACAATGACCACCCACTCAGTGTCCCTCTTGCCTCAAAAGAACTTGCACTTTTCCTCTTCAAATTTTGTTAGCGTCTTCTGAAAGTTTTATCAGTTGGAGATGTGTTTATATTAAGAAGTGTGCTTATTAAGGTATAAAGTACATCTAGAAGGGTTAAAGGTATGCCATGTAGTAATGTTGATTAATTTATTAAGAATGCTTTCCTCTCAGTACCTGGATCATTTATTCTAAATTATACTGTGCACACTTAATAGATAATTTGGGATTACAGTGTGTTAGAGTTGGAAGGATGAGACCTTGAGGAGTCATTTCAGTCCCAACCCGTTGTTTTATAGAAGAAACGTACTCAGAGGCGAAGGAGTGTCACCAGGATTAGACTACCAATCCTACCTGCAACCCAGGCATTCTGACATCGAGTGCAGGGCTCTGCTGTTTCTCTGACACCAAGGTGGCGCTGGGGTGGCGGGGTGTGGGTGGTGGTGCATGAGTGTAACACACAAACTCGACCCATTTCAGAGTTTTACCTGATGTGATCCCGAACTCAGGAAAGAAGGGATTCCGTCTTCTCCTTTTCTGCGCGTCAGAGTTCCCTGTTCACAGCAGCCACGCCTCAGTCTGTGTTGTGACTCACGTTATAGTATTTTGTCATTGCTACGTGAAAACATTATCTGTAAAGACATGTGGTTTGGGCATGTGACCCTCACAGTCATACATAACATTGTTTCACTGGTGGAGAAATAGACTCTGGGTTATAACCTACGTATGCATAAACTTTGACAATCTTCATTAGGGATTGGCTTATATTGGGAAAATGTAGGGGACCTGAGTGTTACTTTTCAGTCTTGACCTTCCCTCAGACATAGTAAGCATTGTATTGGTCAGCAATCTCTTATCCTACAATTCCAAAATCCTGAAATTTCTCAAAATATTTTTGGAACTGACATGAACTCATGAGAGACTATTTATAGTCTATCTAGTCCACTTAGGATAAAAATATATAACTTGGGCTGATAAATATTAATTTATTTGATATGGGGTTTGACCACGCTTCGGACCCTGTAGGAAGCATAACATAATATGTGGTATAAGCTACTTTCTGTAATCTATAGAATTCTGGAACGCCTGGCCCCTAGGACCTCAGTTAAAGGATTCTATATCTGGACTTACCTTCGAGTTATGCTTTGCAATTTTAAAAGTGCTTTCATACTTGTTCTCTGTTTTTCCTGACAACCTTGTGAGATAGGCAAGGCAGGCACATTTCAGGAGTGCAGAGCCCTGGGGTGAGCTGAAAGTGGCAGAGCTAGAGTTAGCAGCCGTATTTAGCCTGGTGAGTACAGATCTGTGTCCCAAACATCGTGTCCTCTCGGATTCTCACTCCTCCCCCGCTGTGTGGGCTTGACCTTTTTATCCTTTAATTCCCCTATAAGGCATATAGACATTTATCTCTGTACCTGTAACAGTATAGTTTACTTATTTATTTATGGGTTGGCCTTCTCATATCAGATTGTAAGCATTTTGAGGTAGGAACTGGATCTAGTTAACTTCTAGTCCTGGTATCTGTCATGGTCTCTGGGTCAAACCAGGTGTTAAAAGTGTGTGTGGAAGGAATGAACGCAGGAGTGTACTTCTGGACTCATATTACAGGGAGCGTTCTTTCCATGACATGCTGCCAATCAGGGACTTCTTATTTAATCCTACACGTTTCTCTTACAAAAGGAATAAAGGATCTATATGTCTCCTACTTTCTCGAAGGCAGAAGAAGTTACAGCCAGCATTTAATATAAATTTCTTTTATAAAATAGAGGAATACACACAATTGGAATCAATGTAGCTTTAATTTTATTTTATTTTTCAGACATTTAGAAATTATATCTTTAGGTTAGCATTATGTATTAAAGCTTCTGATGAGAATTGGCACCTCTAAGTGCCTTTTTACTATACTCTTGACCTCCGGACAGCAATTCAGTGGTGGATCTTTTTGTAGCTCCTCTCAAACTACACCAGGTGATATATGCGGCTAAGGCTGTGTCAGGACGAAGCAGGGGAAGAGGAAAGCCAACTAATTTGCAAATTCCTTTTTTTGTTAGCCATCCTCTGAGAATACTAACTTAGGCAAAAAAAAGAAGAAGAAGAATTTCAAGTTTGTTACTGCCATCTATTTACATAATTTTTTGGCTAAAATAAATAGCTTGTTAATTGATGAGAAATAATGTACATTTGCACTCACTGGATGAGCTCTGGTTACCATCTTGAGCACAGTCTTCCCTTTTGATCCACCCTTAGTCTTCCTTCATTTTCTGGTGGCAGTCATTGGGGTCTCCTCGCTATTCTTGAGCAAACCTTTTGAGAGGGTTTCCATTTGTATTTAGACCCATTCCTTCCTTCCTCCCTTCTTCCCTTCCTTCCTTCCTCCCTCCCTCCCTCCCTAAGAGGAGCAGTGGGAGTTAGCAGAAAAGAGAACACAGAAAAGGGTTTAAGAGCGGCTGGAAAATATCCTTGTAAATACAGTAGGTGTCATAGGACCAGGAATTATGGTTGTTCGCTGCTTTATCCAGTGCCTAGAAGAATGTTTAGCACATGGTAGGCAGGTAGGAGCTACTTGTTAAATGGATGGTATCTGCCAGTTTTTGTTGTGATCAGTATTGTTGGTTTTATTTTTTGTTTTATTTACCTTTTCTTGGGTCATTTATATTTCCCCACCATACCTGACTCTAAACATTTACAGTCTTATATCACAAGACTCTTCATGTGAACTTATTTTTGACTATATAGGGTTGTTTCTTTGTAAGAGCAAGTAGGTAAACATTTTTGAAGTAGCCTTCTTTCATAGATCATGTTTCAATATGCTCATACTTGAGCCCACCTTTAGCTTGATTCCTGTAAAAGTTCAGGGGAGGAAACAACACTAGAACTGGTCTTGGAAGATGTAGCAAATCACTCAGCAACAAATCATACAACTACTGTTCTCATCCTTATTAGCCATCACTCCTTGAAACCCTGGGTACGTTGAGTCAGTACCACCTCTCGGTGTGCCATGAAAATGTTCTCTCAAACAGCTTTAGTTTTCTTTTAAAACGCAGGTGAGATCATGTCATTCCCTTTCGCAGAAAGTTCGAATGGCACACTAATAATGCTCGTGGAACAAACGTGCATTCCTTGGCATAGCATTCGAGGTCCTGTCCTCCGCAAGTAGTTCTAAGCTGTGCAGCCTCATTTCTTGTGTAATTCTTTTGCAGTTAGACATGTTCCAAATACCCAAGACTTCAACGTTGTACCCTTTCACTTTCTGTGTTTGTGCCATCTGCAGTGACTCTGTCCCCTGTTCATCATTACATGTCTAATCCTGCCCCTCCTTCATAAATAACTTCATTAGTTCAAATATTACTTTTTCCAGGAATTTTTTTCTGTTTTCTCTCTCATTCTCTATATTCTTGCTTTGCCCTCTTATTTTCCTGTAGTTATCTACATGATTGTGTCGTCTAGATTTTAAGTTCTTTGAGAATAGGGACTTAGACATTTTACTCATTGTATCCCCTGGAGTGCCAGAATTCCTTGGCTTTCCTTGGCTCGCAGAAGTATAAATCCAGTCTTTGTCTCTGTCAACACGTAACCATCTTACCTCTGTGTCTGTGTCCAGATTTTTCTCTCTCCCTATGAGGACACCAGTCATTGGACGAGGGCTGATCCTGATCTAATAGGACCTCATCTTAACTTGATTACATCTGTAAAGACACTGTTTCCAAACAAGGTCATATTCACAGATATCGGGAATTAGGAATTGAACGGATCTTCTGAGGGGACATAACTCCAGGATGTGGTTGTATATATTTTATAGATGATTCTGTTTTCTGTACTTAAAATCATTTTAACTCTTGCTTACCTTTCAGGTAAGTAATTTAAACTGTGGTCACTTGCTTCCTGACCTTGATGAAATAAAACCAGAAATAAGACCTGGCTTCACTTCCAACTAGGCAAATCTTAGCATCATAGAATTTTAAAATGAGGTAATTCTGATTATAAGAAATGTCTTTAAAAATAACCATATATTTTAAGGTGAAAGTTCAAGGCCTATTTTTCATACTTCTTTGAGTCAGACTGAGTCGCCCTCAGTAAAGCACCAGGGACTGTGGCTGATACTCATAGGAGCTGTTCAAGTAACTGTTGGTTGGGAGTTGAAGTGAATGTGAATATGAAGAGTATAAATGTAGCATGTGATTATGACTAACTCAAGACCTGTATATGGAGGATGGTAGGGAAAAGAGCGGGCAGTGTGCTGGGGATTGCCCTAGACGATGCCCTTTAATCTTCCCAGCCGGCCCTGCAGTGCTTCTTGCGGGATATTCCCAAGGCCAGAAAACCTGGGGGAGGCAAAGCTGAGATTTGATCTGGGCTCGTCTCATTTTGAAGTACTCATTTAATTTCCTTTTTCCTGCTTATATTTCCTCCACCAAATTACACAACTGTGATTTCCTCTGCTAATACTAATGATGGTAAATGTCAAAATTATAATTAGGTGTTAAACCAAAGACAGTGTCGATGTAGAAGGTGGATAGAGTTTTCCTCGTATTTTATAAAATATTTTGTAAGGTATTCGGGTCAAAGATTGGACAGTCTTGATACATATTCTTTTCTCTTTGGCATCTTTTATTTCCATCTTTTTAAAATTGAAGAAAAATATAAAATTTTTAATAAGGTGTTGTAATCATTATTAAATTTGAACTCTTCTAGATATCATCCTCAGTTTGATATTTGAGTTGGTGTTACCCCTCAAAAATAAAGATTGAACAACTTGCTTTGTAAATTATGCTATTTTGGCAAAGTGTAATCGTTGGGGCAAAATAGATTGAATAAGAAAATACAAGGTAATTAAATTTTTGGTGAGTTTTCACTTTTAAGAACTTCAGCTTGTGTACTGTTTTAATAATTTCAGAGGGTGTTTTTAGTTGTCCTGTGAGATTTTAAAATTTAGTAGTTTGGGGCACAGTTATCAGGACTTTCCAGTTTGAAATGACAGAAAGCTGACTCCAGGAATCGTGTTCCCTCAGGGACAGTTGGCTTCGATGGCCAGCAGGAACCTGCCTGATTCCATTGCTCACCTCCGCTTTCCTCCATGTTGACTCTGTTTTCAGGGAGGCTCTCACCTCATAATGGCAAAAAACAGGCACCAGCCGTTCCAGGGTTACCGTTTATCAGCAGAGCAGCTCAGTGTGGGGACTGGCTGTCGCAGCCTAGCTGGAGGGCGCACGGTTCTGTGCGGTCGCCAGGCTGGACCTCGGACTGCCTCTAGACAGAGCAGGAGAAAAATGATTTCCGTTGCCATGTTGTTGTGAAAATTAGGAGGAAGGATGCTGGACATGGTAGCTTAGGTAAGAGAAGGTACAACTAGAACTTTGATTTTGGTGCTGGGATTTAAGAAAACAGATCTGCTACCCTAAAAGAACACGTTCAGTATTAACTACCATTGCCCGAAAAAGGAAAGGACCAGTAATACAGTTTGTGATTGGGTCCTAGACACTATATCAATTAAAAAAAAAAAAGTAACATTACCAATTCTCTTAAGTAATTATTATCATTTTGGAACACTTCCTGTGCGTCGGCCTGTGTGTGAAGCGCTTTACACATTTCATTTAATTCCTATGGCAGCTGGGGTGGGCAGTAGTACTCCCGTTGTGCTGATGAAGACATGGTTACCCAGACTTGTCTCACTTCACTCTAGTCGTACTGTCTGTTAGTGTCTCAGTTCGCTTTGCTTTTGTCTTCCTACCTAACTGTCCATCCCCTATCCCTTCAGGACAGTCCCTTCTCTTCCAGCATTCTCAAAGCAGTTAGCATGCCTCTTGCTTCAGGCACCCGGGCACCTGTCCAGTCCACCACCAGATCTTATCTGTTCTGCCCCCCGAACATTCCTCCGGTATTTGTCCCCTTTTCTCCACCTCCATTGCTATTACTCTAGCCTTCACTATGAAGGGCCTGAACTCTTAATAAACTCTCTTTGGCCTTGCTGCTTCCAGTTTAAATCTGTGCCACCCCTGTTTTCCTTAGAGCAGTCGGATTGAACTTTTAAGAAGTATAGACCTGAGCTTATCAACCTTTGTTCGCCTTGGCTTCTCAGTGCACCTGGGACAGGATCCTGGCCCCTGCCAGCCTTCCCAACCCACCTTTCAAGCCCTCTTTCTCCCTCTGGCAAGTTTTCTTTTCTTTCTCAAACGCATCACTGTAATGTTTTACCACGGACCTCCCTCCTTCTTCCTATTGTGTTCTTCATTCTATACTATTTCTCTTTAATTCTTCTTAAAGTTTGTATAAATGTCACTCCCTTAATTCCTTGACTGTGTAGCTAAATTGGTTAGAGCATCTATATGCCTATGTGAGTTTGATCCCAGGTCAGTTCTGTCTTCAGCCACGGTACCTACAAGAATCAACCAGTGAATGCATAAATAACTGGAACAACAAATTGATGTTTCTCTCTCTCCCCATCCCCCTCCAATCAGTCAATGTCAATTCCTTAAATCATTTAGGGACTTCCCTACCCCTCTCCCCAACCCCTTAAATCTGAAAATATGAGACTCTTGTCACAACCTTTACTTTTTCTTTTTGCATTTGTGACAATCTGTAGTTATGCATTTATATATGATTATTAGCCCCTTGTTCCCCACTAAACCATGTACTTACTCCATGAGGGCAGGGACCAAGGCCGTTTAGTTAATTAACTGTTGAATCTTTAACATTGACCACAGTACCTGGCACACAGTAGGCACTCCCATATATGTTGAGTGGATGAACAGACTAATAACTGACTATGCCCAAAGCAATACCTTCTAAATGAGTGGCCTTTCTATAATTCTCACATTCTGATTTCATTTTTTATTCAGGACAAACCTATGTTTAGAGCAGTTTTGTCCCAATAGCTTTTGGTTTGCTTAGGAATAAGCCAGGCTTCTATTCAGATAGAATTGTTTTAACAATTCAGATACTGTACAGTGATGCACTTGGCTTTCAAAACTTCCCTATCAGAGCCAGCCATAACAGAGGAAAATACGAAATTTTAGGATATGTAATTCCTCCCAATTTGATGTGAACATGGGTGGGAGGGAGAAGAAGAGGGAAGCCACTCCTGACTTGCTCTGGGTAGCTCCCAGCCAGTGACACAAAAGCTCGAATACCCCCAGACTTCAGCTGTGCCATCCCCAGAACCCAGATATCCAAATTTAGTTTCCTCCACATGTCCTTAGAATTTCTGGCTACCACCTTTGCCCAAAGTGGCTTTGGAAAGAGATGCTTTCTCACCAGTGATTCATTATTTAAAGCAGTCTTCCCGACCTTTTTCTTGGACACTGGCAATATCCGTATGGCCCACTGGAGTCCACAGACAGGCTGTCTGCCTGGATTTGACGGGGTGGCTATCTCTGCATACCTGTGGCCTTCTGACATGCACACAGGCACATTGGTTGCGGAACTTTTTTTCGCCATGATTATTCCAAGTGTTACAGAGACCATAACTTCTTTCTTCCTTTTTAATCCATAGCTGGTCATGTTCGGAGTTTGACCTGAACGAGATTCGCCTGATAGTTTACCAGGACTGTGAAAGGCGAGGCAGACAAGTCTTGTTTGATTCTAAAGCTGTTCACAAGATTGAAGAGGTGGCAACTCAGGTATGAAATGCGGTTTTGCTTTCATCTTTTTTGTTTGTACTTTTAACCACCTGTCTGATCAATCATTTATTAATCATAATCGTCTCTGTGGGATATATTGTACACTACCATTGATAGTTCAGAAGAAATATAAGGAAAGCTTCCTGAACTGCCCCCTACCCCCACAGCTGCATTTGTATTCTTATTAATACACAGGTGAAACTTTTAGCAAGTCATGGTGACAGATGCTAAGTAGTATACTGTAAATATTACTAGAGGTGAGTTTGCTGGTGAGTTGCAATCTAGCAGGATTTCAATACCAAATATGTGCAGTGTAATGGGAAATCTGAGAATTCTGAAATTCACAACATATTAGCCTGAAGGGAAATTAATAGACGATTCTGTCTAGTATTTCTCATAGGCAGTGTCACAGAGCACTGGGTCAAACAGAATTATACAGCTTTCCTCAGTATAGGGCTTCAGTGTGCTAACAGACATTGTCATCTTCATTCCAAAGGGACTGTGTCTCAAACCTGTCTGTCTAAGGAAATTTTTGTTCCTTTTCTGAGTGGAAGACAGGGAGGTGGTGGTGGTGGTGTTGAGGGACAAGGCATGGGGGAATCTGGGGAGGGGGACAGTAAGGATGGAGCAGCTGTGATCCCTTCGAGCTACAGTGGGGAAGGTAAAGTGATGTGTCCAGGTGAGGAGCAGAGTCCGGTCCTCCCTGAGTCTTCTGGACATCAGTCCAGGGTACTTCTAAGTTGTCACTTTAGACCTTTCATTCTCTTTTCAATAGTTTTTCAGCTGTCTGCAAATTAAATAAATCCATTTGTATTCATTCTTTTCATGCTCAATAACTTGCTGCCTATACAGACCTAATTCTGGCAGTTTATAGCATGCGTAGCTAAGTAAAGGAGTGCTTTACATCACATTCTTTTATCTCATCAGGGCCCAGGAGCTGATTTCCTGCTTCTGATAAGGATCCTTTCTTCAGGAAGGGAAGTGTTTGGTGAAAGGTAGTTTAGCTGGGTGGATTCTGTGCTGCATTCAAGTGGAAGCCTGCCAGGTAGCTAATCATTACAGTAGTTGTTGGGCTTGTTAGGTAGGTTGGGGGTGGGGGGGGCGCTTGAAATCTCTCAGGTGATTCACCTATAAGCTTTATGCTAGATTTGTATCAAAGCTTCGGAGAACCAGTACTGGCACTAGACCCTTTGTCTGGTGGGCGGGATGTGGTTTCCCCTTGATTTCCAACTTCATTTCCAGTTTTCCTGAAGACCTAGTACAGATGGCTTAGTTGAGTGCCCCAGTGGTTTTAACAGATGGAGGGAAGAAAATCCTCACTGATTTTCAAAAAGCAAGCTGGAATCGTCAGTACATCAGAGCAGTGGTGACACTGGAGTCTGGAACATAAGTTTTCTTGGGAGCACTCATTTAACCAGAAACACAGTTAGGTCCAGGGAAGTTTGTA
Organism: Mormoops blainvillei; assembly: GCA_004026545.1. Lineage (NCBI taxonomy): Eukaryota > Metazoa > Chordata > Mammalia > Chiroptera > Mormoopidae > Mormoops > Mormoops blainvillei. The sequence goes on from PVJD01000133.1 coordinate 182,038, forward strand.
ACGTGCCCATGGCTACAGAAAGAGTTCAGTGGGTGCACTACGCACTGTACCAGGTGCCATCTCCAATTATAGACTGCTTAGAATGTGGTATCCCAGCCAAGGGGTCTAGCAGTCCGAGGCAGGTGTGGACCTTGTGTCCCTTTAGGTCCTCTGAGGAGCTGTGTTTATGGCTTAAGTGGTATTAAGTAACAGCTAGATCTGAAGAGGGTGTTGAGGGAGTGCCAGATACTCGGGGATCACCAAGCACAACTCTGAATGCCGTCACTGCTGGAGCGACTGGTATGGACCAGCACAGTTCATGTTTTCCTTACATTCTCTTCCCATTTTCAGCCCTCCACCCCCTTGGCAAGCACAGAATGTCATGAGTTTGTATCAAGCACATGACTGCAGGCATTTGCATTAGACCACCAGTGTGACTGTCACATTGGAGATTAGATAAGCTGCAGTTGCATTCATGGTTTTGCAAGCAAAAGCTGCACACAGAAAAGCAAATAAGACTTGGAGCAGCAACAGCTTATCCTAGAGGGCACAGGATGCTTCTGTAGGGGGTAATATATTTTGGTGTAGGAAGAAGGGAAAATTGAATTAAAGTGTATCTTTATGCCTTTATGTCATAAAATTAGCAGCGAACTCTGTTTAGGGAATGTATAGCAGATAACCTTCTATTGCCCCTAACCTTTAAAGGCCAGATTTCCATCACATGCTGTGTAATTTGCAGGAGCTCCTGTTTCAGAGTTTTGACTTCATCTTACACAGACTCAGCCTCATGATTTTTTTTCCGGTTACTTCTCAAGGAATTCTAAAAGAGGTGTGTCATTAAAAACACAAACCCAGTCTTTCCAAATTAATATTTTTGCCTTTCTTAGTTCCATTTGGTAAAAATTTGAATTCGAAGCAGTGCCTTTCTCATCAGTTTTATAAATTATGACTCTGTAGTACTCAAAATCCACTAATAACAAAAAATGAGCTTATTGATGATTTTAAAATATGCATTAGAAAATAAATAATAGTTGCATTATCTATTTATTTCAAGTATATTTTATTATGTTATTACAGTGGTCCCATTTTCCCCCTTTGCCCCCCTCCACCCCATACCCACCCTTCCCTCCAGCAGTCCCCTCCTTAGTTCATGTCTGTTGGTCATGCATATAAGTTCTTTGACTTTCTCCATTTCCTATACTATTCTTAACCTCCCCCGTCTATTCTGTACCTACTAATTATGCTTCTTAATCCCTGCACCTTTTCCCTTATTTTTCCCCTTCCCCTTCCCAGCTGATAACACTCCAGATGATCTCCATATCTATGATTCTGTGCCTATTCTGGTTGTTTGCTTTGTTTGTTTGTTTGTTTGTTTGTTTTTAGATTCAGTTGTTGATAGTTGTGAATTTGTTGCCTTTTTACCGTTCATAGATTTGCTCATCTTTTCATGAAATTAACATTTCATGTATTAATGGCTTGGAGATGATGAACTCCTTTAACTTTACCTGGTTTGGGAAGAACTTTATCTGCCCTTCCATCCTAAATGATAGCTTTCCTGAATAGAGTAATCTTGGTTGTAGATCCTTGCTTTTCATCACTTGAATACTTCTTGGCAGTCCTTTCTTGTCTGCAAAGTTTCTTTTGAGAAATCAGCTGATAGTCTTATAGATATTCCTTTGCAGGTAACTGTCTGCTTTTCTCTTGCTGCTTTTAAGATTCTCTCTTTATCTCTAACCTTTGGCATTTTAATTAAGTTGTGTCTCAGTGTGGTCCTCTTTGTGTCTAACTTGTTGGGGACTCTCTGTGCTTCCTGGACTTTCATGTCTATTTCCTTTGCCAAATTAGGGAAATTTTCTTTTGTTATTTTTTCAAATAAGTTGCCAATTTCTTGCTCTTCCTCTTCTTCTTCTGGCATCCCTATGATTCGGATGTTGGCCCTTTTTGGAGACATCCAGAGTCTTCTTAAACTCTCCTTGTTTCTTTGAATTCTTATCTCTCTTTTCTGTTCTGGTTACAAGTTTATTTCTTCCTTATGTTCCAAATTGTTGCTTTGAATCCCAGCTTCCTTCCCTTCACTGTTGGTGCCTTGTAGAGTTTCCTTTATTTCACTTAGTGTAACCTTCATTTCTTCCTTTATGTTGTTGCCATACTCTATGAGTTCTTCGAGCACCCTGATACCAGTGTTTTGAATTCTGCATCTGGTAGATCCGTTATCTCTGTTCCATTTAGTTCTTTTTCTGGGGTTTTGTTCTGTTCTTTCATGTGGGCCATATTTCTTTGTCACTTCAATTTGACAGCCTCCTATGTCTGTTTCTGTGTATTACGTAGAGCTGCTTTGACTCCCTGTCTTAGTAGCATGACCTATTGTCAAAAAGGCACCTGTAAACTGTGTGGGGCAGAGCCTTAGATGATTGCCAGGGTCAGGCAACCCACTTCACTGTTTTGTGGCTCTCTGTGGGGAAAGAGCTTGGAGAGGGGACTGTGCCACTGCCTGGATTCTGGAGGTTTACCCAGCACTTACCTCATTTCCAGTCACTTCACCCACTCCCCATATGTGACCGGCACCCTCCCAGCTGTTGCCCTGGTGTTGAATTCCAGAGTGGGTGGGTTGCCGTATGTTTTAAGGTCGTGCAGGCCCTTTAAGGTTTTCCTGAAAATCTGGCAGTTTCTTCTGCTGCCCCAACCCCAACTGGTGTTTACAGCCAGAAGTTATGGGGATTTATCTTCCCAGCACTGGAATCTTAGGCTGTGTGGTCTGGCCTGGGGCTGCGATCTCTCACTCCCAAGGAATCCCTCCAGATTTTTATCCACCACACGTGAATGTGGGACCACCTGTGCCCGTTCCACTGCCGCTGCTGCCTCTCCACACCTCCTTGCCTCTCCACCCGTCTCGGGGACTCTGCCCCTCCTACCCTTCTGGATGGCTGTGGGAATGTGGCTTCATTAACTCCTTGGTTGTCGGACTTCCATACAGCTCTCTTTTCTGACAGTCTGGGCATTATTTGTTTTGAGATTTAGTTGTAATTCTTTGTGTGGTTGAGCGAGGAGGTGAAGCATGTCTTCCTGCGCCTCCATCTTGACCTGAAGTAATAGTTGCATTATTTAAGGAGAATAAAATCTTAACACATAACTAACCACCTCTGTCCAGGACCCTTCTCCAGCATTTTCCCTCCCAAATGCTATAGACTCACAGGAACCACATTTTTGTCCTCAGTCAAAGAAAGAAGCCTCAGGTACAAGATAAGAGAATGTTTTAACAAAGGCATTCCCAGTGAGGAATGTGTTGAGGAAGCCTGATATATTTAGCAATATTTTACCTTTCCTCTCTCTCCTAACCCAGAAAACAGAGGACGTGCCTATTAAAATGTCAGCCAAGTGCTGTCAAGGAAGCGGCAGCGGCGGCAGCAGCAGCAGCATCTCCTTCCACAGTTCTTCTGGGGGGTCCTCCCAATATGCCAAGGAGCAGCTTCCCAAGTACCAGGTAACCACATCCCTGCCGTGTGGAACGCCCCCAGGGGCTGAAGTCATTTATCATAATTTCTCCACGGGGAATAATGCTTGTGGAGGATTCCATTCCAGGAATGAGAGAATCAGGGTTACATAATGTGCTCTCTTAAATGTTTCACATCAGTGCTGTCTTCACACGGTGGCCTTTATCTCTTGATAAAACCTGTAATCGAGCAGAGGTGATCTGGTGTAATATATACCGAATTAGGAGAAATACTGCAAATGAGGCAAACTTTGGTTTTGCTTCCTTTGTTACCAGAAGCAGATTAATAAACATCTATTTTCCAGCGTTGTCATAAGAACTCTAAGTATTCTGGGAATGCACATGGGCCTTCGAAGAAAATAGCACTTGCCTGTGAAGGAAGAAAACCTCATTTAGGAGAAGAAAGAAGGGGCAAGACCTAATTTGAGTGTGAAGGAAGGAGGACTGGGAGCGTTCTTTTACTCCGTGTGTGTGTGTGTGTGTGTGTGTGTGTGTGTGTGTATGGCAGTGGAGGCTAAGGATTACTGTTATTGAGAAATATACTGGATAACTAGATATAAAGAAAAATAGTTTTGTAAATACTGAATAGCAGAAGGCTGTTAATTGATGGAAGATACATCAATGTGGTTTTCTTTTTAGATCCATGTAGAACTTTGTCTGTCATGTTGCTGGAGAAGCAAAGCCAGGGAAATTGGCAGCAGACACAGGCCTATAGAGCTTTCCCTGTAGGCTTTATGCCATGCACTTGCCGTTTATTCCACAGTGCTCCTGGGTCTCAGAGCAGCCTGGTTAAAAAGGCATAGAGTGGACTGTCTAGCTAGTTGAGAATCACAGTCGGCATATGGACCTTAGAGCCCAGGAAAAAGCAGATTATAAAATGGAAGTCGTGGGTGGAAGTTATTAATAAAGAATGTGAAAACCAGGTGGTTTCTGTCTGCATGTAGTAAGAAGAGGTTAGTGTGAGCTATAACCAGGGAGGAGCCTAAACAAGACCAATGGATTTATGTTTCTCTTTCCTCTTCTGCAAACATGTACAGGTAGGTGTGTATATGTGTCTGTATGTGTAGTCGTGTGTATGTATGTATGCATATGTTTATTTAGAGTTTAAAAAAATTGAGAAGAGAGTGATAAGGATGATTCCCATATTTTTGCCTGGGTGGAACGTGTACCAGCAGAGAAGCTGGCTGGTGGGCTGGATCACAGAGAGATGGGTGTTTTGTGTTCATCAAGCTGCGCTGGGTTACATCTCTCCTGTTCATCACCAGCATTTAGAATGGGTGCTTAGAATCCTGTATCCAGTGCATTCATTCCTATATTGTAGTATGTTCATAATATTCAAATATAACATGTGAATGAGTGCATTGGATATACGATTCTAGAATTCAAGGAGAGGTTTGGGTCTAGAGCCAAAGATGGGGGAGGGGAGTGTTCCTGTGTAAAGACTAATCGAAATCATAAGAGAATGCAGAGGGCCCTCCAAGGAACAACCCTATTCAAGGGGTGATCTGGGGAAGAAGAGATTCAAAGGAGAGCTATTAAGAGCATCAAACACTGTGAGAGACATTTAAGAAAGCAAACTGGAAAGTGCCCACTGGAATTGACAGGGAGGCAGAGGTCATACCAGAGCAGTTTGACTAGTGGAGGCTGCAGTAGGTTAACAAGAGAATGAGAGTGGGCAAAGGGAGACTGGTGCAGTCCGCCCTTTTGGATGACAAGAGATGAGAAAAACTGATTAGAAGCTAGAGGGGTCAGATATTTTAAAAATAGCTTTGTAAAATTTCAGGGGTACCAAACCTTCTGTTGTTTTTGAGACCCTTGTAAACCTCATTTGCACCAATTAGCATTTTTGTTCAGCACTGTTTATTATTTGACTGAATAATGCTGAACCACGTTTCTTTTCAGGATATGTTCTTAGTACCAAGGGAAGAGTGACCCTGTTTCTCTCATAACTTAATCTTTCTATTTAGAGTTTATTGATGGAGATATTCAAAATATTTGTTTCTCATAACAAAACTAAAAATAAACAGATAAAACACTGGGATCCTTATGAAGATACTGTGTGTAAAGAAGAAATCATGAAATCATTTTGGAAGAAAAATAGGCCCATTACCATTAAGAGTGTAAAATGACCGATTGCATCTTTGAGAAATAATTACCCACTAAACTGAGGAGGGACCCAGAGATTAATGAACATTATTTTCTGTTGCATTGCACATCATGTGCCACATGCTGGCATTGATTTCGGTTTCTTTTGTGCGTGGCAGTACACAAGACCAGCTTCGGATGTCAACATGCTCGGGGAAATGATGTTTGGCTCTGTTGCAATGAGTTACAAGGGCTCCACCTTAAAGATACACTATATACGGTGAGTTTGGGCTTCTTCTTCCACTGGTTGTGAGAAGTGGAATGGTGATACTGACTCATTGATTCAAAGGTGCATTTCTTCTTTTTTCCCCCCAGCTCTCCTCCACAGCTGATGATTAGTAAAGTTTTCTCTGCTAGAATGGGCAGCTTCTGTGGGAGTACAAATAAGTAAGTGTGGGATTTTGTACACCACCTCCCCCCACCCCATCCCCCGTTTTTCTTAAGTGGCTATTTTCTGGAGAAAGTAATTCTCCATGGGCCATAATACCTTTTGAAGCGAGAAGCGGGATGAGTCCATGTTAACACGAGGATCTTAAAAGTGGCTGTTTTCCTGCACATAGTGCGTATGAAAGGCTTTTGATTTTCTCAGGTGACCTTAAAGACAAATGACCATTTCTGTGTATCTTTTGGGCCTCTCTGTCACCCGTGTGTTCTTGTTGCCATCACCAAGCTTCCATTCCCTAGAAAATGAACAGCGAAGGGGGAAAAGGGGAGGCCACGTTAATGAGTTTTTGGAGTTTCTCAATATGATTTTATCCTTTACAAAAACTTGCTTGTTAGTGTGTTTGTTTACATATTTAAGGAATGAAGTACACAGTTTTTCCAGGCCGCTGGGGACCTCTTTCGCAGGACAGGTTGTCCATGCTTCCCATCTAGCCAACTGTGATCCTTGGCTGGTCCTTGGGCCATACAGTATTTTGATTTTCACTTCTGAGTTTTTTCTTCCTCTACTTTTATACTTCTGTGTAAACTGAAAATCCTGAAATATCTAACGTATCTCTCATTCTGATACATTTGCTCATACATTTTGAATTTTGCAAACAGAAATTATTTATTTACTTTTAAAAAAATAAAATGAAACATTTCTTATTCTTTGGTAAGTTTGAAAGAAAGGTTAGTTATAAATTAAACAGGCATTCTTAGGCATCAAATGAAGGCTGTTATCCTGAGAAATTAGAAATAGATTTGGGTACCATTGAGTAAGCCTACCCACTCTTCAACAGTAGAACAAATTTACTTGTTTGAGCACTTAACACTGGACCATCATGGCTTAAGCCAGTACAAGAGTTGTTTCTTTCTTGTGAGAGAGTCTTTTTACCTAAACATGTACTCCAGTAACTCCCTGTAATAGAACATTGAGCTCAGATTTCACTAAAAATCATTTTGACTTCATTATTCTGTATTATTTTCAAAACCTTGATATTTATTTTACTTCTTATAAATACAGTAATTATTAAAATCTGCTTTCCTCACATTTGTGTGTATTAGTACTACTAAATTTTTAGATTTTGTGAACTCAGACTCCTATAGGAATCATATAAATTTCTGTTATATCCTCCTCCCCCCAAAAGTTGCTGAATTGCTCATTGATGAGTTCAAGTTGATTTCATTTTGAAGGTTTATGTAAAATTACATTTGAAATGAATAGTAACATCTTGGGTGTCAGTCACTAAAGCAAAATTTAGAAATGAATAACACTATCCTGGGTGTTAGTCACTGATCAAACTTTATAGCCTTTGTCCCATTATGTAATGTGAAACTGTTAGTAATGCATTATTTAGTTTTATAGGTTGGACTACCTCCAAAAAGCTTTTCTTTTCTTTTCCTCTAACAAATTTCCCTAAAGTTTAATTCCCTGTGGTAGATGTGAGGCTTTATTCATTTATAGAGAAAAGTCTGAGCAACGGATTAAGTTGTCTGTATTTGAGAGTCTGTTAGAAAACAGCTTTATTTGTCTCTTGACATTTTTCTCCTCTCTCTCCTTCCCCCTCCCTGGATTTAGCTTGCAAGACAGCTTTGAGTACATCAACCAAGATCCCAATTTGGGAAAACTGAACACAAATCAGAATAATTTGGGTCCTTGCCGTACTGGAAGTAATTTAGGTAAAATCAACCACATGAATGGGCTCTTTCTTTCTGAATACCACTGTTGTGGGTGTGTGTTTTGCTTTTTTTGAGTTTGTTGTGTTGTTTTGTTTTGTTTGCATTATCTTTAATCTGTGTTTATTTTTTTGTGCGTACTTTGTTCGCCCTCCTCTGTGTGTTTCTGCCCCCAGGTCTGCTGCAGGCATGCGGCAGCAGGCTGCTGCAGGGGGTGGCGGAAGGAGGACCTCTCCGGCTCACCCGCAGTGCTTCTTTCTTTGCAGGTTTGTGTGGAATGCTGAGTACAGTGTGACCCGCACACATAGCAATCAGTCCTGTGCAGGTTCTTAGCAAAAAATCCTTTTTGCTACCCCTCTGGAAATCCAAGGGGCTCTTGAGATATTAGTGTCAAATGCAGCCAAGTTCATGGTGTTTTGAAAATTCCACCAATGAACCTTTATTGTAAATGCCTTTGATAAACCCCAGGGTAAGCTGACTTTGGTCTGAAATGAGCCCTTAGTATTTCTAAGGGGATTATATTTTCTGCTTTTGTAGGCCTCTTCTGCTACTATGAATCTTTTCCCTTTGCCATGGTATGTTTTATCCATTTATTCACCTGCATCTGTATCTGCACAGAGTTTCCTCAGAAGCCACTCTAATAAGAGCATGGAAGACATCTCTCTCTCTCTCTCTCTCTCTCTCTCTCTCTCTCTCTCTTTCTCTCTCTCTCTCTCGCATTTAAGTAGTTTAAATGCAGTTTCCAGGCTCTTTACAGGTATAATCATCTTGGTCTCTGTGGGTAGGTCAAGCCTGAGATTTAATTGACCTTGCTAGCTAAGGCTGCTGAATGGCTGTTTTAGTTTGGCATGATTAACAAGTGTGGGGGCCTTGATTACTAACATTAAAGGTTGTGTTTACGGCAAATGGTATTCTGTTCTTTTCTGTAGCCTGAAATATGCCTAAGCACCGTAGTTAACTGACACCCTAATAAAACTGACACCCTCCTACCTACTTTAGAGTGAGGAGAACATGTTTATATACTCTCTTTAAAATTGTGAAAATAAACATGCTTCAAGAAATAGCTGGCAAGAATATTAATCAGGCAGGGCCCTGGGCTTAAAGTTTACTGTAGCAACATGTCATCTACCCTCTAGCTCAATAAGTATACAGTTTCAGTCAATCTGAAGCATTCCCAGAAGTCTGTAATTCTGTAGTGTTTTCTAAAATTCATGCCAGGACATGAGTTTTCCTAAGTAACTATGCAATAATACTGTGTATGGGTGTATGTGGAAAAGAAGTGGAGGAAGAAATATTTGAAAATGAATATAAGTGTTTTCTATCTTCCAAGAGAGTGGGTTACAAACTGAGAAACATTTTTTAAATTTATGAAATGGTTTTCAAGTATTTCTCTTCCCCGAGTTGCATGTAGTTGCTACTGAAACTGATTGTAAAGCCTTTCAAAAATACAGTGCTATTTAAATGCTACTAATAATGAGGAAAATGGCTAAAAGTATCTGCCTGAGAATGTTTGTTCATTGTATCATCTACATCAATAGTAGATCATTCAGTTTTTTAGAGATGAGCATCACTCAAAAAAGTTTATACGGCACTGTAGGATAGTGAAGGCGAGCAGTTACTTTATTTTGTTTTCTTCTTACTCTCGCTATCATCTTTTTGCATATTTTAATTTTAATTTCTAATTAATCTCCGTATAAATTTATGCCAATCATTGATAGAAGTAGTCTACTCTGCAGTGTAAAAATTATCGTTCTGATAGTAAAACAACTTTTTCCTTGAAGAACCTGATGATAACATGGTTTCCTTTTGCCTTTATCTTAGCACATAGCACTCCAGTTGACATGCCAAGCAGAGGGCAGAATGAAGACAGGGACAGTGGCATCGCTCGATCAGGTATTTGTTCTTCCTTTTATTGATTTAGCTAACAGAGTGAACTATCCATAATGGTCAGGTAGTTGGGAAAATAGAAGACAGACCTCATCTTCTGTTTTTTTCCCTCCATACTCTAAAACCTCACGTGTCTGAAGATACAGAATTTTGATGCTTAGTATCTAGTAGTAATTGTACAACATGGTCCAGTTTTTTTCTAATATCCAAACTAATATGAGACTAACGTATTCTGAGAAATTTCTTTTTAGAGGGGGGCTTCCTTGAACCCGTTGTGCTGGGAATTTGCCTGCTGAATATTGATTGAAATCAGGGGAAGGAACTTTCCTCTGATTTGTGGTAGTAAATTCACCCATGATTAAGGGAGGGCTTGCCAGCTGACTTGGTCGCCCTTTCCTCTGTCCTCAAGCCATGCCGTTCTTGATTTTACCTCAGGGACTCCTGCTCTCCTTACTTGAAACCTTGATCTTTTCTAATACTCCTTTTAAGATCTCTTGGTTTCTGCTTTAAGACATAATTCTGCTCTTGATATTTGATTTGTGGCTCCAGTTGAGGTAGAGTTTGTGCTGTAAAAGAAAAGGTAGGGAACCGATGATCTGGAATTTGAGGGCATGAAGATGTGTGGGGTTTTGCCTGATGAACAGACATTAAACATCCAGCCTCTACCTTGCCCTGAGGAGTGGGCATACCCTGCTGGTTTCACCAGTGATGACATGCCACCTTCACCAACCAGGCTAGCCAGTTGGTGCTCAGCTGTGCTAGGGCTGGGTCCAGGCCTCAGGGGCCTTTCCCCCTGACCTTTCAGTCATTCCTGTTTCCGGCTCTTGCCCTCCAAAGGAGCTTGAAGGAGTCCTTGTGTTCTCTCTGTGTAGTACTAGCATCCTGTACCATACGTGGTACAACCTTAGTCCCAAGTTATTAAGTATGATTTGTTACTGAGTCCCTCTGGTTTATGTGTATCACATAATGTAAAGTACATATAGCATTTTATTTATGGTTAAATAAAAATAGTTGAGTCATTTTGGTCTACTTAAACTATTTGGAATTTTTCTGCATGGGAGATTTGTCTATTCCCTTACTCATTCATTCATTCATTCAGTTGTTCAGTCAGTCAGTCAGTCAGTCATTTATATCAATATGGACTCATAGATGCGTGTTTTATACTTTGGGTTATAAGCAAATTCTACTTTATTTCGTTGCTCAGATTGTTCCAGATTTGGCCATGGAAGCCACGAAGCTCTTTCAGTTTGCTCCTGTGTTACTTTAACACACCCTATCAGTCTATGTCTGTGTGTATAACCCCCATCGTTGCGTGTGTGAGTGTTTAACTCCCATCATTGTGTGTGTATATGATCCCATCAGTGTGTGTGTGTATGAGTGTGTGACCCCTGTCATTTGGTGTGTGAGTGTATTTTGAGCACTTCCTTATTTCTGGCACTACCAGATGCTCCAGGCTTGTCTTGTATATTTTTTACCCTAGTCTTAGAATCAGCCATTTCTCAATGGAGCCTTGATTGGAAAATGGTATTAGATTCTAAGATTTGGACACTAGCTGGGCTTAATGCTCTTTGGAGTGTCATTTCTTACAGGCCCTCTCAGCTGACAAGCAAAAAATAGGAGCTTATGCTAACTGTGTGTAGACATGTATGTAAAATTGCTGTATGTAACATCTATATCTATATTACCTTGAAATGAGTTTGTACTGATATCTCCATTGTTAATTACCCATTGCCTTCCTTCCCTTGCTTATTCGTAAACTCCCACTCCAGCCGTGGGAAACCTGGCTCTCACCATTTGCCATCCATTTAATTGTTTCACTTCAGTATACATATATAGCAATGTCAGAATTGTTAACTTGTACCCCTGAAGGAAATGACTTTATTAACTAGAGTACAGTGCTCACGTGCACTTCCTTTTACCTTTAGCCTCACACACGTCCACTCCTCTCCAGTTACCTAGGTCAGCACCTTTCGTGATAAGGGAGTGTTTGCTGCAATATGTTCAAGCCCAGAGGAATCTCTGAAATCGCAGCGCACCTGGCTTCTTGCACGCTACCAGAAATTCTGATTACACAAGTCAGTTTTGAAGAATAATTCAAGGTTTAAAAATTTTTTTTCTCAATAGTCTAGTAAAGAAATAACTTTAGAAAATATTTTTTGCTGTTTGTTTTTTAAATCATTGCTTATAGGGAGAGATGGCCCAGGATAAAAAGGAATTTTGAAAGAGATTTTGCAGTTCTCCATCAGAAAGAAACCTGAAGTTCTTTGTCCGGGCCTATCAGTTCCTTCTGTAGATATCCTCATCTGCAGGCAACCTCTGAAGGAGGGAATGGCTGGAAGAACTTACTTCACGTTTAGCTGCAGCTTGTTCTGTGCATTATATGCTCTGGGAATACAACAAACCATGTGGTTTTAAATTCTTAAATGAGTTTACTCTGTTGTCAGAGAGCTAAGTTATTTTGGTGGTTTCCACAGTAAGACCAATTTGATACAGTTGAAATTAAGGGAAGGAGTTAGAAGGATAGCACCAGTTTCTGAACTGCCAGCCATCAAGCCACATTTATTTGTGCAATAACAATTTTCTAGCCCCCTATGTTGTTAGGCTCTACCAGTATTTGGGAGGTTTTTGAAGAATAGTAAAAATTTAGCATCTGCCCTCATCAAGAGTTACATGTAAACCTTGAGTTAAAATACAGTGGTTTTACCAAGTAAACTTTTTTCTTTAAAATAAAATAAGCCTGGCTGGTGTGGCTCAGTGGATTAAGTGCCAGCCTGCAAACCAAAGGGTCACCGGTTTGATTCCTAGTCTAGGGCACCTGCCTGGGTTGCGGGCCAGGTCCCCAGTTGCGGGGGGCGGGGCGGGGGTGTGAGAGGCAACCACACATTGACGTTTCTCTCCTTCTCTTTCTCCTTCCCTTCCCCTCTCTAAATAAAATAAAATAAAATAAAATACAATGGGATAAGTACTACCTCATAAAAAAACACTGTGGGAACAAAGAGGAAGAGTAAGTAAGTGCCTTTGTCTGGGAGGTCAGACGATGGCCTCATAGGAGATGTGGTATTTGAGTGACAGCTCGTAGGTAGAAAAGGACTGCGTGAGAGCTTAGGAGAAGGCTATTTCTGAAAATAGCTTGTGTAAGGATGTGGATTTTGAGCGTGCCTAGTTAGTATGCTGGAACACAGGGCTGGGAATGTCAGGGAATGTCAGGTCAGGCCGGCTCTGAAAGGCTATTTCGAAGGTGCCGGTGCCACGCTGAGGACTTCAGACTTAATCTTGTTAGTGGAGTAGCTGATGGATGTAACCTGATTATATATTTTAGATCCATGTCATGCTTCACGAACTCTGCTCCAGGGAAAACTGGACCAATATAGTTATTGCTAAAGTAGATTGATGGTGATACTTTCTAATTTAGAAGGGGTAAAATGGCTGAGGGAGATGGGCAATAAATAGATTTTTTCCCCCATTAACTTTATTTCAACATAAGTTTCCAAACTTATGGGGCTTCTTCCCACTGTGTATGTGTGTATATATAAAACTAGTATAAAAATGATTGTCTGATTTATCATAAAATTTTGAAAAGTAGTCCATTGTTTTTTTCCTCTTCAGCCCGTTTTGGAATAGTATCTTAGAAAAATATACAACTTTTTTTTCCCCCTGGGTTATCCAGTAGTTTTGTTTTTTGTTTTTTGTTTTTGTAATAACAGAGAGGAAAGAAAATCGTAATTCTCATCTGCCCTTAATGCATTTTTTACCCCTTATAATAAATACTCCAGTGCCTCGTTACATGGTGTGTAACACAAACACAGAATGGGGAATGGAGCAATAACAACAGTGTCCGACTCATTTATTGACTTAACCAGTTATAAAGGCCATGTTTTTAAAAAGACACGTCTTTGGTAAAGGAGCAAGCTACATAATGAGCTCACAATATTTTTTATACTGTAATATTAGTAGTGTACTCAAAGGTCTTTTGCCTTACTCCCTGAATTTTTAGAATGTAATATTCATAGACTTTTACTCATAATGAGTTTGAGAACTGTTTTCCTAGTGTCAGTGTGGAAGATGAGAAGTAGAACTGGGAGACGAGAAGAAATATTGTTGCTTTCCAAAGGATTGGAGGCAACCTAAATGTTCCTCAGTAAGGATTGATTAAAAGACATACTTCCCAGTAAAGGAATACCACGTGGCAATTAAAAGGATTGAGGCAGCTTAGCATGCCTTGAAATAGGAAAGTTCTCGTAGGGTGTATCACTTACGCTTCATAAAAAGGCAGGTACAAGATCTCTCTCACTACACCTAAAGATAGATAAGTATTACCATCATAGGATGTCTCTGGAAGGGACACAAGCCACGACAGGTATGGAGGGGAAACACATTCTCATTGAAGCCTCTTTTGGATCTTTTGAATGTGTCCTCTGTGCATATATAAATCAAAAATACAAATAATTTTTAAGAGGTTCTTTTAGTGGTTGCCATTAGAAAATTTTCAAGTAAACTCTTAGGACTGAAGAAGGATGACTTTCAGCCATGCCGGAGGTCATGTCGGCAGGGCTCGTGACTGCCGGCACATCGGTAGTGGGGAGGAGGGAGGAACCAGGAACCCAGGGCGACTCTCCGTTTCTAACTTGGGGAAGGAAGCAGAGGATGATGGCATTAAGTAGTTTAGGGAAAACAGGAAGCCATCTGAGAAGACAGATACTGAGGTAATTTTTTTATTAGAAGTGTCTGTATGTTCTTCAGCTATGAGTAGTCAGCTATGATTTAGAAATAGGAAGTTGGCTCTAAAGAGATGGACTGGAGCAGAAGCTAAAATTTGGAAATCTGGGGTGCACAAGTAGAGTCAGGTTCAGAGGGCCAGGATTGAGACCAGACTCACTGAGCCCTGTTAAAATGTCACCTTACTTCACATTTAGATTCTCTTCCTCATTAAAACGTCCACATCATTGACAAGAAAAATAAGTTCCTCATTCTCTGTGCAACTTCATTTCCTCTGTTCTTAAAAGTAGTAAAATAAACTGAAGATCAATGTGAGTAAAACTTCTCATATGTACTTTCAAACATTTTTATTGAAGTGTTTTAAAATGAACCTTTAGGGTAAGAATACACACCATCATGGTGGTTAAATAGGCTGCGTCCAGGCCGCTGTTCACGCACAGGATGAACCCCACACCCAGAGCCTCAAGGCAGATGACACCGCACGTTCACCAAGAGGATATGAGAAGGTTTATTACCCACACAGTGAGGCTTTCTGGTGAGAGCAGGGTGGGCTTCCCAAGCTGGTCAGAAAACGACTTGCGAGAAGCGGAAAGGAGGCTGTTTTAGGGGTTTTATGGTTCATGTTTAGGGGGTAGGGCAGGGCGATGGGGTCCTCCATGTGGTGTGAACTTCCTACTGGTTCCACAGGAGGGAGCACCCAGCCTTTCTCATCTGCTTGCCCAGAGGTGGGGCAGAAAAAAAAAGGAAGAAGGTGGTGGTGAAGCTATCAGCAAACATCAAGAAATAGGGGTTCCTCATCAAATAATACAAAATGGCACTTCGTTTGTACCTGAGCCCCTATTGACTTAACTGATACAGTGCTTTGTAGAGAGTTGCAGGAGTCAAGGAGTGTACTGTTCCTGTTTGTCGTCTGCGTAGGCAAAAATCCATGGCACCCTGGTGACCTTGCATGCATCCATAAGGGCAAAGGCTTCACATGCCCCTTATCTGAGTCTTGGCTGTACAACTTGTGCTCCTCTGGCGACACGGGGGATGGGGGCCCTCTAAGGAGCTGCTGGGAGGTCACCTGCTGCTGATTTCTCCATCTCTCCTGGGAAGTTGACGTGAGACCGTTTCTCATCACCTCCAGGATTCTGATGAGATGTGGAGCTTTCTGGCCAGCCCTTGTCATTCTAGAGCAGCAAAATATAAAACTACTTAGCAGGAGTCTAGAACGGCCCCTCCCAGCAGCAGAGGCTCCTGCTACTGGAGTTGCAGCCATCTGACCCCTTTGGTGTCCGCGTTGCTCTTTTCGGTGTCGGAAATAAGGATCGCTGGGCACCGGCACCTTTTGCTTATTCTTCTCACTGTATATGTAAGTGATAAGCTGTCCAAATCTAAAAATGTCTTGTATCTTTACTGTCAGCTCTTTACCTTGGCCTTTGTCTTGTTTTACAAATGTGTGAACTTGGCAATCCGTACTGTAACTTGGGCAGAACTCAATTTCTTCATTTCTTCAGACTTTATATTTCAAGGCAGACCTTTGGTACTCTCCTGGAAAGGATATTTATTTTCTTCAGTTTTACAGATTTGTAAAATTTTTGCATCAGCTTTTCCCTTTTTAGACTTGCCACCCTGATTTCAGAACACCTTAATTTTTAAAAATAGGCTTCATGTTTTAGAGTAGTTTTAGGTTCGCAGCAAAACTGAGTGGAAGATGAAGAGATTTCCCGTATAGCCCCGCATTCTGCCTCAAGCCGAGCCTCCCCGTTGTCAATATCACCCACCAAAATGGTATGTGTTTCAGGAATCAATGGGTGCTAGTTGAAAAGCTTCCTCTCGCAGGAGGGTAGCAGGAGGGAGAAGACACAAATTGTTAAACTGGGAGCTAACCAGGCCCAGCATGTTAACAGTAATCTGCTGGTGGGCTTTTGGCTAATTTTTATTTTCTGATTAGTGCACAAAACTGCAAGAGTCTTTGCAACCCATGTATGTAGCAACATTTTTTTTTATTGTTAAAAAATTCTAAAAAGAAAAGTGATACTAAGAATATTAAGGAGTGTTAGACACAGCACTTTCAAAGCTGAAATTGAGCCTATGAATAATTTAAAAGTCTCACATAATTGGTGACTTTCTTTACCGGCTCACTGAGCTGCCTGGGAACACCGCTGGGCTCAGCGCCCGCGCAGGAACTCTCCAGCGTCCAGTAGGTGCGGGGCCCTGTGGCGCAGGCCGTGCGCACCAGCTGGGCAGAGCCCGTGCGGGTCTGTTTTTCACAAACTCCTCGGGCCAGCGGGGTGGACAGCAGCGCTCTGGCGTGGTAGCGTGCTGCACTTTCGGGCCGTGGGCCTCGCCAGCAGTCAGATGCACTGACGCTGATTGAACAGATAGCTGAATCCACACTTTTCTCATGAAAAGTGACAATAGGTTGTGGGCCATAATTAGGCCCGGTTTTGCATTTGAGAGCTGTAGCTGTATCATTTCCTAGAATACCTGATTGACGATATATATACCACAGTACTTTTCCATAAAAATCTTGTTAAGTAATATTAAGGTATTTTTGATGAGGAAACGCTGGATAGTCCTAAGCCAGCACTTTAGCTTAATATTTCATTTGTATGCCATAAAAATTCTTATTCAGCATTTTTTTAATGAGGAGAAAAGGAATAATCTCTTCCCTTTTTTATTTTAATTTTTTGCCTTTTCATGTCTCTATTACAAGTCCTAGTTTCTTCTCATAATTGGCTAATTAGCATTAACCATTTAGTAGTCCAGAATGTCTTAATTAGTCCAACTTTTCCAAGAGCTGTCAGAGAGACATGAATACGAACAGCAAATATTCATTGTGTAGGACGCTGGGCTGAACATTTTATGTGATTTCTTTAATCCTCACAGGAGCCTTAAGAAATAGATCAGTGTTTTTCAAACTTTTCTTTTATCTGCAATGCATGCTAATACATTTCACATCATGATCCAGTAACAAACATCATTATATTATTACAAACAAAAGTTTTGTCAATTAATATTGACACTGTATTATACTGTTTTCTTTTTTCTTTTAAATGTTCCTTTTGATCCACTAAACAATTCATAACTGAGATATGGTACTTTATTGTCCCGATTTTACCAATGAGAAAGCTGATAGGTTGAATTACCTATCCAAGTGTCACAGCTGGTGAGTGGCAGAGCTGGGATTAGAACCAGGAGCCTGAGCTCTTACCCAGTTTACTAAACTGAATTATACAGCAACACAATTTCCAGAATAAATTGGACCTCAGGGGCATCTCCATCTGGTTTCGGTGACAGGGAAAAAATGTTTATAATAAAAGTACTACCCTTCACCTTGTCCTCTACCTGCCAGAAGAAGCTGATTTGCTCGGCAGAAGATGGGGAGACACAGGGGACCCTGAAGATTTTGGGGTAGGGAGCAAAGATCTTCTGGATATTATAGGGGACTTTGAGATCTTGAGGGGTGGAGCAGAAATGTCTAATTGGGATTTTTTATTAAGTAATTTTGTATATCTTTGAGGAAAAACTTTCTTCTATCTCCTTTAAAAATTCTCAGTAAAATTACCAACTCCCTGATATTTGAAATGTGGATTTGATTTTGGAGATTTAGTCCAGGCTTGAATCAAGGCTGAAACCAGATCAGAACAGAGGCCACCTGCCGGGGCCAGCCACATCTGGGTAACACTCTCGTGTAGAAGTGCTCTATATTCAGTAAACATTTATTAATTGTCTGTTGTATTCAGGGCACTGTCCTGGGTACAGGGGGCGCAAACATCTCATAGACCTCTGCTGTGGGAAGAACCTCGAGTCGTTATGTAAATATCTATATTTACATAACGCCTGGGAAGTTCTTTGATAGCCTTCTGGACTTTAAGCTTCATGCAGGCCGATGAGTGTGTGTGCATTGTCCACTACGGTTTCCCTGTTGCCTAGCACAACACCCAGCGCATGGTAGACACTCAGCATTAGCTTATTGGTTATTGGTTAGATAGCCAAGTGATTCTTGCATTATTTAAGAACTGAGGTCAGAGTCAGGTTATTTCCACCTGCCTGTAAAAGTGTAAATAAAAATGTAATAGTCATTTGGAGAAACTGCCTTATCAGGTGTTATCTGTGAGCATGCTACCCTGTGTTTACTGAAGTCACTTTCCTTTGTCTGTGATTTGCTTCTGAAAATGTTGAACAGCCGTCTCTAACACCCCATTTCCTTTTCCACTAGACCGAGTGACACTTCAGTGTCTAATTCCTTAGCCCTAGGGCTAAGGAGAAAGTCTGTCTCCTCCTTCCATTCTTACACGTCATTAGAAATCATTATAAATCTGTCAAGCAGCTGTGATTTGAAAGAAACCCTTTGCCTCCCTGAGAGGGACCAGTCCCTCCCTGCCTCCGAGATAAGTCTGCGCCGTGGGTCAGCTTGCGCTCACCGCAAGCCCAAGTGCGAGCACCTGATATTAAGCTGCAGGAGGAAGCAGAGAGAGGCTGGGGGGCCAAATAGGTAATCCAAGCAGAAAACATATTTAAGACTAGAGCCTGGGATGGGTGGAAGGATGGATAAATGTTGTGTATTCGGAGATGGGGAGCAGGAAAGAGGATATTATGTGGAGCAACTACTCATTTGCCTAGATTTCGCCTCAAAATAGCAAGTGAAGAAGTAGTCAAGAGGAGGCAATGTGTGTAAGTAAACGTGCATGGCATTCGTTACCAGAGTAACAATGTAAGTGGTTATGTTATATGGACCATTTAATGAGAAATCCGCTCTCTACTCCCTAATTGAATGAGTAATCATTACTTTGCATTTGTTATATGGGGCCAAGTAACTTATGCACTTGCTAGGTCTCTAATCCCTGTTTCTTTTAACTTGTTTCCCTGCGTAAAGGATGTTTTCTTGGCTGTACCTGTCTTAGTGAGAGAGAAGTTATGTCTCCCCCTGCTGGGTATGACTGGTAGAACCTGAAAATTTAGGTTCCTTGGCGCGTATATATTTTTACATAATTACACAGGGACTCATTTACCTCAACTTTCGATTTTTAACTTTTCCTCTTCACAGCCTCCCTGAGCAGCCTTTTGATCACACCTTTCCCATCGCCAAGCTCCTCTGCATCCTCTTCCAGCAGTTACCAACGCCGCTGGCTTCGGAGTCAGACCACAAGTTTGGAAAACGGCATCATTCCCAGGAGGTGAGCTTCAGGTCTCCTGTTGCTGAGAAGGGTACTGGTGCAGGCAGCTTGACAGGACCGCAGGCCACTGTACTCATGTGGTGTCAAGGGTGCAAGGGAGCTGAAACTTTTCGATGAGCTTCAGGTTAGCATGAAAGTTCACAAGTTAGAAGATTCCTAGAAAGAATAAATAAAAACAACAAAAAAATCTCCTGATTTGGAAGACACTGGGAAATATCTGGATGGTTGTGTCATATATAAGCTACATTTGCTCTTAATTTAAAATGAGTGTGCTCTGTTTTAATTGGCTCCCTTCCAGATGTGGCTCTTGTATGTCAGGAGAGTAGAATGAATCTCTTCCTCACAGGGACACCAGTGTGGCCTTTGAAAATATATGAACTCAAGGATTGTGACATACTTTCTTCGTAAAACTTAAATTCTTAAACAGTCATGAATTGGATTATGAATAAGGGTAGCATCTGATATTTTCTGTCTTCATTTCGGTTGATTTTTATTTTAAAAATTTTTAAATTACAGTTGATAGTCAATATTATTTTATATTACTTTGATGTGCACAGCATACTGGTTAGACAGTTGTGTAATTTACAAAGTGATTCCCCCAATAATTCTAGTACCCACTTGGCATGCTTTTAGGTCTAAAGTTTAGTTGTGTGCAAAGTGTACAGTTTTGGCTTATGATGATATTACGTCAGTAGCCTCCAACCTCTTCTTTCTACAATCCAGAAATCAAAAGGGAATTAAGATGCATTGTACCTATGAAAATCCACATATAAATTGTTTGATTTAGTAAATTGACTAGTAATCACCATGTGTAGGGAATCTATGAAGGAATCAAGATGATTTAGGTACTTGCCTGCATTAAGATAGTTTGAAGATTCATACCATAAATAGTGGTATAAAGACCTTAAATGATAAGCACTATAGAGAGGCATAAAGTGCTTTGGGACTTGGAGAAGGGAAAGAACACTTGCTGGTGGTTGTGGCAAGGGGAACGGGATCTTTAATGAAAGAGATGGTACTGAAGGGATGTGCTGAGAAACCAGGAATCAAGGTGTGTGTGTGACACATGGCAGGCTGCCTATCTCTTCTGTTGCTCTCAAGATTGTAGGGAGCTAAACAAAAACAAAACAAAAAAATCATAGTCATGTCACTCACTGAAGAACTGCTTTTTGGTAGATGGTCTTTGTGCAGAGTGGTTAAGAGCTTGGATTGTGGTGTGGGGACACATCCCAGCTCTGCCATTCACTAGATGAATGTGAGAGGGAGTTGACCTGGATGCTAAGTGTTGTTTCCTCACCTGCAATATGATAATTGTCCTAGTATCAACCTCACAGCATTGTTGGAAAAGTTAAAAGGGATATAGCAAATCAAGTCAGGCCAGCACGAGGTATAGTAAATAAAATATTGGCCACCCTGGCTTACTTACTATTATAACTACCATCATTGTCATTGTTATTACCACAACTACCAGGAGGTGTCTCGCCTCACTGTCATTATGACAACTTCTGTCACTGGAAGAAATAGATGGGTCTGAGAAGCCTTCCTCGTCGGACATCTTCCCTTTACAAAAAATGCTTTGCCATCTCTTCAGGTTTGAATCCAAAGTTGAATAGAAATCTCCAATTCAGTTCTCCAAAATTCTTCAAAAAACTAATTTGAATTGAGACCCGGCATTGGGAATTAATATATCTTTAGTGAACTCACACCTAAGGTAGATACCTTGGGCTGAAAAATGAAAATGCAGGGTCCTTTATTCAAAAAACAGGAAAAAGTGCTGTTAAAGAGTACTAAAATATAAAATTTTCCCTTTAAAAATATTTTATTTACTAAATGTAATAGGAATAATAGTGACACATGAATAACAGCATAAATTGCCCTGGTTGGTGGGGCTCAGTTGGTTGGGCATCGTCCTGCAGACGGAAGGCTCACAGGTTTAATTTCTGGTCAGGGCACATACCTGGGTTGTGGGTTTGGTCCCCAGTCAGGGTGATAGCTCTCTCACGTTGATGTTCTCCTCCCTCTCTTTCTCCTTCCCTCCCTTCCCCTTTCTCTGGATTAAATACAAGAAAAAAATGTTAATAATAACAAGTTTACAAATTGCAAAAAGTAATACTTTGGTGTCATAATTTTATGTAATATAAGAAATAGTAATAATGTGATACCTTCATTTATTACAAGATTTTTCTGGCTCACTTTTCTGCAAGTTCACTTGTTTAGATTATCAAAATTTATATATTAGTTGATATAATTTAGACATCAGTTGATGTATAAGCAGTGTTAGTAGCTCCTGGCAATGCAAGATGGCAAATATTTTTGGTATTTTTTTATTTGGAGTTAGGTCTTTCTGTGATGCAACTGTTTCTGGAGCTTCGTAGGTTATGACAACATTGAGATACATTTCTGATCGACTTTCAAAATGTAACTTTAGTACATCTAGATCAATTGGTTCTTGTGGAACAGCTTTTCTAAAACAATTTAATTCTTCACTCAAAACACATTTTGTGTAAGTCTGAATTTAATTTTATTTTCTTAATTTTTTAAAAAGATTTTATTTATTTTTAGAGAGAGGAGAAGGGAGGGAGAAAGGGAGGGAGAGTCAATGTGTGGTTGCCTCTCACGCGCTCCCTCCTGGGGACCTGGCTGGCAGCCCAGGTGTGTGCCCTGACTGGGGACTCGATCCTGCAACGCTTTGGTTCGCAGGCTGGCACTCAATCCACTGAGCCACACCAGCCAGGGCTGAATGTAATTGTAAATGTAAATTTACAGAAGGTTATTTTAATCTTTCCTCTGACATTTCCTGTAACTTATGGAAGTCTTAAAAGAAACTGAAATTATCTTCATGAGTTGCATGTAATTTAAAATACCTTAGGTATTCTATCACTGCATCTTCAACTGTATGGGAAAATTAGCTTTATACTGGGCTTCCTTGTTAATAATCTCTTCAACTGAGGCTTCATATGAAAATAGCGGGGGAGGGAGTTCTGTCCAATGCGTGAATCTTTATACTTATGTTCTGTTTCTGTGCCTCTGGATATTTGGTTTATACTGTTGCTGCAGTTTTCAAAACCAGAGATTATAAACTCGTTGAAGAATTTCAGTAACTTCCTGATAGCGTTTTTGCAGTGTCCTCTCTAGGCTCGTACTTTGATTTTTTACTGCCTTTGGGCTCAGGTCAGAGAGTTAACTATCTGTGCAGAGTTCCTAGGGACGGGCCCTAGTGATGGATGAACCAGCTGGCCTTCCACCATGGGCCACAACCCTGCCCAGGTCTTTCCTCTCGCCCACAGTCATGTCCTCTGCTGCTGCTGCTGCTGCTGCCTCTGTCGTCACCACCAGTCTGGGCCCAGGCCCCAGCCTTGCCAAGTCGGGGCCCTGTGGCACCCTGGATTGCCCAGGCACGGGGGTGTGTGCCTGACCACCAGGCCACTTACTCACTGGCTGGGTTCCGTGCCCTGGGGCTTGATCCTACCTGCTCTGTAGTCTGGTGTCTTTACTGCTCACACACATGCTTCATTGTCCATCAGACTTCACTTACAAGGTCAGTCATAAAATTAAGAATTCAAGCTAGCGACTGCAGAACATTAAACCAAACCTGAGGTCTTCCCAGAGCCGGCAGGGCTCCCTGTTGAGTGGATGCCCGCCTGTGGAGCTGGCGTGGAGTCAGTACCCCTTCACACTGAGAATGTAAGCACAGTGGACATTTCGAGTTGACCCCTGTGCCCGCGAAGGTCCTTTCATTGAAAGGATATTACAGTTGATGGCTCCCGTTTGGCAGGTGTGTGAGTGGGAAAGTTCATGTCTTGTGTGGGACAAAACAGTGAGTACCAAAAACATGATTGTCACTGGCTTTGAGAGAAAATTCACAGTAGTCAAAAAACATTCTTGCTAAGAGAGTTAAAGGTGGACAGGGAGGATATTCACAGTTCTTAACTGGTGGTTCCACACTGGCGTCCATGCCACAAGGCCCTCTGCTGTGCCAGGTGGTGAACTTTGGCTACTGATCGGGGAACCAGGTTTGAGCATTTAGCAGTTGGTACTGCTTGTGGGGTGGGGGGGGCAGGGGGTGCACGAAGCTACAGAGCTTTCATCCCTTAGTGAGGCTGTTGATACCCAAACGGGACAAGTTATAATGTCCCAGAAAAGCCTTTGAGTTGGATGATTAATGGAACCAACCATATAAAATTGCTGATGCTATGTTCTTTGACCTACAAAAATGGAGATTTCATAATGTTCTAAGGTGTCCATAGATTCAGCATAAGTTCAAAGTTGACATAAACACTTAGACCAAGCAGTCCTGATACCTAGTATAGATCATTGAGGTGCACTTAAATAATCAGTTTTGGCTCTTTTTCTGACCTAGAAGTAACTCATAATGTTTGTAAATGCTTATGTCAACAAAATTCCTTATGGTTTTTTATAAGGGGAGAAGTTAAGTGGGTAGTGGTGGTCTTTCCTTGACCCAAAGGCCCATCAGCTGATGCGATTACTCCTGGCTGTCCCCCTCAGTGCTCCCGCTGGCCTCACAGCCGGAGCAGCGGCAGGTGGATCAGATGTGGGGGTGGAGTCCCTGGTCATTTCCAGTGACCAAGACATGAGCCTAACTAGAAGACAGAAACCCTGGGTCCCCATCCAGCACCCTCTCTAAGAGGTGTTCTCTTCCTAACGTGAGTTGGTTAAGTACCGTACCTCAGTTTCCACATTTGCAAAAATGATCTATGATACCTTACCTGGTGGTGACTAAGGGTAAAGATAAGATGAAGTATTTGGTTGCATACCTGATTTATTTATTTATTTAATCCTCACTGAAAGACATATTTACTGATTTTAGAAAGAGGGGAAGGGAAGGAGAGAAGGAGAGAAACATCAGTGTGAGAGACAAACAACAATGGGTTGCCTCCTGTACATGCCCACACCCGAACTGAACCCAAAACCAGGCATGTGCCCTTGCTGCAAATCGAACCCACCACCTTTTGGCTTATGGCATGATGCGCCAGCCAGTTGAGTCACACTGGCCAGGGTGATACCTGAAATTTTTAAAACACACGGAAACATGCTTTTGTTGTGGAATAATTTCTTAAAATATAATTACAATACCACATGACCTGATTTATTCCAGTTTGAATAAGTCTACAAAATGAAGCTCAGTTGCTTTAGAATTTGGTAGAGAGATACAGTGAAGCAAGTCAGGGCTACCCACACTGTGATAGCTACGGAAGTTTTTCAGAAATTCAGTAGGGGGCACTCTCTGCTACATTAAAGTGGAGGTGGTCATTGTTTACAAGGTAGAGATGAAGACGATGCATAAATCTGCATGGGGTTCAGTGTTTCTTGCAGTTTGATTATTAAAGACCACATTGGCCAAAGATGAATGGGCCTGATATGGTCATTTTGCTTTTGAAAAGGAAGGGAAATAGGAGGTAGACAAAAAAGGGTTGCAAGGAAGTATTGGTATCTAATAAGCTCAGAATTTCCTGTACAGAGTAGGAATAAACTGGTGTAGGAAAACAAATTATATTACAGGCGCTGTGTAAAAGAAGAGGGAGCACTGTATGAAATTAAGTAAAATTCTAAGAGCCTCAAGAATTTTTCTGATGAGCAGGTGATTAGGATCTGGGAATTTCTCTGAGAAAACAGGTGATGGTTTATTATAATGCATCACATTTACTACGGCGCCTGGGGATTGTGTCCTTCCAGAGGCGTGTCTGTTAGTGAGAGCCTTTGCTCATTTATCGACCACACCTACATCCCTGGGATCTTGCTTAAAGTCAGGAGAAACAATAACCTATCTCCTTGAGATTAGAACAAGATGTCTGTCTCCTGTCTGATAAACATAAAATAGCCTTCCTGATCACAAAACTTTTGATGTATGTATGTTTTTAAAAATGTGGGTATACTTGAAATCACAGGCACATTATAGACCATGAGTAAAGCCCTAAATAAATTCAAGACCAAAAGTAGGAGGCTAACTGCATTGAATTCTGCGAAGCACAAGTAATTGTTGTGCTGTAATTTGTAGTAAAGGAAACGGAGGGTGTGGTGCCCTCCCATGCTCGGCAGAGAGATGAGCAAACGGCGGAGTCAGTGAATGAGAGGGACTTATTGCGTAACAGCTGATACGTGCGCCAGGCTAGGTGCTTTCATTTGCAATGTTATATCCTTGGCTTTGATTTCTTTTTAGAAAAAACAAATTAATTCCCTTATTTTCACTCTTGCTGTTCATAGCTATGTGGCAGTTACGCTGGTTCTTCAGAATAGTGAAATAAATGACATGGTCAGCCCATATTTGTGAGGCTTACCCATAGGGGGATTAAACGGTACTGGGGAAAAAAGACAAATTGAATATATATTTAGGATTTATTGGCTTCATGATTCTCTTGTCATAGAAGCAGAGTTTCTCAAAAGAATCTTAAGTTTTTTGAGAACTTGACTGTACCAGGAGAGAGGTGGATCTTTGTGTTTGAGGGATTTCCCAGAGAGCTAAATCAACCTCATGGCTTAATCCGAGCATTTGCAGGAATAACTTCACCTAATTCGAATAGCCTTGGGAAAGTGAGCTGCAACTACCAGAAACTAGTCAAATTATGATCCTTGGTTAAATGGAATACTGCGTGGGATCCCTTCTCTTCCCATATTCTTATCTATCAGTGTCTGTCAACCAGAGAACAAAGAACCCATGTTTTGAGTGAACAGATTTTTAACACCTTTTCATAAAAACCACCAATCTGATACAGAATAGTCCAAGGGAAAAGGTCTAAGTGTCTAACAAGGGGACATTTGAAATTACTTTCGGTTTTTCAGTTTCTTCATGCGAGGATAGTAAGCGGGTTGTAAGCTGGTATTTTCATTCTTCATGACGGAGAATTCTAGGAGAGACTGAATGTGAAGTAGATCAGCTCCTAGTTAAGACTCGGAGTGTTCGGGATTAGCCACCTGAAAGTCATCCCCCGCGCCAGCATTTATCCTCAGTGTGCTACATTGATGCCGCTCCTCAAACTTCCTTCCTTCCAGGTCAACTGATGAGACATTCAGCCTGGCCGAAGAAACCTGTAGCTCGAACCCAGCCATAGTCCGGAGGAAGAAGATTGCCATAAGCATCATCTTTTCCCTGTGTGAGAAAGAAGAAGCCCAGAGGGACTTCCAGGACTTCTTTTTTTCTCATTTCCCCCTGTTTGAGTCTCACATGAACAGGCTGAAGAGTGCAATTGAAAAGGTAATAAGAATGTAATCTTACTCCAATAGTGAAGTGATTATGGGTCTTCGAAGATGGTAGAGTCTCTTCGTTTAGGTATCCGACCACTTTCCTAGAGAATGTAAATCATTTGCAGCAGGATAGGACCTTCAGCACATTGATACTATATCAGATACTGCATGGCTTTAGGAGAGGAATGTACTGCTTCCTGATGACTTCAGGCACCACTACCTTGAGTATTTTGATTATAAAACCCAATAGATAGTTAAACAGCAGTTTCTTTGCAGAGAGTAATTTGACTTGTTTGTTTCCAATGAAGGCCATGATCTCCTGTAGGAAGATAGCAGAATCAAGTCTCCGTGTCCAGTTTTACGTGAGCCGTTTGATGGAAGCTCTGGGAGAATTCAGGTAAATTCAGTTTGTCAAATCCAACAAATTCGTGAGTGGCAGTCGCAGTGGCAGCCACGGATCTAGGGCAATAGAGACCATGGCTTGGAGGCATTGGGGGATGGCCGTTATTAGTCACTTTCGCAGCTCCTTCCTTTAGGATGGAAACTGAGATCAAAGAAGTAAAAAAATCTAAGTCACCCAGCACAAAGTACTCCTCACTACTGCCTTACAGGCAGTCCTTGATATGATTGGTTCTTTTTTAAAAGAATGAATGGAGAAAACTAATATTCTAGTGTCTCTTATAAGCATGTTCACATTTCATATCATCCTCACAAAAGCCCTAACAGTAGGCACTGTTACCCACTGTAGAGACGTGGAAACTTGAGTTCAAGGGTGCTCATCTGAAACACAGATGGAGAGAGTATGTATGTCAGGGAGATACATGGTCCCGCTTGCCGGGACAGTCCTGGTTTATACCCAGTGTGCTCCCCAAAATGTCCTGGTCTGGACATTAAATTATATGACCACCCTAGTGTGCCTTCACTGTTAATTTCTAATTGATGATCTTTGTACTCTGGACACCAGTTTTCTAGAGTCCTTGCCCCTAATGTCTGGGTGGAAAAGCAACCTGCTTTGGGTAGCAGCTGGGATTCTCTCTCACTGCACTGAGCTGGGATTGTCACACCATTTCTTAGAGCCATCTTATCGAAGGGGGATGGAATCCCACTTCAAAGCAGTCAGGAGCTAATGAGTCAAAGTGTTATTCTATAGCCAAGGGATAAAAAGACTGTACAGCTGTCATTGTTAGAACACTTTTGTTATGCTTAAGGTGTATGCTGGTGAGCTCTGTAATACCACTTGGAGCAAAATCCCCAGGCTTTTTCGAATCCTGGGTTATGTATAAAGTACGCAAGGAATATCTTAGTCGTTATCTGGTAATGGTTAAGACCTAAGTCATAAATGTCAGAAATAGGAAGTGTGAAGTGTTTTCTGCTGACGACCTGATGATTAGTACACCTTCTATAGTTTGTGAGGGTAGCAATGAACTTGCTGTTGCTCTGCTTCGACCAGACTAGAAGCCAGTGTGTACTTGAGAGTCTGGTTGCTAGTTTAATGAGAGTACCACTTTTTTAGAGATCAGGAACCCGGAAGTATAGAACCAGAAAGCCTCACTTACAGTGTATATAGAGTGTTCTTCTTCATAGTTCAACAGCCTATCCCTCCAGAAATGGGAACAAAATAAAGTGTTAGCATTTGGAGACCTTGGTTTTGGTAAATGAATCCCAGTTCCATGTGACCGTAATTTGTCATTGCTACCTAAGTTGGCAAATGAACTGTTTCTTACCAAAGTGGAATTCTGTTGTGCCTCAGTTCTTTTATGCACACACCTAGAAAATCAAAGTCAGCATGTGTCTCATCTATTTTGATTTTGGAAGAGTGGACGATATACCACTGGAGAGGCTGAGCTAAGTTGGTGTGCTCTTAGGAAAAACACCTGAGTCGTGTAGCTTGCAGTGGAGCTCTTGGAAGAGTTGGGTGACTTATGTTCTCATCCTGACCTTGTCATTCAGTATTTGCATGTCTTGTTCAAGTAACGTATTTCTCTAGTGCTCATTTCTTAGTCTCTAAAGTGATAGAACTAGACTAGTTTCTCTAATAGCTTACAGTTCAACAAATTTGATTCTGTTAGTCCATATAAAACCTTAGTATATAGTGTAGTGAAGGGCCATTGATGTAGTTTTTTCATCTAAAATGAATAGAGTGCTTTGGTGGAGGGAGTTAAAACACTAACCAGAAATCAGAAGAGTTGTGTTGCCCTCGTCACATTTTTAGTGTAACATATACTTTATTTCTGCCTTTATTCCTTTACTATAAAAATGGGTATAAATTCTGATTGAATGCATTGTGAAAATTGTTTTAAAATGAGTATTTTATATCAAAGGTTGGTATACCTTTTCTGTAAAGAGTTTCTGTTACAGCTGTTCAACTTTGTCATTGTGCAAAAGCAGCAGTATGTAAATGAATGAACGTAAGTGTGTTCCAATAAAACCTTATTTACAAAAAAAGGTGACAGTCAGATTTGGCCTGTGGGTTGTAGTTTGCAGACTCCTGTTTAATATTCTGCCAAGTCCCTTGAGCCCTATGTAGATGCAGGTTTTACTGTTATCTCCTTTATTCCTTTATATAAAGATTATCCAGAATAATATTTGTGACAGTTTTGTGTATCCCTTCTCTTTTCATAGAGAGACTATCTGGAACTTATATTCTGTTCCAAGGATAGCGGAACCCGTGTGGCTTACCATGATGTCCAGCACTTTGGAAAAAACGCAACTCTGCCAGCGCTTTCTTAAGGAGTTTACATTTCTGATAGAGCAGATCAACAAAAATCAGTAAGCTTCAACTCTCTGGAGTGTGGTGGGCCTGTTCCGTGGCCAGTGTATGTTCTGTATGTGACATGCCTCTTCCTGCATTGACTCATCTGGTTGTATTTTCTTCCATTTCTCGAAGGTTTTTTGCGGCCTTGCTGACTGCAGTGTTAACCTACCACCTGGCCTGGGTACCGACTGTCATGCCTGTTGATCACCCTCCCATTAAAGCCTTCTCAGAGAAACGTACCTCTCAGTCAGTGAACTCGCTGGCCAAAACACACCCATATAATCCTCTCTGGGCACAGCTGGGTTAGTACTGATTTGATTATTCAGAGACTGTGGGATGGAATGTAGGGAAAATGCTAGACTTTTTGGTTGGTATTAACTGTCTAACCCAGTGATGCAGGGAATAGGATTTGGCCCACAAATTTCTAATTGTAAGGCTACCATTTCCCTTTCTCTGCTAGCAGCCTTGTTCTACTCTTCTAAAGTTGTGTAGGTAAATTGTGCTCTACCGTACAATGTAGCAAATCACCCTAGTGCAAGATTTTTTAATGACATCATTATCAAAGCTTGGACCAGATAATTCTTTGTTGGGTGGGTCGTGGGGGAGCTGTCTTGTGTATTGTAGGATGTGTATAGCATCACTGACTGCCAATGAAAAACCCTTCGTCCTAAGCTGTGACAAGCAAAAATTTCTCCAGATATCACTGGAGTGTGCCCTGGGATCAGGGGCAAGATACCTGCTAGCTGAGAACCATTACCTTAGAGGATGGACTGGATGTCCAGGAGAAATATAAGACAAAAAAGAAAGTAGCACACTATAATTTCACCACCTTTTTTCTTTTAACTTAAGTCTGAAATCTCACCTTTTTCTACACAGCTTTCTTGCAGTTGGTGGCTTTTTTTTCCTCTAAGCTTTATACTGAGACATGGCATAGGAACCTAGTGCTTTGGCAAAGTTGGGTACAGAGTTTTGGACTTCTGAGACCAATTTTACATATTTTGGGTTCATGTGGAGGAGAGGTGCCCCTTAGGCCCTCTAATTTATCAAACTTTAGAGTGACGAAGTAAAACTTGCACACTCACTCCATTGCAGAACCTGTGTTAGATGCCAGGATATGGAAGTGAAGAACATGCACTGCTTAGCCTCAATAAACTCTCCGCCTAACAGAGGAGGCAGACTTGTATTCAGATGATTTCAGGATGTCCTGAATGAGTCGTCCTGTGATGCGGACGTGCAGAAAGGATGAGAGAGAGAGACTGGAAAGTGCAGAGGCTAAGAGCAGGGGCACTAGAGCCAGAGCTGTCTGGATCAAATGCAGTGTCCAGGGGCAGATGACTCAGCCTCTCTGTGCCTCAGTCTCTTCATCTGTAAAACAGGGTGGAAATAGTTCATGATTGCAGTAGCCTTTGTTACTGGTGTGCTGATGAAAATATTAATATTGGAGGGGCTCCGAGAGATAAAGTGAGAGGAGGGAGGGGGTGTTTGAAGAAGGCATACTCGAGGAAATGTTAAAATGGCATTTTCCAGAAAATGAATCATAGACTGTGGAAAAGCACTCTAATCTTAGAAAACAGCATGTTTTAATAACATTAACGAAAGCTGGCACTGTGAGCCAAGCACTATTCACCACTGATGGAAGGAGTCCTGTGGGCGTCTCTTCGACCCTTAGGAGCTCAAGGATTTGTGGAAATGAAAAGCGCCTATCCTCCTTGAGAAAGAACTTTGCAATTATTGGTTTCAATTAATATAAGTAAAAGAGTCTGAATTTCTTCATTTTTTTTCCTCCAGAAATTTAAATTGTATTTTTCAGAATGCAGTGGAATTAGACTATATAAATCAATAAAATATATAAGGAGAAAATTCCCACTTGCTCAGGAATTAAATAACCACATTTAAATAACCCATAAGCCAAACAATACGTCACAAGAGATATTACAAAATAGTTTGAAATAAGTGGTAATAAAAACAATAAAAAACAATGTTTAGCATTAGGACAACGCTGTTTAAAGGGGACTTAAAAGTAAATACACGTTTATTAGAATGTAATCAATGAACAAGCAGCCCTTTAAGATACTGAGCTTCTCTCTTTATTTCCTTTTTAATTTTCTGTTTCTCCCCGTCTGCCTTTGTTTTTCCATCTCCATGTCCCCTACCTCTCTCGCCCTCTCAGTTTCCCATCCCCTTGATAGTGCTGCTGAACTCTCAGCCTCTCACCCCATCCTCTCCCCCTTTCTTACCCTCTCCCCTCTCTTTCTGCTTTCCGTTTCTCTTTTCAGTTTCCCTCGATAGCTTTTCTTCCCCTCTGCCTCAGTGTTTTCTTTTCCTGCAAATGCTTTGCCCTCTCTGCTTCCCTCACCTGTGCTCCAACCTCTTTGTGCTTCTCTCCAATTCCCTACTGTTTTGTCCCTCTCCACTCCCCATCTCTTTTTCCTTTGCTCTCCTTACCCTCTGTCTGTTCTCCCCCTCTTCCTTCCATCATTCTCCTCTCTCTGTTCCTCCGCCGGCTGCACCCCCTCTCCTGTCTTCGCTCTCTGTGTCCCCGTTTGTCCTTTCCCTGATGTCTCTCGATGCCCTGTGTGCACCCCTCCCTGCTTCTGTGCACACCCTGTCTCAGGCCTCTCTCTGGTTGACCTGCAAATGCTCTTTTTACCCACCCCTTCCTTTTTTTTCTGATTTTCTCCCATTTTCTCTCTTTTTCTTAAATTTAAGTTTGTATTTTAAATTATGCTTAAAAAAGCACAGAACATAACGTTTATCATCTTAACCATTTCTAAGTATAACAGTTCAGTAACGTTAAGTCTGTTCACATGGTTGTGCAACTTTCCTTCATTTTGCAGAATTATACTCAAGAGAACAATGGAATCTACTCTAAAATTAGTAGCTTCCTCAGTCCAGGACTTAAAAAATTGCTTTAGAGTTCAAGATCCAGTAAAATTTCAATATTACAGGTCTATTGTTTTAATGATGCATTATTTTTATGAAGTTTGGTACTAAAGTAATGGCAGTATCCACACACATTGCTCTCATAACTTTATAGAATTTGAATGATTATAAATGAGATATATATATATTTTTTTAAAGATTTTATTTATTTATTTTTAGAGAGAGAGGAAGGGAGGGAGAGAGGGAAACATCAATGTGTGGTTGCTTCTTGAACACCTCCTACCAGAGACCTGGCCCACAACCCAGGCGTGTGCCCTGACTGGGAATCGAACCGGCGACCCTTTGGTTCGCAGGCCAGCACTCAATCCACTGAGCCACACCAGCCAGGGCTTATAAATGATATTTTTAATAGCTGCCTTTGTTTTACTTTTTTCCACTTACAATTTCATTATTAAAATGTTAAGTGCATTGAAAAATAATATTGTCATTCAGTGGCTTTCCCTCTGTGATTTTTTTCCTATACCAGGTTTTGGATGCATAATGCTCATCTTCCTTATTAACATTGAGCCTGATTCCCATGAATGCCTCACACAGCTGTGATGCTCTGCAGCAAGGGGCGATGTAATCATGGGGAAGTAACAGTAATGTTTCTTGGTCAAGAACGTTTTCTGAAATAGCAGTATTTGTCCTAGCATCAAACTACAGTTCTGAGTTACTCTTCTGAATTCTTAGATGATTTCTCAGTCAGTTGCAAAAGCCTCAAAGATAAAGGTCTACTAGTCTGTCATCTAGTCTTTATAGAGGGAATTATTTAATATCATTTCTGTCCTGTACTTTGAGTTCTTAGGAGCAGTAGCCTTACACTAGGGAACAGTTTCCACAGGAGATACTTCCTAAGGGCTCCCCAGGGGAAGTGTTTCCTGATGGTCCCCATAAATTTTCCCTCTGTCCTAATCTATCAATTTAATTAGTGTTATCTACTACGTGGCCTTATTAATGCCTTCCCTCCTCTCTCTCTCTCGAGGCACCCCTCAGAGAGATTCTAACTTCCTGCATTCTTATTTGTAACAATCACCATGTTTCTCCTCTTTTTTTATTTAGTTATCTTGTCAAGTTTTGATTTATTTCAATATTTTGATGATTCCTGTTATGGTTTCTAATTAGGGGTTGGTTATGCAGAAGTATGAATGAGAGAAATCTGTGTAAAACAGTGCTCCACCTGCACAGCCTGCACACGTCGGCTTTTGTTGCAGTTGTCATCATTACCGTCAAATATATGACTTACCACATGCAGTAATTGTGATCGTTAGGTACTTGACCAGTACTTCTGAGGAAAAGCTGATACTGCTGGGTTCGTTGACACATTTGCCCTTCTTCTTCCTTTAAGCCAAATGTTCATGGTTCATTAGCCAGTTTTTAATCAACTTGTCAGGATATAACTTGCCAGTTCTTAATCAACTTGTCAGGATGTAACTTAGGACATTTTTTTTTCCAGCAGGATTTTCATGTGAAGTAATAGAAATACTCAGATTCATTTATATTCAGAATCAGATTATTCATGACTAAGTGATTTCCTTCTTGTTAATCAAATTGATTCCACTTGGTGCATGTTTGTATACTGAGATAATTCTGAGCAGGCCATTTCACTAAGTATTTTGAATTGATTCACTGCACTTTGGTTCAGAGACCCCTGAATTTGGATTTCACCCCAGGGCCTATTCCATTGTCCAGGACTTCTTCTAAAAAACCTGATTATTCTAGTTTCCAAGATACAGTATTTGATTTGGTCACATACTCATAGCTCTGGCTTCAGCCTTCCTTGCGCGGGGGGGTGTCCAGCCAGTGAGCTGTGTGGGCAGACCTCATGAGGGACTGTGTGCACCAGCACTGTCCCCTTGCCCCACGAGCGGCAGGCCGAGCCCGTGCCAAGCCTTCCCAGACACTCTCCATCGGAGGCAAGACTAAAACCTGGTCATTACGAGGAATTACCCCTTTGCCTCAGTCATTTGTGTGAAGAAGCAGTTCTGGTTTGGGACTATAAGTCACCTGTTTTTCTCTTTTAAAAGCTGACATATCTAAGGCATGCCCACCCCCGATGACTTTGTCTTTGTGTGTCCACTTTGTTCTGTAGGGGATCTCTACGGGGCCATCGGCTCTCCGGTGAGGCTGACGCG
The DNA here is from genome assembly GCA_004026545.1 of Mormoops blainvillei. NCBI lineage: Eukaryota > Metazoa > Chordata > Mammalia > Chiroptera > Mormoopidae > Mormoops > Mormoops blainvillei. The sequence goes on from PVJD01000133.1 coordinate 216,532, forward strand.
CACTGTGGTGGTGGGAAAGCAGAAGGATTTGGTCCAGCGCATACTTTACGTCCTGACCTACTTTCTCCGTTGCTCTGAGCTGCAAGAGAACCAGCTGACCTGGACTGGGAATCATGGAGAAGGGGAGCAGGTGTTAAATGGGAGCAACATCACGACAGCCTTGGAGAGGGGAGAGGTGGAGGAGTCCGAGTATGTGGTCGTCACGGTGAGAAGTGAGCCCGCCCTCCTTCCCCCCATCCTGCCACTGACGAAGGCCGAAGGAAGGAGCCCCGGGCCTGAAGGCTTGGCTGGGACCCCAGAGGACAGTGACATTAGAGACCTGTGTCCCAAAGCTGACAAGGAAAGAAACGAGTGTTCTGCGGCCTGCAACTCAGAATACCAGGACCCAGTCCTGGGCAGCTCTTGGAAACCTCAGGACACATTTTGTAGGGAGGAAGAAAGTGAGAAAGAAGTCCCACAAGATGGCTGTCCCAGGTTCTCCAACTGTGACAGTTTGGGGGCAGGATTGAAGATCAGCGAGGAGTGGAAAGGGGAGACGCAAAAGAAGCTACCAGACCGGTCAGCAGCCCGGCCCTGCCCAGACAGACTTTCCTGGGAGAAGCCTCCCTTAGAAAAGGTCACTTTCCAGATTGGAAGCTCTGTATCTCCAGAGTCTGACTTCGAAAGCCGCGCCCAAAAAGTGGAGGAGCGGCTAAAGGCCTGTAGACGATACCCAGACTTAGCCAGTTGTCCTTTGGTTGAACCCAGGGTGGCCGCTGACGTGGCTCCAGACCAGAGGGTTTCTAGGTGCTCCTTCCCGCCTGGCTTCCACCAGAATGTCCACTGTCCTCAGGATCAATCATCTGACGGGGATGAAGGTGAATTGGACAGGGGTTCTTCTGAGGACAGAGACCTCGGAACCAAGGCTGCAGCAGCCACTGCCGGGCAATCCAACCCCGCCGCTGACTTGTCTGTGCCTGATGCCAGTGCGGCCAGGACTGGACAGGAAACACTGGAGAACACCAGAGGTTTGTATTTGAAGGATGAGGAGGGACCTTTGATAGAGCCTGGCAGGTGTGTACAGCAGGACTCAGGTGTCTCAGTTGCTGCAGATGTCCCCTGTGGGGATGCCGACGGGACGGGCGACTTCAGGACTGAAGGAGACATTCCCCGAAATGAAAGCTCCGATAGCGCTCTTGGAGACAGTGACGACGAAGCGTGTGCTTCAGCCACACTGAATCTAGGTCACAGCAGTGACCACACTGAAGGGCCCTTGGAAGTGGAGCTGCCTCTGCCCAGGTAATGCTGGCCGACTGGGACATAGAGGGAACTGGGTTCAAATATGGCCATGACCATGTTAGCTACTGCTGGCTGTTTTACATATAACAGTTTTTTTTCTTGAAATATTAGAAGCATTATCAAACTGATACAATTTCCAGCCTTCGCTTTCTCCAAGGAGACCACTGGCTGAGTGCACCTGAGCTCTCTGTGTGAGGAGGCAAGTGGGTGCCTTTGCAAAAACTATGACATTTTGGAGCTATCCGGGGGGTGTGATGGAGGTGTTGGTGGGAGCAGGGGTTTAAATGTTCTGTCATCTGGACGGAGCTGCATGGCTCGTAGCAGATGCCTTGCTTCAGAGGAGGTGGATTGCACTCACCGGGCAGCTTCTCTCCCGCCGGTCGGAGCAGCATGAAGTGGCTGGGAAACACCACCTCTCCCTTAACACTCCATCAGGTCGATTATTTGGTCTGTGATGACTGAAAGCACTAATTAGAGACTTCTTCTGTTTTGTGGCACTGTCGTGGGCACCACCCTGCGCAGATGTGCCGAGTCTCTGAAGCCAGACTTTTGGCAAGCTCCCCCTCAGTAGACTCTCTCTCTCCTCGCTCCCTTGACACCGACTGCCTGGTGGATGTTCCATGTGAGAAGAACAAACTCGTAACCAGCCGTTAATATACAGTTTTCTTCCTACTACCTTTAGGAAAAATAAACAGACTTCTTTAACTCCCCCAGTCCTCTCTCTTTTCCCGTACTGGTGATCTGCTTAGCTGGAGAAGTGGCGAAGTGGCCCACCCTGAATCTGACCTGTGTCACTGGGGGTTTTGTTCCAGCTGTACACAAGAAGGGAGGCCATTTTTAATTGTGTGTTCTAACAGACTGGTACTGTTTTAGGTCTCAGAGCATCAGCAGCCCAAATGTCAGAAACTTCGGCCGCTCCCTCCTAGCGGGTTATTGCCCCGCGTACATGCCTGATCTGGTGCTCCACGGGACCGGCAGCGATGAGAGGCTGAAGCAGAGCCTGGTAGCCGACCTGGTACACACGGTCCACGTAAGTGAACCCAGCTTGGCGCCCCGGCTGCTGATAGTGCCGGCCAGGGTCCTGGCCGGCCACAGGTGTGTAGGCTGTTCTGGACCGAAGAGCGTGTAATGCAGGGCTATTTACAGACATGTGGGCGGGGCTGCAGGAGCCAGCCAGGGTAGGGAAAACACCCAGGGGTGAGCAGCAGCTGAGCTGGGCTCGAAGGAGTAGGGGAGGGAGCAGCGAGAGCAGAGCTGGAGCGCGAAGAGGGGCTGCCTGGCCGCAGGAGCACCGCGGAGGGCGAGGGCTAGCGTTTCACATCGCCCTTCCCCAGCTCTGAGCTCTTCTGGTGCCTCCCTGTGGCTGGGCCCAGCTGGGAGCCAGAGCACAAGGTCATAGCTGATGCAGACACAGTCCTGTGGTCCACAGAGGTCAGCCTCCCGGGGCCCACAGAGGACAGAGAAGGGCAGAGAGTGGACCTGGGGGCGGGTGGGGGTGGATAGGCCGGGCAAACAGAACAAACAGCACAGATGGTGACAATTACATGCCGTCACGGGCAGGACCTAAGAGATGTCACATATGGTTTGCTTTTTACCCGATCCTTACAAGTTCCTCAAAGTAATTTATTTTAACTGATTTGTCATTAAGTTTACTTTGATGGCTGCATGAGGATGACTATATAAAGATTAACAAGTCTTACTGGAAAATTGCCTTGTGGCTGCCGTTAAGTGCTTTTCTGCTATCTGCAGCGTGACAGGATCTGTCTGAGCAGTGAAGGGAACTGTGTTAGTCTGATGGGCCTGTTTTTAATTGAGCTGCTATTGGGCAGATGTGCAAAGATAGATGTTTTGCATTGGAAACATATTGTATCTTGTGCAATAGGGAAAGTCCTCATTACATTAAGAAAATTGGAATTTGGCTCACTGTCTACCTCCTCGCCCAACAAGTATTTTCTGGGAGGTGAAACAGAGGCACTGCATGTTATCTTTGGCCTTGAGCACCTCCTCTGTGAAGACTAAACATACATCAGAATCAGGCTAAACCAGCTGAAGATTTGTGTGAAATAGCAAGAAAAGCGCGGTAGCGAAGCAGATGTCCTCATAACCTCCCTAGATGGGGAGGGAGAAGAGACAAGGAGGGGCAGTCTGCAGCTGGAAGCCCAGCCCAGTGGCTGTGCTAGTCCCCTAACATTCCCAGCCCTGCCCTGCTTTGCAGTCGGGCACCACCCCTCACCAGGACATTCCTGGAAGGAAGCTGGACATTGCTTTTGTGTCTGCAAGGAATGTCAAATTTTATGTGCATACTTTTAATGAACGATGCACACTTGCGTATCATTTTAGGGATCCATACATCAGTGACCTTAGAATAAGAACAATGCCCTCATTGTATGATGCTACCTTTCTGGATTGTCTTAAACCATCTATGAAGCGTCAGTGACTTTGGAGACTCACATACTTCTGTAGCCATATGTAGCATGAAGCATTAAGGCAGGAAACTAGAGGCCCTACTTTCCTTTTCTGTCAACACCTTAGGGTTATATTCATATATGCAAAACGCGAGGGGTTTATCTTTCTGCTCGGCCTGGGGTTTGATTCGTGAAAACGTTTGTGTTGCTTACTGCGCCTTTCTTCTGTGAAGCCCCATGTTCTGCTCCGACAGAGGTGCCAGGAGATTGTGTGTGAGTTAGTGGGGTTGTCGTCAGCACCTTCGATCTTGCCAGCTGGGAGGTGTTGCCCGAGTGCCCCAGACTCGCTCACCAACCACCATGGAAATGTAATCCATTGATTGATAACTCTCCTTGAACCTATCTGCAAAGCCATTCGTGACATTTTAAATATTTTTTATAGGCTGACAAGTTCTGACTTTTGTGTATTCAGTTTTCATGGTGACCATCTAGTTCTGTGATTCTTATGTTTGAAGAAACAAAACAATGTTTCCTCTATTTGTACTGTTAAAGATTTTTCATATTATATCATTTCCTCTTCCTTTCAGAAGTAGTTTTTTTTCACACTGTAGCTTTTCTCATTTCTTTAGACTATGCAATCACCCGAGAGATCGAAAGTTATTAAGCAGAATAACCTATATTGTGTCAAATTGTGGGCACATCGGAAATGCAATCATGCATGGTGTTGATAGGAAATTGCAAAGGGTTCATAAAAATATATTCCAGACTTTAAGACATTTAGAATGTATCCAATTAGCATGAGTAGATTTCTAATTTCACTTGGCACATTCATCATAATGAATTTTACTTTTGAAGTGCTGTTTCATCTAAACTGTCTCTCAGACTCTGCGACTCTGGTCTATGGTAGTGTTTAAATAAATTTAAAAAAAAGAAAAACCTTACTTTCAAATGCCATTTACAAATATTTGTTGAAAAATAAATTAAGAGGTTTTTTAAAAAAAAATACACTGTATTGAATTTACTGCTCCATAAAGCCTAGTAATTATGTGAATTCTTGAATAGATTGCCAGAGAAAGAAGCAAAGATTCAAGAACAAGTACATGACCAGCGTTAGAGCAGAAATAATAGCTTTTTGAGGAAGAGAAGATTGGGATAAATTGCTTTATCACAACTGGCTTTCAAAAACCTATTTTTGGATGTTAATAATTTTTTGTGCTCATAGTAGACTTCATTGGGCTCTGCTATTCCTAATTGTTTTTAGAGAAAGATTTTTAATAAGTGTTTAAAAGCCATTGATTTAAGTCATTCATCTATTTTCTAGATCTATGCATGATTGGATTGTAAAGTCTATTTTATATAAATGTGCATTTTTATAACTGTGGTGGATTAGTTGGTGGAGGTTCTTCCCTCATTGAAGGATGGCATTCTAGAGCTTCCAATATTAAACATTTCTCTTTGTATGTTTCTTTACTCCAGTCTCTTATGAAAGATGGTATATGAACTTTATTTAATAAATTTTCATTTTTATTACTGGCTTTTACATGTTAAGATGTGGTCTTTAAATATTTACACACATGTTCTTGTTTAATCCATATACTACCTCTTTTCTGTCATTTGAACTGTTTCCCTGCCTCCTAACGTATAGATTATACAGCTGCCTTAAATTAGGCTAAAGTAATATTTAGTTTCATTTTTTTCCCTGCCACATCTAAATGTGCATTCTTTCCTCTGTTTTCTTTCTAACTTTAAATGGCAAAGTGGGAGAGAGAGAGAGAGAAAGAGAACCAGCTTTACTCTACACCTGTGACCTCAAGTAGCTTTTTCTCGCTTATTTTTCCCTCTGTGGGTTTGTCTGCCTGTGAATACTGCTGACTGGGGCACTGTCAGGGTATTAAACTGTGGGGCAGTGGAGGATGTGGAGGAACACTGACTTAACTTTGATGGCTTCGGTTCAAGTCTCAGTATTACCACTCATCCACTGATAGTCAAGCAAATCCATTGGCATCACTAGGCCTCAGAAAACTGTATTCAGAGCAACAGATGAAATATAATCCAGTGGTTTGGAGTTTGGCTTCGGAAGGCGGACAAACCTGAGTTTGAATCATGGTTCAACGCTTCTTGTCTTTGTAGCTTTGGGCAAGGTTCTTTGATTTTTCTAAGCATCAGTTTTATCTTCCATAAAACGAATAGTATTTATAGGTCTCGTTTGAAGACTCTGTGAGATAATGCAGATCAAGTGCTTAGCACAGTGCCTGGCATATTACTAAATACCCAATAAATGTTAGCTATTAAAATGATGTATGCGAAAGTGCTTTATAATTGAGTTTCCCAGGAAGCTCCAGTTGGAGATGGCAGGACAGAACCTGTACACATAGTTGTTCAGTGCTAAAAGTTTCCATGTTCCCTTTGCCTGTGATGTTGTGAGGAGCAAGCCAGGCACTCTCAACCCTGCAGAGTAGGGTCATCAACACCAAAATTAACATCATGTTTTAATGTTTTTTAAAAACTGTGTTCCAGGCTTCAGGCATTTAATGGAATAATCTAAAGAAATTTAGATTTATTTTCTAAAGAAAATAAAAATTAGATATAGCAGCCACTGTCATTTAATTTTAAGAGTAGCAACAGATTGACTCCGGAAATATCATGCGGAAATCAGTAGCACAGATAAGAAGCTTTGCTAAAAGCTCGGCTGTGATATATGCTCATGAATACCTAATTAAGGGACGCAGTGTAATCAACCAGGAAGATTACAAAAGAACAGCAAGTCACATCAAGTGATAAATCATTACTTAAGTAACAGAGAACATTAAGTGCCTTGAGTGAACAACGGCCTTGAAATCAATAGTGTTGCAAAGGAAACGTCTGTGTAGTTCCGATGGGCTGTTTTAGAACAGCTCTCGTTACCTTCATTTCCCTGTGTTGGATAATGAGCATGACAATACCCTGGGCCTATGGCACTGTCTTACTGTTTAGTGAAATCTTTGGGGAGTGGGTATGTGTAAGCATGTGTGTGTGATATATATATATATTTATACACATGTATTCATGGACACACATGTTCATGTGTATGTAAGAATGCACACTGGGTTACGATGTTAAAATGTATTTCTTGTTGTGGATTGTAATTTAAAAATATTTGAAAAAAGTAATGATCTCTGAGGATGGCTGACTCCAATCTGAAATGTTTGTGATTTTCTCCTTTCACATTGTGAGTCTGTCTTATTTAAGTTCCCCTTAACCTTCCCAACTGGTAATCCTTGTGCCAGTTTTCCCCCTTCCAAACATTTTGCGTAGTGCCATGAGAGGGCTCTTTCTAACCCATGAATATGATCATTTACTCTTCCGTTCTAGTAGTTTCCCCTTTTTTTAGAAAGTAAAAATATTAACTCCTTGGCTGGAATGGTCCCGTTTATGTCCTCCAAAAACAGACACACACACCCACACCCCTCCGACATCTCCTTTTGTGCTCCAGTCACACTGTTTGCCATCCCATATGGTCCACCTTTCCACTTGTGTACATTTGCTTCCTTTGCCTGAGGCACTGTCGAACAAATTTCTATTCATTTTTGAAGACACAGTTCAAATGTTGCCTCTTCAAAACCGTGCTGGGCACCCCAAGGTAGAACTGAACTCCCCTCACCTTCAGGCTCCTTAGCACATTGCACTGTGCCTTTGTTCTGTGTCCCACTAAGGTTGCAGGCACCTGAAAACAGAGGAGGGGACTTAGTTTCTTTCATTTCCCCAGCACCTCACCTGGTGCCTGGCATGTGGAAAGTGAGGTGACTGTTTCCCGCAGAATGTGTGCTTATTACTACAGATAAAGCTATAATGATTAGTTCTCTTACTTCTGAAGTAAAATAAGGGGATAATATGTTTAAGACATGAGGCTTGTGGCTTTTTGTGTTCATTTTCTTTACATAAAGGATAATAAAAAGCTTATTACAGGTCTCTCGGGCTTCATTTCTCTTGCATTTTGTAAATATTAGACACATTGCCAATTCTGATGTTTTCCCAAATTTTTGCACTGTGTAGAAAATATTTGGACATCTATGTGATTCTCTTCCAAAAAAGGCTACCGGCCTTCTCACGTTTTATTTTGGAGTCATGCACATCCCTGCATATTCTGAAGACTGTTTTTTACCTTGAGCACCTTCCCTTGACTTTAAGCTGTTTCTTTCCTCAGCAAGTGACCACCCGACAGATAAGCAGTTCCCAAGGCTGCTCACTGTGCCTGCAAGGCCGAACTTGGGTGTCAGGTCAGTGAGCCTGGTGACCTTAACCACAGGTCAGATGGTTCCTTTTTGTGCCCCCGCCCCAGGCCACCTCACTGGACTCTTTTACTCTGCCCCTGGTCTCTGTGTCTTCATGCTGTCTTCGGGCTTCCCAGAGTCCCCAGCCTGATGTGCTTACCAAGATCCCTCAGCAATGTGCCATAGTCCAAAATGATTTTCTCCTCTTCTCCACTGTATTACAACTCTTCAGTGACTGACACTGAACCTGTTTCCAAGAAGTACATATAGCACAGAAAACAAAATAAAGAGCTCCCAATAAGGCGAACTCATGTTCAGAAATTATAAACCACGCGCGAGAAAGCTGTGAGAGAGGGCAGACACAACCAGGAGAACTAACACTCCCAGGACAATCCAAAAGAACTATTCAGTAACTGTGTTTACAGCGGTTACAGTGATAAAAAGACAGAATTGGAGCATAAAAAAAGGAATTGGAACAAAAAAAAAGAAGGAATTGGTAAATGATCTTAGATTTGTAAAAGAACTAAAAAAGAGCTTCTAAAATTGAAAAATGTGGTGACCGAAACTAAAACCCAAGGGATGGGTTAAAGAGCAGAGCAGGCGAAGTACAGTCAAGGTGAGTATTAGAGTTTGTGAAGTGCAGGCCACAGAGGAAATCATATCTTTGAATGGAGCTGAGACAAAGAAAAAAAATGCATGAAAAATATGGAAAAGCAAGTAAGAGATGGAGGCTAGAATGAGATGTTAAACTTAACCAGCATTACCTCATATACAGTGATTAACAAATTAATGCTCAGATGATACCAAAGAATCTTATGTTTTACTATCCAGAATATTTCAGAGAAAAATAAAAGATATGGGGAGGTATATCCAATTATCTGAATCCTAAATCCCCTGTTCACTTTGTGTTTGAAAGAGGCTGTCCTGTGGCTGGTCCCCCGTCAGGCACTGTTGTGGTTAGCGTGCAGACGTTAGAGCAAGTTACAAGTGTAGAAGCCTGTCTGCACGCCTGTTGTCTGTAACACACCTGGGGGCTGCACACCTTTGAGGATTAGTAAAGGATCAGCTTAGAGTATGTTACTGAGCAGTGAATGCCAGGAGTGTTAAGAGGGGGAAGTTTCTTGGCAAAACCATCGCAGATTTAGCTGTGTTTTCCCCTATTGACATCGAGACCGTTATTCAGGCTTCTCGCGATCGGATCTTCCGAGGGATTTCCCCCATGACAAGGTTTTTAGGATTTCACAGTAGGGGGCTTGGCAGACTCATTGAGCTAAAAGTTGGAAATGCTTGAATGAGTTCCTCGGTTCTATTTCTAACATGCCAAGATATTTAATAAGAGTGTATGTTTTGTTTTCTGTGTTCCTATCGGTAGAGCAGGGCTGTGTTCCTGGCCATCTCACAGGAAAAAAAGCTATGTGAATTAATAAGTAGTTATAGGAAGCATTTATGTGAGAATGGTATTGGCTGACCCTTAAGTTAAAAATAGGTAATCATGTGAAATGTTAGTCATTTAAAGGTGGTACATGGAAAATAAATATGTTAATAACTGTGCAGATAACCTAATAGAACTAGGTAGAATCCAAAAATAAACCTGAGTAGAGAATTGCTCAGTGGAACCGCAGGTATTAGATGTTTACCACCCGCCTGGCAATTTGTTTGGCTCAATTCAGAGGCAAGAGAAGACAAATAAAACGTGATTTTTCTCCCTGAGTTACTTATGAAATCACTGAGTAGGCAAACAGATGTAAAATCAAGACCAAGTTAAGACTGTGTGATTAAATACCAAAATGTAGATAGTAAATACTTTTCAGAAATCAAAGAAGGAGCAGTGAATGTAGGGAGTGGGTGGTGGGGTAGAGGTGGGACCCAAGCTGGGTCCTTGAAGGAGTGGAAATTTAAAAGGGAGCAGGGAAGGCGTTCTGGGCACAGCCTGAGGTCAGAGGAAGGAGTCCTCCCTGCCTGGAGAAGGGGTTTTCTCCGAGGGCTCGGGGAGGTAAATACATGTAGGTGGAGGTGAGCGCAGGCTGTGGAGAGCTTTATGTAGAGTGCAAGAAATGTCTGCCCTGAAGTGTTTGGGCGGTACGTGCTGGAGTGGGTTTTTGAGTTGGTGAGGGAAATGATGGGATATTTTAGGAAGTTTGAGGGTATAGTGGACATGATTAATATAGAGAAGGGGTGGTATAAGAAAGCTTATCCAACGTACCTAATAATTGTTAGGCCCTTTGCTACATGTTTCATACACATTTATCTCATAGACTGTCAATCAAGTAATGTCACATTATACAGATGTAGAAACTGAGGGCCAGACTGAGTTGCTCAAGTCCCACGGCTAGTAAGTGACAGGCAGCATGCACGCAAGCCCAGCCCTGCCTGACTTCAGAGCCTTGGCTGTTTTCGTTGCCTTTTGTTGAAATGTCAGAACCACAGCTCTTCTGATTACCCCAGCCTCGTAGACATTTCTTGTTCCTAGTAGTTTAAGATAAGCAGAAGTCGTGTGTGTGTCCGTCTAAGCAGCATATTTTGTATACTCCGAGGCCTGATCGAGAACCTTGAAATTGGAATGTCCTAGGTATCCAATATTCCCAGGATACAGACCCACAAATCCTTTGTGACTACGAATTAACTAGACTTATTCTGTTAATTCTACAAGATATAATAGCCAAAGAATATTTGAGAAACCTTTAAAGATCTATAACGCAAGGCATTTTGTTTGTTCATTTATCTCGAGCAATCTTAACAGGAAAGCAGTTTGGAAAAATAAGATATTGACAAGGTAGAGTTAAATGATTGTTTCTAACTCTCCTTGAGTAGAGCAAGGCCAAAATGAGAATAGCATATTGTCGCTACTTCATTTCTCCCATGGAGTTTGGCCATCCACCCTAACAATCACTACAGCTGTTTATTGATCTCCAGTGTTCTTTCTGAGGGAGGCATGGAAACCTCTGGCAGCGGCCTGGAAGAGACCGGGAGCCATTCGGGACGGCTGAGGGCTGGTCGCTCTGAGGTGCTGCCTGGGTTGCGGATGGGTGCTCAGCGGGCTGTGGGCACTCGGGAGGATGGTGAGGCGGCAGCACTCATGGAAATGTCAGACTGTGGAGGAAGTAGAAATGTACGGCAGACTCATTCTGGTGAGAGAATTTAACAGACTCTTGTGGGCAAGAAACTTACTTTAAAATTGATTCTCTTCAGCTTGAGAGAAAAAAAGGAAAACTGATATATGGGTCTATAAGGTTTATAGAGTTTTCAACTAAAGCATTTTAAGTGGAAATGACTGCTTTTAACATTAATATTTTTCTTCAGATTTTCATTCAAAACACAACTGCCAAAGGTCTTATATAATCTGAGACAATACGGTTCGGAAGAGAACTTTCAAAAGGGTAAATAGATGGTGCGGGCTTTTTTGTTTTTCTGATGATAATTAGTGAAAATAACAAAGCCCTCCTTTATTTAAAAAAAAAAAAAAAGGCGGGTGTTTAACATAAGGAACCCTACTTGCCAAGCTGATCGTTATTTATATTGTGTCTCCTTTTTCATCAGCTCCATAGGAGGCCAGATTCCTTCGGTTCATGTGTCAGTGTTGGGATGCAGCCAGGCCTTACCTGCCTTTTTTTTTTTTTTTTAAATTTTCTAGTCCCCTTGGCCAAATTCTAAGCCCTAAGAAGAGCAGATGGTTCAGTCAGGCACCTAACAGATGTTTAAATCATTCCGTCTTAGGTTTTATAGCATTTCTTAACTTAATTTCTTAAAAGTACAGTTCCATGTATGTTATTACTGATGAGAAGTATGTGCGGGTTTGCACCTTAGTGTGCATGTGAATGTGACAAAATCGTGAACTAAAATAGTCACCCTACTAGATTTCACTATTAATTCTTCTACAATTAAGATGCGGCTAATAAGAAAAAGTTAGTATTAAAAAGTATGCTACATATATTCACTGTTTCTTTGTTTATTGTGGTTCTCTTTATGCCTTAAAAGTGGAGTCTTTCCTAAGAGGAAATTTCATTTGAATACCAGGGCATAAGGTGTGTGTGAGTGTGTGTTTCTGTGATAAATCCAAACATGGGCTTCTGGACCTCAGAGTTCTTTAAATTCTAAAACAGTGATTTTCTTAACTGGTGTGCCGCACGAATTTTTAAAACATGGAATACCTGACTATTTAGTCAGGGCCTCTGGCCTCTTTTCCCTTAGATGTCAAATAAAGAAATGACAACAGCCAACACAATAGCTGTCTGTTGTGAATGAATCAAAATTATACCTATTTTTTGTCTGCAATTGATAAAAAATATATATTTTTGGTCTGCCACAGAATTTTAGTAATTAGTTTATGTGTGCCATGACATGAGAAAAGGTTGAAAATCACTGTTCTAAAAGCTTAGAGATTGACTAATAAGCTCTTTAGTGGGGTTGTGTTTCCTTTAGAAAGATATTATGTCAGAAATTTCCAGAACCACTGGAACTGAAACTGTAACTCTGTGACCCAGTGAAAGTGCAGGTTAGGTATGGGCAGCCAGTCGCCCTGGTGCCCCTTAAATGTAACTAAAATAGCTGTTGCTCATATTTTTATCTCTCTCCAGCATTCTTTTTTTTTTCTTGACTATTTCCCTCTATTTCTGCGTGCCTTTAACAAGTATTTTTCAGTAAGTACTGAGTAGCCGGTCAGTGATGTAGTTAGATGGAGGCAATCGGACTGCCCTATGGCTGTACTCAGGGAATTTTGTGTTAGTTACTTAGTAGCCTGAGAATGTGTAATTCTTTGAATATTTTTTAAGGTACTCTTCTAAAAATATTTAGCTGGTTTTTTTCTGTTCCTTGAGCCTACAAACATAAAAGACAGCCAGGGACTTCCAGTCAAGATGGAGGCATAGGTAAACATGGCTCACCTCTTCACACAACCACAGCAAAAATTACAGCTAAACTACAAAACAACTATTACCCAGAATCACTAGAAAATTGAGCTGTATGGAAGTCCGACAATCAAGGAATTAAAGAAGCCACATTCATCCAGACGGGCAGGAGGGAGTAGAGAAGTGGAACGGGCAGGCCCAATACCCATGTGTCGCAGACAAAAATCAAGAGGGACACCTCAGGAGCGAGGGATCCCAGCCCCACACCAGACAACCCAGCCCAGGGCTCCAGTGCCAGGAGGATAAGTCCCCAAAACTTCTGGCTGTAAAAACCAGTGGGGGTTATGGTGGTGGGAGAAACTTCAGGATTCTCAGGTATCTCCTCTTAAAGGACCCACAGTGGACTTAGGTAGACTCACTCCCTCTGGGCTCCAGCACTGGGGCAGCAGCTAGAAGGACACCAGAAGCATACAGGGAGAAACTGAGGTTTCTGGCATCAGGGCGAGTGCTGGGGGACAGCTTTGTCCTGGACAAAACTGCAGAGGTCAGGCAGCAGCATTGTCCCCTTTCTGAGCCCTGTTCCACACAAAGCCACAGAGCAGTGACACCATATCGGAGATTCCATCAACCAGTTTCACATGGGTTGCCTCACCTGGTGATTACGTAAGGCTTTGTCCCATTCAACTTAAGATGTACCTTTCTACAATAGGCTACATTGGTAAGACAGGGAGACAAAGAAACTGTACCTGATACATAGAAACAAAGGCAGGTAGGCTGCCAAAATGAGGAGACAAAGAAATATGGCCCAAATGAAAGAGCAGAACAAAACTCCAGAAAAAGAACTAAACAAAATGGAAATAAGCAATCTAATAGATGCAGAGTTCAAAACACTGGTTATTAGGTTGCTCAAGGAACTCATTAGGTACTTCAACAACATAAAGAAGACTCAGACAGGAATGAAGGTTACACTAAGTGAAATAAAGAAAAATTTAGAGGGAACCAACAGTGGAGTGGATGAAGCTGAGAATCAAATCAATGATATGGAACTTAAGGCAGAAAAAAACATTCAATTAAAATAGCAAAAAGAAAACAGAATAAAAAAACCCAACAAGGATAGGCTAAGGAACCTCTGGGACAGCTTCAAATGTATCAACATTCAAAACATAGGGGTACCAGAAGGAGAAGAGGAAGAATAAGAAATTGAAGACTTATGTGAAAAAATAATGAAAGAAAACTTCCCTAATTTGGTGAAGGAAATAGATGTACAAGTCCAGGAAGCACAGAGAGTCCCAAACAAGATGGACACAAAGACCACACCAGGACACATCAGAATTAAAATACCAAAGGTTAAAGATAAAGAGAGAATCTTAAAAGCAGCAAGAGAAAAGCAAGAGAGTTACCTACAAAGGAGTTCCCATAAAACTGTCAGCTAACTTCTCAAAACAAACTTTGCAGACAAGAAGGGGCTGGCAAGAAGTATTCAAAACAATGAAAAGCAAGGACCTACAACCTAGATTACTCTGTCCAGCAAAGTTATCATTTAGAATCAAAGGGTGATAAAGTGCTACCCAGACAAGGTAGAGCTAAAGGAGTTCATCATCATCAAGCCCTTATTATATGAAATGTTAAAGGGAATTATTTAAGAAAAAGAAGATCAAAACTATGAACATTAAAATGGCAATAAATTCACAACTGTCAACAATGGAATCTAAAAACAAACTAAGCAAACAAGCAGGACAGAAACAGAATCATAGATACTGAGATCATTTGGAGGGTATCAGCTGGGGGGGAGGGAGAGAATGGGGGAAAAGGTGCAGGGATTAAGGAGTACAAATTGGTAGGTACAGAATAGACAGGGAACTGTTAAGAACAGTATAGGAGATGGAGCTGCCAGAGAACTTGTATGCATGACCTAAGGACATGATTAAGGGGGGGATTGCTGGAGGTAATGGGGGGTGCGAGACAGATGGGGAGAAAGGGGGAAAAATTGGGACAACTATAATAGCATAATCAGTAAAATATATTTTAAAAATTGGAAGGGGGTATACAAAAAAACAAAAGTCAGCCATACATTGCTGTGTTAGGGAATGTAGGGTCCTTGTCAATTCTGTCATGTGTTTGTGCTTAACCTGTTTTATGTTATATTAGTAACATTTTTCCAATTCCAGGTTTTGTGATGGGGCTAAGAATACAGTTTGTCCCAGCCCTTGAACCCATTCATCTTTCTTCTTTCCTCAGAGTTCCATCTCAGATTCTGCCTGTTTACTCCAATGATTAAAAATGACTCATGCCCATTTTTCACATTTGATTTTTTTGACACTCGCCCATTTAGTTCCTCCTTTTAAAATAACTGAGACAATTTCTCTGTCTCCTTTTGTTAACACGTATAAATCTACAACCTTCCGAAGTAACTCATGTTGGAGACTCTTCCATCCATCTCCTCCTCAAGGAGCCTTTTTGCTCCCGTTCTGGCAGTTTAGTGCTTAACACTAAAGCTCTTTGTGTTGGCGGTGCTTTGTAAGTTACAGTCCTATATACTTTCCTTAGATTGACACACACTGTCCTTCCCTGCCACTGTGGTGGGGCACCACTTCAGAAACGATTTGAATTAGAATCTGGGCCCAAATGTCTACTGCAAATAATTAATCCAGACAAAAAGCTAGGTTTTACACCAGACATTCTCAGTCTCCTGTTCCCTAGCTCACAGGAAAGAGTGGGGAGGGAGCATCTGAGTAGCCTAGCCCGGGTCATATTCATTACCACACCTTAACAAAGGGAGGTGGTTGACATCTAGGTGAAAGGTGAGTGGCGTCCATTCAGCTTACTGTGTATATGTGGGCATGTGGTCAGTAATGATTATATACACTCTCAGAATCTGTCTGTTGAAGGAAAGGTTCATAGTATAGATCTGTTCTGTGCAATACCCAGCGCACAGTGAATTTCTGATAAATGCAAAGCATTGAAGGGGATCAAGCTCAAAATACAAATCTTTTTAATTTCTATATTTCCGTTTTCTGTGTTCTTAAGGACCAGGTACATTACTGGTAAGTCATTGTCATCTTGCTAAGAATTAATGACACATTGATTGAGCAAGAACTTTCAGGAATTTGTAAAGGGAAGTCACTGAGGTCCTGTCTTTAGCTTTCTGTTTTGGAGAATGTGTACATGTGTGTCAGAAGGGAGAGGTGAGAGGCCACAGAAACCTTTGGGTGAGAGTAGGGATATAGGGTCACTGTGTGTGTGAGGAAACCTTTGTACTGTTTGCTTAACAAGTCTAGAAAATGAGAACGTTCATCCTTGGGAAACCGGGCTTCATTAATTCAATAATCTGCTTTGTCAAATTAGCTCATGTTTAAGATTATTTGAGCACATGTATAAATAAATGTTGGACCATTGAACTTTGCCTGTCTTGCTATCCTTTCCATACAAAAATATTCTAACCCTGAAAGCTTCCCCCATGAATATAGTGTAGGAGAAAAGTGTTGACTCCAACAAAGTCTTCATCAAGTCCACCAGTCACTCCTTTCCCATTTGTTAGGAAGCATACAAAGCTGGAGAGGCTTCCCTTTTAATGAAAAAGCCCAAAACTAGGGAGCCAAATCAGCTGTGAAAATTGCAGTGGGACAGCATACATCTTGGGCTTCTATTTGCGGTCTTTCCACTACCAGCATTAGGTCCTAAAAATCATAGGTATTCATTAGCCAAGGCAAGGTTGTGTGTCTTCTTGGGTTCTTTGTTATCAGCAGCAGAAACCAACTCCGATTAACTTACGCAGAAGGAACTGTATTGGAAAGATACTAGGGAATCGGTAAGAAGGCCAAAGAGCTTGTCTGGGAATAGACAGGAAACAAGACAAATCCAAAAGTCCAGGAACCAAGAACTACCTGAAGGTATTGGAGTAGTTGCTGTCTGGGCAGGAAAATGGTGACACCGGCCATTCTCAGCCTCTTGTCCCCCTGATCACTGGGAAATCACAGGAAGAAGCATCTGATTGGCCTAGTTTGGGTCATGTTACCGCACCTTGATGGAGGGAGGGTGGGGTCCTCCAGGTCGTAGCCAAGAAAGGTCATTCTCCACAAGGAATCGGGATGAACTTGTTGAAGGTTATGCTCAGTGGCCAAAAGCATATCCCTTAGCACCATTGCCCCGTGGTGGTGTAAGGTGGCCACCACAGGACAGTGGAAGGGATTGGAAGAAGGCCAGCACTAGTTTTCCCTTGGTATATGAGGGTTGGAAACATGTGCCCATGTACATTGGCCGTGAGGCGTGTCTTTGTCAGTCCCTCTGGATACCTGCATTACCCCACCCCACCCTTTCCTTCCCTCTCTCAGTTTGAGCTGCAGGAGGACAGTCCTGTTGTAATGTTGATTTGTTCACATGTGGGATACTAACTATGTATGTCAAAGGTGTTGGTGGTGAAGTAGTTATATGTTGATCAACTTCAAGAAATGTATCTTTTTGTAAGGCCCTCTTCCTCAACTAATTCAGTGTTTACTATTTGCCCTGTGGCACCGTTTATTAGTTAAGCTGCCCTGTCCCTAAGTGCCCAGTGAGAGAGCAATTTGTATTTTAAGTATGTTCATCAGCAGCCATACTTTTTCCTTTTGGATTCTCTAGTTCAGTAAATTCATACCGCAACTTGATTTTAGTTGGTTGTCGGAGCTGATTTTTTTGTGGCGCACACAATCACTACATAAACACTGCTGAGCGATTAAAGCTATAACTTTAAGGGAATATCAGTTTACCCTGCCAAACATTCTTATTGCAGAAATGGCAATAGAATCCTACACTTCTAATATTCTCCATCTCAAAAGGAGAGTGCAGTCTTTCAAAAGGAAATGAATTTTAATATCCTGGAATATAGGGAGGGCATGAATCTTTTCACTTGTCTATGAACATTTAACAACATTTATAGTGTTCCTCCTGGGTGTAAGAGAAATGATTAAATGTAATTTTTATCAAATTAATTTTTAAATAATTTAATGGCACTCTTACTGTAGTCCCTGCAAAGGTCTAAATTTCTATAGCTCTAACCACCAACTTCTGAACTGTGAGTCTAATGCTAAACAGAAACATTCTGAACATTTTATGGAGTGCTGTGAAAGCTTGACCCAATGTGTTTTCCTTGCAGCACCCAGTGCTCGATGAGCCGATAGCTGAAGCCGTCTGTATTATCGCAGACACGGATAAGTGGAGTGTCCAGGTGGCCACAAGTCAGAGGAAAGTGATGGACAACACGAAGCTCGGCCAGGATGTCTTGGTCTCCAGTCAGGTGTCCAGTTTACTTCAGTCCATTTTACAGCTTTACAAGCTTCACCTCCCTGCTGATTTTGTAAGTATTTGTTCTCATATCGCCAAAGAAATATAGTTTAAAAACACTTTTAACAATACTTTGAAGAAGGTGCTTCGAGATACACCCCTGTCATCTAAGCAGTGGCAGGGTGGCACGACAAGGAGACCACCGAAGGTAACTGGGTTAAAGTCTAGGCTTAGCCAGTGATTACTTATATGATGCTGGACAAGCCCAGGTGTCCTCGAACCTCAGCTTTCCCATTTGTAAGATGATGAGAGTACCTGTTCATCAAGTGTTGCTGTGAGAATCCTCCGAACATTAGGGCTAAGATACTGCTTTGTAAACTGTCAAAGCGGAGTTTAAACAGCCAGTACACAGCAGTGGCCACCGCCTGGGCATCAAAGCCCAGTAGCCTGAAGCCAGACCAAGCTCAGTTACCTGTGTGACTTCTCAAAGTCTCAGTTAGCCGTACAGCTGGGAAAATAATAGAACCTAACCCATGTGGTTAGGAAAAGAAAATCAGATAATTTACGCAAAGCACTTGGGATGGTGTTAGATGTTAGAAGCACTCAGGAAGCAGCTGCTATTCGTATGATTGTTAATACTAGTTTCATAAATAAATATTAACGGTTGTAAAAACTGACAACGCCTTTTCACTAAAGTCTTTACTTGGGCTTTAAACTGATGCTTACTCCTGCACGATAGGAGTAATCTGTCTCTGGAGTAATACGGGCAGAACTTCCAGGTTCCTACAAACTAACGTTTGTTCTACATTTGAAGGCAGATTTTCTTTCTAGTAGCAAGTTGCATTATTCTGATTTCGAGGCCGAAATCTCCTTTTCTGTAAGGGAAGGAAGGTATATTAGATTTTTTAATTTTTTACTGTTATTAGTATTCACCAAACTTTTGTATTTTATTCTCTAATATTCATTTTCCAAGCAATGAATTACTGTTACTAATTATTTTTCACTTCATTTGGACAGAAATATGTTTAACTTCTTAATAATATGAATGACTTAACTTTGCAAAACCAAGATCAGAGGAAATTTCATCTGCAGTTTTAAAATTCTCCTTAAAAATCATTTCAGTGAAACATGATTAAATGCCTATTAGAGCCTTCAGTGCAAAAGGAGACAGTAGCTATTTAAAATTTCAGATGTTAAAAATCAGAGAAATTCATTTCAGAATTAAGATGTCAGAGGAGAAGGAAGAACTCACCATTCTATTTAATAATCAAACCTTTTAAAAAACAATTCTAAACACTTTGATTTTAAGAATAGTGTACATTTCATATTTCAGTGTTCTCTTTATTTTGACATTGCAACATACAGTTTTCATGGAGACTATGGAAACATTGCAGATCAACTATTTTAAAACAAAAGGTTCAGTGTAATGTGAATGTTCTTTTTAATATTTTATAACACTCTTATTAAAAAGTTTATATTAACTCCATAAGGAACTAAAACGTAACAGGAGAAAGATCCTTTCACCACTAAGCTGTTTGTTTGGGGGAACATTTTCACGAGGATTGGTGAATTTCTCCTTGTTGTGATTATCACTCTTACTCACTAACCAGTTGTGTTTCATCCACCCAACACAAAGCATTTGAAATTTTAAGCCAATGAAAAACTGAAAAGATTACATTTCTAATGGATAGTTTTTCCATGTCACTGATCAGCCCAGATGGTCAAGATCAACATTCTCAAATGCATCTGTTAATCTTTTTTACCTTGAAAATAGCAAGCGTAATGGTCTAGAAGAAAATTATGTATGATAGAATTACCCTTGCCAGAGCCATCAGGTGTCTTACTGAAGATGCGTGGATAGCTCTGCCTGCCAAATGCAAAAGCATTTGCCTCTGGTGAAAGACACAGATGGTTGCTATTCTCTAAAAAATGAAATTGGACACAATTCCAAGGGTAGAGATGTTCTGAAAATAATTGTCCTTTATTTATTGTTATTAACGACCTAGTTAAAATACACTCTTGAGAGAGGGAAAAAAAAGAACTTCGGAATAACCTTGTTCTAGTCATTCTACTTCTGGGAGTGTATTGTGCCAAAATAACCTGATATATAGGGAAAAAAACCCAACAAAGATATCCTTTACAAAATTATAACAACAAAAATGTGAGTTGCTATGTGGTTTAGTAAATAATGGTAAATCACATTCTCGAAAATCATTTAGCCATAAAATTACACTGATATAGAGTTTTTACTAACACAGAGAAAGGATTATTATAAAGTTTTTTAGAAGCAGGAAATAATTGCACTTATGATTTCAACTATGTAAAAAACAAATGCTTTTTAGAAAAGACTAGAAGATATATATGAAAATCTTAATAGTCATTGAAAAAAATAAACTTTGTTTTACAAAAACCTATTATACCTTCTAGTGATAGGTTTGAGATGGCTTATAATTTTTAAGTGTATTTTAAGTGTATCTGATTATAATTATGTGCCTTGAAATGAATTAAGAGAGCTCTAGTGCCTATTATGCTGGCAGAGGCTTTAATTCCTGCCCTCATTGTGAATGTGATTGGCTTCGCAGTGCATCATGCATCTTGAAGACAGACTGCAGGAGATGTACCTTAAAAGTAAGATGCTGTCTGAATATCTTCGTGGACACACACGAGTCCATGTGAAAGAATTAGGTGTCGTACTGGGGTGAGTTCTGTGACATGTCACCATTTCTCCCTGCGATGGGGTTGTCCCTAGCACTGTACCCATTGACCTATTTAGCTTGTGCCACCTAAAACCTGCAGGCCCCAGAGCCCCACTGAAGTGCCTGGGGACCATCAGGTGTGGGCCCCTGCTGCCCCGCAGTGAACAGCATGTTCTTTGTATCTGATACCAGCATTTCAAGCCTGGAAATAGGCACAGAACTTTAAGCTAGTGGCACTTTATGTTAGTCTCCCTGGGCTATTTTATGTGTGGAAGTGAAAAATGTAACCCCACTCCATGTGCCCGTTTCTGGTCATTTCGGTATGTGTCGAAGGCACACGCTGTCAGACACGCAGCCACAGCCTGGGCTCCGTTTCGTGTCCTGGAGGAGGTGGGAGGGCATGGTGGCCTTTCAGGGACTTGCCCGCGCACTCGTGCTTTCCTTCTTTTGAGGGTAGGCCCGGAGGAGGAGGCTGCTGGTGTTACCAAGTGTGGAGCGTCTCCCTGGGGGCCTTTGCCGTGGCTTCTCTAGAAAAGAAATTCTGGCTTTGTTTCACTCTGCTAGATTTTTCCACACTGACAAAAAGACATTGTATATATGGGGACTATTCCCCCTACCTACGATAATGATACCTCCAATTTGGGCAAGAAAATACTTTACACACATTGTCTAACTTAAAATTTTCCATTAAGTCTGCTAATCAACGTATCAAGACTCAGACCTTTGCATTCTTGTCAGACTCTTCATCTTTCACACCCAGGACAGAATGTACTGTGTTGTTTGGCTCTTAGCATTTCCTCTTACACATCTTTCTTACATATTTCATTTTTAAAGTATTTTCCACTCTTAAGACATTTGCTTTTGCAGTTAACTTACAGAGTATCTCATTGTTGTGCTTTTTTCTTAGTTTTGGTCTACCAGCCTCACGCTTGCATCTTGCTGCATGAGGTTTCCCATCGCCAGATGGGTGCTTCTCTGTCTAGGGCGCTTTCCCAGGGCCTGACCGGCAGGTGTCTACCATCCGCACTGTTAGTCGGAGCGTCGGATTTATGTCCGCTTCTCACCTCCAGGCCCTTGTCCATTATTTGTGGGGCTCACGCTCAGCCCCTCCCCAGGCCCTTCTTCCCGGGGTCAGGGCCAGCAGCATTAAAGGGGCCCGAGAGCCTCTTGTCCCCCTGAAGCGACATCTGCAGGGAGTGTTACTGGGGAGAGTGTATAAAAACTCCATGAGGTAATGCCAGCTACCTTTTTAAATTTCTTTTTTAATTTTTTGTGGAATTCAGGGGAATGATGAGGACATATTTCACAGACTGAAGCAGTCCTTTTTTTTTCAGGACACTTGTCAGCATTTAGCCTGTGACAATGGTGTACCTGCCTCTGCTTTAAGAGAGGCAGCCAAAGTTGGGTCTGTCTGATGCTGCCGTGCCTCTCGAGTCAGCATCTGTTAGTGTCACGTTGCTCTCAGAATGCCGTGGCTCAAATACTTAGTGAGGATCTAAGTGGTATAACCTGTTAGACAAACCCCCAAGGTTTTTGAGAAATTACCACCTTCATTATTTTCCAAAGACTAATTGTAACTTAGGTGCTGAATCAGTGTGAATGTAGGATGTTGACTGGGGGAATGAGGAGACAGTGGGGAAAACATGGAAGTGCAACATAATGAGGTTGCACAGGGACACAGAAAAGTTATGGACTTAAAACTGGAGAGCCCAGCTGTAGGAGAACCACTTTGTACGCCCAGCACTCCTGTGTCTCCCTCTGTGCTCTGGGCAGTGTCCACTGGGAGATCACATAAGATGAACAGGCTTATTACCTTTCCATCTCTCTTTTCGTTTGTTTTAAGCAATGATCTAGCAAGCTTGGTACCTAACAATAATACTTAACTGCAAAATCATGCTACTTTAAAGTAATCATCTTTTCTTTTTCAATATTCAGGATTGAGTCGAACGACCTGCCTCTGTTGACAGCTATTGCCAGTACTCATTCTCCTTATGTCGCTCAAATACTCTTATAAGCTAAAGCTCAGGACAGTTCTTCCTTGGAAGAAAAAAACACCCTACAGATTCTCAGCTGAAGGAGAAAGGAATAAGCTCTTGTGACATCAAAAGCATAAGAAGAGCAAACAGAAATAGTCATTCCACTGCTTTGTTTTGTTTTATTTTGTTGCTGTCAAGTGGATGCTTCATTGGAACTTAGGTTTACTTGACATAATGGCATGTATGTGTTTCATGAACACTGTAGGCCTTTTGTTACCCGTGAATCAACAGAGAGAGTGACCTTTTCGATAGGAGGAAGCATAGCACTACACTAAACACTAAGCTGTTGGTACAGACTGCCTTGTGTATTCGGACTGAATGACAAGTGACTTTGGAGCAGGAGGTGAACAATGTACACACCATTCCAGGAGGAGACGTTTCAGAACTTGAGTGTGAGCTCTTCACACTGGAGAAAGCATTATTTTGCTATTCTGAGAAGATGGTCAGAAAAAGGACTTCGGATTCCACGTCAGAGTTTGCTTTTTACAAAAGATGAAGTAGAGAAAGCCACATTGTGCCATCTTCAGCTCTGGTGGCTGTAGGAGTGACTGTCTTGACATGAAACATGATAGAAAATTGACTTTTGGGAAGAGAGTGCTTTAGGGACCCACTGTTTCACATCTCGGAGTTTACCTTGTCTCAGATGCAGCCACAGGTAGGGTAGAGGTGATTGTTGGTGCAATAAACCCGAGAATCAATGTAGCATCTTAATCCCATCAAGATGGAATTTGTAGCAGCAAAGTACACTGTCTGATACCGTATGCTTAACCTTATACTTTAGAGCTTTCAGTAACCTCTTTAAAAGAGGCCATTTACCAAAGTTATTTCTATAAATAAAAGAGTATTTGTTGCTAAATTCTTCCAGCCAAAGCCACTTTCTTCCTGTAATAGTTAATACAAATGACTATTTATACTTAAAAGGCACAGCTGTCCTGGTGGGAAATGAAACCTCCAACAGTTCAGGATGACTAATGAAGATAATTAGCTTGAACACTTATAAACAATTGATACATGGTCTAAATTTTTACATTACCATTGCTGTGCCTTCTAATTCCTACATACTTTTCAAAACACACTTCCAGAAATTAGCTTACCCAGAGTATCAAACCTGCCAAAATAAGGACTTATTTGTTAGCAGAGTTCACTTTAAAACAAACAAACAAACTTAATTTTCTGTTTATGTTAAGGAAACTTTTCTTAGTTTACTGACCATGAACTATGACCATGTCAGATGATGTACTGACATCCAGGATAAAGGAAAAGACTTTAAAAATTGATCATTACTTGACGGGAGCTAATCCAGTAAAGCAAAACATTGTTAGCATCTTGTTGATCTTGAGTAAGCTAATTATAACTAGTCTCCAGTTTCCTTTCACTCTTTTATAAATTAATTTCAGTCCTTTTCATGTGTTCTTTATACCTAAGAATATGAAATAACTTCCCTTTCAGGGGTTAAAATGACTTCAGATTTTCTGTGTGATAAAATCCTGTCCTAAATATCAAGTTACATATGTTTGTCTCTTCTTTTGCAAAAACAAGTTAATTATTTGTTTGAAACAGTATAGCGGCAGTACCAATGGAAAGAGATGGGTGAATTATTTCTTAGGAATAAGTCAGAATTGCCTACTCCCCCTTCTCTTTTTTTATGATGTGAAATGTAGATGAGTGCGTTAAAACTCTCACGATCTCTAATTTTTATTTTATGTTTTTCTTTTGTCAAATTAAGTTTTCTATTATTTTTAGATTTTTCTCTTTTATTCCTAATATCTGAGTTTAGTGTTTTAAATTCTCAGTTTCACACCATCCCTGCTTATTGTTATGTTAAACAAAGAGAATGAACCTTACCTGTGGCTCAGCTCACTCATCATTTGTTTTTCATTACATGTAAATAAATTGTGATAGCTGATGTTACATCATTTCCGTCTGTACCAGTTTAAAGCATTCCCTCATCTCTCTCTCTCTCTCATTCCCTTTTCCTTGTTTACACGTTTTGGGCACTTTCCCTCATTCACCGCCTTCCAGGGTTTCATAGAAAATAACTAGATACAAAATCACTTCCATTCTAATGTGGCATGTTGAAAATTAGACCCATATAGGGGAAAATTGAGCCTTAAACGGCTCATTCTAAATTTCATACGTAAGAGATATAGCCTAGCCCCCTCAAAGCCTGAGAAGATTTAATTTGCCTCTTAATCTACTGTTCCAAAACTCTTGAAAAATGTCTGTTGGGAACCGCAGGTGGGTCACATGTGGGGACTGTCTCACTGATGCTTTGGGTTCTGGGCAGGACCTAGTCCTCACACCTCCTGCTGCCAAAACAGACCACGAATGCTGCTGCTCTTTCATCTGTCTCCTCTAAATAACATTCAAGTTTTGTTTGTCTTAAATTTAACCTCTTCCCGAAAGTGGAAAAGAAAAAAAATCTCACAGACTTGTGTTGAGATACACCCACTCACACACTGCACACCATCCAGGGGCTTAATTTTGTCTTAGCCGAAGAGGCAAGAAAGGGATCCCACCCTCTCCCATGCCCACCTCAAGAAACAAATAAAAATGCTTAAAAAAAAATCGAGAAAACTACCTCAGTTGACAGGATTCCACCTTTAGGATTTCTTCAACTTTTAAGTCTTACCTGTTGAGTGTAACTTTTGTAGCATTTTGCTTCTTTAAGCAAGCTCGTGAGGCATGACAGAGCAGAAGTGTGTCCATGTGACTGTGACGGACCTCTTTCTAGCATGTTGCAGTTTTATTTTTAATAGATTGATGAGTGATATGAATGTAAAGATAATTGTGTATGTTTAAACGTGACAATGAAAATTTAAAATGTAGCTTCCATACTTGTGCATAACTCCAAAGTATTTTATTTTTATCAGTGTTAAATAGCTTTTGTACAGGCTTCAATCCATTTTTCTGAAGTGTGCTGTTTTTTAATGAAAGTAACTATAATCTTTTCACATCCCATGGAACTTCCGTTTACACATCACAACTTTTTAAACTTACCATATTTTTCAGAATTAACTTTTTTGGAGGGAGGAAAATTCTTGCTTGCTAAATGATACTAAACTGTTGTTTAGGCTCTTATAATTAGGTCCTGAGATTTTATAAAAATTAAGTCTGTAGCTTTTTAGGTTCTTCACTAGAGTTGGTTGTACATAAAAATAAAGAATATAAAGTGACCCCCAAAATTCTTTTAAATGTCTGGATTTATCCACTATTATGTACTTTTGAAAGTATTTAGTTCATGCATACTTTTACCATTAAGTCAAGACTTTACCTTCTCTTGGTAATGTGAACCATTTGTTTTGTATTGTGCTTTGGGGGAGGGGACATTTGATTATAATACTTGCCTAAATCAAGCAGCCCCCTCTGAATGTTAATTTTTAAATGTCAAAATTTGGTGAACTATATATCTTGGAAGCAAGACTGCAATATGCTCAAATTTAAGTGCTGTTTAAAAAATGAGAGAATTCTGGGATTTGTTATAATGGAAGCTCCACGAAGACAAATTGATAGGGCTTTATATTTTTGATCAGTTAAATAGCTATCGATGTCAATGTATGGAAATTTTTTCTTAAAACTTGTTCATGTTTATTTTGATCCATTTTTTTTGTGGCATTTGGTGCAATAAACCTTTTGAATTTATCTTGAACATTCGTTTGTTACATTGAATCTTAGGACTTAAAAACGTAGAGGTCTCATTTTCATTAACTCATGCTCCTGAAACGAGTTCATTGTATTTGTCGGTGATTTTCAACAGTGGGGAGGTTGGACATATAGGACCATTTTTACTTAGCATACTGATGGGTGAACAGGGTCGGAGGCTGAGGACGATAGCAGAAACGTAATATGTGGGACACCCCATGGAATGAAGAATTGAATTGTCCCACCTCCTGCATGACTTTGAAATATTGTGCTAGACATTCATGTGAGTAAAAAATACCCCAAAAACCTGTTTGTAATGATCTAAGCTGAGAATTCAATTCTGCTTTACATAAAAGTACAATGTATTTTTCAAATGATTTTTAATATATGCTGAATTTTTCAGAAATGCCCCTGTTGTATAAATTGAGGGAAGATTTTACCTTGTTAAGGTTCAGAATTCTAACAAGAATTGTCATAATTTGGAAAACATTACCAACAGCTACAGCACTCATGGAATTCGAGTCACCAATACGGTGTACCTGTATCAGTCTTCATTTATAACTATTGCATTCGTGGAGACTATATGTACTCATATATGGACATAAGCATCTGCCTGCTTCATTATATTTTCTCTTTTAATCTAGTGCCCCAATATTTTTAATGTATTTAAGAATATATTACTATAACTTACTTTTTAAATAGTAACTCTAGTGCATTGTATTGATTTGTTATAAATTATATGCTTAAGTGGGTTGTATTATTTATGCATTTTAGGAAAGTAAAGGGCATTATAAAATATTTACTGTGAAATGGATGAGATCATTGATATTCATGGTCTCAGGAAAATATGTGCTGTTAAGTGTAACCGTTGTAGCAACATAATACCATACTGAATTTTGTTGTTTTAAGACTAGAGAGAGAAGTAACATTAGGTTTTTCAAAATACTTTTTGGATTAAATGAAAATTTCAAATGTTTTCTATATTCCCTCAAGCAGCCTTAAAATCATGCTATTGATAAAGAACTTACACATATACACACCACATTGCTTTTTGATTCCCTGGTGTCTGCACTGCGTTGTCAGATACTTTATATATATTTCTTCATTTAATCCCCACACCTGGATGCAATGGGCACTGTGATAGTTTTATGTGTTAACTTGGTTATACCGTAGTACCCAGATGTTTGCTCAAATGCCAAAGGAATTTTTTAGATGAGATTAACATTTAAATGAGTAGACTTTGAATAAAGCAGATTGCCTTTCCTAATGTGGGTGGGCCTCGTCCAGTCAGTTGAAAGACTTAAGAGAAAGCAGACAGACTGAGATCCCCAGCAGAAAGGGAACTCTGCCTCCAGACTGCCTTTGAACGTGACCTGAAACATCATTCCTGCCTGGGTCTCCAGCCTGCTTGGCTACCCTGCAGATGTTAGATTTGCCACCCTCCACAATCATATGAGCCAATTTTTAAATTCTTAAGCATCAGTCAATTTATCTACCCATCCCATTGGTTCTATTCCTCTGGATAACTCTTGACTAATATAGGTGCTTAAGCTATCAGTCCAATGATACATATGATGACCCCAAAATGGAATTGGATAGTCAGAATATTGTCATACGAAGGTAGAGGAAGTGGACTTTGGGGCAAAGATCTTTAACATGGTAAACAGTACAGATGTCAGAATTATCTCTTAAGGGTTAACATACAAGTCACATGGTCTCTGAATATGTGCTGCAAAGGAGATGTTGGAGAAGAAGGAAAGCGAAAGTGAGAAACTGCCCTCTTACATGGCAGGGAGGGCGGCAGCACTCCATTCACAGTGGAAGGAAGAAGCTCCCTTCCTATACACAGGAGTCCTGCAGTTGTGCGTGAATTCCCTCTGGCTGTGCCCCTCCCTCAGCTTTTGATGGGATCTCAAATCATCCGTTATTGTTCCTTTTTTTTCATTTTCCAGTTCTCAATCTACCAACTTTTTTTCTCAGTGTGTAAAAAAAAAGTTTCACCCATAATAACCTTTTCCCCTTTGTTCCTCTTTCTGTCCTCTTTATTCTAAATTTCTCCTTCCTTTGACAACTAAGCTTTTTCTAGAGAAGTTTACTTGGCATTCACTCCTCCACTTCCTGCTCATTCCCTTACTGCCACTTGCTCCCTCACCTCCCTCCCTAATCTCACGAGGTCTGAGGTTCAGTCCCCACTTTCTTTTCCGTGGTAACCGAAGGCTTTCGGCACACGCAGTCAGCACCGAGAGCCATTGAGTCCAGTACTTTGTGTCTCTAATACATCACATTTCCCCCTTTCTGTTTGCCATCTTTTAATCCCTGCTTATTGTCAGTTGAGCTACCAAAATGCCTCTCAAACTCATCTCCCTTTCATGTCAAACAGTTCTAATTAAACTTCTGGCAGTGTCTAAATAATCTTGCCAACATAAACTTGATTCCTGTCACTTTTGTTTAAAAGTCAGCCCAGTAAATTCCAAGTTCCTAGCATCCTGCATTCCAATGACACCACCTGCCCCTCTTCCCTGGCCCCATCACTAGATACACCTCTCTGCACACTATTCTCCAGCCGTGTTGAACCACACATACTTCCTCCAAAGCCCTAGGTGGTTGTTGCCTTTGCCTTGCCAACCTGTTCTCCCCAGTCTCCCTTCCCTTCCCTCACTCCATCAAGCCCTTCCTCTCTGGCTCAGCACACAATAATTCAGGGTCAAATCCTCTAGCCCCTTACTACTCAAGGCCCCTGGGCCAGCAACAGATGCAGTGTCTGGGACCTGGAGAGAAATGCAGAATCTCAAGCCCCACCCAGGCCTACTAAATCAGAATCTGCTCTTAACGTGATCGTCCAGTGATTCACATGCACATTAAAATTTGAGAATTACTGCTTTTGCACTCAATGTGAGTGAATGGGTGAGCGAAGAATGTATCAATCACTGAAATTATATCCATGAAATGGAAATGGATGATGATGAAAATGTGTCACATACACATAAATCTGATCACACTTTAGTGGCTATTATTTATGTGGAGAAAAAAAGCTAACCAAAAATCAAAAAAGGAAAATAACAAATGGACTAGAAGATAGAACTTGAGAGATGTTTTGTGATTTTCAAAAAGGAGAAATTTGGAGAAATGTAGTAGAAAATACAGTTTAGAAATTTGTCCAATTTTCAAAAATATTTGTAAGAATTTTTGGTAAATATATACAAGAATGATACTGTTAAATACCATAAATTACATTTTAGAAGTATTTTAATTATGTTCCAAACTTAGGCTTATAAGCAGAAATCCAAACCGAAGAACCTCAATATAAAAATATTCCCATTTCAAGCCGTCTATCTTGATGAGAAAACGTGATAGTATGTATAGCATGATGCTTCTAAGATTTCCCCCAAATCACTCAGTACCACTGACACATTTTTCCTTTTTTGAAGCTGCTTTCAGTGCACAGTCCTGAATCCTCTAGCATAAGAATGGAAAAGGTGCTGGCATTTCCGGTAAGTACAGTAAAGGTGACCACTCCCTGGTAGCTAGTGTGAGACATTATGTTGGAAGCATGACATGCATTGTATTCATTATTTGCTTTTGAATTTATAAGCACACTTCCTTCAAGTTATTTTCATTGAAGAGATTTATATTAAAGGGGGGAGTCTTGAGTACTTAGTAAAGTATTATCTGTAAGAATCCTATGGGATGGCCCCCAAAAAATGGACTTGGGAAACAAGTTTCTAATGTATCTCTGGATATTTAGAAAAAAGCCTGGTTGATAAAAAGAGATTATTTTTTATGATACAGTGTTTTGTGTATCTCTGGAAGGGAAGAGATGTGACCAAGTGGTCGGTTACTCTCATCAACAATGAGTTAAACACGCCTCAAGTGCCTCTTTGATGTGATGCACTGAGAGTGACAGGACATCCCTTACCTGGGACTCCTGCCGGAAACACAAAGCCTGAACCTACTCATGAGAAAACATCAGATAAATCCAAACAGGAGATATTCTACAAAACTGGTCTATACTCTTCAAAATGTGTCAGTGTTATGAAAGTCCAAGACTGAGGAAATGTTCCAAATTGAAGGAGACTGAACAGACACAAGAAGTAAATGTAATATATGATCCTAAGTGGAACCTTGGGTCAGAGAAAAATACAAAGGACATTATTGGGTCAATAAATAATATTGGATTATGAACTATAAATTAGATATCAATTTTAAATGGGTATGCCCAAGAATTTCAATACCTGACTAGTCAGGGACACTGACCTCTTTTCCCTTATGTTGTCAAGTAAAAAAATGACAGCAGCCCACACACGACAACAGCCACTGGTGTGAATGAATAAAAGTTATACCTATTTTTGTCAGATTGGCAAAAAATACAGAATTTTTTGATGTGCCACAGAATTTTAGTAATTAGTTTATGTGTGCCATGAGATGAAAAAGGTTGAAAATCACTGGGTTAGATAATATTTTATCAATGTTAAATTTCCTAATTCTTATCATTATACTGTGGTTATGCGAGAGAATATTCTTATTCTTAGGAAATACAACCAGAAATATTTAGGGATAAAGGAGCATCATGTCTGCAACTTACCCTTAAATGGTTTGGAAGAAAACAAATATATATGGGTGCATCTGTGCGTCTTTGCTCACACATACAGAAAGCAAGCATTAAAGCAAATTAACAACTGATTATTCTGGGGGAAGAACGGATCGGGAGTTCACTTCCTACTATTCTTGCAACGCATCTGCAAGTTTGAAATCATTTCAAAATGAAAAGTCTTCTAACAGATTTTTTTTTAGTGGACAATTTTTTTAAATTTTATTTATTTTTTTTAAACTTAAAAAAAAAACCCATACAGGGTTGCTCAGTTGATTTAGTGAATGATAGAAGGAGGCCTTTGGGATCATATAATCTATGATCGCTCCAGTCCTACACAAAATTAGTTCAGAGATGGAATGTAACTAATCCAAGCCTCTCCTACACACACTATAGTAAATCTTCTCATTTGGACGCAGCCCAAAATTCAGACCACAAAGAATATTAGCAGCTGAACTCTCTTTTTCAATACAAGTATTTCAATACAAAGTACCCCTGGGGTCAGGACCTACCAAGGAGGACTGCTACAGCCCCCTCACGGAACCTTTCCAATAGACATAATTAATTGCTAATGAATCAGATTTCTGGCGACAGAGTGCGAGCAATATTCTAGGGAGCTGGCAAGGTCCAATGGAGCAAGGAGACTCTCCTCATGTATAGAACATGCGTCTCTGGGTGCAGCCAAGCTTTTCTGTTACCTTTTCTATCCTGGAAATTTGTTGCCATCCTGGAAACACTACAATGTGCATTTTGCTGTGGGATTATGCAAAAGAACCTTAGGGAATAGTTGTTACTTTGAATATATACTCTTAGACATTCTTTGCTTGATTCCCATGATAACTCTACAAAATATTCACGACCGATACTAATATCCCCACTTTACTTATTAAAAAAGAAAAACCCGTATAGGGAAATTATGTAACTTGCTCAAGATTCCATAGATAATAATGGGAAAAAACTTGAACTGGTACATTCTCACTCTGCTAGGCTGTTTGTAAGGGTTGTAAGGAGGTTTAAAGATTTACCTTTAAATGACACCCACTGACCCGCAGCATAGACATTGCTGTGGGAATCCAATATAAATTATGGAACGTTTGGATAGGCTAAAAGGAGCTATAAAACATTAGGAGCAGTATTATTGTTGAACAGCATTCTCTAATGTATGTATTGAAAGAGCTCGCTGTGTTCTATGATTCGGAATAGCAGATACTCGTACCTCCTCCTTCTCTGGTGGCTTCGGCAGCTTTGGTGGCCTGGAAGCTCCTGGCAGTGCTGCCTTACTCTGTCTAACGAGGGAGGCCCCTTTGGAGTTTCTTTGATCGATGTCCTCGTAATTGCCCATATTCCAGGCAATTCGACCACGGCTGAATCTTCCTAGCCTATCCATAATACAAGGTTTTGGTTGCCTGAAACAGGAACAAATGGGTTGGTTCTCAAATTGGAAGGACCTATAAACAAGGCCACCAGTTTTCAAGTAGTTGAGATTTGTCTGTTTCCCTTGTGATTTGAGGTGATTTCTAGCCACAAGCCTTGGGAACGCTAACGTCCCGAGCCAGCGGCCAATGTTTTGAGAAGTTTCCAGACGTGACTCACTCACTACACTGGACTTCCAGCTGCTGGAGATGGGGAACTACCTCCCCAGATGGACACCTAGGAACCTGGTTGATGCATTTGCCCCTGTGTCATGGCTGCCCCTCATGTCATACAGACCAAGCATGCAAGACGCTGAGAAGTGGAAGGTGAAATGCTCAGGCTAAGACTCCGTGAGACCCACAAGTTCTGCAGGACACGGTTCACCCATGCTGAGATCTCAGGGGAATTCAGGAAAACACCAGCTTTGTGATTCCAGACTCCGGCTTTGGACAGCGTTATGAGAAGAATGACCTAGGCTTTATTCTCTTTCCCCAAGGAAACCCTTGCTGGGTTCCAACACCCCTAACTTAGATTATTATTTGAGGACTACCTTCCCATTATAGAGGGCCAGTTCAGAGGGGAAAAGACAAAAAATATCGAAGGATAAGGATCTGCCGTCTCATCTCGAAGGCTGTTGTCACTCTAGAGAGCCTCTTGGGGCTTCTTACCCCACGGTCCCTCTACCTGGGCGCTCAGAGCCCTTGGCCACTGCAAATTTCCCTTTCTAGAATCGGAGTTTCGTGGGATCCCAAGTCCCTTGGATCAAGATTTGTGGCAGGTCTGCATCACCCTCACTCAATAACATGTTTATGCAACTATACCCAGCATAGTATGTGGTGGAGACGACAGCAATATGGACCGAAGTTCCTGCTGTCATGGAGCTTATATACCAGTGGGGAAGACAGACAATGGAAATAAGTCAGTCAAATATTTGGGAAGCACCATGAAGAAAAATAAATCCAGATAAGGAACAGAAAATGCAGGGCATGCTATTTTTGTGAGGGGAAGCAGGAGAGTGGGAGGTAATGCTTAAACCAAGAGCCAAATGAAGAGAGAGGCCATCGATCCTCAAGGCATGCAGGGTCAGACCCTCCCTTCCACTCCTTGGAATCATAGAACCCCTGCATGGGGAGGAGACTGGCCCTCCCTCTGCGGCACACCCTCCCCTGACACTCCATAGCCTTCAGCGTAAAGTCCCAACTCTTTAGCAGAGCACACAGGGGTGTTTGTTGTTGCTGTTTGTGTTTTGTCTGTTTTCTCTCTCTTTTTTTAAAATGGTCTGCCCACAGGGACCTTTCTGGCCTGCTCTGCGACCCGTCAGTCCTCTCAGACACACACACACACACACACACACACACACACACACACACACACACACACAGAGCTTCACGGGGCACTCACCGGCCCCCTCTGTGAGCTCTGAAGGAGCTGGGCTTTCAGACCTTCAGACGTCTGCTTCAAACTTTCTTTCTTTCAACCTCCCTCCTTTCCTGACAAACGGCAGCCAGGGCTTTAAACGACACCATTTCTGGGAAGACTTTCCTTAGTCCTGTCAGGCAGCACTTTTTCTCCTTCCACAGCACGTTACATTTGAATTCTTTTGTAGAAACTATTAGAATATATTAAATTTTCAGAGCAGCAGGCTCTCTCCTTCAAACTCGGTGCTCCCTAAAGAGCCTCAAATGTATCTCATTCATCATGGGCCCCAGCGCCTGTTACCCTGCCTGACACGTAGTTGACACTCAACCGCTCTGTGATAAATGGAGTGATGAGGGAGGGAGGGAAGGAGGGAGAACTTCAGGGCGGGATTTCTTTTTATAATTTTTTTAAAATTTTGTTCAATTACAGTTTACAATCAATATTATTTTGTATTAGTTTCAGGTGTACAGCAGAGTGGTTAGATGATCACGAACTTTACAAAGCATTCTCCCCAGTATTTCTAGGACCCACCTGGCATTACTTTCAAGGGGATGTGCTTTCCCTCCCACCCCCCTAGACTCACCTACCCTGCAGCCTCCTCCTCCCCTCCCACCAATGGCAGGTATGCGGGAATGGATCCCTACAGTCTGATTTGTCTGAGTTTTCTTATTTACAAATACAGATTAATAGCTAGGAATAGCCTCAAGAAAGTTTAAAGGGCAAAGATAGCTAATGGTTAGAATGTATGAGACAAGCATTGTTTATAATTCATATTAGCTTGATGAATGATTCCTAGGAAAACCATTTTGTGCAAGTATACCACATTTTCTTAAAAGTAATGTATTATAGCCCTGGCTGGTGTGGCTCAGTGGATTTAGTGCCGGCCTGTGAACCAAAGGGCCACCAGTTCGATTTCCAGTCTAGGGCATAAGCCTGGGTTGCCAGCCAGGTCCCCAGTAGGGGGCACGTGAGAGGCAACCACACATTGATGTTTCTCTCCCTCTCTTTCTCCCTTCCTTCCCCTCTGACTAAAAAAAAGAAAGAAAATCTTTTTTTAAAAGTAATATATTATAGAAGTAATGATATTGAATCATTTAGAAAAATCCTTGCACGTAGTTTGTCTTCATTTAAGCACTAAGATATTTTATAATCTTCTATTTTAAATTCAGATGACCCTATGTCCTTGAATCTTGAATCATCAGGAGCAATCAGAAGTTAAAAATTAGTTGTAATTCAAAGATTTTAAGGATCTTATAGAAATACTAGCCACGCACACTATGTGGAACTTACAAATGAGCTGCAAAAGTCAGAAGAGGCAAACCGCGAAGTTGAAGCTTGGGCTCCAGGTGGAGCATGAAGGCCAGGCATCAGGAACGGGCGGCCGGCAGTGCCAAGTGCCCAACAGTGCACACACACACAGATAGGCACCGAAACAAAGAATGCGACCGTGTACTCTTCATGTAACATTCTTACTGTTAACTTTTAGGGGTCATTTTTTTTCTTTTTGAAGGAATTTCAAGCTTATAGAAAAGTGGCAGCATAGTACAAATGCTTCTTTTCCTGAACCATCTGAAGGCGTTATCGACATGACACCCACTATCCGCAAATACCTGGATGTGTCATTCCTACAAACGAGGACATTCTGCAGCACTTCAGTATAACCATTAAAATCAGAGGAACTCAGAAAATTCACTTCTTTGAATTACTACTGTCTAGTCCTCAGACACCATTTATGTTTTGCCAGCTGTCCCACAATGTCCATTCTGCAAACGGATCAAGCTCAGAATCATGCATTGTGTATAGTTTTCTCCTCTCTTCAGGCTCTTTCAGTCTGGAACTGCGTCTCAGTCTTCCTGTGATTTTCACACAGCCGTGATGCTTTTGAAGACCACCAGCTATTTTACAATGCCCCTCAATTTGGATTTATTTTGTTTCTTCTTGATTAGATTCAGGCTAGACATCTTCAAGCAAGAATAACATGGGATGGCCATGGTGTGACTTGTTCCAGTTCTGGTGAGGTTTGCGCAGGTCACTTGATTAAGGTAGTGTTTGCCAGGCCCCTCCCTTATAAAATTACTTTTCCCCTTTGTTATTAGTATTTGTCAGAAAATACTCTGAAACTATGCCAAAATCTCATCCTCCATCAAGTTTTCAATTCATTCATTTACCTCTTTATATCAGTACTGACTCATGACTTCCTATTTTATTCAGTGGGCTATAATCCATTTATAATGTTCATTTTTGTGTTCGAGTTGTCCTAGATTTGGCTAGTGGGAGCCTGAAAGGATATTGAAAGATCTGGCTTCTGCGTCCTTTTGATATGTCCTTGTCATTCTTTGAGCATTTCCTTACTTTTTAGCACAAAAAAGGTTCCAGGTTCATCCTTCCCTTCCCTAGCCCTGGGATAATCCATTTCTTGAAGGGACCCTAGTTCCTTCTACTGGAAAATCCTATTTAGAGCTCATGATCTGAGTGCTAGGCGTGTCACGGTCACACAGCCGTCTCAGACAGCATCACACAGCATTTGTCAGAGGATTCATTCTCGTTTTCTTATTTGTAACTCTTTTCTACAGTGGGAAACGTGTCTCTCATTCTCAGTACATATTTACTTACTTAACGAGCCTGTTCATCTATAATGGATCTCCCCTTGCTACCAGCCCCCCTTCTCTTACTTCTTATATTGCTTCACCTGCATTTCTTTTGGAAGAATCTTTTATTCTTTTTGCTTCTTTACCATTAGTATTCCCAAGAATTCCCCATGATTCTCACCTCTCGGTACACTACCGCTCACCTCCAAGATAGGCAGGAAATAGCATTTATATCCCAGGATCCAACCAACATCAACATACTGATGTTTAAAGTTTTTTCTCCCAGCTCTACAATCTCCACATAAACCCCCAGCTTCTTACCAAACATAGTGCCAGGATACCTCATAGCAAATAATAACTCCTGGCATTTATTAAGATATATGGGATCCCAGACACTATGCTAGAGTTGCTTCATATGTATTACCTCTAAACTTCATAATAATCCCACATGAGAGGTATCATTTCCTAGTTTTTACATCTGAAATTAAAATTGAGCAAGTCATTTATCCAAGATCAAATGGTTAAAAAGCAGTAAATCTCGGGTTTGAACTCAGTGTTATCTGATTCCACTTACACAATTATTTATTTCGTCTGTAAAATGGAGATAATAACATTATAATACCCACTTTTTATGAGGACTAAGTGAGCTGATACTTACCAAGCACTTAGAACAGTATCTGGCCCATAGTAAGAATTCAATGACTGTTGACTATATTGTCATTATAGGATGCTGTCTTTCAACTCCTTCCCCATCACACTACTTCCTCCCCCACCTGCCCCCAAACGCCCTCTCCTTCCTCTATTTCCTATTTTGGACAATGACATAAGCATATACCCAGCCTCTCAAGAGACATATCAGAATTCCTTTTGACTTTTACATCTGGTCCATCCGTCCACATATCGTTGTTTGCCAAGTCTCACTGAGTCTTTTTCCAAACTGTCCCACTGTCACTAATTTAGGTTTCCATCATTGCAGTCATCCCAATATCACTTAATTTGTCTTCAGTCTCTTCTCTGCTCCATGCATTCAGCCAACAGTTTTCTACACCTATTACACAGTAGGTATTCTTTCTAGCACACAGGTTCTTATATCACTTCCTTACTAAAAATTGTAAAACAGTCTGTTCCCCATAGAACTAAGCACAAGAGCTTTAGTATGGAATTTAAAACACTACATAATCTGGCTCCTATACTGCAATTTCCGTCATGCCCCCAAACCAATGTCCCATGTTTTAGCCACATCAGACAAGGAGCCGTTTCCTCAACACATCACAAAGATGCGCTTCTCCAGGCCTTTGCTGATGTGATGTGAATCCTAGGCTGAAATTCCTTTCCTGACCCCACCCTCAAGCTCTCCTTTTGATTTCCCACTCAGCTTAAAAAACGCAGCTCATGTTACCTCTCCCACAAAGCGTTCCCAAGTGCTATGTGAACTTCGACACTGGGCTGGGGCCATGACCGCTGGTGTCCCCCATAGTACGTTGTTTATGCCTATGACACTTGCTGTTGTCATGTCAACCCTGGCCCTCAGTACATCTGTGAGTAAAGGGAAGGATCTGTTTCTTACTTTTTTTTTCAGTGTCTAGCTGGGTTCCTGAACATAGAAAATGTTTTTGGTCAATTTTGTCTGCGTCTATGACGATACAAAAAATGTCTGTGGTTACCTCCAGTGAGACTGTGTGTGCACCTGATAGAGGATTTGGAGTGAAGTGGAACTGATTTTAAATTCATACACTTCTTTTGCTGTTTGAATTTTTTAAAATGTGAGCATGTGTTATTTTTACCATAAAACATGTCCACATTTTCCCTAAAAACTATTGGTTATTTGGGCACTGGCCGAAATTTTCCTAGCAGCCTGGACAGCAGAGAAATGGGGTAAGAAGATAAAACAGACGTGAGCACTGAGTTAGGAAATGACTGGCTGGACCTTGCTTATGTAACTGTCTAAAACCAATGGGACAAACCTCGACTTTAATTTTGACCCTTCTGCCAGAGAAAATACTGTGGACGGCTGGAGAGGAGACCTGTTGGTGGGGTGCCCTGCTTGGTCTTCTGGATCCCTGGCTTTTTGTGCCTCTGGGCCTACAGGAGACCCTGCGGCAGCCGCTTTGATTTATGACCAAACCATTCAATGAGCTCTCAGTGTGTTGGTGAAAAAACTGGCTAGAAGTAATGTTTACTTAAATCTATCAAAGTAGCTGGTTATTCTGAAGACTGACCACCCAGCATCAGTCTTGCCCAAGAGCAAACCTTTTTCTACTGTTTTGACATCTTCTGAGTTCCCTCTGGTTGACTAAAAATAGTTCTAATAAGTGGTAAATTTACAGCCTTTGGGATTCCAAAGCTAAGGAGACAAATTGCTAACCGTGTAAGTTCCAGTGAGTCAGTCTGGTTATTTACTTGAGTCTCAGAGAAATATGGGGAAACTTCCCCTTAGAACTTCAGCATTTCCCTTGTAGCGTCATAAAGTGACATAACTCTGGGTATTTCTAGCCCAGG
Organism: Mormoops blainvillei; assembly: GCA_004026545.1. Classification (NCBI taxonomy): domain Eukaryota; kingdom Metazoa; phylum Chordata; class Mammalia; order Chiroptera; family Mormoopidae; genus Mormoops; species Mormoops blainvillei. The sequence continues at coordinate 255,449 of PVJD01000133.1, forward strand.
AAGAGGACTGTTAACCGTACCTACATTGCAACTTAAAAGCATGACTACCTGTTTTCCTAGCAAGCTACTTCCCTTAAATGTTTGCTTTCATTGATCGCTGCTCCTTCCATTTCCAGAGCTACTCAAAAGCCATTGATAGCACAAGGAAATTTTTGAGAAACACATTTAGAAACCATTTGGCAGGATCGGTGCTTTCTGAGAGAACAGTCCTTCTCTCCCTCTTATTTTCTCTTTGGAACATTTGCAGAAAAACAAGTTCCCTGGTTTTTGAAGCTCTTTCTGCATTTATGGTGTAGTCTACACCTAAAGTCTGAATCTGCTAAGGAATTAAAGCCCTAATTAGGTATTTAAAGGTGTCTTTAATCAAACTTTTTTGTTCTCTGAATTGGCCTTCTACATTGATGGAGTGGGTGTTTCTGTGATACAGACAGTTACTATATGGTTAATTTCAGAGACACTGGCTGCCTGAGAAAATAACTCCTTTCTACCCTCCTTTGCTGATGCCTTTTATTCTACAACCAGAGACCAGACCTCCAGTGGCCACGGCCAGCGAAAGATACTATAAAGTGTTATGACCTGGCCCTTTTCTAGGGAGTATATCTTGAGGGGGTAGTACCACTAAGGAGGACCTGTGGAAACTGGGATATGCTGCAGGTTAGTTTAAGCCATATCACATTTAGTTAAACCCAGCCTTATAAGCATTGATCTTCCTTCCCTTCCTCTCCTTATAAAATCATATGCACTGAAGTTGTGTCATGTTCTCAAAAGATTTTCATCTTAATCCTCTGGGATAGTGTTTATTTGAGTCTGAATTAACAGCTGTCATGGAGATGACTAAAAACATGAAATTGTCTTGATATTTCCTGCTTGGACAAATAAAATGAGCGCACAACTAAATTATCAATTCCAGTAGAGAAAAATTTTAATGCTAATGGAATTTATCCTAGGTTACTTGTTGTCCAAAAGATTTTTGGTGAGTGGAAAGAGATAGAGGCTTACAAAAGGAGCTAATTTTTAGTAACCCGTAGCCAGAGAAGTTTATAGGGATTTATCTAGAAGGCATGTGTCATGCTTGCTTGTTTCATTTTCATCCTGTTGTCAGGATGTTAGGAAAATGAGATTCTACTGCTGAGTTGTAACTTAAACTGTTTAAGATAAAGGTTCAAAATAATAGTAGACTAAATGGAGAGGACAATGTTTGAGGACATTTATAGCCTCAAAGATCCAGAAGCTATCTATATTATTGATCCTGTCTTTAGACAAGAGTCTTAGCCACAGTGTATTAGCACACACCTGGTCTGTCCACATTCAATGTCCCCTGGGAGGCCACATGGAAAACCAATAGTCTGTGTAAGATAGATCCATGGCAAGCAGACCAAGATATTAGTATATGAATAAACAATTGTTCATTTACTGCTGTGCCTCATAAATCAGTGAATTGGTTATTTGATTGCGATAAACTCCCAAGGTTAACCATTCATGATAAAATGTAGAAGATAAAATTTTACACCTGCTTGAATTTTTTATACTTGTTTAGTAGTTCCCTCCTTCCCAACAGTGCAAAAGTGCCGATGATCGATTTTACATCATTAACAATTCAAAATAAAATTTATTAAATGGGTCTGTGTTATCTACAGACACAAACTATTTTTGCAGAAGTAGAGAGAATTATTTTAACTTAGAAACACAACCATGCGAGTCGCATTAAGAAACATTACTGTTTCAAGGATAAAAATGAAATTGCTTCCCAAAGAAGTGTTTGGGAAAACACCAGAGAAGTCTTCCCAAATTGCCAGCGTAGCTACTGCAGACATAAGAACATTGCTTGAATCCTACTTTTAAAAGACAGGAAAAGGTAACTCCGTGTAAGACCACTTATTTTCCTTTAAGTAGGAAAAGCCTGGCTCTGGCCGTAGCTGATGAATCCGGAGCTACTGGGTTGGAAGCTTGAGATGCAAAGACGCTCGTTCGGTGGCCCCGGTAGCCAAGCTCCCACAATGCAGCACACTGCCAGACGGGTAGACGAGGACTGGTCTTCCACCAATACCATCTCTCCTCTTTGGATCACCTGTGGATGGCACTTGGGGCCTGGGCTGCACCCGAGCTTGGCTGCTTTCGTGAATATGTACTCTCAGCGTTTCTTCTGCACTGCTCAAGCCACATCAAGCTACAGTGCGCCTGAAACCGATGCTGAGACACCTTATGAGGCTCCCATAAAGTGGCCATCCACTGCCTGCCTCACGTGCTGTACCATCTCTGGATGTCCACCCCCTGGCCCCGGACACAGTTAGGTTAGCCAGGCAGGCCCCAGAATTCCCGCAGAAGGATGTATCAATTCCCTGCCTCCTCAGGCTCCAGAAAGCCTCAGCCATCACTTTCACCCTTTTGTAGTCACAGCTGGGACCTAAGACAAACTGTTTACTCCATCATCCCTTGTGACAGTAAAAGGAAAAAAAGTAATTCAAGAAGGGACTGACACTCAAAGAAACTACCTGTATTTGAATCCTTGTCTGAAGACCTGTTTTGGGAGAACACAATCAAGTCACAACCAACACTCAGTTCATCTCGTTCACTCCTGTTGGAGTTTCTGCAGAGCAGTGATCACCATTGGATGTTATCACCTTCACTCATTTGTTCCCTTGTCTTTTCTCCTCCCATTGGAATGCCAGCTCCATGAGGGTAGGGACCTTTCTGTTTGGTTCACTAATGTGTCCCAGAATCTAGCACCTAGAACAGTGCCTGGCACAGAGTAGATGCTTTGTATATATTTGTTGAGTGAATATATGAAAGCCAGAAACTTTCCTCAAGCAAGAATGCTGATTAGCCAGGGGAAATATGATCGGCAGGCAGCAAATGCCAGTGGATAATTTTCTTTGGTTGGAAAGAGAAGCTCAGGTTGGAAAGGCCTTTTGCGATGAGCTTTTCCCACAGCCACAGTTCACAGACTTTCACAGAGATCTCCTGATTTGCCCCATGGTTCTAGCAAGCTGTTAACAACAGGTGCAATCACAGTTAGGTTCCTGTACGCAATATGCATTCGAAGATGTTATACTACCTGAGAGCACAGCTATCCCACCACTGCTTCAAAGCTAAGGCACAGCTGAGAGATTTCCCATCAGTGTTAGAGACTTTAAAACGAACATCCTGTTCATAACATAGCTATTGAGAGAATGAAATGGAAATGCTCTCCCACAGTCAAATTCTGTCATTTAAAAATCTGTAACGAGCTCCTGGGCATTTCGTTCTGACTGTCCCGTCTTGAACATGATAGGGGCCAAAGGAAATGGCAGAGTTTATTCACACATAAATGCCACCCAACTCCATCACCAGAATGTCTGACTACAAAGTTACTGGAGCCAAACCATGGTTACATCTCATCAAACTGATGGGCTAACCGAACTCCTCTGGTCTCCTGAGAAGGAGTAGACAAAGGACGATAAAACAAGCTCACATCTGTGATGTTCAGTAAAAGAAACAAATTTAGGGAATAACATGGGGTCAATGTACACTCATCTAATCGCTTATATCATCCCTCCCATGTATGATTTCATGCTGGAATGATAGTCTTGAATCTCTACAATGGCCTTAATCACAAAGAAATGGGTCTCTTATAGTTACTAAACTTGATTTCTCTGTAATGCAAGAAAATGTACTCTTCCAATATAGAAAAGTGTCCCTTACTATGAAGGGGAAAATAAAGGTGTTAACTATGTGTTCACCAGTGAACTGGAGAATTCAACACACTCTACTCCCCTGAGCATGCTCATTAAACAAGGGCTAAATAAATCATTTGCTCATCTCTTTTGCCATTTTTATTTTTAAGAAACCTGGGGAGGTACTATTTGGCAATTAATACACTTTTTATTTGCTTCATCTGTGCTATTAGTTCTATAATATTGTATAAGACTGTAATGTTGCTAATTCTATTACAGATTCAAACTGTGAAGTTTGATCACCACTACTCTTTTTGAGCCATTTTGTCTATTTTATAACACGCTCCCAAATGCTGAGTCCTTTGCTCTGTATGCTGTGACTATTGAATAAAAATAAAATTAACCGAGGAAGGAAGGAAGGAACCTGCTCTTGGGTTTTCTTCTAGAAGGAGAACATTGACGGTTTAAGTGGTTCTGTGAAATTACACACACCATATGCTTCAGACCTCCAATTGTGATGATTTTCGTTCAACGTACTGCTTTTATTTCACAGAAAACACAAGCACTCTATTTGAAAGGCTTGTTAAATAGTCTAGCGCTACGTTGAAGTAAAAAATTAACTGAAACAAGCAAGACCTCACATTAGGTGAAGTGAACACTTCTTTGCTACTTTGCCAAATTGTCTTCCCCGAGTTCCAGAATGTGACAACTGCTGTCCTCGCCACAGTGATGTCATCAACAGCACTTACCGGTTGCCCTTCTGGGCGCCAGCTGGCTTCCTGAGATGGGGGTTACACAATCTGAATCAAACATGTCATCTTCCTGTGCAGAATAACATAATCCAAAAGGTTCTTGTTGCCAAGAGTTTGTCCATGATGTAGAAATACACAGAGGTATTTACTAAGACTTCCATTCAGCATTTTTTAAATGATTGCTACAAAGTGGTTCTTGCTCATGCACGTAGCCTCAGGGGCAGCTTTCCAAAATCTTACCACAAATGGGGAGTATTAGATTGTCTAGGGTCACTTATGAGGAATGTTGAATGTAATTCCTGATGTAACCAGAGATATGAGAGAGTTTACGTAAGATATCCAGGAAGTTCTGACAGTCTCCACAGCTCAAGGCTTCTGAAACTTTGTGCCGGTGCTTCCTGGGCATCACTTGTTTATTCGCGTGTGTATCAGGAAACAACAAACGGAAGAGAGGCGAGCTGCACTGATCTCTGCAGCCTGCCAGCAAGGCAGATGAAGGTTAGCTGGGAGACTATCGAAGTATTGATTCAATTTAGCTTCGGGACAAGCTTACCTATCCAAATGGTACATCTTGACCTCCATTAACTAAAGATAAAGTTATACAGTTCATTTTAAGTTACTTTGGAAATCTAAATATACACAAAATAGTTTAAAGATTCCTAAGTACCCATTACCCAGCTTCAAGCATTATCAATTTATAGCCCATCTTATTTAATTTCTTTCCTACTTACGAATCCTCCTCTTTCTGGCATAACTAAAACATATAAAACCTTTTTAACATAATCACAATGCCATTTTTTTCTCTTAAAAATGTAATAACTTCACCAAATACTCACACTTCAAAATTCTAGTTTTCTCATAAATGTTATGATTTTTGTTTGCTGGAAACAGAAACCAAATAATTTTCATGTCTTGCAGTTGGTTAAGTCTATTAAGTTTCTTTTAATTCATAAGTTCTCTTTCAACTCTCTTCTCCTTCTCCTCCCCTCCTCCTCCCCTTCCTCTTCTTTCTCCTTGCCCTTCTTCTCATTATTTGTTGAAGAAACAAAAATTTTGTTTCATAAAAATATTTTTTCCATTTGTTCTGTAAGATTTCCCACAATACATTTTTCTGACAACATCTCCATGTTGGCATTTAGCATTTTCTGCTGTCTTCTTACTTCCTCTACATTGTTAGATGGATTCAGAGGCCTGATCTAAGTTAGGTTTGGGGGGCAGGACTACTCTGTCTTGTCTGCTAGGGCAGCCATAACACAGTACCACTGACTGGGTGGCTTAAACAACACAAAGGTATTTCCTCACAATTCCTGAGGCCAGTGGTCCAAGATTAAGTTGTCGTCAGTGTTGGTTTTTCCTCAGGCCTCTCTCCTTAGATGGACATTTTCTCCATGTGTCTATGTGTTCATTCCTCTGTGCACATCTGTGTTCAAATCTCCTCACAAGGACACCAGTCATTTGGGATTAGGGGCCATCCTAATGACCTCATTTTAATTACCTCTTTGAAGAACTTGTTTCTAAATATAGTTACATTTGGAGGTACTGGGTGTTCGGACTTCAACATAGGAATTTTGGGAGAGCACAATTTAGCTCATAATGACTACTTTCTGGGTGGTGGTGTGCTCTTTCATCAAGAGGTACACACAGGGTGGGCAAACGTAAGTTTACATTTATGAGTAAGTAAAACACAGAGTTTATTCTTATATTCATTGTTGCAATATTTTCCATGTGAACAACTGTAAACCTACTTTTTCTCCACCCTGTAATAACTAATTGTTTCTCTTTTCCTGTTTTTGGAAACCATTGATGATTGGTGCCTAGATTCATTAATTTGTTAGCATTTGCAAAGTGGTTATGTCCTAATTCCTTTATTCCTTCTTTATGTGTTAGCACGATTATTTTGATTCTTTTAAAGTCACCTCATTTTCTGTGTGGTTTGCAGTGGTATGGTTTGTAGTGGAAAAGGCAGAATTAATATTTGATTCCTTCTTTTTGATTACTCATTTTCAAAATAAATTGGTACATGGGAATTCTCCAATGTGACTGGTTTTTCATGGTTTTTTAGGTGACATTATGAACTCATGAATGTTCATGTATAGGTATGCAGGTAGGTGTATAATAATCCATTGCAGTTACCACCATTCTCTCCAAGTTGTCTTCTGTTTTTGTTTTTTTCTTGTTTTTTCTTTTTGACTAGCGGGAGTCTCTTCAAGTTTGGCTTCTAAGTCCCTTCGACAGGGCTGTAGTCATCTTGGATAGCTTCCTTACCTGGTATGGCAGGATGTACTAGGCGCACGTTTTACATTTCCTTCTCCAAATATGCAATCAACCATTTCCCCAAGCCTAATTTCTTTTGGTAGACAAGCTTTTTGAAGAGTAGCATCAAGAACTAGTGGAGCTCACAGCTACTGAGTTGGTTCCCATGTCTAGGCCTTTATAGTGAATAACGCCATGAAAAAAAATATGTAAACACACACAATCGTATATATGTATGTATATATATTCCAATCACATCCGGGATTTGTTTCTCAGCTCTTCTATCTTAACACCTACGTTTCCTTTCTCCCACCCTGAGAATCCTGGTACTCCCTAAAGCCAGGAATGATCGAATCCTCACATCATCACTCACTTGCTTTTCCCTTCCCGGAGTCAGATCAACACCACCAACACCTCCACCCAGCGTTTAGCAGATCCTTTTGTTCTTAGCGCACACCCACTAGGGATTTACACTCAAGTTTCTGTGCCTTAAAATCCCTTGGAATAACTTCTCTCTGTGGGTTAAATCGTCAACTATTAATAGATACCCATTTAGGATTTTTTTAAAAATTGTATATGTACATTAATTTATCTTATAAATGAGAAATTGGGTATAACGTACCTCTTAGAGGTAAGTTGTCTCAAACCAAATGTGGAACCAGTAACGCTTTTCTTGTTGTCACCACCTTATGCATCTTTTTCCCAGAGGAAAAGCTGGGTGGTGCCGTGGTAGATTTGGGGGAGGTGATGGCTGAATCATGTCATACTGAATAGCTGCAAAAAGTGACTTTGATTCTGGGAGAAACTGTCCTGAAGGCTTTAGTTCTCCTCAGTGAGGAAAACATTTGTTCTGCCACCCACCATGTAACTTGTCTTTGAATTTTAATGAGTTAGTCTTTAAGCTGCTAGACAGAAAATAAGCTGTAGGTTCTGTACAAACCCTGCCATCTTTATACATTGCTACAGAGGCTAGAAATGAGAAGCTTTTGTCAAATATGTGGTAATTGTGCTCTAAGGTAATTCATCTGAACATGTGAAGTTCCATCTCTAAAATGATAGCATCTTGGAATCTAAATACAGCAATCCTGGAGCTAACTCCTACCTGTCCTTCAAACTCAGGTGACCTTATCAGCTTTCCTGAACCTGCCTCAAAGTTTATATTCCCAAATATATGTTTCCATTGCACCCACTAAAATACTCCCTGTTGAAACAGGCACTGCACTTAGGAGTTACACTTTGTTAAGTATATAAACCCAGCACCAAGCATAGTGGCAGGCCCACTTAGGTGATCAGTACATACTGGTTGACCAAATATTTTGATCACTGCATCCCAGTACACTCTAGTATAATTATCTGTTTATGTGTCTCTACTCTATGATAAGCTCTTTGAGGGCAGGGACTGTGTCTTATTTCCTCGCTACTACGCTTGTCCATAATTTGGATGGAATAAAGAACAAAAGTGATACTACTGAAAACTGAATTAGAATTAATAGAGGATAAAAACAAGATGTTCTTGAGGATCATGTTATAAGTATGAGGCAGCATTAAAAAAATAAGGTGATGACATATTTATAAACTCTCAACTGTGGTTTAATGCCACAGCCTGACCTCTGTACCCTCAGACCTTCTCTGTGTCTGATCCATGCTGGGGATTTCACATACGTTGACTTCATTCTCAAGACAACCCCATGTGGTAGCTATTATCATTCTCCTTTTTCTCCTTGACACTAAGCTGCAGAGAGCATCTACATTTTATAAAAGAAGGGAATTAACCCAACTATGTCCAACTCTGAAATCTTGTTTATAGGACCTTCCAGTTATAAAAACCTGAAGTTATCAGCAGTTGTAAAAGGAAAAGTAAAAAAAAAAACAAAAAAAACATGATACTAAGTAATGTATTAAATGGAATGGTGATTATTATTTTCTTGTTTCATCTGGTAATATAGATATTAACGAAATGAAATTATTGACCTTGTCGACATTTTGTTTGATAATATAAGAATGTTTGAAACTACCATGATCAGGACATGTCTGTGGCTTTATAAAATTGAATAGATAATAGAGAATAAAAAACAATCAAAATATTTGTAATGACATAGCATTTCTTTTAGCATTCTTTTCAGTACCTGCACTCTATTTGCCTGAACCTAAAATTTCAGCCCATCTGAAATTTTTATTTTTAGTTCGCAGTCAATGTTTGCATTTCATTGCCATAAACCATTTTGTTGGGTCCAGCATCTGCTCTGTCAGTAACCCTGGTCTGAAACAGGCTCCAATAGCTACAATTCCTTCCTTCCTTCCTTCCTTCCTTCCTTCCTTCCTTCCTTCCTTCCTTCCTTCCTTCCTTTCTTTCTTTCTTTCTTTCTAAGATTTTATTTATTTTTAGAGAAAGGAAGGGAGAAAGAGAGGGAGAGAAACATCAATATGTGGTTGCCTCTCATGTGCTCCCTGCTGGGGACCTGGCCTGCAACCCAGGCATGTGTCCTGACTGGGAATCGAACCAGCGACCCTTTGGTTCACAGGTCAGCACTCAATCTACTGAGCCACACCGACCAGGGCAGAATACCTACAGTTCTGATGTGTGAAATACTGAGAAATTATAGGTGATAGGCCAGTCACCTATAGGTGACAGAGCCTCTTTCTAACACAAGTTGATGTCAGTTTATTATATGGAGCATAATTTGCAGTGAAGGGCCACATTCTGAAATAAACGGAATTTTTCCCTGCCTGGGCAAGGGATAGCCTAGTAAGATTTCTTCATAGGAATGCCAGCACTGTCTCTTCCTTAGCTGGTTTTTCTCTCAAAAACAGTAGACTTTCTAAAACGGTTGCATCTTATCCTCTGGCTGTAAGTGCTCCATCTTGAGATAAGTAACATTTATTCATTTAAGAACAAACATTTCTGTGCCTCCTACGATGAAATTATCAAGCGTATGCTAGGCTATTTCTGTCGTGTCTCCTCTGATAGGATGTAAAGAAGCAGGAATTGGGTCTGTCTTGTTCAGTGCTGAAACTCCAGGCGTAGCACAGTGTGTGGCACATAGTTGGAAGCTGGGTATCTCTCAAATGGATACCTGGGCACCAACTATCTGTGTGGCACTACAGAGTGACATGGAAGCTCTAGACTGACCTGGTTGTACCTGCAGCTTCCGGAGAGCCCTCTTCCTTCACCACCCAGCTGAAGAAAAGACTAGGGTGGGGGGAGGCTTGGGGAAAGGAAATATGAAGATAGCTTTTAAGCAACAGACTTGAAGGGCCAAAGTGGGAATGGGTGCTGCCAGTCTGGAAAATTGCAGAATTTCGCTACTTACTGCTTATGGAAATCCATCCCCTGTGCCAAGAACTATGGCCTTAACCATAGAAAGCTGTCGAGATTTATGGACGTTTTGAGGAAAACAACTCCACGAAAAAAGCTTGTGTTTATGTACCAATATATTTTAAATCGTGGCTGTCATTAAACCTGTGCTAGTTTAACAAGAGGCTTTGGCAGCAGTATTTCATTATGGCATAAAACAGGCAGTTCTCTACACACTACCTAACTAGGGCCAAACGCAAGCACACCTTACACCTTTCTGCAGGAACAAAAAGCCCTGTTTATTCAGGTCAATGAATAATTCTTTAGTGCTAAAAGTCCTGGTTTTAAACAGAAATTTTTTTTCAACTTAGGAGCCCTTAACTATTAAAATTATGGTTGACTACTGCTATTTCTCCCATTTTATAATTGTTACGTTTATCAAAATAAAATGATTGTACGTTGTACATAATGTAGTGCTAATTTTTTCAATTTTAATGAAACAATTTCGGTCCACATACAGAATACATGCAAGTAGTAATAAAACGCTTATAAAAATTTTTAAATGTCCTTCCCCTCTGTTCCCTAGCACAACGTTCTCTTCTCCAAACGCAGCCACTTTTTTAGCTGTCTTGGTGCTTCTGGAACTTAACCCAAATTTGCATAGTCGGTGACCCCTTGGAGCCTTCACTTGGCCACTGCAGTCTGCGTTGTCACTCTCTAGTTCCCTGCACGGTCACATTCCTGTTCCCTCCCTTTATTCCATCTTGGGAACTCCCTTTGCCTGTTACCTTTGTTGTGACTCTTGTTTCTCAGACCGATATTTCCTTCTCTTCCTTTGATTTAACGCCCCCCACCCCCATCTTGCTAGATAATATTCTCTAGTTGCTTCCTAGGAAAAAATGTTTCGAGGTGCACTTTTTTTTATTTTAAAGAAAATACATGCCTGAAAATGTCTTTTTTTCCCAGCTTCCCATGGGAAGGTTTTGGCTGGTTATAGAATTACAGGTTGAAAGTCACTTTCTGTCAGATGTGGGAGTCATCGCCCCTCTGCCTTCTAGAGTCCAGCATTGCTGTGTATATAATGGAGTATGATGCCTCTTGATTCCTGATCCTTTGTAAATATCCTAGTCTTCTCTGGAAGGCTTTAGAATTGTCTCTTGATCCCTGTATGATGAAGTCTCACTATGATATAGCTTGATGTCATTTTTTAAAAATTTACTTTGGTGAAGTAAATTTTGGTGAAGTGAATTTTTCTTTCAATCTAGAAATTCATGTTATCCCCTTTTGAGAAATTTTTTGTACTATTTGTTTCCTTCTGTTTTCTCTGATCTCTTACTAGTTAGATATTAGACTAATTTAGTTTTAATTTATTCTTTTATTTTCGTATTTTTCCTTTTACTTTTTTCCATCTCTCGGTCTTTTTCTTCTACTGTTAGGAGATTAACTCGACTATATAGTATGAAATGTCTAACCTCTATTGAACCTCTATTGAATCTCTGTTGGCAAAGAGGTAACTGTCATGACATTAGATCAGAGGCATGTTGGCAGCTCCTCTTTGGAACTGATTTGTTTTAGCTAACAATATAATATGAATTTTAATTGATGCATCCAGCTACATTACTTTAATGTACTTCATTTCTTTAACTAATAGATAACATTTATTAATAGGGTGGCATGATTTTCTCGGGATAGTTTCAGTTTAGTCTGTTGTCCTTGTGACCATTTCAATTATCTTTCTGTTTCACTCTCCAAAGTGTCCTATGTTATGTGGTAAATGATACGGTCACACTATTTACTGAGTACTTTGTCTGTACCAAGTGCTCTTCCAAGGGCTGTGTATGTAACAACACATTTACTCAACAACCCAGTGGAGTAAATTCTGTTACCATCATTTTAAAGGTTGGGAAGCTGAGGCATAAATAGCTTAAGTAATTTGCCATGGTATCACAGCTAATACGTAACAAAGCTGGAAATTTTGGCTTCTGAGCCCTTGCTCTTAATCTCTGCCGAGATACTGCTTCATAACTGCTTACAATCCCCTAGTTGAGGGGATTGTTGAGGGATATTAGGTTATTTCTGACTTTGAATCACTGCACTTTTGGACTTCCTTTAAGCTAAACCTTTGTGCATCTCTTACATTATTTCTTTGGGAAAGATAAATTCTTAGTGAACTGGCTTTCTCGATTCAGTAATCTTCCAACTATGCCGTATGGTACACTTCTTGACAATGGTTGTGCACTAACAAATCTTATGATTATGCAAAGGTAGACAAGAAAGAAGATTGGGAGAGCTGGCCCTCTAAAAAGAGCTGTGATTCTCTGTGATTCTCAAGTAAATGGAAGCACTAAAGGGGAGGCTGTAGTTAATTCTGACCTTTTAAGACTCCTGTTGCTCTTCTCTTCCGTGATTGACATCTGGTTTGGCTCTCCTTGCCTTGGACCTTATAGCCTCCTTGACACCCCATCTAATGACAATGGCAGATCACAGGAACTTGATGTATTTCTTAGGACATTATTCTTAAGACAAATCTATAAGTAGGCAAACAAGTGGCAAATATCTCAAGCTCCCAGTTGGCAAAGAGGTAACTTTGTCATGACATTAGGTCAGAGGCATGTCGGCAGCTCCTCTTTGGAACGATGTTTGCCTGGGAATAATTCTGCTGATTTCATAATCTCAGGAGCTCTTTCATTGCATGGATAAAAAATTCACCCAAGTAGGCCTCCAGAGGTTTTCCTAAACTGTTCTTTCTAAAACTAGCTTAAGTTTGATCTCTCTTTGGAAGTCATATGACTTGAACTCCTTCAGCTTCTCCAGCCCAAACAATACCAATATGTGCTGTTATGACCAGAAGAACTGGGATTTGCAAATATGATTTGAATGCCCCACTTTTCCAAGCACTGTGTTAAGGAAAAAGAAGAAAAAGAAAACAAGATAGTTCCAAGACCCACAATTTTTAGTAATGGTGTGTAGCTTCTGCAGAATTCACTCAAATCTTCAAACAAAACAAAAAGCCCTGTAGATTCACTGCAGTACATTCTCTTATGACCTCTTCTAATTTGACTGTAAACTCTTTTTCTATTTCCTATCTGTGCTTTTTATTCTCCTTATGCAAATAAGAAATACTATATGTATATATTGGAAGACACCCAATTGTGAACAAATGAAACATGAAAATGAATTAATCTTTCATTCTCACATCTGGAGAAACTTATGTTATTTAAAACAAGGGGATTTTTTTAAAAAATTGTATTTTATTGTTTATGCTATTAGAGTTGTCCCAGCTTTTTCCCCTTTGCTCCCCTCTACCCAGCACCCCCCTCACTCCCCCAAGCAATCCCCACACTGTTGTTCATGTCCATGGGTCATGCCTATACGTTCTTTGGCTCCTCTATTCCTGTGCAGTACTTTATATTCCCATGACTATTCTGTAACTATCACTTTGTACTTCTTAGTCTCTTCACCTTTTTCACCCATCTCCCTGTGCCCCTCCCATCTGGCAACCATCAAAAATTCTCTGAATCTATGATTCTGTTTTCTGTTCTGCTTGTTCATTTATTTTGTTCTTTTTTTAGATTCAATTGTTGATAGATATGTATTTATTGCCATTTTGTTGTTCCTATTTTGATCTTCTTAAAGAAGACTCTTTAGCAGTTCGTATAATACTGGTTTGGTGGTAATGAACTCCTTTAGCTTTTTCCTGTCTGGGAAACTCTTTATCTGCCCTTTGATTCTAAATGATAACTTTGCTGGACAGAGCAATCTTGGCTGTAGGTCCTTGCTTCTCATGACTCTGAATATTTTTTGCCAAGCCCTTCTAGCCTGAAAAGTTTCTTTTGAGAAATCAGCTCACGGTCTCACAGGAGCTCCCTTGTAGGTAACTCTCTGCTTTTCTCTTGCTGCTTTTAAGAGTTTGTCTTTAACATTTGGCATTTTAATCATGATGTGTCTTGGTGTGGCCCTCTTCGTGTCCATCTTGTTTGGGAATCCCCACACTTCCTGGATCAGTGTGCCTATTTCCTTCATCAAATTACAGAAGTTTTCTGTCATTATTTTTTCAAGTAAGTTTTCGATTTCTTGCTTTCTCCCTTCTCCTTCCAGCACCCCTATGATCCACATGTTGATATGCTCATCCCAGAGGCTCCTTACACTATCCTCATTCTTTTGGGATTCTTTTTTCTTCTTGCTGTTCTGATGGTTATTTTTTTGCTTCCTTATAATCCAAATCACTGATCTAATTCTTGGCTTCATCCTCTCTACTCTTAATTCCGTGTACATTGTGGCATATTTCAATTAGTCTATCTTTTGTTTCTGACTGGGCTTTTTTATGCTGTTGAAGTCCCTTACTAAGCTCCCTGAGCATCTTTATAACCAGTGCTTTGAACTGTGCATCCAGTAGATTGCTTGTCTCCATTTTGTTTAGTTCCTTTTCTGGAGTTTTGTTCTGTTCTTTCATTTGGGCATGGTTCTTTGTCTCCTCATTTTGGCAGCCTCCCTGTGTTTGTTTCTACATACTAGGTAGAGCTGCCATGTCTCCAGGCTTGGTAGAGTGGCCTAATGTAGTAGGTGTCCTATAGAGTCCTGTGGCACAGCCTCCCTTATTTCCGAAGCTCATTACTCAAGATATACCCACCATGTGGGCTGCGTACACCCTCTTTAAAACCAGAGGATGTTTCAATTCAGAAGAAAAAAACGTTAACCCACACCCAGTTAATGCAATCATTCTCCATTGACATACATTGTATTGAAATCTTCTGCTTATGTATGTCTGTCCTGAAAGTTTTTGAGCTACTTGAGAGTAGAGACTCTGCTTATTAATTTTTAAAGTTCTGAGCACCCGGCATGTAGCACATCTTTATTTTATGTTTGTTGAAGTATACCTTTATTGGTCTTTAAGATGCAATAAATTGCAAAAACACACCATTGATTTAATAACAGGTTTATCTGGGCACCACATTTGTATACTACATTTATAAACAACTGTTATAAAAACACATCCTGATTTCAAGAAAATTTAAATTTAAAATGTATGTCTCAGAACGGAGGAAATCCTCTAATTGTCTTTTATTGGACTTCCAATCTCAAAAACACTGTGCACTTTGGCTCCACTATTCAGGAGACAAAAATTCTTTAGTGTTGGTTATATTGACTCAAATCTCCCTACTCTTCCTACAGTGCTGTTTGTGGGACCATTGAGAATTTCCACATATTAATCTATTATCGTTTTCTTGGGTTTCCATTTCCTTATATTAAACCCTCCTCTTTAAAATTCTTCAATGACTTTTTATAACCTTCTTTTGTCCTAAGGACCCTACCATTGGATTCCTTTCTTCCTTCAGTGGCTCTCATTCACCTTGTCCTCAGTGTGGGCAGCACCCCTACCCAAGGCGTGGACCTCATCTTTTCTCGGTCTTCGCCAGTGGCATCAACCCTGGCTGCACGTCAGAACAACCTGGAGAGCCCTTTAAAAATGTCCAAACTCAGATCCCAACACATATTAATGGAATCGGTCAACTTGGACTAAAATGTTACCTCTGTGACGCTTGGTCATGTAACTTGACCTCTGAAATTCAGTTAAGATGATATTAAAAATCTGCTTCATCACAGTACTGAATACATTCTAACTCCCCATCATTATAGCAAAATTTTTCCATGTATTTAAAGCCCATGTATCTTTGCAATCTCACTCAAATCCCTCTTTCTTCCCACGACCCTCCATAATCGCTATTTATTTGGCTTGTTTGCAAAGCACACTGAGAACAGAAGATGGGCCTGTTAAAAGTGAAACAGTCACCTGGCTGATCTTCCTACAACTGTTCTTGTCACCATTCAATCCATTCTTCACGTAGCACTCAAATATTCCAGTGTTCTTACAAAAAAATTGAATCATGTAGCTTCTTATTTTGAATCCTCTAATAAATTCTCCTTGTTCCTAGATTAAAATCCAAATTCTCTAATCTAGACAGGACACAAAGTTCTAGAAAACCCAACCCTCATTTTGCTATCCTCCCATGGCTTTTTGTAGTCCAGCTGCACCGGTCCTAAGCTGATACCTCCTTTCCTACCGCAGGGCCTTGCACACACTGTTTCCTCTGTCAGGAAAGAGACAGCGTTACACTCACATTTTCAAAGTCAGCTCAGCGAACACGTCTCTGATCATCAGTCCAAGCAGATGCCCCTAGTAAAACCTCTTTATATTTCATAAATGCCCTTTGTAATGAAATGTTTTATCATAAACTAGATGGAATAGGTAAGAATATAAAGTTGTTCCTGATGTACCTCTTATATTGTTTGATTTGTTGCCACGGCGTGAATTATATTTGCACTTAAAAATTATTTAAAAGCATGAAACACAGTATAATATTCTTAAAAAGCCATTTAGTTGTTTAATGTCTCTCTCCTCCTCCAGAATACAAGTTGCAAGAAAGGCGTATACTGGGGCTGTTTTGTGCACCACTGTGGTCACAGAATCTAGCTGCTGTAAACGTGGGAAGTGCTGAATTTAGTGAGTGATGGCTGCTGAGTGAGAAGGACGGAACGTGAAAATTAATTGGGAGGCTAAGCACTAATCTTTTGCCCAGGAAAGAGATGGTCCTCAACTGCACTTAGACAATGCAGGGGGTGGGGCACACCCAGGTCTGCCCTTGTCAGAATCCTGTTCAAGGGTATCTTCCCAGCCTTTTCAGCAGCTGGAGGTGCTTAAAGTCTCTAGAGGGAGGCTGCATTTAGGTTACTGACACCTGAACTAGTTTGCAAGTAGGACCCGAGCCAGGGGCTACTGAGGAGGCCAGGGCGTCATCGGTACACTAAGGTTATTTTTTAACTTTTTTAATTATTATTTTTCCAGTTATAATTGCCTTCGTTATTAATTTGTCACTCCACATATGCAACTTGGCTTTGTTATTTTTCTTCATATATATCTGTTTATAAATATCCCATTTTCCAATTGAGTCTATAATCCCCTAAGTACAAGGTCTTTTTCATAAATGCTTTGAATCCTTGTGGCCTGGTGTAATTCATATCATATTCCCTAGAAATGAATATTGCCAGCATTCCTTCATCCATGGGAAGTGTTCCAAACTTCACTATTTCTCAGATACTTTCTAATAAGTTTTTGTATGTTTAAATAAATGCGGCAAATTTTTACACTTTTCAGTGTTTGTTGAAGTTTCTTTGATTTTCAGTAGACTTCAATGTTTTGGGTTGGGGTTGGAAATATTTGATAGGAGATTTGTAGGCAGATGCCTGCAACATTATCTGAACAAAGTGGGATCGCTTAATTAGAACATGTGTTTTGCATGCAAGAAATTGTAACTCTTTCCCTATGGTTTTGTACATAGGATATGCTTTATATATAAGATACAGGAATTTCTCGATGACATCTTTTGTGGTGCTGAGATTGTGCCGCAGTAACTGAGACTTTTGACGTGGGGGTTAAGAGCCTCTCTCTTTACGCTGCAGTTTATGTCATTGTGGTATAGCAGGAAGACGCTAAAATCCATCAGTTTTGCGCATACAAATGCTGTATCCTTCAACTATGAAAAAGGAGGTGAAACAGGCTCCAGAAACCCTTGCCTCCCAAAAGCTAAGGCCAACGAAGACATCACCAAATCTGCAGTCTTGTTAAGAGCAGCGCTGGTCGATCCCTCCCCTCTCAGGAATTTGAATTATATGTTACATCCAGATGACAAACCTAGATTTGCCCTTTTCCTGTAATTTAACATACCTTGAGCCAGACATGTTTAATTTAGGTTAGAGGCTGCCTTAAGATAGCGTGAATTCAAGCCATTGTGTGACTTCAGTGAGGTTACATTTATTAACCGAGATTCCCCATTATGATGGTTTCTAGGCCAACAGCATGAAATGAGCTATTTTTTTAAAACCAAAAACAATGGCATTTTTGTTTTCCATAGAAAGAAGTATTTATATAGTCGAAGCTACCCTACTCATTCAGTCGCTACTCTTAATTGCTGCAGGCTGGTCTTCTTTTCCTCTCCCATATTCTATGCTTGCTTTGCCCATGTTTCTCCTCCGAATAAAAATCTATAGCTAGTGGAAATTTTGTGTTTATTAGGAATAAAAAAAAGAAATAGTGGTAATATACTTAAAAGTTTTTTTTAATTATCCCTTTTACAAATTTAGGAAGGAAACTAATTAATTAAAAATATATTCATATGTGCTTACCATGGGTTTTGGTATCTGTGGCTTAGCTCATCAATGGCAGCTCGACTTAGTTCTCTATACTGTAAAAGAAAGAAAATTAATGTATCCTAATTCCAAGGTAACTAGGCGCCACTATGTCCAAGGGTCTATGTTCCTAATCAAAAGAGAAGTCAAAGGGGGCGATTACGCAGGGAATACTAAATTCAGTTAAAAGAAGGTGGTCTTTTGATTCTTTTGTTTTTCATTTATTTATCTATTTGTATAAAAGTACTGCACCATTCAAATTCTCTGAATAAGTACACATTCAAAGCAAAAAACTAAAATCACGGCAACACCACTCTTGCTTTTGGGAAGAAAACAGAGATCGTCAGTTGTCTCATTTATAGTTGGGCATACGTTTTCCTAAACCAAGTTAAATTTGCATTATAAAGATATACCTTATCAAAAGTATCCTTTATTTTTTCAGTGACAGTTTACATTCGATATTGTTTTATATTAGTGTCAGGTGTACAGCATAGCGGTTAGACAATCACATACTTTATAAAGCGATCCCCCCGATACTTCCAGCACCCGCCTGGCATCACATGTACTTACTGCAGTATTACTGACTATATTCCCTGTGCTGTACTTTACATCCCTGTGACTGTTTTGTAATGACCAATGGGTACTTCTTAAGCCCTCATTCTTTTTCACCCAGTCCCCCCAGCCCCCTCCCCTCTGGCAACCATTGAGTCTTGAATGGAGGGAAAAAAGTACAAGAACTGAAACAAATAAGGCCCTATGCGCTTTACTTTCTCTCTGTAAAAGGACAGAGATGGAGTAGCAAGAAGAGTGTCATCAGTGATCTCTGGGCTCCTTCCTCTGTTTGATTCCTGTCTAAATAAACAGGCCTTCACAACTACTATTTATCATTTAGACCTCACTTTACCTTCACGGAATTAGAAAATATGGTGGTAATAACATACGAAAGAGCTGGGTTGTACATAGGCAGCTGTGGTAAAAGTGTAGATCTAAAAACTCCTTTCAGAAAGCATAGGTTGGAATACTGATAAAATATTTGTTAGCCTGGAACCAGTTCTCACATAAAAACATAACCCCACACCTTCTGGCGCACATCGAAAGGATCTATTATCACTGAATAAGCGACCTCTGCATTCTGCCTCCTTTCCCCCGGGAGCCAGCCACTGGGTGACTGTCTTACACATAAGCATGGGCAACAGAGGTATAAGATTTATACTGAAAAGGATCTGGGTTTGTAATAGTTTCTAAGTTTTCCAAACCGGGGTTGGGAAACAATGATATGGATTATCAAATGTATGCCACTTCAGTTTTGGAATGCATTTTTTGCTTACATGGATATGGGATGCTATGTTCATACAAACTAGCAAAATCTTACTATAATTTCAACAACTTAGTACTTTCAAAAAAATCTTCCCTGCTTTTTTCTTTCCCCTCAAGCTTCGGTTTAGAATGACTTTTCGGATCGAGTGCTTCAGAGTGACTTGTTTTAGAAAAGCAGATCTATTTATTTAAGTCATCTACCCATGGATAAAGACCTGGAGCCTTGATCACTTCTCTTTAATGTCCACGTATAGAATAAAGTGACAAATGGGATTTTAACTCAAGTTGCACCACTATCCCACGGAAAATTTGAAAAATTATCATCTGTATATGATGGAAAAATCATGGTATAATTTTGTTTCTTCAATTGATTTCTGACACATTGATTCCCTGAAAATTGATTTTATCAATTGACTTATAAATAATTTGATTATCAGCTTCTTGACAAATTGTTTGGGATTTGAATAATCTTCTTTGATCTCCATTCACATTTTTAAGAACCAAAAATTACATCTCCTTAATCTGGAAAGACTTTTCTTAGAAACAAAATAATAGATCATCTCCCTCCATTTCTCCAATAGATATCTGTGTATGATGTCATAAAACTTTTGTTATCTGAAATAAGATGACCCTTCTCTATTGTAATATAGTAATTAAATTCTTCATGATTTCTGTAGACAGTCATGCTCACTGTGGTATTAAATCTAGTGAAATTCAGAATCAAAAATATCATTTTTTCACTGGCCAGTTGTTTAGAAGAGTAAATAAATAATTGATTCAAAAATGAATTCAACATCTTCATAGAAACAGGTAACAATGATTGGTATATTCTCCATATTAAGGAAATTAGTGAAAATCTTTTACAGTATTTGAATGTTTTCAACTAGGAAAAATAATCCATAACTCAAAATTGGACATTTCCTATTAAGCCACTTTTCAAAAAGTCTAGACATTAATAAAAGGGAAATATCTGCCAACTACACTCAGATACTGTGAATTGGACACAATTTCTGAATGACTTAAAAATTGTTAAGTTTGACTTAATTGCAGACATTTGGAGCTGTCTAGTTAACAATTAAAATCATTGCTTTATACTTCACTTTTAATCTCAAACCCCCTCTAGTCTAATCCTGACATACTTAGGAAATTTTGGGGGGACTGATCACTGAGGAATCCGTTTGCTTTGTTGCCATGCTCGACTCAAGATACTTTTCTTAATATATTCAATTTTGACTTTCCTTATGAGAAAGTACCACCTTCCCTCTCTATAACTATGAAGTCTTTCTCTCCAGTAGACTAAATACAATAGCAATGCATTTTAAGAATGCATAGACACTAGGGTTTCTCTTCTCCATCCTCCTCCTTGGTGACATAGAGCTCTTAGTACCAAACATTTGAGTGGAAAATCCCCTAAGGCTACCTTTTCTTATGCTAATAGATTTTTTCCTTCACTTGCCTCAATTTGCAAAATATTACTGTTAACCCCTTAGGTGTCTTTCTTCCCACAGCCTGCGAGAAGCATTCTCATTGTTGTAGCTGGATTGCCAAGTTGCATAATGTCCGCTATCCTAGGCTAGAACTATTGTAAGGAGCAAGGGGGCATAAAGGCCTTTGTGTAAATGGAGCATTTAAAGTATTCATTTTGTATTCAGAGCATGAGTAGAAACAAAACAATTCTTTCTGAAAAATGTCAGTGTTTAAGGCACGGACTCTGTGAGGCATTTTCCTTATTCAAAAGCAAAAAGTGAACAATGCGGAGATTCATACTTCATTTTACGACACATTATATATGGGCACCAATATGAATTATATTCTGGTCCCTCTCTTTTTTTAACTGCAGTGTTTTTAAATAACTTGAAAACATACATCAACTTTCAGCAAATAGACTAAACATTGGTTTTTGTGAGTTTGTTGCTGGTGGCCTCAGTATCTCTGTTTTTTGCAGTGTATACAAATAATGAGCAACATATTCCATTGTGTTTGTAATGTGCTTATAATAATATAATTCAAAAATCCATGAAGGCAGAAAAATAGAGTATATGCAGATATTAATGATCCTAGATCCCATTTATTGAGACTTATTACACTAAATACTATGCTAAGTGCTTTACACATAATCCATTTAACAATCCTCTAAGGTATTATTTTTATCATCCTTGTGACAGACAGAATTCTATGATGACTCTCTTCCCCCCTACCCCACCAAGATTCTCACCCCTTGGTATACACACACTTTCTCCCAGGCACTGACCAAATACTAATATAGATATTGCTGTGAAGAGATTCTGCAGATGCAATTAAGATCCCAAATCAGTTGACTTTAAGAAAGGGAGATTATCCTTAGGGGACCTAACTTAACCAGGTGAGCTCTTAAAAGGACCTTGGCCCTTTTTGGCAAAGGGGATTTAAAGTGTGAGAGGGATTTGACAGGAGGGAGATTTCCTGTTACTGACTTGAAAGATAGAGAAGACCATGTAGTAAGGAATGTGGGCAGCTTCTAGATGCTGAGAATGGTCCCTGGCTAACAGCCAGCAAAGAAATACGCCCTTGACCCTACAACCACGAGGAACTGAAATCTGTCACAACAACACGCACTTGGAAGAGACTGGTAGCCTCTGATGAGATCACAGCTGTAGCTGAGACCTTTATTTTAGCCTATGAGACCTGAGCAGAGAACCCGACCATGCCTTCCCAGGACTTCTGACTTATAGAAATGTAAACAAATAGATGGGTGTTGCTTTAAGCTGATAAAATTGCAATAATTTGCTACGCCCAAAAGAAAACTAAAACAATCCCCATTTTATAGGTAGGAAAGCTGAGACATAAAAAACAGTAGGCAGACTAGCATGCAGAGTGAGAGAGGGGAAAATGAAGTTTTCAACTGGCTACTTTCACTTATAAGTCACATTCAGTTTTTCATTAAGGTCACAGACAAAGATTTACCCTGAAAAGCATTATGAATACTAAGTTGCCTCGTTTATTCTGAAAGTAGTCAAATATCTGTTATTTTCTCCCTCTACTACTCCAGGGCAGTAATATTTTCCTTATTCATGTATTATAAATTATTGTTATTCATAATAGCATCCCTGTAATTCAAGATACATCAGGATTTCCTTTTAAAGCAAGACTAGAACTCATTCTGTTGGGAATTGTTAGGATTTGTAATGAGTAACCAATCATTCTGTTACGAGCCCTTTATTCAGAGTTGGTTGATCCCTACCAGAGTCTGAAATCTGAGCAGTTTCAACTATTCAAGCTACAGAAAAGCTACACAACAGCTTCCCAAGTCTCTATTTGTGCTCAGTGCACAGTTTCTGAAATATAATCAAGTTCCTGTTTTGCAACTGTTCTCGTCCTTGGAGTTTTCTAATATATTGGCACTATTGTTAATTCAAAGGTTAAAAAGTGTGCTTCTCCCAACTTAATTGTCCAGTTAGTTTCAAAATACAAAATTACACTAGGGGTGGTAGTTCAGGCACTGTGAACGGTAATAGTAGAACTAAGTGGCAGTAAAATAATTAAGTGGTAAATAGTTTCCAAACAACTATTGAATAAGCTAGGAGTAGAATAGTTCTGAATCTAATGCTCACTTAAAAATCCACTTCTCCCCTTCTGTAATCTGGTCTCTCAACAAAGTCACTGTGTGAGGAAAGAAGCAATCTCCGTCTCTGTCTCCCACATTTATGGATAATCGTCTATGCCATTCTTAGCACCAGGAAGCGTGCAGTTGATGCTGTCAGTACAAGGTCAATAAAGCAGATGTCAGACCTTCAGTTGCCTGAAACCATTGGGAATGTGGCTGGGATCGTGCAATCTCATTGCAAACAATAGTTGCACTAAAAACTTTTAACAACACGGAAAAACTTTCCTATGAAGTCTTCCCTGACTGAAGGAATTCACATGAATTCCAACAGCACTTATTTTGAGTGCCATTTTCTTTGTGCCCAGAGACATAGCTGGGGTGGTATAGCGAGGGCCCCTTTATATTTAATAAATTGTTTCCAATTTGCTCCATTAAGATTGCTTGATTTCCTAGGTTCAGTCCTGGGAAAAGAATGGGGATCTCCAGGTTGCTAGTCTCATTTGTTAGGCATTCTATGCATCTTTGTCAACATAGCCGAGGTATTCTGGGAGTGCAGTATATGAATGGTAGGGAAAAACTATAAGCCTAAATTTTTAATGGTTTTAGAATTTCTCCTAAAGATCCTTAAAAGCCAGAACAAATGCCATATTTAGAAAACAGATGTTCTGGTATTTTAGCCACCTGTGCTTAGGATATTCAGTCACGCCTAAGTTTCGAAATTCTTTGACAATACATTTAAAGGAGTCTGGCTATGGAGTCAAACCACAGGTTTATTAGAACCTGTTCTAATTTATACAACCTTTTCTTAGCTTTGAATCTCCCTATCATCATCAAATAATGTCTGTTGAAAACCTATGGCATATGCCTTATTACTACCTGTAAGAAGTATAATTTTTGAAAAAGGTGATGTTTCTATTTAGGCACAGATTCAACACGTTAGGTTGAGCCCTACAACTTTAGTAACCACCATGGTGTGTTTTTAGACTTCCTTAACTAACGAACAAAATCCCCCACTGGGTTCTAAATTGCATTTTCTCTTCCTTCTTTCTTTTTCACGTGTCCACATCCTAACAAAAGGCATGAAAATTAATATTTATTTTTTTCCAGTTCACCAATAATTATCTATAAAGTAACCTCAACAAGAGAAAAAGCCCTTTGTTTCGTTGAGGAGCCGTGCTGCCCAGTGGAATGTGGGGGCGACAGTGTCCCGAGCTACCCACAGAGGTGCTTCCCTTTGCAAACACATTATTCTTCACGGAGCTGCTTTGAACACAGCACAGGGAGCACACAGCGGTGATGTATGCGTCCCTTGCTGCTGTACGGTCTGTTAGAGAAAGGAAGCATCAGACATAAAATTTATTCACAGAAGTTCAGAAACAAGTAAAACTTTATAAGGAAATTGCTTCCTTCTATTTATTTGAGGAATCTCAGAGAGCCAAGTTTTGTAAAAAGGGAATGGTATAACATCTGTGGATAAGGAGGTTAATGGTGTTGATATGTTATTTTCAAGACGAAGGAGGGTTATTTGTCCTCTTCAGCCAATGCTTCCCCTCCCTCACACATGGTCGGCACGTGGCATTCCCTTACGGAAGGCTTCCCGCGGTATCAGAAAATGCATATACAGCACTTCAGGATGAGGGGATGAGGGGTGCTGAAGTCATTATTTTTATATTAAACCACAAACCGTTAGGATGCAAATAACGCTAAGAAGTATAAAGTGAGAACTGAACACATACCCATCTGGGGAGGAACAGCAACAAGCCAGACATGTCTAATTTTACAAAAGCTATTGTTTTTATTTTGCTCGTATACCTTGGTTGAAAAAGGAAGTTTTATTATCTTTAAAATTTTTCTGTATCGATTAGACTATCTGGAGACTAGGGACTAGGGGTGTGAGACTCGATATTGGTGACCATGATGCCTCCAAATGAACCCAAAGGTAAATGAGGAATTTGGGGTAAAAGACACCCAGAAATTCTGAAATATGTGATTGGTGGTCTACATACGAATCAACTCCACAATGGCAATATTTCTTTCTTTCCAGGTGAATTTGAAAATCTTCCTGGACACTGTCTGGTGCAGGTGGATAGCTTGGAAGGAAACATGGGGTCAGGCTGGGATAAGGCAAGAAGGTATGCTTTG
Source organism: Mormoops blainvillei (assembly GCA_004026545.1). NCBI lineage: Eukaryota > Metazoa > Chordata > Mammalia > Chiroptera > Mormoopidae > Mormoops > Mormoops blainvillei. The sequence goes on from PVJD01000133.1 coordinate 280,628, forward strand.
GTAGGACATCGCTGTCTGCTCTTTTTTTTCCATAATGCCACAGCTTGTATTTGATCATCTATTTTGAAACACTATAAAGTATTTATTAAATAAAAATTCAAAAACAGCTATTACTAGGCTACATTTTACTACCTCAAATACGAGAATGATAGCTACCAGTAATTCATTTTAATATTATAAATGAAGCATACTGTGTGCAAAGAATGCAGAATGGGAAGCTGGGAGAAAGCTGAGGGAACCACGAAGAAAGGATGCATATCTTACAAGAGAAGGCAACTGGAATTGACCCCAGCCAGGCCCCACCCTAAAGAAAAATGATAATAAAACACTCTGACTTCTTTTTTCTGTCATGTGCCTCATACACGCTGTACTCCCTCTAAGCCCTGAATTCACAGCCTGGTTTAAATTCCTGGCTCTACCATTTCCCAGCTGTGTGGTCTCAGGCAGGGAACCTTACCTGCTAATACCTCAATTTCCACGTCTGTAAAATGGGTATAATCCGAGTACCTTCCTCACATAGGAAATGGTCAGTCAGTGGGAGCTCTTTTTATGTTTACTTTCTCTGAATAAATCACAGTGAGAAAACGCTGAAATGATCAGCTGTGGGTCCATTTACTCAATAGCCACCAAGAAACTCAATGTCTCATCAGAAGTCTGTTCAAGTGTCCATAAAACTGTCACAAAAAAGACCACTGTGTGTTATAATAATGGAACTTGTGCCCGATGATAAGTGAGGCAGGTTTCAAAGCCTTGAAAGTTTTACTTTTATTATATTATATTATATTGAATTACATATAAATATATTTATAGGTTCCCATAGTCCTCCTTATTACTGCCTGTAGATTTTTCAGGTTGTTACACTGTATGGTGATATAGTGGTTGTAATATATGTTATGATTAGTTGACTTAATATTTTCTTGGGCTCACACCTATGAAGAGTTAGTCATCAAGGCCAGTACAACACTGTTTTTTGGGAAAATCAAATGACAAACCGTTTGGTCACAAGGTCAGAGTGCAGGAGCCTAAAATGGGGGGTGAGGAAGCCAGCTCACACTATCCCGGTTTGGATTAAAGAAAGGCCAGCAAAGAGGAGACATGCCTAGCAAAGCAGCAGTCCGAATTGTCCTCAATTTAGCATGGGGTTAAAACCAAAGGAATTGTTTTAATGGTCTCCACATATTCTTCCAGAAACAACACATAGAGTTTGGCAGAGACCAAATCCATTTTTAAAAAGAATGTACTGCTCTTAAATCTGAGATAATAACAAAAGCAGTGATGTTTGCTGGCTTATATCCACATATATCATTATGGCATTGTAACCCACATACGAGTGAGTAGGAAATAGCTCAACACAAAAAGATCCAGAAGAGAAACCTGATATTGTGATTTGTACTGACCTTTGCAATGTGGGGAAATTTTTCACATGTCACTCAACCTGGAAGTTATTATGTTTCTACCAAAATCCAGATGATCTACAGAGCCCCTCCCTAGTGCCCCAAATAGGAGAGACCATCCCAGGTAGGAAGCAGCTGCCATTTGTCTACTGGTGGGGCCAAGCTCCCTTAACTGCCAGCCGCATGCAAACCTGGATCAGTAAATTAGGAAGAGCGGCCGTGCAGCCTATAAAACTCCATTAGATAAAGGTTTGTGCTCAAAATCAAAGTTCCAGCGATTGCAGTGAGAGACACTGTGATGCCTCTGAATTTAGACTGAAACCAAGTGCCACCTTGACTGGGACTATTAAGGGCATGGACAGCGGAGGGTGTGATGGAGGTACACAAATGCCAGGGAACTGGAGAGAGAACAGGACGTGGGCCGAGACATTTCATTAACTTATATCATGGGAGGGAATTTACCAGCTCCCCTCACATATTACTTGTAATTAGGAGTTTGTTTTTATGCATGGAGTGTGTATGTACGTACTGGCTCAAGCATCAACTCATACCAAGTCTGACATGAAGTAGCCGCACGAAGCACTGGGTTGGTAAGGAATCCTAGTCTGAAGCTGGGCTGAAACACGAATATCGCCGTCTGCCTTGGATGTAGAGGGGAAGCCATATGTGGGGCACCGGGAGGATCAGCAGCCTCCATAACAAAGCCCAGGCCTTCGCACCAGAAAATTACATCTGGTTCTTAACATGTGTAGTCATTCTCAGTGACTGTTTTTGCTCTCATTATGAAGTTCTAAGTCCAAGAAACCCCTTAATTTTTTTAAAAAAGATATGTATTTATTTATTTTCAGAGAGAGGAGCAGGGAGGGAGAAAGAGAAGGAGAGAAACATCAGTCGGTTGCCTCTTGTTCGTCTCCAAATGGGGACCTGGCCCACAACCCAGGCATGCGCCCTGACAGGGAATTAAACCAGCGACCTTTCGGTTTTGCAGGCCAGTGCCCAGTCCACTGAGCCACACCAGCCAGAGCCAAGAAACCCTTCAAGATATTGTTTAAGATTGTTACCCGAGACCGTTAAATCCCTGAAAACAATTGCCATCAAAATGCCAGGACCAAGAAAGTGCACAGATGAGAAGCAACGGCCCTTAAAGCTGTGTCAAACCAGACCGGCTTCTGCATGTGTTACGACTTGGGAGAGAAAAGCGTTTTATGGCTCCCACTCAATCCCGCAGGGGTTAAGAGGACAGGGCTACTAAGCAGAGAAGTGACTTAAAGCCACCTGTGAAATACAAACGAAAGAAAAGGGATAAATACCTTCCTGGAAGGCGAAGTTGAGGCGGTTGTCTCTTTTGATTTCAAAAACCCTTCATTTGAGCCCACAAATGTGTTCTTAAGTTAAAGATGAAGAAGGAAGAGAAGCTATGCACACTCAAGATGGGCAGACAGATTGAGCGCTGTGTATCCAAGCAGGGCATCGGCCACAGAGAAGCCACAAGGCAATAGAAGTCCTGGACTCCCTTCAAACCAGCTGCCTTGCTCTGGGGCTGTACTCTCCTTGCTGGTGGCCGGTTTTGATATTTAATCAAATTTCTGATCTTCACCTTTAGTGCCTAAGTGGAACAGGACACAGTTGGAGAACCCGAGCATTCATTCCATTTCACTGGCACTAAGCGACACTAACCACAACCACAGTACTGACAACCGACACACAAACAGTGTTAAGAGCTGAAATTTGGATGCCGACCACGTGCAACGCATCATGCTTAGTGCTTTCCTTGTGTTCTCATATTTAATCCTCACGCCATAATAATAATGGTGAACACATAGGGTGCTTGATATGTACCAGGCACTGTTCCCAGCACTTTGCAAATATTAACTTCTTTAATGTTGACAACAGCCCAATAAAATAAATGCCAAGATTCATCATGAAGAAACTGAAGCCCAGAGGTTAAGGAGCTTGCCTAAGGCCACTCACAGTTAGCAGGTGGCAGAACTAGAAAAGGAATTCAGAGATTTGGGCAAGTGGGCCCTCTAAACTCTGCCATGTGGAAAAGGAGGGAGTAGAGACAAAGAGAGGTGAATTTCCCAGCCCAAGGTCACAGAGTCAGAGCTGCTTCCCAGCCAGGATTTGAACCCAAGGCTGTCCGATGCCAGAGACTGAACACCCAGTCACTTCCCTATACTGTTGTACAGGTCGGGCCAGAAAAAGGCTTTTCCTTTTGTTAACCTTTGCTGCATGAGGCGACACTGTATTGCCTTCGGATTCAAGGACATTCAGTTATTACATAATTGATACATATTCTATTTTCAGATAATGCAAAGGCCTGCCTGGGAAAAAGTTTGAATTCTCAGGTCTTACCTCTAAAATCACCTGTGCTGTCTTCTTTACAGAGATGACCGCATGGGCTCATCCTGCATCGACATCACCAAGAGAAACAAGACAAGGTTTCCAAGGACCCTCTGGGTTACCTGACTCAGCGGCGCTGCCCACACGGCGGATTTGAGAGATCTGGGACTTGTTTGCTAGCTCCGAGGACGCTGTCCCCCCAGCACAGTCTGCTTTTACACCGCCGGCTTACAGAACGGTGCCGGGAGGGGGCGGCGTGTGTGAATGTCACCGCGTAAGTGTGAGTCTGAACGCATCCCCAAGTCAAACACCAGTGCTTTCGCGTTACCCACCTCTTCGTTTTCTTCACACCCCTCCGCTCACGGATTAAGGGGCCTACATGGGAAGGGTGGCAGCAAGTAAATTTCTCCACACATTTACTTAAATGCGAAACTCAAATGCCATTATTTCTCCATGACAGACCAAGAATATGATGTTTCCTAAAGAAGCAAACTCAGGAAGAATCCCAATCAGACACAGTGTTCTAAGAAGGACACAAATTTAAGAGCAATACCTTGATGTGAAAGCCACTCTCAAGCCTTGTTTTGTTGATAAAATCATACTTCGGTATTCCCCAGCCAACTTCACCAACATACTCGTGTTTATATTTTGCTGGTAAGCTTATGTGTGAGGCGGGCCTCCACAAATATCCGAGATCTCCGGTTTTCTCCAATGCCGGACGCTTCTCTCCTATATAGGAAGTGTGCTGTTGAACTTTAGGTAGATGATCCTTTCTATAATCTGGGCCTTCAAAAGACAGAAAAAGTACTTTTAAAAAACCTTCACACTTTATTCGAAGATGCTTTTGTTATTTAATTAATTTATTTATTTTAATCCTCACCCGAGGATATGTTTATTGATTTTAGAGAGAGGAGGAGAGAGAGAGAGAGACAGAGAGAGAAACATCAAGTGAGAGAAACATTGATCAGTTGCCTTCCGCATGTGCCCTGACTGGGGATCGAACCCACAACCCAGGTATGTGCTCTGTCCTAGGATTAAACGTACAGCCTTTTGGTGTATGGGATGACCCTCCAACCCACTAAGCCCGGCAGCCAGAGCAAAGATGCTTTTGTTCATTTAAATGGTAGAAATAATAATAGCTAATAATTACATGGTGTTTCTTATGTTCTAGGTGCCGTTACAGGCCATTTATATATGTTAATTCAATTAATCCTTATAATAACCAAATGAGATAGGTAATGTATTTTCCCCAGTTTGTAGGTGGAAAAAGGAGGCACAGAAAGATTTGATTACTTGTCCAGAGTTATAGCTAACAAGCTTTTTATTCCCTGACAAGCTATCCCACAAACTGAGCCTGAAACTTCCTCACTGAACTGCTTTGTTTGCAATCAGCTTAATACAGACATATTTTATACATTAAAAGTCCTCACTTATGTCACATGTGTAGGATGTAGGCCTTCAGACACGGGGGTGTTTTATGTAGATAGATAAAATATAAGAATTAGAAAATTTCCTAAATATACCAGAAGCAACAGGAAAATGGAGAAGGCTGCCTGGTGATAAGGACAGCTTATAACAGGTGATGACCAAAGCAAAGGTATGTAATTGGCATTTTAAATGTAAGACATTGAACAAGCAGTAATCAATGAGTTGTGAGGTGGATGAAAGAAGCACAAATAAGAGGAGGTCTGGGGAAAAATCACTGAAATAAACTTGGTGTTGAAAGTTAATGATGTGAAAATATAAACGGGAACTAAGACTTTTGGGAAGGATGGTACTAAAAATAGACAATGAGTTGCCATAGGCCAAAGGAAGAACTTTATGCCTGTTATCAAAATTGACCAAAGACTGTAGCTTCAGAGGCTTCTGTGGTCATGCTACCTGTCGCCTGGACCCCTGCTGGCCCTGTGGATCAGGGAACTCCGTGTTTGCAGAGAGCACAGCTGCACGAGGGCTCCGCCCAGGCCCTCCGACGGCATGGTCAAGGCAGTAAGAAGTCTGTGCTTGGAGAAGTGATCTACGCTTTCCAGGGAAGTTGAAAACATGAGAAATCGCTCTTCATACACATGATTTTGGCAGATGTTTTCACAGCTTCCTAATCTTCATTGCTCCCCATGATGCATTGAGTATTCACTGTGGCTAATTTCCCTTGATGAATCCATTGTGGCTTCAATTTTATTTGCTTCAGGTTTTCACTTGTGTATAATTACTTTGGTAAAGTATAGAATAGCCAGAGCATGAAAATCTATTCTCTCCCTCAATATGACAGGTGTCGAGGTCTCACCTACGAAACTCCTGTCTTAAGGAAACTTTTGCAATCTCCTCTAAACAGGATGAAGTGCAGAAAAACTGTGTTAGTCTTGCTGGAATTTGTATATGTTTAGGCCAGTGTTTTTCCAAATATTTCATCAAATGCTGCTCCCATGAGTGCACCTAAAAATACATGTGGCGGGGGGATGGCGGCTGGGGGTGCTGCATAGTCAAATATTTTGGGGAATACTATTTGCTACATTTGTGTTTTAGATATTCCCAGAATATGAAAGTATATTAAAAGTTTTGAGAAATCCCATGGTAAATAAATCTGTTTCCGTTTACGTAATCTAGAGTTTTTCAAACACTTAAACATGCCACATTTCTCTCTACTGGATCATGGGGTCACATGTATGAATCTTACAGACAACAACAGATTTGGGGAAATATTGACCCTGTGTGTAATGTTACTGTTATTGTTAAAATTTTATCATCACCTTGCAAGTAGACTTGCAGTCTACTGCAAGTGTTAGAGCAGATATGCAGTTAGTTCCTTAGTCCACTCTGTGGACTGAAATAATTTTTTTAAGAGAGGCATTCCTTGACGCCCGAGGTAAGAGCACTGAGCTTTAGGGTTGTGAAAACTACATGTGCTCTGCAAACCAAAAGTGTGTGTCAGGGTGGGGGTTTGGGAGGCTCCAATCGAAATTCTCCATGGTTTTAGTCAAATCACTGAAGTCTCCTATACCATCATTTCTTCATCTGTGCTCTAGGAGTGATGCAGGAAGCATGACAGAAGATCCCTGGGAAGACCCTACCCTGGCCACACAGCCGACTCAGACACCTGACTGTACAGCAGAGGCAGCTGGAGGCCACAGGATGGGGTGGGCCCCACGTTCACAGCAGATTTGTAGCCGGTGTCACTTCACCAAAAGACTCACATATCACTACCCAACCAGCAACACGCAGAAATGTGGTTTGCCTAATGAGACAGTTCCACGGGTGTTTGGCTTTAAATGGCCCATTTTCCCTCTCCCAAACCTCATCCCGCGGAGCCTAGACTCTACACTGGATCTGATTCCCTGCTTAAAAGTAAAACTTCCAATTCACGTTCAATCTGTGTTCTCTTTGTTTTCCCTTTAACAGTTATCTCTATTCGACTACGGTTGTTACCCCTTCGTGTATTTCTAGTTTGTTTGTTCTTTCCCATCCTATGGCAATTACTCTTGGATCTTTCATCCTCTTCTCGAAAACTCCAGTCCTCATTTTCCCAACAATGAAGTTGGCGGCTCCTGGGTTAATAAAACCGCTGCCTGCCCATCTTCTTTGGAGTTCTCTCTCACAACCAAGACCCAGCTCTGGTGGGGCCGTTTGCAGCTGGAATGCCTAAATAGAACTGCCCAGTGCTGCTCAATCAGCCCTAATGCCTCTCCCGCCATGATAGCTGGGAAGGAGCCGTTAAAAGAGGCGCCAGGCTTTATGGTTCCACATTCTTCCATTTTCCTGCCCTGGAAAAACTGCAGTTTCAAGGACGGTAGGAAGATCCTACTTCCCCTCTCCCCTGTGTGCATGCCCAACGTTATTGCTCATTTGTGTCTGAAATTCTAAAGTTACAGTTAAGGATGTGGTTTTGAAGGTAAACTACTGTGGGTTCAAATGCTGGCTTTGTCTTGTGTTGGCTTTGTGATCAAGGGAAAAATTATCCAGCCTCTGAATTTTAGGTTCTTCCTCAGTAAAATGAGAAAAGTGATGCCTGTCATGCAAGCTTTGTGGGAAAGAAAGGAGAGAATCAATTTTATTTAAAGAAGTACATAGCTGAGAAGCTGGCACATGGTATACAGCTAATATTATTGGTAGTATCTTTTCCCCTTTCTTGTTGTTTTTTTGTTTTAATTTGATGCTTCGTCTTACCTGTTTAAAATATATATTTTAGGAGATTTCTCTAATGAAAGATTTATTCATTATTGTGAGTAAGCCTCGTATCCTTTTCCCAAGAGCTCCTCTAGATTAGAGGTTGGCAAACTTTTTCTGTAAAGGACCAAAACATAAATATATTTGATTTTGCTGCCATGCAGTCTGTCTCAACTACTAAGTTCTTCTGCTTCAGGGCCAAAGTAGTCATTGACCATAATGTAAACACATGAGCATGGCTGTGTTGCAATAAAACTTAATGTAATTTCATGTAATTTTCACTGAAATTTTACATAATTTTAATGTATTTTGCAAAGCATTCTTCTTCTTTTGCTTCCTCGCCCCAACCATTTTCGTTCTTTGTTTACAAGCTCTCTTCAAAACAGGTGGCAGGACCAGTAGGATCCAGGGGCCATAGTTTGCCAACATCTGCTCTAGATAGTGGGAAGATGATGGGCACCGAGGAGGCAGATGCCACAGACGCTGGGGAGAGCACAGACAGGCACACCTGGGAGGCTTTCCAACAGACTTCCTCTGTTGCCAGCACTAGAAAAGGGCCCAGCTATGGCATGTGTCAATAGGCAAAGAGAATTCATCTCTGAGGCAAATGTCTCTTTCTGACATTTTTCCTGCACTTGCATTGTTTTATTTCACTCATTCACTCATTCATACATTCCTTTACTGATTTAGTTATCCATTTATTTAACACATATTTTGTGAACTATGTACATCAGGCACTGTTCTAAGTGCTGGGGATACAGCAGTGAATGAAGCAAACACCTTACCTTCATGGAGCCTACATTTTAGTTAAGGACAGGCAACTAAGTGAAACAGTCCTAGATTAGGTTTCATCTGTACTGTCACACGACCTCCTAACTAGTCTTGGTTCCACTTTTTCCCTTTTCCAATCCATCCTCCACAGAGCTGTGGAGAATGATCTAAAACTCAGATAAAATAAAATACCTCCTCTTCCAAAAACAACTTGAAATGGTTCCCCCAGTGCCTATAAATTTTTTCATCCAGATTTCTTAGGATTGCAGGATGGTGTCCTCGTCATCTGACCCTAGCCTACTGACTGATTCTTAACTTCCTTCACTTTTTCTTGTTAACAAAATTCATCTTTCAAGACTTACTGTGACTACTGCCTTTTCTGGAGAACACCCCTAAGTCCCCCAAGTCAAACTTAGACATTTAGCATCCTGCCTGCACAGTAGGTTTTTAAAAATTTTTCATCTTCTTTTTTATATTATATGTATTGGATTTTTTTTCTATGTGTAAGCTCCTAGACAGTAAAGGCTATGTCTTATTTATCCCTGTAAACTTAAAACAATTTTTTAAATTGAAGAATATTTGACATATGATATTATGTAAGTTCAAATTATACAGCATGTTGAATTGATATATTTTTATATGGTAATTTGATTACCATTGTAGTTATTATTAAAACTTCTATCATGTCACATACAGATTGGGGCAAAAGTAGATTTACAGTTGCTCAAATAGAAAATAATAAAAAAATAATAATACAAGAATAATCTTTGTGTTTCACATACAACTATAAACCCACTTTTGCCCCACCCTGTTATTATTATTCCTTTTCAGTAGCTGGAATAATTAATACCCAGTCTTCTGAGTTTGATGATTTCATACAGTACTCTTGTCTACATCCCCTGCACTGTGCATTGGCTCTCCAGGACTGACTTACTCCTCTTTGCAAGTTTGTGCCCTTAAACATCATCTCTCCTACCCTCAATGAGAGTAAAAGAAAGAGTAATCCAAGCCCCTGGTTGCCACCATTTTACTCTGTTTTTACAAGTGTGACTTTTTTAAGATGCTGCATGTGTGATATCATACAGTATTTGTCTTTCTCTGACTTATCTCACTTAGTGTAATGTCCTCAATCTCCATCCATATTGTTGCAAATGACAGGATGTTCTTTTTAATCCTGGCTGAATAATATTGCATCACACACACACACACACACACACACACACACACACACACACAATCTTCATAAACTCTTCATTGCCATCGCAGTGCTTTGAACATAGTAGGTCCTCATGAAGTATGTGTCAAATACTGAAGTGAATATGTTACAGAAACGAATTAAAGAATTCCATCATAAGACTGGGAGCCTATGAAGTAATACTGAAAGAAAAACAATCACTTCTTTAAATATCTAAAGAACAATCCAACTTCTAGAACTGCCTTAAGTCCTCCCATTTTGGGCTTTATGTGAGGTCAGAGGAAGAACTGCTTTTCACAACATTTAGTTTTGGTAGCTAGAAGCAGAGAGAAGGACGAGAGCTCACAGCAATCTTACATGCCTCTGTGACAGTGTGTGACAGTGCTCCACTTCTGTGACCAAAACAGAACATGCCAAGGAAATAACTCAAAAGGAACCAAGTAGAGCATGAAGATGAGTGTTTTAATCAGTATATTTGAAAATATGTTGACACTATGGGCATAAATTGGCCATTGCAGACGCACTGTGGACCACAGCTGGACTTGATGGGACAATCAAGACTAGACAAAGGTCCGAAGGTGCTGGTGGGAATGTGAACCTGTGAAATGCACTCTAACAGACCCATGATGTTACAGACTAGTAACTGCATCTGCTAGTGTCACTAGGACTCCCCAGTTCCACTAGTTACCACAGAATGGACTCGGGGACTGGAACATTTTTTAAATGCTGCACTTCATTTCAGTTGGTACAGTTATTCAAGGGGTCTAATCATTGAACAAACTCAAAGATTCAGTTTGTCAAATTTCTGAAAGGGTCAAATAAACATCAGGCAGAAACATCTTTGCTATATACATTTGTTTACTTTCAAACAATAAACCTCCTGTAGGCAATCTGAGAACATTAGGGGTAGCTTCAAAGAAATTCAAACTGCCTCCAATAAACTCATGGGATTATTGTGTCAATAGGGTGTTTTATATGATAATTATGCATAGAATAATAAATTGGAATTCAGAGTTATAAAGAATTAGAGAATTCACTTGATACTTACACATTGTTCAACCAATGTTTCTACTAGTATTGACGGTGCCCTGCTGTGTCCCCGGCACTGGATCAGCATGAACAAGTGTTAATATGATATGGCCTCTGTTTCTCTGGGTTCTCATATGCTATTGACTGAATGTTTGTGGCCTGACCCCAGATTCATATGCTAACTCCTCAGGCCCCATGTGATGGTATTTGGAAAAGTGGACTTTGGGAGATGATTAGGTCATGAGGATGGAGCTAACATGAATGGGTTTAGTGCTCTTATTAAAGAGACCCAGAGAGCTCCCTCACTGCTTCTGCTCTGTGAGATTATAGTGAAAAAATTACCGTCTCTAAACCAGGAGGCAGCCTCCCACCAGACACAGAATCGGCCCCTCGCCAGATGCCTTGATTTGGGACCTCTCAGCCTCCAGGTCTATGAGAAATAAATTTCCATTGTTTACAAGTCCCCAAGCTATGGTATTTTATTATAGCAGCCCTGACTGGACTAACACACCATACAACCTAAAGAAGGCCATGTTCACCTCCTCTAGGAAACATTGTCTGCTCTCAAGACAGACATTAGTATTCATGGAAATTTTAAAGTATAGTTTGATATATGTTCCATGTGCATGCTTAGGTCTCCCAACTGTTTCATGAGTGTGTGTCTTGTTGCTCTGCTTGTCAAGCAACCTCTTATTAGTGCCCTTTAGAGACTTAAACTGTCTTCCATTTGCTTTGTAACTTCCATAACATTCTGGAGCACTGAAGTTCTGTAAGCAAATGCTGGGTCATATTTGTTGAAAGAACAACTACTTTATCATTGCAGTTGTTGATGTAATCCAAAAACACAAAGTTCTCTATTTTCCCTAGTCAATAGACAAAAAAGGCAGAATCAAAAATTTTACAAACATCCTGGGCTTTTAAAAACAACACTGACAGACTCATCTTGACAAAACTTTGCACTCATGCAGTTGTCCACACATTCATCTTACCTGAAGTGGAAATCGAAGTACCTGATAATAAAAGGGTTTCGGTGTTTGCAGAGGGTGGGAGTGGTGGTTTGGTTTGGAATTTTCGTAGTATAGATGTGCATGAGCTAGTCAATTTTATTATAAGAGCCTCTTTACCTTTTAGGGAGTTAAGCTCTAGACATTCCTATGAGAAGGGATATTAATAAGATCTATGTATGCAGAACTCATAAAAACCCATTAGAGTACTGCGAGTAACAGGAAATCCATCACAAAATGGGTTGGATAATAAGGAAAATTATGTCATGTAAGAAGATCTGGGCAGGATGCATTCGGGGTTAATTCGCTGGGTCAACGACGTCCTCAGAAACACAGGTCTTTTCCTGTCTCTGTGCCCGCCATCTTTGTGCCAGGCTGCCTTTGGGCAAGATCCCTTTGAGGTATCAGGAGGCTGTCATAATGTCAGGTATCGCATGCAAACACGGTGATGCCCAAGAGGCGGGGTGTGTGTTTCATCAGTGGAGAAGCATTTCCTAGAAAACCCCAGGTGAATTCCTCCCTCCTTTTGTTGGCCAGGACTGAGTCATTCATCTCTCCCTTACACTAAGCACTGGCACGAGCATTGGATTTCAATGACTGGCTTGCGTGAATCAGGCTTTAATCCTGAGTCATGTGAGGCCGGGGTAGACACCCACACATAATGCACGCTTTCTAGAAAGGAAGAAGGGTACACTGGCTTCTGGGTTATCTGCTAGAAAAATAAGAAATCTTAATCTCTCTCTCACATACACACACAATGCAACCTTTATTGCTTTACAATCTACTTTTAAGACAACATGAAATGATTTAAAATCCTACTTCCCTCTCCTGTGGTCCTTGATCATGTGCTAAATTATAATTTGTTTGGTGTTCATGCTCTTGTACTTGAGGATGTGGCTTTATACTGAAACAATACAGAGAAATGGAGGCAAGCCAGGAGCTCCTTCAGAACAGGCAAGGGAGAGAGACCAGCTGTTGGTGTTTCTCTCTCTTCGAACCTTTTGATCAGAGCAGGGGTCAGCAAACTTTTCTGTAAGGGGCCAAAAAGCACGTGTATTAGGCTTGCGGACCACACTGTGCCTGTCACAACTCCAAACCTGCCAATGCAGTACAAAGCAGCCACTGACGATTTATATACTATTGTGTGCCTATGTTGCAATAAACTTTATAAACACTGGAATGAGAATTTTATATAATCCCACATGCCCACAGATAGTCTTCTTTTAATTTTTCATTCAAAGTTAGAGACCATTTTCACCTGCATGAAACCAGGCACTGAGGCGGATTTGGCCCACGGGCTGTAGTTTATTGACCTCTGACCTGGAGTACATCTCATGTTTGCCTTTTACCTTACGTGTCCTCCATGAATATTTTAGATAGGAAGCTTCCCTATTTAGAGCCAAATGGTTGACTACATCACTGCAAAAATAAGTATTTCATCTATGCATGAGAGAGTTCATTTCTTATTTGTACCATAGGTCTCAATTGAGAGCATAGCTTTATTCTACCTTCCTGATGTTCATTCGACCTCCCCTCATTTCTGAGTTTGTGATCATTGATCTTCTTATTATTAGAGCTGCCTTAAGTGGCCAGTGAGGAGGTATGAGCATAGTTAACCTGCCAGCACAAATAAAAAATAGAAAAGTGGGGTGGGACACTAAATTATACAGATAGGTTGGAAATAATAATAGTAGATAAGAATTACGCTGGTTTTGCCCACACTGGAAAGAGCTGAGGGAATGCGTTGCTCCGTTAGTGCTATGAGTGATGACAATAATTAGAGAGGAACGTAAGTAACACTGGACTGGGTGGAAACAGCTACCCCAGCCACTGTGCTATGGGCTGTGAAATGTACTGCTGACTTAATACCACCTTTGCTTCAAAAAGAGAAAAGAAAAGAAATACACCACTTTAAATGTAGGCATTGATAGTAAGGCACATCACAATTACAGACCAGTGAAAATGTAATTTATTAAAATAACACCTTTTAGTCCATATGAAATATGGCAATTTCCTTCTCTAGTCCCTGGATAAACAGTACACCAGGACAGGACTGTCTATCTCTAAACAGCAGGAAGTGACTTCAGTTTAGACCAGGGCCTTTTAGATTAGGAAGTGTTATTTCTCAACCTTGTAATTATGTAATAAACAAGTATAAATGGCTAAAAGTATGCTGTAAGAAAAATGTGAACTATTTTTTGGGAAAAAAATTTAAATTATTGAGAAGTATTTCATTGTAAAATACAAGGACGAGCCTTTCAATAGGGAAGCACTCTTTACATATCTGTATCTTTCATTACACCTCTACCCTTCTCGCCTTGCACAGCCGGGAGACTGGTTGTGCTGCCAGACACTTAAGAGGATTGAAATAAAATGGCTCCTTCTTTATTCCGAGAACGGATTTCACTATACGGCAGCACTCTGCTTTTAAAATAGATTTGTGAACAGGTGAACTGTTAGACTCACAAAGCCACATGAGAGCAGATATTAATAAATTATAAATTAATTTAAATTTTCTTAGGAATACATATGTGAATATCCTTCCTTTCAGGGACCTATTTTTCCACCACTGTGAGCAAATATTTTCTTCTAGAATCAACTTGGTAATAATAAAAGGAGTATGTAGATGGGGAGAGTGGCGAGGGGGAGAATGTCAATTGGGATTTTGGTCTTGACCTTGCTTCCATCAGCTGAGAAGACTTGGAAAGTCATTTTATCTTTGTTGGTTAACCTCAGTCCCTTCTTAAAGTATAACTGATATACGATAAACTGCATATATTTAAAGTGTACAAATCATCTGAACAAAATTGCCAGATAAATAAAAGATAGTCAGTTACATTTGAATTTTGTACAGGCAATAAATAATTTTTTAGCATAAGTAGGTTCCAAACATTACATGGTACATACTTACACTAAAAATGTTTTTTATGTGAAATTCAAATTTGATTAGGTGTCCCATAGTTTTACTTGCTAAACCTATCAATCCTATCCATGAAATATCGCCACAACCAAGATAAAGATTACATCCATCGATGCCCCTTTGCAAATCCCCTCTTTTCTCACTCCCTACCCTTTCACATACCCAAGCAGCCACTTATCTGCTTTCTGTTACAATATGATTAATTTGCATTTTTCTAGAATTTTATGTAAATGACATTACACAGTGTCCTCTCTCTTTTGTCTGGCTTCTTACACTAAGCATAATAATTCTGAAATAATCCTTATTATAACATGTACCAGTAGTTTATTCCTTTTTATTACTGAGTAGTATGGATGCACAACAACAGTTGGTTTATCCATTTACATGTCGATGGACTTTTGGATTATTTTCAGTTTGGGGCTGTTACAAATAAAGCCGATATGAACATTTCTCTACAGATCTTTGTATGGACAAATGTCTTTGTTTTTCTTAGGTAAATGCCTAGGAGTGGCATGGCCGGATCATATGGCGGGTGTATCAAGTTTGTAAGAAACTAACTGCTTTCCAAAGCGGTTGTATTCTTTTACATTCCCACCAGCAGTGTGTGCGAGCTCTGGCGTCTCCACATCCATGCCAATATTTGGCAGCGGTGGTCTTAATTTTTGCCATCCTAATAGGTGCGTAGTGGTGTCTCATTGTAGTTTTAATTGGCACTTCTCTACTGACTAATGACCTCGAGCACCTTGTGCTTATTTGCCATCCGTGTGCCTTCTTTGATGAAGTGTCCCAATCTTTTTGTTTTTAATTGCTTTGCTTTCTTATTGAGAGTTGTGAGAATTATTTATATATTCTGGATACAAGTCATTTATCAATATGTACTTTACAAATAGTTTCTTCTAGTCTGCCCTTATATTTTTATCCTCTTAACAGTGTCTTATGGAGAATAGAAATTTTCATTTTTGATAAAGACCAGTTTATAAATTTGTTCTTTTATGGATCATACTTTAGGTGTTGGAGCTAAAAAAAATATGTGCCTAACCTAAGTTCACAAGATTTTCTCCTATGTTTTCATTTAGAAGTTTTATAGTTTTAAATTTTTCATTTAGGCCTGTGATCCATTTTAAGTTAATGTTTGTATATTATGAGAGATATGGATTGAAGTTCAATTTTTGTGTATATGGATAACCAACTGTTCCAGCACCACTTGTTAAAAAGGCTATTCTTCCTTCACTAAATTGTCTTTGTTTACACCTGTTTCAGTGAATATACTTGCATATGTATATTACTAAACATATCATTAAATATATGTCATTAAATATTTATCACTAAATATATATCTCACTAAATGTGTGTATGTGTGTGTGTATATATATACATATATATATATATGTGTGTGCATATATATATGCACACACACACACACCATATTAGTTAAATGTATTTTTGTGGTCTCTAGTGAGAAAAGTTTGAAAGCCTCTGATATAATGGTTAGCCAAATTACCTTTTTCTCTCTCCTTTGGTCCCTTAATCATATTTATCACTTCTCTACATTCAGTCCTTCCTACCTTTTCAATTCCCACTGTTCCTCTAACTCTTTATTTTCTGTGGAAGCATATTTATGATCACCTCAGGAAACCACTGTTTTCACTGCTTCTTCAATTTCCCCCCTTCTCTCTGCTATACAGGGAAACGATGAAATGTTTTATTTTTCTCCACCAAGTTTATATCACTCTCTGTATAATTCACACTCTGCCCTTTCATTCCATATTTCTGGTGGTTTGCAGCAAACCATTTCCTTTTTCATCTGTTTTACTTTATTGGGAGGCATTGTGGTGTGGAGAAGAGAGGGACCATTCTTCATCTCATAACAGGTTTGTAAGCCTCTTCAAAACACTTCCTGTTTCTCAGGCTCAGTTTCTTTATCTAAAATATAAAACATCTAGCCACCTCATACAATGGTAAAATTGAAGAGATAATATTGTATGCAGCACAGGTATGTCATGTCTAGACATGTACCTGGCACGAAATAGAAACCTGATGATTGTTATTATCAACTTATGTAACTTCTAACCATTTGTTACTTCTGTCGCCTCCTACCATGCCCATACCTCCATCTGTGCTAATGCTATTGTAGCCCACACAGTATTCAGCCTAGGGTGATTAAATGCCATGCCTTGAACAACTGTACTGGAAATGCTGAATGATACTACATGGAGTATCATGGTGCCAAACAGATGGAAATGAGATTTAATTTTACTCTAAATAGGAAGATTCTTCTTTCATAAAAGAGACCTTAAGGATCTCCTGCCCGTTGTCGAGGTAAACAAAAACACAGTCCTCTCCAAAGAGAACACAACTGCTAGAAATGCTAACCATTCAGCTGAGAGGGCCAGAGCTGTAACTTACATGACCACTCTTTCGAATCTAAAAGCCAAAAATAAGAATGCTCTGTTGATTGCTCATGGGAGCGAACACATTTTAACTTACCCCAGATAAGAACATGCTGGGCGCTGAAAAGCGACTCAGGTTGGACCACTGTCTGTCTAAAAGCTGTCACCCACTGAGGCCATCGTGAAGAGGAACTGGAGGCTGTCTGAGCCTCCTCTATATTTGTTATGTTTTCTTCATGAAAAGGTAAAAATAACCAAGGAGCCACTCTATGAATTTCTAGATTGCCAGCCCAGGTAGCTTCTATCTGATTATAAATCATTGTAATGATGGCAACGACTATGGTTGTTCCAGTTTTGCACTATATTGCAGCTTTAGTAAAGTTACTCATTTTTATTTGTACCGCGTAAGCTCTTAGCTGTTCTTCGCCGTAATTCATTCGCTATTTTTTACCTTAATTATGAACAATGACCTGGTATAGAAGCTACAGGTCAAGAGTGTTTAATCAATATTCCTTTCTAAAAACTTAGGAACCCATCAGCTGGGGTGTTTGGCTATTGGATGTTCCAAGGTGGTATTACCCTGAGCTTTAAAAAGTCTGGAGCTGTACTTCCAGTGTAGTAGTCTCTAGCCACGTGTGGCTACTGAGTACTTGCTAAGTGGCTAGTTCACACTGAAATGTACTATAAATTGAAAACACATACCAGATTTCAAAGTCTTAGTTCAAAGGAAAGAATGTAAAACATTCTTTAATAACTTTTGATATTCATTTAATGTGAAAATGACAATTTGGAGATATTGTCATATATTTCTAAAGTTATTTTCAATTGTTTTAATTTTTTAAATGTGGCTCCTAGGAAATTCTGCACGTGGTTTGCATTGTATTTCTACTGAACGATGCTGGCTGAGAGTTTGGAAACGTGAAATTCTATGATGATACTTAAACCGATAGATGATGATAGCTGTGGCTTATTAAGAGTGGGAAAATTTTCAAGGTCTGTAAGAGAGGGTGAGGTCTTTAGTACATACAACTCACTAAGGAGTCAGACAGAAGCAGTTTGGAAGGGTCCAGTCAGTAGACCCAAAAGAAACTAATTTGAGCAACAGTGTTTATGCAGGGAAATGCTAGTGGCTTTACCATGTGGATAAACATACCACGCCCTGTCACTACCATGTAATGTTGAACTTGTTACTCATCCCTGAAACCTGCCCCCCCAGGTTTCTATAGCTAATTGCTCACGGTTGGATTCCTTTTAAAGTGAGGTCACACTCCCTACAGGATATGTTGCACATGCTGACATCTTGAGAGTTGCTAAGTTTTCACTCCACAGAATGCTCATTTTAGGTCATATGATGGCTTTGAACAAAACACAGGGCAAGAAAGATGAATAGTAGGCTATACTAAGTGGTGACAAATGGAAATCCCCAGGATCGATACTAGTCGTGTTCATATAGGTAGAAAAGAACCTTAAAGACTGAAGGTTTTTAAGTCACAGCAATCATAATAATGGTATATAAATAAAAATACATCAAGCATAGGTAGGTCGACCTCAGGGAAAGATATAAATTGGGGAGTCAGGATGGCAAACGGTGGTTGTGTCCACCCACTGCAGAAGAGGGCAGAGGGCCATGAGAGGAGCAGCTCAGCAAAGGAGAGTTGGGATGGCCAGCTACTATGCTATAATGCTCTTAAGCCAATAGTTAACATTGTTTTCCCTGGAACACCAGTGTACTTCTAGTATTGTTTTGTCAAAGTATTGATGCCATTGGTATTTTCTTCTAATTATCACAAAACATAGATTTAAGACTAGTGATTATATAATAATAATATGGTTGTTATCAGTAAACCGTCTTTGAGAAATGTTGTATGTGAGATTTCTAAGACATCGCATCTGAGATCACCTGATACATGGCTGTCTGATATTCCATAAACATTGATACGTAAGTATCATATACCTGTTATTGTGACTCAGTTGTTTTAATCTGTAAAATGGGGTAACAGTATCTAAGTGATAGATTTTTATAAGAACTAAATGAGATAATTCAGAGATAAACTTAGAATAGTGTCTGACACATTCTAAGCAGTTAGTATTAGATGATGAAGATGAACTGATACATACTTTTAATGATCACTGGTCTATGTTCATTTGCATAATTTTAATACATGTTTATGAAATAGATCAAATATTAAATATTTCCTATAGCAAATGACTAATAAATAAAACCATATTTCACTGTCTGCTTTAATCCAGGGATATACCTTTTTTCATGAACTCCATTCTTATTAAATCCTTTCAGCACATTATAATTGAAAAAATAATTTAAAAAAATATGTTTCTGTGTTTATATAGCCATGATTCAAGATATATTCATTAGGTCCATGAATGAAGTAAGTCTGAGCAATGCTGCATTAGACATTAGATCATACAATATTTTCTTTGTGCTCTGAGTCTATAGTAGTGGTTTACTGGTAAATGTTTAACACTGGCACTCAGAGGAAAAACTTATGGTTTTAGAACCTACCAATATCTGTGCTGTAAATATTCCCACCCTGCATGGCCAGTTTCAAACTACCAAGCTGATGTCATTGAATGCAGAGCTGGAAAGAGCTGCTAACAATCAACAGGTACAAGCCGGCTTCTCCACACCGCTCACGCAGACGCTCAGCAATTTGCTGATTATAGCATGGCTTCTTATGCTGTGTTCATTCATTCATTATATCAGTGGTTTTCAAGGTGTGGCCCCCAACCAACAGTGTAAGCATTGCTTGAGAACTTATTCAAAAGGCAAAATATCAGGCCCCACCTCTTACCCCTTGAAATACAAACTCTGAAAGTGAGGCCTAGCAACCTGTGTCTTAGCAATGCCTCTGCGTGATTTTGATTAGAGTTTGAGAATCATGGCCTTATGCCATTGTTGTTGTTCTGAAGTTGCAGAAGTGCCAACTAGCTTCTGGCATATGTTAATTGGTTTACCAAGATTAACCATGTTGGTGTTTTGATTCTTAAAATCATCTAGTTATAACTTCTGAAGCTGAAACTCACACATATTCTTGGCATCAAAAAAGTGTATTAAACTAACATTCTATTAGGTTGGCCAAAAAGTTTTTTGTGTGTTTTTTTTCTATAAAATAAAAGACACTTTTAATTTTCACCAATAACTTTATTGATTTGGATATTTTGAGTATGTCAGCTATCTCCCACATGGCATAAACGTTGATTGTTCTCAGTTAATGTCTTGATATGATTGCTATCAACTTCAACTAGTGCACCCAGCTGTGGAGCATCATCCAACGAGAATCCAGCACGAAAATTCACAAACCACTTTTGGCATGTTCGATCAATCACAGTGCCTTCTTCATACACTGCACAAATCTTTTTTTTTTTTTGGCGTTTCTGTTGTATTTTTACCCTTCTTGAAATAATAAAGCATAATGTACCAAAACTGTTGCATATTTTCTTCTATCTTCTATGTTAAAATGGCTACACAAAAATTCACCAGATTTGATTAACTTATTTTTGGTGAATGCTGATATGACAGCTATCATAATACAATCTAACAGAATTGTTTCAAATGAAGTTAAAGGCAACTAAGCACTACGAGAGCCATCTTATGGAAAAAACCAAATGAACTCTTTGGCCAACCCAATAATATCATCTTCAAATATTTCCATGTTTCAGCTGCTATTCAGAGTCTCTGAAACAGTAGTTAAGTGTTACTGGCTGTTTTCTGGTGGCTTCTGCAGTAGAAGCCACGGGCAAATTCCTGTGCTAAAACAAATAGATGCCCTGTCGCACTGGTAGACATGTTAATCCCCTTGCGTTGCCAGTTGGTTATTTGGGAATCACATTAAGACAGCCCTAAACCAGTTATACCATCCACAACATTGGCAGGAAGTACTTGTTTTCAGCGTGTTCTGGGGGCTTTTGGATTGGTGCAGCCTCTAGAGGTCAGCAAGTACAGCCTCGTACCCTGGGTAGGGCTCCCTCCCTTGGCTGGTGTTCATCCAACTGCCAAAATATTTCCAGCCACAGAAGCACATTCTATTTTTGGACAGGTCTAATTATTCTTCCGTATGCTGAACTGAAATCTGCTTTGCTGATTTCACATTAGCCTGCATCCCAGTTGATAGTCCCTCTCTCATCAGCCAGCCTGGCAGATACTGGGAAAGGCTCACACTAAGTTCTTCGGTAAACAAGGCTTCCTTCTTTTGGGTGCTCTTCATGGAACATGATTATCGGACTCTTCACCACCCTGCCTCCTGATGCTCTTCCATTTATTAAATCTCCCTTAAAATGTGTCACTCAGAGCCAAAAATAATGCTACAGTGTGGTCCAATCAGAGCAGGTCCACGTGTTTGTGGAACACAGAGCTCTGTGGTTATGTCACCTTTGTCGGGAACCCTCTGGGCTCCTCTTGAGTTTACAGTCAGCTATGACCTCTGCACCAACCAATTATACAATGAATGTCTCACCTGCCCTTTACTTATTCTGTTGATTTTTAACCCTGAGTGCAAGGTTCATATTTATTCCTGTTAAATTATAATCTTGTTAGGTTCAGTCTCTAGTTCTAAAATATTACCTTTTACAATCCACATTGTCATCTAATTTTTCCTCTCTCTCTCTCTTTCTCCGATGTTTATGCCTTCTGAAAACCTAACAGCAAGCTTTGTCTTCCTCTATTTAATTTTTTTCGGGGGTGGGGGGGAGGATTAAAACTGTATTTATACAAGAAATGGTTATACTAGGACTAAAAAAAGAAAAGCCAAATAAAGGGAGAAGCTGGCAGCTAGGAGAGGCCGCAGCGCTGGCCTGCAGCGAGACCCAAGATGTTTGCTTTCAAGAAGGACTCCAGCTGTTTCCCTGACTTGACCTTCGCAGGTTCCAAGTCCTCCACCTGGCTGAAGGGCTGCGCAGCTGCCTCCAAGAGCTGGGCCTTCTTTCGGCCAATGCGCTGCAGATCCCAGGCTGAGCCTTCGTTCAGCACGCCTAGTACCTTTTGGCGCCCGTGGGCCAGTAGCCCTGGGCCGAGCTGTAGCTTCAAGCAGCCAGCCCCGAGCCTTGCACTCCTGCTTCCTCCTACTGCTTTTCTCCTTCAGGATATGGATGTTGGCGCTTAGGGATGCAGCCCCTGAATCAGTTATAGAGAATGGCCACAGGCTGTTTGAGGGGCTTAGCCACTGTGACTATCGAGCAAGGGAACAAAACAGAGCTAACTCCTGCTCCCCTCCCCCAATCAATTATTAAACATCGAAGCTGCAAACTAGAATAAAATATCCGAGTGAAGTACCAGTTAAATATTGACTTTCACTTGCCAATTTTACTTCAGTCGTCATTCAGCTGAAGTAGCCCGAAAATTGAAAATGCTGCAATCACTGTAAATAATTCCTAGGGAACATTTAGAATACCTGAGAGACATTAAATCTTTGAACTATATATATCCCCATTCTTTGATGTGTGCAGAAGGAGGCAGTTTAAGAATAGTACAGAATAATTAAAAGGTTTAATAATGATCCTGGATTAGATGAAGTATTTGGAGAGTATGTATGCTTACTGAAAGATGTTACTACAAAATTTGTTTAATTTTTGTGATTTTCTTTGAGTTAATTATTTTTAAGTTTATGAAAATTATTCAAGTGACTTTTTAAATCTATAAATATTGAAAATAATTAGAAATATTTAAAAAAGATATTATACTTACCACAGAGTTGTTAGCATTTATAACCTACAGGCTATGTGAAGAAACATATTTCTAAATTCCATTTACAAGCTATATGATTATGGAAAATGTGGAGCTGAATTCAAATAACATCACACTCACAAATGCCATAATGCAGGAGGGGGGTTCTGAGATGCTATCTGATCACCCAGAGAGAAAGATTAAAAAATATATTTTAGTTGACACTGGTGAGGGCACTCTAGGGTGCAGGGTAAGGGTAGGTGGCTTTGTCATTTTTAATAATGAATAACCCTGGCTAGTCCAGCACCACAGGATTTTGAAACAATTTTTAATGAAATAATGTTGATACAAAATGGTACCAAATGATTCAGCTTATTTTGAATTCCCCCTCTCAAAAGCAGTATTGTATACTGTTACCTTACTGCTTACAGGAAAACAAATTAACTTTACACATTTGAAGAGACGGTCAATAGTTCCAAGTCTATAGTTATTATTGAGTGGTCACAGGTTTCTCACAGCAACCAAAATACCATATTTAAACATTTAAAAAATGAGAGATCCAGAAAAATTGGAACCCTTGTGGGTTGTTGGTGGGGACGTGAAATGGTGTGGGGGCTGTAGGAAATGGTGTGATGACTCCTCAAAAAATTAAATATAGAAATACCATGTGATCCAGCAATTCTATAGCAGCATGGTTCCCGAGAGCCAAAAGGTAAAACAACCCGAGTGTCCATTGATGGATGGGCAGAGAAAGAAAACGCGGTATAGATATATGAATAACCACATTAGTCTGCTAGGGCTTTTATAATAAAACACTAGAGTAGGTAGTTTAAACAACAGAAATTTATTTTCTTATAATTCTGGAGGCTGAAAGTCCCAGATCAAGGTGTCTTCAAGGGTTAGTTTCTGGTGAGGCCTCTGTACTTCATAGGCAGGTGGCCCCCTTTTCTCTGTGCCCTCACGCGGCCTCTTCTCTGTGCACACATGGTGTGCAAAAGAGCTCTGGTGTTCCTTTTTCTTATACCAGTTTCATGGAATTAGCGCCCCACCCTATGACCTTATTTAACCTTAATTACCTCCATAAAGGACCTGTTTCTAAATACAGTGACATTGGGGATTGAAGCTTCAACACATGAAAATTGTGTGTCGGCGCGGGGAGGGCAATTCAGTCCATACAAACATACAGTGAGTCATTGTCCAGCCTTAAAAAGAAAGGAAATTCTGACACAAGCTACAACATAGATAAAATTTCGGGACATTATGCTAAGTGAAATAAGTCAGTCACAAAAATGACTACACTTATGTGAGATTACTAAAGTAGTCAAATTCAGACAGAAAATGTTGTATAATAGTGGTTGTCAGGGGCTGGGAAGGGTGAAATGGAGTTAGTGTTTAATGAACACAGAGTTTCAATTCTGCTCGACGAAAAAGTGCTAAAGATGAACAGTGGAGATGATTGCATAACAATGTAAATGTACTCACTGTTACAGGACTGTATGTTTTTAAGTATTTACCATTTTATGTTTTTAAAATTTTATCATTTTATGTTATTTTAAAATGAAATTTTTTAAAAGAAAAAAATCAAAAAAGCTCTCTTAGATTGGACCATTCATGCTTTAGTAGTAACACGAAATGGCACTCATTCTTGGTGGGCCTACTCCCCCAAAACACGTTCAAACACACACAAACTACATTGCCACGATGCACCTTCAGTCCACCAACCAGCAGTCTAATTCTTTGTTTTATGTTTTTTTTCTACATTGTCTTTTCAACTGTACAAGATGGGTATTTCTTCTTCTACATCTACCTTTCAGTAGAGTCTCCTAAATTTTCAGTGGGAATTGCAACTTTATTTTTCTCAAGTGCTGTCATAGCAGTGACGGTAATAAAATCATGTATTTACTGAATTACGAGAAAATCAGTTTGGGGACTTCCAAGCTTTACAAGAATGTAAATAATTTAACGATATTGCTAGATGTTAATTGACTCTAAACTAGTAGATTTGGCAAGTCCCAGATTTGTTTAGCCTTTGGTCTCTTTCCCTTCCTCAACCAATATACAAATGCAGGGAATGCCTGGGACCTGGCACACTACATGTATTTGTGGAATAAATGAATACATGTGTGATACGCATGTCATAGAAAGAATTCCCTTACTGGGGGAAAGGAGAAAGCCAATGTCTCATGGGAGTCAATCAGGTGCAGACCTCTAAAGAACATACTTGGTAGTGTCATTGCTCTTCTGCAGAAAAGATTCAGTTCTTCAAATATAGCTAATAATTTTTCACATAGGGAGTTTTTTTTTTACAAGCGTAGCAAAGCATTTAGAAATGAAATTTAGCCCTGGCTGGTGTGGCTCTGTGGATTGAGTGCCAGCCTGCCGAACAAAGGGTCGATGGCTCTATTCCCAGTCCGGGCACATGCCTGGGTTGCTGGCCAGGTCCCCAATGTGGGGCGCACAAGAGGCAACCACACACTGATGTTTCTCTCCCTCTCTCTCTCCCTTCCTCTCTGTCTAAAAATAAACAAATAGAATCTTTTTTTAAAGAGAAATGAAATTTAATTATCACTTAAGTTTTTTTTGTAAAGCAAAAACCAGCAACAACATTATGACTTCTGGGCATTTGTCTTTATGCCTTTGCAAACATTGTAATACAAAAGTTTCAAGATTAGAAATAGTCTATCAGAAAGGAAGGAGTCAGGACAAAGAAATTTAGCTTTTTACATTGTTTTGCATTGTAATTTATGCATAAGTATTAATAACATATTAAAAAACCAACAAAAGATAAACCTAAAATTTTGTGCATTTAGACTGACTAATGATTATAACTATTTAAAAATTATGTAAGTGCTTACTACATATGCAGTGTTATGTTGATGGGTGAGGAGGAGGCAAAGGATCATGCTTGGGACAACCCTCAGAGAGCTTACAATCTAGCTAAGAAAATCATCCTACATGCTGAACAACTAGACCAGAGCTGGGTGAAGCTGCCTTTCATTAAAAGAGAAATTAATTCAAAGGCATGATCAATGAGAAATAGCCATGGAAAATGTGGGTCTTGAACAGGACTTGGGGAGATCAATGAAGTCAACACACAAATGTGAAAAATCAGAATTCATAATTTTAAAAATATAAGTATACAGTGAAATACATGTGAAATGTGGGGTTGGGACTCTGTTCAATTTTCCTGCTGTCTGTGCAAGAGAAATAGAATGTAAAGCAGATTTCCAACATTACTGCCAGTGTCCACCCAACAGACATTGAGACATGTGTAGCTTCATAAAAAAACACCTCGCAGGTTCCACCCTCTCCAAACGCTGGCTATCGCTCACAGCAGATGATGAAATAAAGTGACAGAAATGGACCAAGTAGCCAAACTCCCTGTAGCCCATTTACCATTGCAGTGTTCACAAATGACAAAATAACATTGCCTTTGCTCCATCCAATGCTAGCTAATAGTTGGGGGGAAATGAACAATTAAAAACTGCAGACCTTTTTCTAGTTTCTAATTTTCTAGTTAATAAAAAAAAAAGAGGATTAATTGTTACTTTTTTTCTTTCTTCTCTCTTACCAGGGCTTTCGAGATTGCCATGTTTTCCGTGTTGTTTTCCCATGTTTTCTTCGGTAACCCCTTGTGGTTGCAGCCTCGTTAACTCACACTTGTTTGCCAGTTAAAAAGACTAAACTGGGGAGTCCTACTGTGCTCTCAATTTCTTGTTTTTCCTACAGTAGACTGTCTCTCACAGAGAGACACTTGGGTGAGCAGCAACTGGGCCCCTGGAAGAAAGGGGTGCTTAAATGCATTCCCTTTGGACTTGTCTGATTCTCTCCCATTGCTTCCCATAATGCATCTGCGCTGTCTTTACTTTTCCATTTCTACTCAAAGGCAAATCTCTGTCTCAAAGGAGCATGAACATAAGTCAGCACAACCCCAGAAGGCTCTGTGGGTTGGGACCAGAGAGGAGTGTCTGCGTGAATAGAGTGTAGGCTGGAGGCAGCAGGTGGAAGTTCCTTGTCTAAAACCTGTTTCTGGATGTTGCTCTCAGCAGTGCTTTGTTAGTGTACAAACCGTATAAATCACTGAGTGAGTGGTGTTAGAGAAATTCTGATTGAGAGAAGAAGATCTGGTGGAGGACTCCTTTCCAGCAACACACTAACCTACTCTAAGGAAAAAAGCAAGCAAAAATAGTGAACGATGATGTGTGCCTGCTGCGTTGTCCTTTCATTGACCCAGCTGAGAGATAATCAGATACCCAGAATGACTCTCTGGATAGCAGAACTTTTGGGCACACAAATAAATTAGTGCCTATAAATAGTACAATAAAGGAAAATTCCTTAGGCAGCAAACTTCTCAAGGGGTTGTCAATTATTCAGCTCATTCATCCCTACGCTCCACAAAAGTTTTTGAGTGTATTCTGCAGTAGGTTGCCCTTGGTGCTCTCTGCCTATCCTTTGAAGCTAGAACCGGAAAGAAGGTGAGTCCCAAAAGTCCTGGCCCTCCACTGGAGTGCCAAAATACACAGTTTGAGAAGAAAATCTCTGTCCATGATATACCCACCACGGATAGGCAGTCCACCCCTACCAGGTCAGGAAAATAATTCAGATGCTGGCAAACAAGCAACGGGTCGAAATCAATGGGTCAAGCCAATGTGGGTATGAAAATGGGAAGGGTGAGTCTTGGGGGATAATACATACAAGGAGGCCAGACGGAGAGGGGTGTGAGGCTAGAACAAGAGTGAATCGGGTGAATCAGGACGCTAGCTACTGTGTCTGTCCCGTGTATGACTTGGGAATGCTTCTGACTTCAAGCAGCCTTTACTGTTGTAAAATAAACTGGAACCCGCAAAGGTTAACTGGACCCTGGTAGGTCTCTTGTGCCTCCAAGTCTCCAAATTTGATGATCCAAGTGAAAACAATAGCCTTTTGTCACAGTGCTAAATACCTGTCCCACATGTCAATGAAGCAGAAGAAGGGCTTGGAGAAGGCTCCGAAGCAGCTGCACCACACCAACAGGTGGGCCAACACGTCAGTAACAATGGGCAGGAGCTGCGACATGACCGACCTTCTGAACCTAGAGAGAATTTGTTCGCTGCTTTACTTCTGCCTTCCAAATTGCACGCAAGATGTCTCTTGTGGCCTAACCTCACCCAAAACCATGCAGAGAAAAGAATTCTGGGAAATGTAGTTCTAACTTAGCTAAGCTGACACAGTACAGACTCACTACATTTAGGTTGTGGCAATGAGTCCAGTCTAGCTAACATCTGTGGAGGTCCTCTTATTTGTACTTTACATAATTTATTTGACTCTAACATTAGGAGTACATGTAAGTCAATGATGGAAACTGGACAAATACAGGGACAGCTATCGTTAAACTGGGCAAAAAAAAATTTCAAAACATAAAAAGAGAGAGGAGATTTTATTTGTCTGTTTGTTTATTTTAGTCCCTAAGCAAGTACAATGGCCCAGAATACTGGTCTTGCTGTCTTTGCAAAATTTGAGGCCATCTTGAATTGCTGGAAACAATTTGAGATGGGTTCAGGGTCTTCTGTTTGGGTTTACAATAAACTCAATAGATGGTTTGGTGCAACTGGTCTTTAGTGGAGAGGAAGAGCAGATCCGAGTCAGGCAGAGGCAAAGAGGCCAGTGATTATCGCCTGTCTATAACTGGGCAGGGGTGGATGGCTACTTATTAATATCTGTAGAATAGCCTGGACCTTTTAATCATTCTCTGATTGAGTGCAAGGGAGGACGTTAATAATGGCTTATGTATAAGGGAAATCTTGCCCAGTGCCCTGACACCGTGAACACTTCTCCATCCTGCTTGATCCAGAATTCAGACAATGGGTTCCCTCTGTGCCCTGAAATGGGTGTTTGGAGGGTAGGGAGGCCGGTGTGGCAAAGGCAGCAACTAAGGGTCAAAGTTAAGGTGACCAACTCAGCCCAGTCTTAGCACTGAAAATTCAGTGTCCTGCGAAACTCCTCATCCTGGATACACTGGGACAGTCAGTCATTGTAAAAATGTGGATGTGGCTCGAACAGAAGGTCTCATCCTGGACAAGAGAAGAAGCCAAAGCTAGAAAAAAGAGCAAAACAAATGCAAGAGCAGGCGACACTAGCCATCTGGCCTGTTGGATTTGCCCATTCGGGTGGGGATAGAGACAGTAAATCAGCTCTGTACTGGAGCTGGATTTTAAAGCTCTAATCAAGATTCCCAAAATGTCCTTTGGTAGCAGATTTTTAAAAAATGTAAATAGATACAACTAGGGTTTGCGATGATCTCTGCATAGGTTTTTTGTCTATTTGTTTGCTTGTTTGTTTTTGTTTTGTTTTTTTGTAACTGTAGGAGAGAAGAAAATAGGGAGAGATTGGGGAGTAGACCCAGAGACTAAGGGCATATCAGTCTTTCCATGGAGATAGGAGGTAGTAGATGATCCAAGTACTTGTGATCCCCTTTGATGAACAGACTGCAGGAATAACTATTAGGGCAGACATTGTCTTTGAAGTTGCCTTATGTAGGAATCAGTTGCTCAAAATTTTGTCTACTCAATTGTGTCTAGTTGAGAAGTGAGAAAGTGAGTGCCGACAAAACCAAGTAGCCCTGTCCTTGGACCCTCTGCCTTGGACCAGGCAAGGGTGTGGTGTCTTTCCATTTATCTGTGGGCTTACTGTATCCCACCTTTGGTGAACTCTGCTTTAAGAGCTAGTCCTTTTTGTACAACACATAATGTTCCTTTGGGCACAATCTCAGCCCCAAATGTATGTTTCGACATCAAAATATTTAAGCGAAGGCACCCTGTCACCATTTTAAGTGATTCACAGGGGTGAGGTGAACAATTCACATGTAGTTTCTGTCTAAGTTTTCTATGACATCATCACACAAAAATGTCTGGGCAAACTCTCATCCAAATTTGGAGACAACGTTTGACACAGTCTGGCTTAACAGCTGGACATTGCACATGAACATTGCTCTTCCTAAGTCTTCCTCCTAGGCCACTGAAACTGTGACTGCCAGTTGGAGAAAGCCAGATGAAAGTGCCGTGGACCAGGGTGACGTGGTCCCCAAGCCCAGGCTCACAAAGGCAGAGGCTTCGCATCTCCCACGCTGCCGCGGTCCAGGGGAGGAACAGCAGGGAGTTGTTTATTTAACAATGATTAATGGGGTTCTTGACCTATATCTAGACTAATGTAAATAACATCCTATGTCATAGTCCTCACACAAAACAATCCAAACATAGTATTTCCACAGCACTGCCCCTCCTTCGGAAGCGGAGGAAGAGTTATCACAGTGTTGGGGGTTTACTGCAAGCTCTCATATCAATCTCTATCTTCTGAGTTATTGTATGCCCAGGTCAATGATAAGCTATCCTTTTCCCCCACCATTTCAAGGTGGTCTAAGACACTTGGTTGAAGAGAGAAAAAAAGAAGAAGAAATTCCTGAGATCTAGAACTAAGGTTTCTCAGTTGTTTGGGCGTTGTTTGTTTGTTTGTTTGTTTTTGATATTCCTGCAGACAGGAGGAGCTGACATTCCTCAGGGCATTTCCACATGTCAAAGGGTACGTGTGTGCCCACTTAGCACATACATACCGTGTGAGAGATGGTGAGGGGGAAGTGAGTGTGGTTCCGAGGTAGATCCTGTGTTCTAAGTGGCTACACAAGCCTCAGAAAAGGAAATGAATAAAATTACCATGTCGGTTCTTAGGATTGTAGACTCATAGGTTGTTTTTTTTTTTAATTTCCTAATTTAGCCCACATGACTAGTATGTCTACTTTGTTCTGCTTCTGTTTTGTGAAAAGAGGTTGGTAATAGCTACTTAGCTTGTAAATTGAATTTTGAAAGAATCTGAAAAACTTGTAATAGAAAAAGATGTAGGAGGTATTATTTTCTTGCTACAATCAAAGAATTTCTCTAACTTGAATGCTATCAGCATTTATTCACTAATCTTCCTTTAACTTCAGATAGCTTTGTTTGCATAAGTTTTGACTACTTAGACTCCTAATTATCCTGTCATCAGTGATATAATTCATTGGGCTGAAAAATGCATTTCATTTTTATATAATCATTTACAGAATGATATAATGCACATTAATTTGAAGTATACAAATGTTCTATTCTTCTTTCTTAAATTGTGGGTTTTTAAATTACTTTTTCAAATCAATGGTTGTGAGTTGAGACTTCTGATCTGACTAAGGGCAAGTTAGACCTTATGAAGGAATAGAACTGGAGCACGGGTGGGCTTCCAGGAGCAGAATATGCACATTTCCTATTGCCCTAGCATCTACTGTGTTCCCCACGACGTGTCACATGGAATCCTTGTATCACAATACAAGGAATCCTTGTATCACAATTGCTTATTTAACATGCAGGTTCTAGGACCCCAGAAAATCTAACTCAGAATTTTGCGCATTCTGCATTCATAAAATTCTCACAAGTAGTTCTTAACCATATTAAATGTTGAGAATCAGTGCCCTGGATTGGGGATTGCGGTGAGCTAAGAGAACCCTTCAGGGAGCTCTTAGTATTATTGGCAGTAGAATTTGACAAAGATCCCCAAAACTGGATTTGGCTCACATTTCATGGTACACCATGTCACTTTTTCCCTCAGTAGCTACTTCCCTCCCTTGATTATGCACTGGTGGGTTTCAATCATTTACTAAACTTGGGAACTGCTGCATTTATTCCAGCTGCTTAGGGTCCCTGGCTCGGCCCTCTGGTGCCCCCACCTCCATTCTCAGTGCAGTTCACTTGACTGCCAAGAATGAACCTAAGAAATAAGCCAAATCTCCCCTTTCCTCTGCCAGATTTCCTCAGGTGGTTCTAGGTCTTTGTCAGATAGACTCAGTCCTTTTCAGACTCTATTTGAAATTGAGGTGGTAGGTCTCTTTGCGACGTGTGTCTATAACCCTATTATAGAACAGGAGAAATCAGTCTACTTATTTCTTCACTTTAAGTAGCTGCCTCTCCTGCAATTCTGTAGTTTCCAGAAATTATTTCCTTTATTTTCAAAAGTGCTGTCCCAAATGAATGATTTGGCCAAATAAATGAGTTGCACTCTCTTTCCACGTTGTTATGCTTAAAGGTATGGATAATCTGCTATTGGCCTCTGACTTTTCCTGGAGTGTATTTTTCTTAAGGATGATATCTGTGGTCAAAGGGACATTTTAATAGGCGCTGTGAAAGGTTTACCCTTTTCTGAGATAATTGCTGGCAACTGGGTTAGCAAGACAGTGAGGCACTTTACTTTTTATCACTTGCTGTGAGTGAAATTGACTAGGATCACACCCAGCAGGTGTCAAGGGTAAAGTGCTTCTTTGCTGGAGTTTGGCATGTGCTACCTCTCCTCTTGCAGGGGAGGAAGGAAAAAAAAGAGGGAAACAGACACAAGATAAACAGACAAATGTAGTGTCTATAGTGAAAGATGCCCCACCCAGGGCACCCTACGCAGATCTTTTTATTCTTCTTGACTATAGAATGACTTATTGCTTTCATCAAACAGGATTACATAAATTAATTAGGTTTATAGGGAGTATTCCAAAATTTGCCCTTCTACCATAATATCTTTTCAATGGAACTTATTTTCTTTAGTATTATTTAGATCAGATTTAGAGGAAGATCCAAAAGGCCAATAGTTAGCAGGTAAAAAAAAAAATCTTTGTGTGGGTTATAATTATTAGAATCACAAATGACTTCATCTTCTGGGCCTGGAGCCCACAGTTTACTTATATTGCTAGTGGTCTATGTCAGATGACAATAGTTAACACGCATATGGAGCTCACCACATGCCAGGCGCTGTTCTAAGTATTCTATGCACATTAACTCACTTCAAATTCCCAGAAACCCTGCGAAGTACACATTATTGCTGGTTTACAGATGCTATAGCTGAGACACAGAGAGGTAAATATCTTATCCAAGGTCACAACAGTAAGTAACGGAGCCAGAAGTGTTTCGATCCTTGTTGCTCAAAGTGTGGTCCCTGGACCATAGCATGGCATCACCAGGGAATTCAGTAAAAATTCAGATTCCCAGACTCCCCACTCCAGACCGATAGAATCAGCATTTGCTTTTTAACAAGACTCCCTGGGTAATTAATATGCATATAACAGTTTAAAAACCACTGGTTTACATAATCTTAGATTACTTCTCTCTGAACCCTTTAAAAACTTGCTTATGGCTTCAGACTTTGGGGAATAAAGTGTGCTTGGTTGGTTTATTATGAAAAAATAGAATTTTAAGGATGATTTCCATGTTCTCTCCAGTACCTCCCTCTTCCAGATAATCAGCTTCTCAAGGAAAAAAATAGTTCAACTACTTAAGAAAAACAGAAATTCAAAAACATTATTAAATTGTGGCCTATGCAGGTGCTTTCATTTCATTAAATCATTATACAAAACCTTATGAAATAGATACTACTATCCCCAAATTAAAGTTTAAAAAAACTGAGATCAGAAAGGTTAAGAGGAAAAGCCAAGATCAATGTCTAAGCTTACAGTTCTTGTTTCCTGAAATAGGATCTTCAAGCTTATTTCTGTTTCTTAGAAGTTTGCACAGTAAACAATCAACTAATCTTTGACAAAAGAATTAATTTTTTCAAACACCGTTTCAACAATAAAAATCTTTTTTTATTTAATCCTGGGCATTTCTCCCTGTTTTAAAGGTACTATATTAATGTACCTTATAAGATACCAACTTTGGAAAATTAAATCAAGATCCAGGAAGGATCTCAGTTTATAGTTCTAAAAAAATAAAAACAGGAAAACTAGAATATGAGACAAAGCTTGTCCTTAGAAGTTCTCTTCTAAAAACTTGGTTTAAATGCTTTTCAAAGTGATGGCAGCAACTAATGTTTTTCTCCTGCAAATCACGTTGGTGATGACTTAGATGACCAAAAATTTAAGGAAGGAGTTGGAACTGCTGTCTCTTGTACATAAACTTGGATTCAGGCAAATCACATTCTATGATCATAGAATAAAATGCAGATTAGCCAACCACATGGGTCAGTGCCGTTAAAATGTGTAAGCTTCTGTCACAGTTTAGTTTTTAAAAATCTAAAATATTTGCTTTGTGAATTATAGTGGTGAGACTTAAGCTGCATTTTAGGACTATTTTATTCTTTCTTCAAAAAGGAAACCACTGGCAGTTTAGTGTGAAGTCATTTTCTATTTTTAAAGTAATTGAATTTGAGACATAACTGTTAGTGTGGCAGTTTCACAGGGCAAAAGAAAAAAAATGAAATGAATAAATGGGTCTGAAACCCAGGCTAATGGAGCAATGTTTTTCAAAATTACATACACATTTGTGTACTTCTCCTACCACTTACAGTTTCATTCATCATATTGCTTCTGGCCATGTCCTAGAGAGTATTTCCCATTCTAATATATTTCTAACAGAAATTCCATGTTGGGATGATTCCTTCATGAGGGAGAATTGAGACAGTGGCAAGAGAATCTAACTGTATTATAAATGTATGACACAGCCTCGCTGGAGGTTATAACTTTGGAAATGAGTGGAACCTGTAAGTTTTAAACAAAAGGGACCTCAAGGAAGCACATTGCTCCAGTTGGCAGTGTTTTGTGCTTGTTTGTTTTTGTCTTGGGGTATAGGCTAATGGCTCCCACAAGCGTATGCACGTGCACTTGAACACGTAAACCAAATGGCAAATAGATGGGGCCAGATTTCTCATGACTGGAGTGGGAATTTACCTGTAAGCAAAGGGATATACTTATCAAATATGCTCCTTATTTAAAAGTATAAAGAAAATAAGATGAAATTTAGTTTATTTCTTATAGACTTATCACAACTAGTCATATTCTATTTAATTATAATTTATTATAATTCCACACACACATACCCCTCAAATAATTTTTAAAAAATTAAAGGAACAAAACACAAGCCAAAAATTTTACTAAGTTAAATGCACATCTTGCTCAAATTTTTATCAAATAGGTCAAGCTTATAAAAGTACATGAAGCTTAAATCAGTAATAATTAAAATTTGATCAAGGTATACTTGTTATTAGCATCAAATAGCTCCTCTTACACAAACCAAACTTTATGATATAAAAACATGCCTTCGTGAAAGGTAGCTTAGACATAGTGAGAACTGGGATGTCACAGATCTGCTGATGGAAGCACAGTGTCGATGCCCAGACTGAGTGTGCATAATAAAGTAGCAGCGTCATATAAAATAAACATGTGTGATTATTCCATTCTTAGGTCCATTACGTGACTATCATATGTGAGCATCCTATGGGTGAAGAATGAGTAAAGTTTAGATCTCCTTGTGAAAGCATACAGAAAATCTCTTTACCTGTAAAAATCATGCGTTTTCCCACTGTGGTAGTTAGGGGCTCTCGATACGTAACAGATGCCATTGCCAACTGGATTTGCTTCCTTGGCTTCCTCAGGCTAGCTTATCTGCCCCAGCAAGAGTCAAAGATTCTGTGGTCTTTACTCTCCCTGTCTGTGTCCCGAACTGTGTGGTTGCTAAGGACTCTTTATGACAGGGAGGTAAGGTGTTCTTTCCAGCAGAGTTCAGTATTCCAATCTCTAAGAACAGAGAGATACAGCAATAGCATTTCTAGGAACTGCATCCCATAATATCTTTTCCTTATCTGTCAATACTGAGAACATACCTGTTCAGGTATCAGATCTAGAAAAGGCTTCCCACAGATAACCTGGCAGGTTCAAGTAACATTTCCCAAAGAACATTTTGCAGAGGGGTGTTATTGCAAAAAAGCAGATGAAAACCACAAACCATGGTTAAATGCATTTGAGAAACTAGGGGTCAATAAAATTTTTTAATAAAATTATATTAATAGATGAATAAGATAATTTTATATGTATTTCTTTAAAGCCCCAAATTCCAATACTTCCTTAAACACAATATGTGCCTTTGTTATAAACAATCTATTTATGGTTTCCATAATGTGCAATGCTCTTTCATTCTTCTGAGCCTTTTATACATGCAGTTTGTCCTTCCTATAACATTTGCAAATGTTTCTTGCCCTCACAGCCAGAGCCCACACCTCCTCTTATAGGAGGATGTCTGTGGACATAGCAGAGTATTCTCTCCTTCATGCCCCTTTAACTTCTGTAGTATCTTGTGTATACCTATCTTTTTAACCCTTAACACTTTGTTTTAATTGTCTATTTTGTCTCCCTCCCCACTAGACTCTAACTCCCATGACTTTATGGGGAAAGCATTTTTATTCATATTTCAATTTCCAGAGACTGCCATGCAATACACATTTAATAAATGTTTGTGGGATGAATAAATGAATGAACAGCTAATTCCAGCCTGCCCAGATATATAATACTGACCACCTGATAATCCATGGAATATAAATTCTGATAGTAATTTCAAATTCAACACTAAGTATATGGGATTCTTTACTGAAAATGCAAGATATCTTTTGTTTGTTGAGAGAAATTAAAATAAAAACACTCTGTGTTAACCAGGGAGAGGTTTGCTAGTATAGTAGGCAGAAGGATATACCACCTAGGTCCCCCTTCAAGGAAGGACTGTATCTCAGCCGCAGGAAGTCCTGTCAGCAGGCAATCTCCAGCTGTCAGCAAGTTCAGGGTCTGCCTTAGCGGCAAAGAACTGCCCCTTTTGTGTGAGGTCAAGACCTTTCGAGAGCAGCCTGTGTCAGGTGACCAAGTGAGGTGGGGCTTGAACAGCCAGCCAGTCATTTCTATCTACTACTGAACAACTGTTCTCCTGGTGAGTCAAGGCTTTGCTGAGCCCTCATCGCAGTTCAGTTTCCTCCTCTGCCTATCCTACTTCGGCCTCTTTCTGTTCATAGATACAGATCCCAAATAACCATTTTGACCCCCAACTTCCAGAAAAAACGACTTTGGACAACCAGACAAGCTACGTGCATGTGCGCAAATGTGCTACGCAGACGTATTTCAACCACTCATCCCTTCTACTCAGAAGCTTGTTGTATTTCCCCAGTACAGGCAACTAGAGTCAGACTTTGGCTACTGATCTTCTTCAGCAGAAAACACCTCCTTGTCATTTTCCTTGGTTATGACCCGCACGCTGTCTTCCTTCCCTCCACACTGGCCCTCAGCAGTTTCAGAAGCTTTTCTATTCCTGCCGAGGTAACCATGTTCTGGTTACTATAGTCAAGGGACCTCTGTCTTCAGGTGAAAACTTCTCCCTGAAAACGTCCTATTTGGGCCCTTGGAATTGCCGTTTTCCACATCATCCAAGTTGAAACCTCCTCATGGAAAAGGGGAATTTGCCCATTTGGGGTATGTCTCTTGTGCTTTTCATGATGCTGGAAAGGGAAAGGAAGGGAGGACCTGAATGAGGAAAAGTAATTTTTTAGTAACCAAAGCAGAAAATAAAGAGATTGTGGTTTCTGGCTGAGGACCTCCCATGAACCCATCAGGAGAAACATAGGCCTCTGCTTTGCCTTAAAGACTGTTGCAAATCTTACAATTTGTTGTGGGCTTAGGGTCAGCAATTCTGACGGCAACGGGCTGGAGGGAAGTGAAAAAGAGGCGAAAAATCAGAGTTAGCTCTTCCCTAGAGATTATTCCACCGATTCGATACATACTTAGGTTTATTTGTTTTGTTTTGTTTCATTTTTTAGAGACTTAAAAATTATTGTATAATTAAGTAAAATATTTACATGGTTTCAAAGTAAAATCCTTAAAATCAGGGATATTTAGAGAAGTCTGGTTTTAATCCTGTCATCTCCATCTTGTTACTTCCTTTTTTGTAGGAAAATTTGTAAAAACTGTAAGCATATATTTATAATCATATCCTCCCCTTTTTCAGAAAAACAGTAGCAAACTACACACATGTTTTCCCACCTTGCTTTTTCACTTAACACACTTGGCAAACACTTTATGACACTACATAAAGCTATCTCTCATTTTTTTTACAGCTTCAGAATACTCTATTGTATGGATTTATCAGAATTTATTCAAGTAGTCCTCTTATTAATGGTCACGTGGACCATTTCCAATCTTTTGCTATCACAAAAAGTGCTATAAAGTATACCTTCCTGCATACATTTTCTCATATATTTTATAGTACCTCTTTGAGATAAGTTTCTAGAAGTGCAATTGCCAAACCAAAGAAGAAAAGCATACATAAACTTGTGTGATGTTTCCAAATTCTCTGTGCTGGTTGTACCATTGTGTATTCCAACAAGCAATGTCTGAGGATGAACATTTCCACATGGCCTTGCCCACAGAGTGTGTTGTCAAACTTCTGGATTTATGTCACTCTGGCAGCTACGTAATGGCAACATAGCAATGTGCATTTCTTCGTTGTAGTTAGCAAGACTGAACATCTTTTCATATGGTCAAGGGCCACTTGCATTATTTCCTATGGCCCTTCTGGACATACCTCTTGTGTGTTTTACTACAGGCCATTGACCTTTTTCTATTCTACTTTCAAAAGAATGAGCTAACATTTTGAAGAAGGACAACAGATGCCTCAACAGGGAATAACGATAAAATGTAGCAAGGGCAATGATGGTTAGAGTAATGTTTTTAAAGATATCAGTTGTGTTCCTGGAGACATGGGAACAGAGAGGAGGATCCCTGCCTTGGCTGGGAACAGAGGGTGTGAGCTCACAACGTGGTAAGGCAGGAATTCCTGGAGGAATTGCCATCCGAACTGTGTCTCAGAGAATGATGAGGACCTAGGCAAGGTATGGGAGGGGGGATGGAGCATGGGGTAGGCATGGAAGGCATTTTGGACAAAGGGGACATCTTTGTGCAAAGGCTCTGAAGGGAGAAACAACCAACAGAACCGGGCATGGCAAAAACACCAGAAGTTCAGCACTGCTGGAGGTCATGGTCGTGGCTAAGAGGTGGAGACAGGAGAAGGGGTCGGAGAGGCTCTCAAAACCATTCTGGGGGCTTGGACTTTATTCTGTAGGCAGCGAGGACTGTCGAAGGGTGTTAAACAGGCAGAGACTGGTCAGTCTTGGGTTCAAACAGATGCTTGACTGCGTGGAGAATGAGCTTGAGGAGAAAAGGCTGGGGACAGGGGCCCCAGAAGGCGGCTGTTGAAGTAGTCCAGGAGCATGAAGACAAGGGCCTGAACTAAGGCAGAGGTGACAGAAATGCAAAGACACATTCAGGTAATGTGCTGAACAGAGATTATAAGGAGTCAGGGTGACCCCAGTTTCCCTGCTTGGGCGACTGGTGAGTAGCAGTAGCACAAAATTAGCGAAAACAAAACAAGGAAACCACAGACAACCAACAAAGCGATGGTGTTCACTAAGTGTGGATTTGTGTGTGCTGCACAACAAGTTAATAGAGCGGTTCAGATTAAGCCTAAATAATCATAAAATGTTGTGACAGCTACTGAACTCATTATAGAGGATTAAAGATGATCTCCCGAGGCCACCAGATGCATTTCTGTTGGAGAAAATCCCTATTGTTTATGAAACAATAACAGCTCCCCTGACGAAACTCAGGGTCTGCTGCTTGGCATAAATGACATTTTGGCTAATGTCTTGCTTTGCTAATTTCACAGCTACTTCAGGGCTGGTCACCACTTCAACAGCACAACTGCAGAGGACAATGCAGTAGTCCCGCAAAAACTCTTGTTCTAACATTTTGGAACCCACTGAGTTATGCATTTTAATGACGTAGAAGTCATGCAAACCGGAAACTCAGGCAGCAGTGGCATATGTCTCCAGGTGAATAGAGGTCAGGATTTGGGATTTGCTAAAGTTACATACCAGCGCTCTAGGACCCTGTTACTAAGCACACTCTGCGAACTAGGAAGCTTTGCCACCCTGTACTAATAAATCTTTCTTTATAAGTTTCAGCACCAAACATTTTCATGTCCTTTCCCTAAATTCTAATTTTCAGGCAACAGTCTGGAAAACACATGGAATGGGGTTACAGACTTGGTTCCAAACCTCAGCCGCTTATCTGTATAACATTGACAAGTTGATTTTCTGTAAAATGAGAAGTATTGTGCCTACCTACAGAGCAAAGGAGAAAATGTATATAAAATGCTTGTCACAGTACATGGCACATAGTAGGTGCTCAAAAAATACTCGCCGTAGTATTAATCTTGTCGCCACTCTCCTTCACCTTTCCCACTCCCCCCAACCTTCTCTTAGAAAGCATACGTGGTGAATCCAAATTTAAAGTGTGGCCATCACGACCTTACATTTTATATCTGGGTTTGCAAGGCCA
Organism: Mormoops blainvillei; assembly: GCA_004026545.1. Taxonomy (NCBI): domain Eukaryota; kingdom Metazoa; phylum Chordata; class Mammalia; order Chiroptera; family Mormoopidae; genus Mormoops; species Mormoops blainvillei. The sequence continues at coordinate 320,691 of PVJD01000133.1, forward strand.
GCTCACAAAAGAGTTTGCATTCCTCTACCTGGTTAGCGAGCATCTGGGTAAGCTGGCGCCATGGCTATACTGGTGCTATTCCCTGCCCGTCCCGCCACCCCACTTCCCATAGCTAGCTGTATCTAATTTAATCAGGGATGTATCACACTTGTGCTTTTTCTATAAAAGCACAGCTTAAAAAAATTAAAATCACTAAACATTATAATTGCTATCTCCTAATTGCTAAACTATATGTTAAGAAACAATAAATAATTAAAGCAGGTTTTTTAGCAACAGTAATGGTCACATCCTGCAACTGTGTGAATAGTTGGTGGTACTGAGTCTGAGTCCCTGGGTTTTCTCTCAAGGGATCTGATACTGGGAGAGGTTGGCTAAGGAGCTCATCGAAGATGTCAGAAAGCAGGAAGCTGGGTCAGGACGAAAACCCACCCTCTTTCCCCCAGTCCAGGGAGGTCCCCCCCGCCCCCGCCCACACTCTGCCTTATAAAAGAATCTGTCCTCTCTTCTCCTCATGCACTGTGCTGGGGATATCAAAAGCCCTTGGGATTTGCTCTAATGTTTACGTGTTCTTTCTCTGCCACCAGTTTAATTTTCTGAGAAAATCTTCACTGAGCAATGAGCAAATATAATTGGATGCTTACTATGTGCCAGACACCATGCTAAGCAGTCCCCTGCCGAAGTTGTCCCTTTATCCTCACAATAACACTATGGTACAGTGTTAACCTCCCCAATTTAGTGATGAGCTCAGTGAGTTCCAGAGTTGAGTGTCACCCTTCTGTCTTATTGTCCATCCATGGCAGAGAATGTGGAATCCCAAATTTGCTTAATTACTTCTGAGTTGTTATAAGTGAAATCTAAGTTTGATGGTCAATAAACACATTTTTCAAAATGGGACTTTGAATAGGAGTGAAATTCTCCCACATGAAAAAGTGACCATAGGTAGCAGCTATCTGTGTGCGATTGTGACTCCCCAGCCTGTGAGTGCAAATGCAGTGATGGCAACATCCAATCCTCAATTTTCTAACCCGAACACCCTTCCTACCTTTGTAATCACAGAAAAATCAGTCTCCTTCCAAGTTGCTCCTCTTCTCCCTCCACCAACTCGGATCTCTGGAGGCCCCACGTGCTTCCTTTTCTGCTGTCATACATGCTGTTGCTTTATTTTTTTTGCAATTTTTATTTTATCTTTTCAATTACACTTGACATCCAATATTATATTAGTTTCAGGTGTACAGCATAGTGATTAGACATTGATATCTTATGAAGTGATCCCCTGATAAATCTAGTACCCACCTGTACCATACGTACATAGTCAGTAGTTATTACAAAACTACTGACTATGTTCCCTTTGCCGTACTTTACATCCCCACGATTATTCTGTAACTGCCAATTTATACTTCTTAACCCTTCCACCTTTTATACCCAGTCCTCCAAGCCCCTTCCCATCTGGCAACCATTGATCTCTTCCCTGTATCTATGAGTCTGTCTCTATTTTGTTTGTTAGTTTATTTTGTTTATTAGATTCCATGTGTAAGTGAAATAACTTGGTATTTGTCTTTCTCTTTCTGACTTATTTCACTTATTATAATACCCTCTAGGTCCAATCATGCTGTCACAAATGGTAAGATTTCATTTTTTAAATGACCAAGTAATATTCCATTGCATGTATGCACGACTTCTTTTTTATTCAGCTGTCTATAATGGACATTTAGGTTGCTTTCATATCTTGGCTATTGTAAATAATACTGCAAGGAACAAAAGGAAACATATATCTTTTCTAATTAGTGTTTTGGTTTTCTTTGGATAAATATCCAGAAGTGGAATCACTGGGTCATATGATAGTTCTAGTTTTAATTTTTTGAGGATGCTCTGTACTATTTCCCATAATGGCTACACCAATTTTCAAGTCCACCAATAGTGCACAAGGGTCCCCTTTTCTCCACATCCTCACCAACACGTGTTGTTTGTTGATTTATTGATGATAGCCATTCTGACAGGTGTGAGGTGATATCTCATTGTGATTTTAATTTGTATTTCTGTGATGATTAGTGAATTTGAGCATCTTTTCATACAGGCTAATGCTCTTCAAGTTTTGTAACTTGACTGTTGCTCAAACGCATTTTTCTTGAGCTAGTGGAGAGCTCCTCCACACTGGCCACTGGTCAAAGTGAAATTCTGGTAATTTCTGCCCCAACTTCCACTGGGCTCCTGGCTTCTGTTCCATTCACTGTACTACCATTCTGACTCAGACTCCTTGATGCAACAGGAAGAGAGACAAGATCATCCCTTAGAGGGCCACCAACAGGGCAACACAACCTTGCGTAACAGCTCTTTGATTGTTTGACAAGTATTCCACTGGCTGGGTAGGGTCAGGGTAGATACTCCTGATTTGGAAGCCCCTCCAATCTAACCCTCAGGGCTTTCATTGGATCCAGTGCCCCATGACATACTTAACCTTTGTTCCTGATGAATTCTTTCTGCTTCCTGGAAAAACCCACCTGTGGAAAATTCCTTTCATCAGCACTCTTCTTCCACCCAATGACCCTTTTCCTATCCCTCATAGAGTTTACCAGAAATGCCTCAAGTTATTTTTCCGAGAAACTCCCAGGTCCTTTTGACAACACTGGGTGCAATTAGCTACCAGGAGAGAAGCAGAGAGGGAATGTTTCCCCTGGCACAGACCAGAACCAACCCTTCTTACGTTCCTGAGGAAATGCATTTTCATAATGGAATATAAATATTTACACATATTGTTTGCTCATTTACTTTGTTCTTTAGGTTCCACATATAAGTGAAGTCATGTGGTATTTCTCCCTCTGTCTGACTTACTTCGCTCACGAGGCTCACTGTGTTATTTTCCCCTGGCTTCCTGAGACAAAGCACCGTGCACAGCAGTTCCTTGTTGAAATGTTTCGTTTCAATGTTAGACCCCTGACACTGAGAAGACAGAGCTTCTCTAATATGTGCCAATCATCTGCCATGCCAGAGAATGAACATTCAAATATATGGAAGTAGAGCCTAAAATAGGGTCTTAGAATTATAAACAACCATAAAAATAGCTGTTACCTTTTCCCTGAGATGGATAATGCAATGGTTTATAGTATGGATGTGTGGTCTAGTCTTAAGAAAAAACTCCACTTCCTTTGTAAATTTTTATTTTTCAGCAAATTCAGCAGGGTTTCAATGGAGAAAAACTTTTCTTTTGACATATTTTATGTGGATTTTTTAACATACTCTTTTTGTTAGACTCTAATGTTACGCTGAAAATGTTATTTCAAATGGCTAGGGAACATTTTGAGCTAAGGAGGGTGCATCCACGTGGATGTGTCTGGGACCTCGTTGGTGGGAGAAATTAAGACCCCTCCTCACCTCCCACTCTCCACTACCACACAGCCTAGATGAGAAGGAGTTTAAACAAAACCAAGTTAACGTGCCCTGTATCAAGGAACATTAAGGTTGTGGTGGAGAACAGATCCTGGACTGGAGGAAAAGGAGCAAGAGGTAAGAGAAGGGTTTGTAGATGGAGGCCAGTGAGGGAGGGGCACACGGGACCCAGAGGAGGACGGTCATGCCCACTTCCCGGTGCTGTGGTTATCCAAGGGACTGAGAAGCTTGATTTCAGGAAATGTCTAATTCTCACATTAAGTTGTTTCTCGTGCTTTGCTGTAGTTTCATTTGGCAACCTCCCGCTGGTGGCATTTGGGGGGATGAAGGAAGCGGGGCAGGGCCTGTTGTAGAACAAAACTCGGCAGGAAGAGCAGCTCGGCCAGCAGGCTGGGCGGAGGTGGGGGGGGAATAATTCCAGCGAGAAAGGCGACGAGCGGGAGTATAAACCTTTGGGGTAATCTCCGAAATCTTACGAAAGAGGGCTTGCCACAGTCTGAGGGAAAGGGGGGGCATGAGGCATTTTATTAGGGGGACTGAGGTGACAGTTGCGCCCAGGAGGCTGCAAAGCCCAAGGATTTCAGGTGCAGGTGTCTCACACTAACACGTAGCCATAGTTCAAATCAAACGATAGGCATGAAATAACTAAAATACTTGAAAATAACGTTTTATTACTATAAAAAATTTAAGTAATCAGGAACTTGATTGTTGAATCATTGGGGTTTTTAATCCCGACTCTATAAAATATGCCAAAGTCAGAGTATTTTTAAGTTGACGAAATCACAGATACATTATTTATTTTGGATGACTCATAGTTTCTTAATTTAAGCTAAAAATTATTCTCATAGCAGCCAGCACTAGAGTTTCTCTTGGGTTGAAAACTTACTTTATTATTTTTAGGTCATTTAAGGTGAAGAAGGAGAAGCCCTGGGGCATGGGCCTAAAGGAGACTGTGAAACAGATAGTTTTAAATTGTTCCACAAAAAAAGTAAAAAGAATGTGGGGGTTAGGGAACTGCGATAAGACAGGACAGGAAGCAGGAAGTGGGCAGAACTAAAGAACTTAGAAGGGTGGAAGTGGATGAAAATGGTGTATTAGTTAATCTATTGCTATATAACAAATTATCCCTAGACTTAGTGGCTTAAAACAACAAATATATACTATCTCATAGTGTCTGTGGGTCAGGAAACTGGGTGCTGCTTAGCTTGGTGCCTCTGGCTCACGGACTTTTATGAGGCTTCTGTCCAGGTGTCCACTGGAGCTCAGGTCTCATGTGAAGACTTAGGGGGTGGACGAGCTGGGGCTAAGCTCACTGTCACAGTTGCTGGTGCGATTTGGTTTCCTGAGGGCTCCTGGGCTGTGTGTGGGCTTCTCACAACATAGGGCAGCTCACAGCACAGCAGCTGGCTTTCTTCAGATGGAACAAGTGAGAGAAAGCACCCAAGACAAAAGCCATGGCCGTTTTGTAACCTAATCTTGTCAGTAACGTCTATCGCCTCTACCAAATTCTATTTGCTGGAAACAAGTCACTACACCCGGCCCACACTGAAGGGAAGGGCCTTACACAAGGGCATGAGTACCGGGGGAAAGGATCATTGAGTGTTACTGAGAGGCTACCTATCACAGGCAGCCAATGAGAAATCCTCTGTGGAAGTGTGGCTGGGGCTACTTTAAGAGCAAGAATGTTAACTATTGAACTTTCAGTTGTTTATAGAGCTGCTTCAGTTTCTGAAACACCAAAACCAACCCTTGCACCATCCATCAATCGCTGGGAGATTGACCCAAAAGAGGTGGCCTGGGGTGGTGAATAATAAAGAGTTGGAAATTATCCAGACTTTGATATTTGGTTGTCTTATTCTCTCAGCCATGTATTCTGTGAGTCCTTTTGGAGCATCCCACTCTAGTGACCATGACCATCACCAGTTTTGTTGGGCCACTAGTATTCTGGAGCCTAGCATTTAAAAATGTTAAAAATATTATTCATGTTTTTCTAAAATAAACATCTATTCTCGTGCTAAAGTAATTTTTAAAAAGTTACAAAAAGTTGGTTATTATTGACAAACCAAATAATCACCTCCTAAATAAATTTAGTCTAAAAGTTACTCCAATCCTAACAGAGAGGGAAAAACCCCAAATGTACACATACACATACTTTTTTTTTAATGTCTAAAGCCATTTACTGATCTATTTAAGCAATACTTTTCCTTCTTGCCTATTTTTAAAATTTCCTCTAATTTTCTCTAATTTGCAGGGCAGAATTTACTCTAGATTTTATTTTGTTTTTTAAATATTTATTCATTTATTAAATATTTATTGCTTTTTTTTTCCCATCACCATTTAGTCCCCTTACATCTGCTTCCCCCTCTCCCCACAATCACCACACTGTTGTCCGTGTCTATGAGCCCTTACTCCTTTCTGCTCAATCCCTCCATCCCTACCGCCCACACCACAGCTGCCATCCTGCTCTCCATCTCTGCCTCGGTCCCCATTTTCCTCGTTAGTTCAGTTTGCTCATGAGATTCCACATATGAGTGATACACTAGACTTTAAATTCAAAAGATTTTTTCTCAGTCCTGCCTTGTCCCATGCCTTGATAGATCACATTTTTTTTTTATCTGCTAAAACTTATCATTCATTCTTAGAAAACACAATCTCCATCAGCTTCTATCTTGGTCTCTTTATCTGTTATATCGCAAAGTCACATTACAACAGATTCTTGGTGATCTGAATACAAAATGCTCCTAAATAATTGAAAAAACCCAGTGAGTAGAGTTTCCTGCATCCACCAAACAAGCTTTCCAGGTTTAAAAAAAGAGAGAGAGAAATAGGCTGGAACCCAGCGTGGACAGTGTGGAAGCGCAACATGGCCTATTCTGCTACCTGGTGTTCTGTGATTTTGTGCTCAAGCTTCCAAGGTCCTCGCATTAATTAAAATGCATAAGAAGAGGGGGTTTCAAACACAAAAACCATGGTCTCATAGATTGCCCGTAACAGAATTGCATTTAACAGAGAAAAGCACAAAGTGGAAAAAGTTAACCAGCTCCGACTCCCCACATTCAGAAGTGACACAGTGGCGGTGTGCTTACCCTCCCACAAAGACGTTTGTTCACTTTGAGAGTGATTTTGGTACTACACAAAAGTACCGTTTTGCCCTGCTCTAAGCCACCTGAACTAGCTCAAGTAACCATCAGATATTCTTAGACCTCCTCCAGAGCCTGGGATTTGAGAACAGACCTGGCCTCTGTTTCAGACGGAAGTAATTGACGGTTCTGTGTAACCACGAAAGGGGGCGGGAGGCAAGTTTCCTGGGCCTGCGACCGTCTCCTGGTTCAGCCAGTTTATTAGCCTCACTCGCGGGGTGCGCTGGAATGTTTGGCAAGCCTGAGTACAGTGAAATGCGTCATTATGCTGCGCATGTTCCCACGTAGAACACTCAAAACGCTCAGTTCCCTGGAAAATGTTCTAAAGAAGTTTCACTGTATTAGGCTTTGTCTTCTCATCTTTCACAAAGGCAGTCGGCCCTCTGTTCAGAACAGGCCTTCCTTTCCGTAGGCATTTCTGTTGGCACCGAGCCACGGAGACATGAGCCACGGTCACAGCGCTACTGAAGAGAAGGCTGGGGGAGGGGACAACACTTCACTTTTTTGTCCCCACATTCAACGTGAAAATGCATATCCGTTTACTTCTGAAGGCAGTGTCAAAGAAATTTGTTTGCAGTGATCACGAATAATTGCTTTTGAAAACTGAGACAATTTACCAAACGATAGAGTTCAAAAATATAAAACATAAGTATTGAGGTTGAAATATGTGGTTTGAAGTATTTAAAATATCGATGTCAATAGTTCATGGTAATGTCAAAAACATTCATTGTACTTATAAAGAGATTACCAATCACTTGTTTTCACAGAAAGAAAAGAGCTTTCTGATTATTGTAAATTTGCAAGAAATATGATAGAGATTTCTGAAAAATCACTGTCAAGAAAAATGACACCAATTTGTCACATTTCAATGGATTCTGCATTCAACACAGATTAGCTTATTTTTATTTAAATAAATATGAAGGCACAGCTGGGCTAATTAAGCATTTTGTTTTTCTGTTCTTTCACCACACAGAAGCCTAAGTCATTTTTATTGATTTCCTGAAAGCAACACAATAAATAGCTTTGAAAATTGTTGAGAGGACGTCAGAAAGAAGCTCGAACTGCATAGATGATATCAAGATTCTCAGCCACTGATTAACTGATGGCATGTCAACCAAGTGATTTTGAAACAGTAAACAGTCGCTCATTAGATCCCAAAGTAGGACTTTCAGACAATTTTTCTTGAAGGTGTTTATTCTTTACGACATTCTGCATTTGTATGATTCTTTTGCGAATATTGGTTACTTGTTCTCCGTGTTTTGATATTAGGTCAATGTCTACTTAAAATGATTTAAAAGTCACACAAATTTTATGTCTGTCTGGAAAAATAGGGTTTGACTCATAGAGATCCCAAATATAGATTGCCTTCATTATAATCCTGAGAGCTGTCACAGAGAGGCAAAAGCAAATTTGATAAGTCTTGGTAGGAAGTGGGCTTTGAGGTACAGGCTACTTTTGATTCCTAGAATTAACATCTTGATAGATATAAGGTGATCTTTGACCACACATCGAGTAACTTGGACGTTATTTTCAAAATTGTGTTTTACTAAAAGTACTCCTTAGGGTCAGCACAGTGCTCCGACCCTGTGCCACTTTTTTTTTTTTTTTTTTATACCCAGTTGGGGAAGTAGTGAAAATAAAGCTAATGTGGCACTAATTAAACCTCTCTTAATTTTGACAGCATCTGGATTTCATTCTGCTTTACTGAGCAGTACTACCATTGTTCCGTTTTAATATTTTTTGACTGTTTGTGTATACTGATAACCCTGGCAGGCTTGACAAGCGGGAAGACAGGTACCTAACTTTGGATGGAGTTGGCCTGCTGAATTGAGTGGGAGAGAGAGCTGATAGTATTTTTAATAAATATGTATGAAGTTCATGGCAGTATAAGAATAAAAAATAAGGGGGATGGGGAAAAAAGGAGCGTGAGGAGAAAGGATCACCGTATATAGTAATTGAACCCTGCAGCCTCAGGTAACCTTAAGATTACATAAATATAAACACTGTTTTATTGTTTAAAATCTTAAAGATGCTTCTAAGAAAATACTCTTCTTTGCATTTTCTTACAGAAACATAAAATCAAGTGGCCATATAACAGGGTAACAAAGAGTTTTAGTAAATGTGGTTTAAATTATGTTCAGATGAATGCAAAGAGACATGTTTTCTAGAAGAAGTGTCTAACACTTTTTTTTTTTATTGCTTAAAACTTTAAGATTTGATGTAGGCTTTGTGGGGGAGTTTCATTCTTCTTGCAAATCTAATACCACTAGACTGTAAGCTGCTCAAAAGAAAATGTTACATCCATCCTTTCCTCGCCTCCCCGTACAGTGCCTGCTACTTTGTACACAATAGAAGCTAAGAAATATTGTTGCCTGAATTATTAAAGCATAACAGTCAAAAGCACTTTCATTACCAAATGCAGAGCAGAGACCATTTACACTGCAGTTATTTCCAAAATCTGCTGCTAATTAATGAAATCCTATCTACCACGAGAGGGAACATCTACTGAGAACGATGGAAATAGAGTATCTCCTTTAATCTGTCATTCTTCTTCCACCATCTATTGTATTTGTTTCCATAATAGCAGACACATTTGCCTTGTGTTCATTACTCAGGTTTTTCTCCCAGCACAGTAAAGCTGTCTGCAGTGTCAGAGAGATGTGTTCAGCTTTCATGTCCAGCTGTGTGCTGAAACACAGCAAACAACTGGCATGCTTATCGTAGTTACTTGGTGGCCTATTACTCTGTATTTCATTATTATATTATATTTCCTACGAATGCTATCAGCTCCACTCTTTCATTTCCTCTCCTTCACAGGCAGTGGCAGTGCCTGGTGCTTCCAAATCCTTCTTCGTTCCCCCATTCCAGGCCTCATGCTCTCCAGCTATCTCCTATCTAGCTCACGCCAGTCTGGGATGCTGAACAAATAAACAAACAAATAGAACAAGTTCCAATTAATAGCACTTGATTTCTAAATGTCCCATAAGAGAGTGAAAATGACTCAGATGAAGGGAAATAGACAAAAGGGGCAGACATCAGACCCAGTGAGTCTGCTGGGGAGAGAGGAGCAGGAAGGGGGTGCAGGCGTGGGCGGCATCACTTTTACACTTTCTCTGCGAGTAACTCTGTGAGGAGTTGAGGCTGAAGTCTCACGCTGGTGGCCAGTGTGCTTAGCTTGCACAATGTTTTGATTTCTTTTCCTTTTCAAATGCGCCAGTGTTAAAATAGCAGACTTTGTGCACAAATATGAATGTCCAGCTACTCTTGAAAAATGGGAAGACCTGGGCTCACGTTCCTGCACGGCCGCGATCAGCTAGATCTGAGCAGACCTTCCTGAGCCCCATGATTTAAAGAGCCCCTGGAAAACATACACACACACACAACTCTTGCACACAATAAAAGATTTATCTACCCAGATGTCACAGGCTGCAGCTACCCAGTTGTGAAGCGTAAAGCAGACTGAAAATGGTGAAAAGTTTTGGATTTAGAACTCAACTCCTCTAATTCCTGCATAACCTTCCAGAAGTAAGCCTCACTCTTCTCTTCTGTAGGTGAAGTAGCCATGCTGCTATCTGTCCTCATCAGATTGTCATGAGGCTCAAGCTTGGATGGACATGGACAGTATTATGCTAAGTGAAATAAGCCAGTCAGAGAAACACAAATACCATGTGATTTCACTTATGTGTGGAATCTAATGAACAAAATAAGCAAACAAACAAAACAGAAACAGACTCATAGAAAGAGAGAACAGACTGACAGCTGTTAGAGGGGAGAGGGATGGGGACTGGGTGAAAAAGGTGAAGGGAATTAAGCAAGATCCCCCAAACAAAAAACCAAAAAAGTCGTAGACACAGATAACAGTATGGTGATTACCAGAGGGAAAGGGAGGTGGGGGGAGGTAGATGAGGGTGAAGGAGGGATAAATGGTGATGGAAGGAGACTTGACTTGGGGTGTTAACCACACAATACAATATATAGATGATGTATATAGAATTGTATACCTGAAAACCTATATAATTTTATTAACTGATGTCACCCCAGTAAGTTCAATAAATTTTTAAAAATTTTTTCTTTAAAAACGATTTAAGTGAAAGTACCAAGTACCTACTCAATTGCATATCTTTGTTGGTCATTCTTTTGGGTTGTGTTATCTACTCTATGTGAAATCTTTAAAAATACAAATAGATGTGGATGGGTAATATACTGATTTAGGAATGCATAATTAAACCTGGCAGAACATGAGGATGGCTGTGCACCCATTAGGGGCCCTTAGGTTCAGGACCCAGTACCTGGGTCCCCCTTCCTATTTCAGGTTGCCTCCAAGGACCTAGTGTGGTTCCTGAAATCTCAAAGTGTCTTCTGTTTCTGAGTTCCACTCCCCCCGTTTAAAGCCATTCCTGGAAGATATGGAGCACACTGCTGTTTTTCCCAGGATCCATTCTTAGCAGAAGCCATAGGCAACACAGGCCAGGCCAGCAGAGGCTTTCTTTTCCTTCCTTTCCCCTCCCTCCCTTCCTCCCTTCCTTCCTTCCTTCCTCCCTTCTTTCCTTTCCCCCTCCCTGCTTCCCTCTTTCCCTCCCTCCGTCCTTTTCAATTAGAAATGAATCTATACTTCAGCAGTTCTTAATCCGGTTTATCATCATTCTAGCTCAACTCTTTCTTAAAAATTCGTATAATAATGATCTCCCTTCCCATGCCCATTCCTCCCCCATGCTACACGGATGCAGAACATGTGGCCCTGACTCCTGGCAATTCCAAGAAGCCAAGGACACTGTGTCCATGTTCTACAAGCCCATGTGGCAGCAACTGTCCCCTCTCCCTCCCCACCACGTTCAGACTTTCCCTCAGCCTCCTCTTGTGCTAACACCTCTCTCCAAACCACTTCCCTCCCCAAACACAGACACAGGCTTCCCTCCTATTCCTCAGTGTACTGCTCACAGAAAGCTGCTGTGTCTAACATTTTGAAGAGTGGGCAGTTACGGGGGACATTTTATGCACAATGGAAAACCACTTGAGACTCAAGCTTTAAAAACCTTGTTTGTAGAAGACAGAGGCCGTCCCCCTCAAACCCCCTCCTGCCTGCCTCTGTCCTCCAGCTGAGTTCTTGAATCATGGAGGCCCCCTTGCATCCTCGCTGCAGGAGCTGACGTCTTTCAGGGTCTTATTCCCTAGCCCCTCCCATGCTGCCCTCACCACTCACACAGAACATGCTTCAAACTGTAATAATCTCTACAGCATGTGCTCCACTCCCACTGGAATCTGTGTTTTTAATCATTAAAGAGAATATTGAACACCCCAGGCTAAGGCATCTCTATTTAGCTCATTCCACTGGAAACTCTGGTCCAAGGCTTCCAGTAGAAACTCTGCATGCCTAAAAAGGCTTATTGAAGCCCCTCCCCCCAGTAAAGTTGGTTGTCTAAAGACCACATTGAAAACCATCAAAACTGTTGAGGTGGGTGATCAAAGCATTTGGATATTTTTCTACTTCAGAAGAGATCCTGAGGGTTCCTCAGACCTCCTTAATGAAGGGCACATTATCAAGAAATATCAGAAGAATTCAGTTAAAAGAAAAGCAAGCATTGACATCCCCCTCCCCACTGTATGTGTAACTGGGGTGTTGCCTTTGGGACGAATGACAGAACATGGGGCACTCCATAGTGCTCTGATGACACTACCTGGCTCTTTCCTTTTCTTCTCCCTTTTGAGATTTTCCAAATGACATAGGAAGCTGAACCCTGTGAGTGAAACACGGAATCCGGGAGCTTTCGCGTTTGCAGTGTCTGCTGCCACAAGGAATTTGTTTAAATATTGAAAGGTGATGTTTGTATTGTGAGCATGGATATCAGTTATGTTGTGATCAGGTTCTGAATTTCCAGGTGGATAGCAGAGAAGGACGGGTCCTATTCACTCTCCCCTGCCCCCCAGCCCCCAGAACTGCATTTTTCCAGCAAAGAATAAAGATACCTCTTTTTAAAGGCTGGCTTCCAGCTCCCATTGTAAATTTATGCCCATGACATTGAACAATACATTATTCTCACCTGTGTCAGACAGGGAAGGAGTGTCACATCCCAGCTTAGACCTCCCCGCGCTCACAATGATAACCAATGTTCCAACGCCTCCCCCTCTCCCTCGTTCCTCATTTCCTTTTTCACTCCCAGAGGTATGTTGTATTTCATTTTAAAGTGCCTAGAGACTACAGCAATATGCACTATATAAATAATAAATGGAATGCAATAGAATTGGAAAAGTCTTGGACCCCTGACTTTGGCTTACATCCCAAAACAGACAGATTTAGACATGTAAAAGCTGCTTCTTTGACAGGCTAGTTTTTTTTTTTTCCTCTCCCTTTCTTAAAACTGTCGTTTCATTTACTTATTGGGATTTTTGTGTGCCTGTTTGGAGGTTAGGGGAAGTTCACAGCCTTCCATCTCTATTGTTCACGGTGGATGTGTTCAATGTGGAATTTCCCTGCATATGAAATACAATGAATAAAAAGCAAGGAGGGGAGAACACGAGAAAAATGCACGGAATATAATAGGATGGAATTAAACAAGACCAACAATAAACAGGTGCTTACTCTGTACCAGGCATTGTGCTAGGGATGCAAAGAGCAGCATTGAGACACGGGCTCCGTCTCCAAAAGACAAGGTATGCCCTGGGTGCAGTTGTCACATGCAACCAAGTATGATAAGTGCTTGGAGGAAGAAAAGCCCGTTTCAGTCAGGGAGATCAGTCCGGAAAGCCTTCCTACTTGGGTCTTAGATCGGATCTTAGAGATGTGAAGAACAAACATTTGATGGAGAAACTAGAATAAGCAGAGGTATAGAAACAGAAAAGAACAGTGGTTATGGGTAATCCATGGTGGGTGGGGGAAGGGAGGCTGAGCCTGGCGCGAAGAGGAATGAAAGAGAGGAATTCACTTGAGGACCTTCATTCTAGACCCTTTCAAACGAATTCTCATCGAACCTTCTGAACGGCCTTGTAAAATAGATACTCTCATTCTCGGCGCTCAGGTAAGCAAACTGGAGGGTTGCGTGTTAGCACAGGGATGGGACTCGAAACCCAGTGCTCTGAGTCTGTGGCTGGTGCTCAGGTCCTGCTGTCCATGTGCCCCTTCTGTTGCCTTGGAACCAGGACGTAGGACTTGGACCTTATGTGTGGACAGCAGAAGGCACGGAAGATTCTTTCGGCAAGGGAGAAACACAATCATATCAGAAGATAGAATCATCTTGAATATGTTCAGTCCCTACAGTTATGAAAGAGCCTCCAGAACAGGGGTCCAGGTGAGGCCGTAAGCGGGCGAGGAGCAGTCCTCATTTCCTGACTGCCCTTCTAGCATGCCTGCTAACCGACGATGGGGCGTAAGATTCTAGATCGCTGTGTAACGATCTGAAAGTAATCCACGTTTTTTAATGATTTGATGTGTGCAGCAGCTGAGCTGACTTTTTTCCTCTTTATTTGGTTCCCAAAAGAATAATTACACCAAAAGCACCTATTCCAAACTTAATGCAAATTAAAATCACTGAAACGTTCAGTGCTAGAGCATTCATATGTTGCTGATGATAGGAGAATTAGGAGAATCATTTGAAAAGTAATTTGAAGTTAGAAATCAAGTCCTGAAAATGTTAATTTTTGGAAATTTAGATTGATACACTATATCAGTTCAAGAAAACTGTGTAACCCAACATATTTATTTTCTCATTATATAATAAAAAATAAACAATAATAGTGCATTCACTTAATAAAATATTATACATTTATTAAAATAAAAAGATATCAACACCATGTCAGAATATAAAAATATTTATGATGTAATGTTACATTAAAAAAATGAGCATATGATTATAATTTTTTAAAAGTCAGCATATGTGTTAGTAACTACCAGAGAAAAATACAAAAAAATGGTCATTGTATTGGTTTGCATTTCTTTTCCTTTAAAATTCTGGTTCTGTTGTTCTGAACACTTTCTAACGGTATTATTTTCTAAATGTCATGGTTGTAGACAGAAGCAACAGGGTGAAAGGGGACAGAAAACCCATCACTAAGAGCAGTAAAACAAACCACAATTGATGCTTTTTATGCTGAGTACTAGCAAAGAAAATACCGTTGTTTGTTTTATTTTGCCCTTGATTATTATTTATATTGCTAAACAAGAAATAGTTGATATTGAATGAAGGGAAGCTATAGAACTTCTTTTTAAAAATGCATGCCTTATATCTATAATCAGGAAAACAATCACTTTATTTTTCTCAATTGCATATTTCTTCATCTGTATGAATAGGTTTTTTAAGGGCAGCTCTGCCTAAAGGCAAAGAAATGGATACAAGCTTCAAAGTCTCTTTTAGGTGTATAGTTCTATGACTATCATTCTAGAATTTCATAGCCATTACAGGATAAAGAAAATAAATATCAGTAAAGGAAATGATGGAAGTATGGCTAAGAGTGGTTTATTTCTGATTTAAAGCATAATTATAATATAGAGGAAAATAAACCTTTTTATTTTAACTGGCACATTTTTGAAAATGTAATAATGTATGATGAACTAAAATAATAAATAGTATTTTAAAAAGCACTTTCATCCCCATTATCTTTACAGTTTTACATAAGGTACAAAACTGATGCACGAGTGGCTATACTACCTTTAATTTGCCTTCCCCTTTTAACTTTAGAATAATCATTATTATGAAAATACAATAGTTAAAAAAATCTAAATGCAGATGTCATTGTGACAGGTACTCTACAGAACAATACGTCTTGAACATAAACCTGATCTGTGAGAGTTTATGTTCTAAAACGGATAGCGTGAAAGTAGACATGCGTCATAGGACAGACAGCTCAGTGAGACGAAGAACAAAGAGAGAAAGATAATAGCACAACTTGGAGAGTACTGTCAGTAGACACATATGAATTGCAAATACAATACTGGGTCATACTTCCCTATGCAATACAATTCTATAAGAGGCAGGTGGTTGAGGGCATTCTTTGTCACAAACCCCAGATAGCAAATTTTCCTGGCCTTCCATATCCTAAAACATGAATATGAATCTAAGAGTGATAAAATATGGGGTCAAATATTTTTAACATGCCATAGAAGTGGATAAGAATTGACTTCGAAATGCAGATAAGTTTTGTGAAAACATGCAAGCCCTAGGGGGTGGGTCATGTCTGAGCAGGGAGGGGAGATGGTCAGAGGGTTAAATAATAAGACATAGTTGACTGGTTTCCAATAGCTGGGGCACGGGGCTGACGTGGCTGGCTTCTTCCCCTGAGTGTATGCAAACACTGTATGCCTGGGGGCAAGCTGACCTCAGAGATTCTTTGGGGTGAGAGAAAGCATGGAGAGCGAGCATGAGAATGTTCTGTAGTCATGCTGAGGCCCAGTGAAGGTCTGACCGGAGGCAGCAGGGCTCCACTGGGTGCCCAGGGCCCAGCACAGTGAATCCTGCCAGAGCCGAGCTGTCCAAGATGCCTGCCAGAGCTGACCGTGGAGCTCAGGGCACCAGCTATGGGTGGGGCAAGTAAATATCCAGTCAAAATATAGTAGGTACTGAAATTGCCAAAGCAGAGACCAAGACAGATTTGTAATTTTACCTGCCAGACCAGGTAAGGGAATAAACGCAGGAATTGGAACTTTAGTGAGGAGCCCAATTACCAGGATGGGAAGCGGAACGACACCAACGCAGAAGCCATGTGGGGAGAGCAGGGGCACTGCTTCCTAGCCTATCCAACAAGGAGATTCACACTCATTCCCTGTTGAGGGTCTTTGTGCTGGCTGCCCAAATCAGGAACTGAAGTGGAACGGAACCTCACATGGCGCCAGTGGGCCAGGGCCCACGGCGATGTAATCCACTGTCAGGGGGGCTGGGACCAGAAGCCCCATGGCTGGACCTGGGGACTAAATAAGAAAGAATCTCATTCTCCCAGACACTGGAAGGTACTTAATAACGATGGTGGTTTAAGCAAGGAATAGCAGGTGGAGGTAGTGTAGAAGAGGAAGATAAAGCTTTTTCTGAATAGTATCTGGAAGGGGCTGCTAACCCTTGAGCATCTGAGGGACTTTGGGAGAGCGGGAGGGGTGGAGACCACAGTCATCCTGGGATTTAATCTTTGTGCTATAAGCAAACCAATCAACATAATCTCTACCTGTAATATTCCTGAATCATAGGCACATTCCCCTCCTGCATCCCTTTCGTAGGGCTGTATTCAGTGTGTAACATATCCAAATACCCTGACTATGCTGGAGAAGCCGTGGAGAAAGGGGTATGGGCAGAAAACACTAGGAGAAAGCCTTGGCCCTGAACTTGGGTCTCTGCTGGGAGAATCTCACCACTCCACATACCTCTGGGAGCCGATCCCAGGCCAGTGTGTCCCTCCCTCTGTCCTTTTTGCCCTGAGGCCTTACTACTCCTTCCCCAAGACACAGACACTTGCTTCACCCTGAGACTGGGTCCCTGGTGGTATCCTGGGGCACTCGCTCGTGGAGGGCAGGAAGAGATGTGATACAGGGTCCTCCATGAAGCCTTTGAACCCAGATGACGGGCTTGTAAGAGAACGTGACACTGACAGAGCCCCAGAAGCAGCAGCACTGTGGAAACGAAGGGCATCCCTCTGGCAAACCTGCAGATGTCTTCTCACTGATGCCACGGGGAGCCGGGTGTATCGAGTGAGGTTGCCAACATCAGCCGCTGGAAATAATGGTGATCCAGAGCCTGACAGTGACCAGAGAACCCAGCGAGGGTGGGAAACACAGCCCCCATCTGCAGGAATGAGTGGCTACACACAGGCCCGGTGTGTGTGGAGAGAGTTGGACCTCGGCGGAAACTTCCTGGCTGCCAAGAGGAGACAGGACCACCCAGTGATTCTTCCAGAGGAGAGAAAGAGGCTCAGTGATTCCGCTGTGAGGAGCTGCAAATCAGAGGCTGTTTCTAACATTATCTTTGAAGTGGTTATCCATTGATTGTCCCTGGCCAGTCTGCTAAGGCCTAGAGAGCAGGGGTTACATGGCCTTGAAACTAAAATAATTGGCTTTTGTTGCCACACTAAAGTAATTTGAGCTGTTTAATATTTTTCCTTACTAATAAGTCACTATTTAAAAATTGTTATATGTGCATCATTATGATAGAATAAGGAGTTTACATGTACATAAGACTTCACTATCCCCCTTTTTTAGGCAAGGAAATTGACACTCAGAAAGATTGAGACTCAAACCCAGGTTTTCCCCACGATTCCCCTACCCTTTTCTTTTACTGTTACCCTGGAAAATGTGGTGTCTCAACAATCTCGACTAGCCTTGAAAACTCCTCCTTGATACACTGTTGCAGATGCATTTATCTTTAGTTCATTCAGACTGACTGCATTTTTAAATGTCTCTACTAAAAACAAGTTGATAAAAATGTATGGAGGAATTACCATTTGGTTTAAGTTTATCTACTTATGACTCAGCCTCACAAAGATAATTGCAGAATAAGATGTTAGACTGGCTTTGCAAAGCAACGTTTCAGTGCTTTTGTTTTGAAGATCAACAAAAGGGAAAATACTGAGCAAAAATAGGGGGTTTGCAACATGTACTGAAAGCTGGATCGACTCAGTAGCTTATTTCACTTCTTTGTGTTCTAAAAATAAATAAACATCTCAAAGACAGTGGTATTTTTCCTTGCTCTTTTTCATTGAACGTTATTCCTTAAGCTTTCATTTTTATTTGTTTATTTAGCTACGTACTTGCAGGGATAATGTCAAAAGACAGCCATAAGAGTGTTAACTTTGATATTTGAAATGTATTATTAATAAGAGTTGATGAATAAATCATGAATTGCAAGATGAACAATGAATATTTTTGAATCAACAAAATTGGTTTGAGCAGTGGTTAGAGTGACTGATGCTTGGTGTGCTGTGGGTTGCATTCTTCAAATGTTACTAAGGCCAAAGGGTTATATAAAACCAGAAAAATGTATCAGGAAATTTAAAAACATTTCATATAAATTTTCTGTAAAGTCTTTCTGGAAAAAAAAAAACTTGTAGGGAAATAAAAACGATCTGTAAGTAGCCTCACTACTATTCTCCCTCAATGATCATTTTAGTATTTAAAAGAAATCCCCTCCTTCCCTCTTCTACTTCAATTTGCAACATGAGAAGTCAGGTAGGCTAGAAAAGAATTACCAAGGAAAATCACATTGTTGATGTCAGTGAGCTCCTTGGAATTCTTCATTGTTTCTTATTTGAAAGAAATATAGATGAATAATATTGTTTTCTTTTATCTTCCTAAAAAATGATGCTGGCAGAGTTGTTTTAAAAAAGCATTGTCGGCTTTCATGTTAATTTCTTCTCTAACAGTTATATTTCAGGCTTTCTCTCTATATATCCTTGATTAGCTCTCAAATTACATGAATATAACACAACACTCGGTTTTTTATTTAGTTCTGTACCTTTGCATTAGTAATGCATGCAATTACTTGCAAACAGAATTTTACATTCCTAGGAAGACGTTCTTGGTCAGGGGACTCTAAGACTACCTCTGTACTAATACGCTCACTAATACATAGCCCTGAGCAGTGGCACTTTTATTCTGGAAGGCCTCTGAACAAAGGTGTCTTGCTAGTTCCTCTCTAAGCAGATTTTCTTTTCGAACTCTGTCTCAGTCTTTTCAGACTACTATAGCTAAATGTCACAGATCGTGTGGCTTACAAACAACAGACATTTGTTTCTCAGGAGGCTGGGAAGTCCAAGATTCAGGCATTGGCAGATTCAGCATCTGGTGAGAGCCTACTTCCAGGCTCATAGAGGGTCACCTTTTCACTGAGTCCTCACATGGTGGAAGGTGCCAGGGATCTCCCTAGGGTCTCATTTGTAAGGACACTAATTCCATTCATGAGGGTTCCAACCTCATGATATAGTCACCTCCCAAAGGCCCCACCTCCAAAAACCCTCACACTGGGAATTAGATTTCAATGTATAAATTTTTTTTTGGTGCGGGGAGGTACAAACATTCAATCTATAGCAAACTGATAGCTGATTTTGTTTATTTGACAGTATATAGAGACCCAATTGCAGCACCTGTTTTGGAGAAAGAGAGCTGCGGTGGAATCTACTCTTTACCTTTGAAGTAAATGATCTGGATATTTCTAGACAAATTCATCATAACCTAAGTTTCTTACCATGAAAAAGAATGTCTTCCCATAGTAAATAACACTGAGATTTTTGATGCATTTATTTCTTTAGTTAATTTTTTAAAACTATTCTTCTCTATAGTACATAAGCTTCGCAACAATTGAGGTGTTTGTGTCTTAGAGGCTGAAAGTAAGCTAATCAAGCGCTATGTTGCTTTCCTCTTGTTCTTTGGCATGGTTGGAAGTGATATTATACCACATTAATTATTATGTGTTTAGAAGTCATTTAAAATATATAACCAAGGAGAACATGTATTCCTATGTTCATTACAGTCAAATAGATTCTAATTGAAAATGTGTCCAAGATTTTAAGAAAGAAAACTGTTGGCTGATTAGAACACTGTAAGATATAGAAACTCATTGGAAGTAGATTTGTGTTGTCTTCTATGAGTTCCATCGGGTAGTAAAAAAATCAATGGGAAAGATTGTTTGAAAACACTGCCTTTGAAAACAAAGGCAATGTAAAGAATTTATTGGAGAAAGAAGTCATTGCTCTCATTAGAGGAGAAAAAAATGACACATCTGAATAAGCAAGATGCAGACAAGGCCCTCATGGTGTTTGTATGCCCACTTGTCTAATCAGAATAACAATGAACTGGGTTATTCACATGACAGTTGTGAATAACTTCTCTTCCTCTCCCCCCATTGTGTTGCTCTTCTGAGGCTCCACCACATCTCCCAGGCTCCACACTCAGAAATAACGTCCTACCTTTCCCCCAACCTGATCGCCTCCTTTTTCCTCATACCATATTTGCTGACTAATTTTCCCCTTCTTAATGTCTGCCCAATGAGTGTACTGTGACAAATTATTTATATGCATCCGACGACCTTCGAGGACTATTGTAAGGCATAGTTAGAAATGGGACCAGGTTATTAAACAATTAAAAATTACTAAATAGGTTCCTAAGGGAAAGTGTTGATAACTACTTTAAGTTTTAGTACTCCATATTTGGGATAACTCCATCCCTTATAACCCTAAGAGTCATGAAGATCCTAACAAACAAGTGACTATAAATCTTTTACAGCTTCTTTATGGGTTTTGCCTCTCAGAGTGTAGCTGCCATAGAAATGATGACAATAGCTAAACTCAGCTGGAAATATTTGCTGTTATATATGCCACGTGTCAGGTATGGTTCTTTCCTTCCTTCAAAGCAGGAGGGAGGTAATCTGAAGGCTGAGTAACATTCTAAAGACACTGTAATGCATTCATATTCATGGCAAGGCTCATGTCTTGAGATTTTGCTATGTGTTGGACCTTATTATCTTCATTTTTAAGGCACGGAAATTGAGGTTAGGAGAAGTTAAATAGCTTTTCTAAGGGTCACACAGGTAAGGTTCAGGCTGGGACAAGTCTGATATCAGAGTCCTCTTTGCTGTGTGGCCTCCAATCATTAGTGGTGGTGTGCATCTTGACTTCCCTCAGGGCCCACGTCTTTCTCAATATTCCTAAGTGGCTACCACCTTTTTGGTTCCACAGAAATAGTCTTACTTAAATCCTAAAATTGTGCCCTGGCTGGTATGGCTCAGTGCATTGAGTGCCAGCCTGTGAATCGAAAAGGTGGCCAGTTTCAATTCCCAGTCAGGACAGATGCCTGGTTGGGGGCCAGGCCCCCACTTTGGGGGCATGTAAGAGGCACCTGATGGATACATCTCTCATACACTGATGTTTCTCTCCCTCTTTCTCCCTCCCTTCTCCTCTCTCTAAAAATAAATAAATAAAAATCTTAAAATAAAATTAAATAAAATCCTCAAACTGTTCTAGCAAATTTTTAATTTTTCAGTCCTCCGAGCTTCTAGTTGTATTTTACACAACTTTCAATCTTAGAAATATGACATATTACATAAATTGAGATATTTTTTCCTATTAACACCTATTATTGCTGAAAAGAAGCAGTTACTACATAGTTGATTCATAAGTGATATCTGCAGGAGACAAAAACAAACAGCTGCTTTAGGAGATGTGGGTGCCACAGTCCTCGGGCAGGGATGCAGGTGTGGCAGGAAAATGTGCTTTCCTAGAACCAGGAATTTGGATTCAAATGCCCTCAGGGTGTCATACCTTAGGCTCTGGGCTCATGCAAAACGCAGAGTTAGAATCAGTAACTCTGCATGAATTCAAGACCCTCAAAAAGCTATGTTCTTAGTGCAAGTATGAATTTTTTGTTTTTAAAGAGCCACCTCCCCTGCAGCATATGGAGTCAACCAAGAAGCTTGTCAGTTTGGATTCTAAGCGGAAGGAAAGAGTCTCTCCCCTGAGTATCTATAACCTCATTTGAGCTCTCACTCTGGTTTAGGATTTGAATTTATAGGAGGGTTTGGAATGATTTTCCTTAAAGGAAATGTAAATATTATCAGCTTTATGGGCCATAGGGCCTCTGTTGCAGCTATTCACCTCTGCCATTGTAGAACGAAAGCTGGTGTAGACAGACGATATGTAAACAAAAGGGT
The DNA here is from genome assembly GCA_004026545.1 of Mormoops blainvillei. Taxonomy (NCBI): domain Eukaryota; kingdom Metazoa; phylum Chordata; class Mammalia; order Chiroptera; family Mormoopidae; genus Mormoops; species Mormoops blainvillei. The sequence goes on from PVJD01000133.1 coordinate 342,826, forward strand.
TTGTTTGTGTTTCAATAAAACTTTATTTACAAGAGGCGGGGGAGGATGAATAGGGTAAAGGGGGGTCAAATACATAGTGACAGAAGGAGACTAGATTTCGGATAGTGAGCACACAATAGAATATACAGCTGTTTTATTATAAAGTGTACAGCTGAAATTTATATAATGTTATTAACCAATGTCACCCCAATAAATTTAACAATCCAATTAAAAAATGGTCAAAGGGCCTGAATAGACACTTCTCCAAAGAGGACATACAGATGACCAATACACATATGCAAAGATGCTCAATGTCACTAATCATCAAAGCAATGCAAATTAAAACGACCATGTGATATCACCTCACACCTGTCAGAATGGCTAGTATTAATAAAAATTTTTTAAAACTTTGTTTACAAAAAAAATGATGGTTTGCTGAATGCTGATTTATATGGTCTGCTTGGTCCAACAAAAGACTGATATAAAAATTGGCCTTGTCCAGGGATAAACCTAAGCCTCCTGGAAGAAGCAAATGTAAAGGCTGATCTGAAGGGATCACCGTACTAGCTCAGGCTGGGAGGGATGCCCTTGCTGAAGATGAGTGCACATCCCTGAATACAAAGCCCACAAAGAAGCAGTTCATCACGTCTGAGAGTCAGGAAACACAATAAGCAAGGTGATTAGGTTTCCTGAGAACCTCAGGTAGTAGAACTATTAGATAAGGACTATGAAATAAATATAATGTGATTAAGGGCATAAAGGAGAGTCTCTAAAATACAAGAAAATAATAAGAGGCTAGGAAAAACCAACATGTAAAAATCTGAAGAAAAATTGAGGAGAATTTCTATGAATGAAAAGCAAAAGTCACTGAAATGAAACATCAATAAAGAAGTTAAAGAGCAGAAGTGAGCCTTAATAAATTGTAAGTTAGGTCTGAGGAAATCACTCACACTGTATTACTTGGAGAGATGAAGAGATGGAAAACATAAGAGAGAGGTAAATTGGGATGAAGAAGAAAATAAAAAGACCTAACTTAAAACTACCCTTATACAACTTATGAGTCTCTTGACAAAGAGAAGCAAGAGAATGGGAGAAATGAAATATTGAAAGCTATAGTACTTGAAAAATGTTTAGAATTGCTAAAAGACATAGTCCTCAGATTCATGATTCACAGCGGGCCTTAAACAGAACAGTTTAAAAGTAATTAGTGGAAAAGACAAATTACTGCCAAAGGGATGATCGTTCCTTCGGAATGACAGCAGGCTCCTTAACATTAATAGCAGAAGCCATGGCAGTGGATAACTTTAAAGTGCTAAGAGAAAAGCCTATGTCAGAATTCTATACCCAGTTAGACAATCATTTGAGGGCGAGAGAAAAATTCATATTTTAGAAATTCAAACTATTTCATACCACTGATTATTCTGTCCTTCTTAAAGCTCTCTCTTCTTCTTTCCTTCTAGCTTCCTGACTGTCCATTTCTTCTTAGTTCTGATGTCTCTGTTATTTCCAACCAAATTGTAAAAATTCAAAGAAAACTTATTCTTGTCTTTCTGCCCTTCTTTGTCTTTTACCCTCAGGTCTTCAGGCCTTTGTGACTTACAGATTCATGTTCCTTTTGCCCGAATCTCACCAAAACTCTAGTCCCGGGTCACGAAGTCCATATGATTGTGTGGCTGTAAGTGTTTAAAGTCACCACCAGTGGCCAAGTTGGGCATCTTTTCCTGTGTCCCCATCTCTTTCGATGCCATCGCCAGTTCCCAGTTTCCTGACATAAATGCTTAGGTGATCTTGCCCTGCTTTTCCTCAATTCCCGTATCCAGTCTGTTACTATGACTTATTATATGTACTCAGAATATTAATTTATTCTTATTAGAACATCACTTAATTTAAGTGTTTTGTCTCTATACTCATGAAGTGGTCCCCAGTTTCCCCTGGGACCTTCTGGGTCCCAGTCTTCATCTCTCCTGACCCAACTGTGAAGACTGTTGCCAGGTTACTAATATTCTCTTTCTGGTAATCACCTCCCTTGGCTCTTTATTCTTTGTAAGTAAAAACCCAGCTTTCTAACATTAGCACTGAAATGCACTGATGTGCTGGACCTGTAGTTTGAACTCACTTTATTAGTTTCATAATTCCTCTTAGCTACTTCCACATCTTATCCTGGACCATTTTGTTGTTCCTTCCTTATCCATATTTTTGCATCATTTCTTATGTCTCATTCCCTTAGAAACTTGTTTTGTATCATGTCAAGGCTGAAGTGCTATTTTATAACCGTGTGAGCCCTCCTAAGTGATATACATATATGGTAACACGGGGCTTTATAGGGACTCTGTGCACGTGTGTGTGTGTGTGTTCCACATCTTTATCTAAGTAGAAAGCCTGAACTTGAAGATGGTTCTAACAGGGCGGACTTCAGAAAATTTGGAGACTCCGAGAAGGGATGTTCTGAAAAAGGAGAAGCCTTTGCGGCCCCTCAAATCACATCACTGGGGGCTGTCTCTATTCCTTCGCTGTCCTGGGCTCCATGGCTCCGTTTCCCAACTAGATACAGGTTCCTTAATGATTAAAAACAATAGAAACACTGTCCTTCAACAGTTTTGTGTCTTCTTCCCTTCCTCTACATCCAATTCTGGATACACAGAAGGTGCTTAATAAATGCTGGGTGAATAAATAATGGAGCAGCATTTGTGAGTATTATCATATACTCGGTGAATCATCCACTTGCACTGAAGTCAACTACATGGGAGCTTGCCTCTTCAGGGCTAATAATGTAACATCTCTGAGCAGAGCTTTTGTTTCCTGGGTTACGTCCTATGTTGGTCTCTCCTAGAATGCATGTCCTTCTGAGAAAAATTTAAATTCTCAGGCTCCTCTCACTTTCTCTTGAGATACTTTTGAAATCAGACAATGGTAGATGTCTTTGGGAAATATGGATTTATGTTTTTAACTTATTTTCTATCAAACATTGATATACTTTAATGCGATATCAGCCTTTTTCTCATACTTTTTAGAAGCTCATTTTTATCAGTGTAAACATCATAGGTATATTTTTCTTCAGTTTAAAAAAAATTCTCTGCAGAAAACACCCAAGAGAGTTAAAAAACGCAACATTCTTGATTAGCCTTTTCGATACTGTCTCCATTTTGCTTGACCCTGATATTTGCAAGTGTGGCCCTCACCCGTCTCCTACAGTCTGCTGGAAGCTTTGGAACCACAGCCGCAGAGACTGCCTGGTTAGTGGCACAGAGAACGAAGCATGCAGTATTTTAAGCACCATTACTCTCAAAAAAGGCAATGATTGCTGGCCTCTTTAAAGTCCCAGTAAAGAGATGGTACTTTTTTTTTAAAACAATTCATCACAACAGAAGGACTCAGATGAGGTAAAGGACACATGGTTCTTGTTACAAACTACCCCTAACCTGAGTTACTGAGCCTGCTGAGTGGAAGGCTTGTATGAAAACTGAGAAAGAAAAACATCGCCAGAGATTTTAAAAATCTACCATAGTTGTTTGTGCCATCGGATTGTTTAAAACCATAGTGAAATGACAAATACATTTATAATATGGTGAAGTCAGAAAAACTTTAGGCATAATAAACATCAATAGTCATCAAGTATTCAGTTGATTCAAAGCTAATAAAGACACTGGCAGAGGATCAAATGTACATATGTTTTAAGCTGTTTTTTAGGTGTGCTCGAATATTACCATCATGTTGTCTGGTATAATGATCATTCCACTCTAACCTTATGTTATGTTAATAGTTCACTAACCGTGACCTACACAGAGAAAACTGTTCTGAATGATGATTAAATTTTAATGCGGCATGGTCCTTGGGCATTTTCAAACATAAAGATACATGTAGGGTTTGGAAGAACCTAAAATTATTTATATCAACCAAATAATTGATATGTGAATATCTTGCTAAACTTTGTTGATATTTCTTAGCTTCTTTAAAGGTAAATCTTATTAGATTGTTGTCAATTAGGCAACATGTAATGTAATACAGTATGCAAGAAAGGGGGCTCTACAACTGAGACAGGCTCTTTATCACTTAAGTGTACATACTCACATAATCAGATTTTCCAGTATGTTTTAATCCTCACCCAAGGATATGTTTATTGATTTTAGAGAGAGAAGAAGGGGGAGGGGGGCGGAGAGAGGGAGAGAGAGAGAGAAGCATCAGCATGAGAGAGGAACGTCGATTGGTTGCCTCCCTTAAGCAGCTGACCAGGGATCGCACCTACAACCTAGTATGTGTCCTGACCAAGAACCGAACCTGCAACCTTTTAGTGCCTGAGATGACTCTCCAACCCACTGTGCAACCCAGCCAGGGCAGAAATTCTGGCATTTGAAAGATAGAGTAATAACTCTGTGTGTCAGACCGTACACATTTATATGGCGATTATTCTTTTTTATGAATGTTTTAGAAGGGAGGGTTGCCAAGGGAGGGCTCATCTCCTGAGAGCTCTCCATGGTGTGCTGGAACTGTTCATTCTGGACCCATGCCACGCCTCGGTGCTCAGCAGTGATGATGAACGCTGTTGGCAACGTGGTTTTCAGAAAGAAGAATCAAAACAGACTCTGTTTGTTGTCCTGTGAACTGATTCCAAGAGACATTTTTGTCTCTGGATGATCAAAGCATGGTCTGATAGGCAAAGAATGCAATAATTGATATAATTAGCCAATAATTTTTCAGCAAAAAAAGTTACCAGTGACTACTTACTAACTCATTTTGCATGCTAATGTTTTGGGGGGGAAAGAAAGATACTGAGGCTTAATTATTTTTTAATGTTAGAGCTATCTCTGGCTTCAGTCGTTGTTGGGATAACACAGAGGAGATTGTGCCTAGGTTACGTCCTCAGAATATCCTGTGAGGTGGCTGGTAAAACCTGTGGGTGGCTTCTGGCATCTCAGTTCAAGTTGTCCAGAGCGACCTTCCCCTGAGGCACCACGGCAGGCAAAGGGCAAGGGGAGGGGAGTAACCTGGGATTTACAGATTCTATTATTCGTCCGCAAAAGAGGATTCAAAACACCTGTCATGTCTCATGATCGAAAAGCAACATAGCTATTTCTGTTAAACTAAAGCAAACATAGGACGGCAATGACAAGCTTACTGTGAAAGAAAATGAAGCAACGACCTGCATGTGGGCCCTTCCCAAGCCCTGAAAGCTAACGTGATCCCTGAAATGTGAGTCACTGCCTTCCTGTTAACATTAGCTACCTGAGAATTCTTTTCTCTTTTGTCACCATGAGAGAAGGAATTCTTTTTCTTCGTTGGTCCAATAGGAGAGAAGACTGGAAGATTCCTACTTTCCAAACTGTGGGTTGTGGTGGCGGTTTGGGAACTAGCGAGATAGTCCAGCGTCCTGGGTTGCAGGTTAAAATGTCACTGTTTTCCTATGAAAACAGTAGGGAACTAGAGTTCTTTGGTGCAGCTGTGTCAGGGTTCATAGGCTTGTAAGGCCTGCTAGAAACCCAACCACCATTTAAAAATTTTTAAATTTATTTTTTAATTATGGTTGACATACAATATTATATGTCAGGTTACAACATAATGATTAGACATTTACACAGCTTATAATGTGACCAGCACAATAAATCTAGTACCCCCTGACATCATACATAGTTATTATAATATTATTGACTATATATTCCCTATGCTATACTTTATGTCCAATGACTAATTTTATAACTTGCAGTTTGTACTTTTTAATCTCCTTAACTTATTTCATCCATCATTTTTAACATGTTCTCCTAGGAATATTTCCTTCTAGGTTCCAAATGAGTTCACAATATTTGTTTTGAGAATAAAAAATAGTAGTTATTAGATTGAGGACAACTTGAATTTGGATGTCTCCCTTGCTCATCCTCTCCTTGGGGAATATTTTTTCTAGTATTCCCCAACTCTCCTTAGTTCTAAGTAGGGGTATTTCTTGTTCTTTTCTTTTACGGTGTTTTAAATATATTCATTGTTAATCTTATAAATTCTTATGTCAGTGTTCCAAGCTTTTCAGAGAACCACTGTGCCAGTAATGGTGTAAGTTCTAAGACCAAAGTTAGAATTTTAGCGAAAAGATGTGCTTTGAAAAGTACAACAGAAAGTGATGAGTTGTGTTGGCTCGCTACTTCTAAATGTAGCAAGGTATGCTATTATGAGTATTTATGGAGCTTCTCCTATAATTTCAAGGGATCTGTTCATTAGGCTCCCAGGGGAGCTGCCAGGGAAGTGGGCGACAAGTATCATTAATACATAGCAAACTACTATAGTGGACGACACCGCCCCTTTGTCATTTGTGCTGCCTTTGTGTTTGTCTGGAATCCACACAACGTGACACTTATGGAGGGAAAGTACTTGGTTTAGGAAAAACACATTTTCTTCTTTTGTACTAACTAACATTCCTTCAGGCTCTCTTTAACCAACCAACCAACCAAACAAACAAACAAACAAATAAAATTCCATGAGTAGAAAAACCAAAATGCCACTATTAATGATTCATGCATAGTTACACTGGAAATTTTGAGAATGAAAGCTCTCTGCTCTTTACACACCCCATTGTGTCCCCTCCCCAATCAGCCATTTCCCCTCTGGGAAATAACCTCGGGTAAGAATATGTCCACAGTATGTCCTTAAGCAAAAGGAATTTCAGAAGAGGCTTTCTGAAGCCTCCTGGTAATAAAAAGTCCCACTGACGTTGATGTATATGTGGATCAGGACCTTTCTAGTGCATTTCTCACCAGCATCGCTGAATTCTTCAAGAAAAATTGGATTCAAATATTAGAAATATATCAGTTTGCAAAGTTTTTGCCATGGCTTTAATCAGTACTTTTTTTTAGTTGCATGTAACAGAAATTCCAATTAGTTCAAGGGAAAAAGAAAATTACAGTATGTTTGTTCACATAACAGTGAGGTCAATTGTTGAAGGGGGTTGCAGGGACCAGGAGCTTGGAGTTTGGAACCGAGTGCGCTGACACCAGGAACCTCTCGTTAGTATCATCTTTCTCTTGTTCATTCCTGCTTGTCTCTGCTCATCTTCACTCTATAGAGAATGCTACTGGAGAACAGGGAGGATGGTCATGGGCAGCCCCAAGCTCACTGTCAACGGTTGTTGGTTCAAGGACCGTTAAAGACGGCAAACTTTCCCTTTGACTTGGGAAGATCTGTGTGAAGAATCCCTATCAGCTGGCTTAGGCTGCAGCGTCGTCATGCGAACTAATCATTATTCTGGGGAAGGAGGCAGTTTTAACACAACTGGCCCTCGTTGGCCCTAAGGTGGTTGCTGCAGCAAGGTGGTGTGGGATGGCCATATATTTCACAATCCCAACAGCAGAAGGAAATGCACTAGGAGACTATTAGAGCTGGGGGGCAGATGGAAATGCTATCTACACAGTAGATCAGATTATTACTGTTAAGAATTAGTATCTATCTGAGGGTCAGGACAGGTAACATAAGACACTCATATTGGGTAATTTGAACAGATCTTAATAAAACTACTATTTACAAAGATATGAGGAGGACGCTGGGAAACCACAGTGACGCAGTTCTCTGGGGCTAGAAGTAGCAAGGGCCTTACCCATCTGGGCCTAACCATCTTAGGCTGGCCAAGGGATGCAGTCCATTCTTTTCACAGTGACCATATGATGGAGGAATATGGGGAATAAATATTCCAAAGTGCTATTGTTCCCTAGCGCCCATCTCCTGCTGATGTACCCTATTGGCTGAATCTTTCTAGAAGTCAATAAACAAAGGAGTCCGCTGATGTAGTCCTTACAGGTCAGCCTACCAGTATAGAGACCAGAGTGGGAAAAGGCTGGAAATCTGGAGGGACAAAGAGAAAATTTTCAGCACAACCTTATACATACACACATACACTTGATGTGATAGAAACAACCATGCAATTGAATGTCTAATAAATACTACTATATATTATGTACTACATAATAATTATAAGATATTACACAATATATTATAATATATTATTAGGTATTTCATACATTGCCTGAAAGAAATTCAGAGACAGTGTGCTGTAATGAAAGCTTGTACAGGCATGCTAACTTGGATTTGAGTCTGTGCTCTAATCTTGGTCACTTCAACTTTGAGCCTGCCCACACTGGGTAGGCCGGAGCAGTTATATCTGCAGGCTAGATGTGTCAAAGCCCGATAGTCCACAACTTCCACTATACTGAAATCAGTCACATTCAAATGATTAGACCTAATTAAAATAGTGATATCATGGCTATCAAGCAGAATATAATGTGACTCATTTATTTTTAAAGTTAAAATCTTGTTGGTGTTTTGTAGTGAGTGTTTTGGGTTTGCAGTTATGAACATCCATGATCACTGGAAAATGCTAAAACTTTGCTTAACTATTGGTAACAGGAAAAAAACACTTGGTTAGTGGGACCGTTTTTTTTCATGTAGTCAGAAAGTTTTGCCATTAATTAAGCCTTCAAATCAATAGTTGGCTTCTAGTTTCTTTAAAGGAATGTATGATGATGATGAAATGATGATGTCATTTATGGAACACTATGTACTATGTCTTTGCACATGTTATTTTTCCAAGAACTATGACTCAGTTACTGTAATTCTTATTCACAGGTAAATAACCTGCAACTCAGAGAGGGTTAATAAAAATAAAGGTCACACATCTAATAAACATTAAAACTCATTTTCAAATTCTGGTCTATCTGGTTCCAATTCCTGTCCTGATGGCTATAGACTATTGACTCCCAAGAGATTACTCTTCTGATCTATTGCTTTAATTCTGGGTGAATATATTTACTTTGTATTATTATGAAACAGCAAGCTATGGTTCATTTCACAGTTATTTCTGATTATTTTTGTAATTGTTCTATTTTTATTAGTTGCAATATATATAATGTCTGTTTACTAGAATATTAATGGAGCGACTAGTATATTAAGAAAAAATTTCTTTTAAAAATAAACATTATTCTCACAAGTTGAATATCTCTAATTATTTGAAACATAAGAAAAATTGGGGCAAAATTTAGATGTGCATAAAAAACGATGTTGTATAAATAATAAAAACCACTTTAAACAGTTTTTTCTTTTAATGAATTTTCCTATTAGGAGAGAATTTGGTGTGTGTGTAGGGGGGAGTTGCTTCTTTGTTTTTCGACCCAAAGTTTGAATATTGTATCAGTTTTTATAAATTATCCGCATTATTTAATAAGCTTAAACACTATTTCAATTGAGCTATACTAAAAATATACAATCAAAATATTGTTCAAAGTTTTAATTCAAAAAACGTTAAACGTTAAAAAAACGGTCCCACTAACCAAGTGTTTTTTTCCTGTTACCAATAGTTAAGCAAAGTTTTAGCATTTTCCAGTGATCATGGATGTTCATAACTGCAAACCCAAAACACTCACTACAAAACACCAACAAGATTTTAACTTTAAAATTTACATAAAAATAACTTCTTACATTAAAACAGACTTCATTATACTCAGAAGACCAAAGTTCACTCACTGCATGACTCATTTAAGATTTTATATTCAAGCACGATATGAGGAGACCTTTAATTACCTAGATAAAGCCTCTTAAATAACAGAGTGATGGCGATTAACATCTGGGGAGAAAAAAAAACCCTGAAGCTCTGATTTAATTGAACAAAGCATCATTCTCTCAAGTAAACTACTGAAACTTGGATATGCAAAACAGTGCTATTGTGGGAGCAAGCAGGTGGCACTTTCATTTCCTTACTCATTTCCTAAACAGGGCATGTAATCGGGAGTCTCAAGTCCATAATATATGGCAAAGAAAAAAAAGGTAAGATGTCTCTAAAAATAATATTCGAACACATCAGTATTAAAATGCCAAAGGTTAAATACAAAGAGGGAATCTTACAAGCAGCAAGAGAAAAGCAGTTAGTTACCTACAGGCGAGTTCCCATAAGATAGTCAGCTGATTTCTCAAAAGAAACTTTGCAAGCTAGAAGGTCTTGGCAAGAAATATTAAAGGTGATGAAAAGCAAGGACCTACAATCAACGTTACTCTACCCAGCAAAGCTATCATTTAGAATCAAACGGCAGATAAATTTCTTCCCAGGCAAGGTAAAGCTATGGGAGTTCGCCATCACCAAACCAGTATTATATGAAATGTTGAAGGATCTTCTTCAAGAAGAAGATCAAAAATATGAACATTAAAATGGCAATAAATACATACCTATCAACAATTGAATCTAAAAAGCAAAATAAACAGAACAGAAAAGAATCATAGATATTGAGAATGTTTTGATGGTAGCTAGATGGGATCCGGGTCGGAGGGATGGGGAAAAAGGTGAAGGGATTAAGAAGTACAAATTAGAAGTTACAGAATAGTCATGGGGATGTAAAGCACAGTTTAGGGAACATAGCAGCCAAAGAACTTATATGCCTGACCCATGGACATGAACAACGTTGTGGGGATTGCCTGAGAGAGTGGGGGGCTGTATGGAGAGAGGCAAGGGGGAAAACTGGGACAACTGCAATAACATAAACAATAAAATATAATTTTAATTTAAAAATAATTTAAAAATAAAAATAGTATTTGAACCAAGGGTTGGGGAAGGTAAGCAGAGGCCCGGTGAGATGGGTAATTTTCAAACTAAATCTAACCTTTTAAAATTTTATTTTATTGTTTTTGTTTCAAAGTTTAACTGGTAAGTGGTGGGAGGGGATAACTGAATAAACAGCATAGGAATAGCCTTTGTTAATTAAGTTTTCAGTGTATTATATTTTTTATTTTTTGATTCCTGTGTAGCCAGGAGCACCAAGCTGCTCTGAGGCTCCAGAACAGTGCCTGGCCTACAGTAGGTCCCACTGGACTATCCATAAACTAAGTGAATTTATTATCCTGAGCAATCAGCAGAAGCCCAGATTAGAACATGATGACGCTGGATCTACATCAACTATTTGATTTTCAGGATGATGGGATCAGGGAGTTCCCACTGGTGTTGGAATTGCTCTGTCCCAAGTGCAAATAGTGCGCTGGTTGAGACACATTGGGGATTTTATGACTTATTCCCTATAAAATGCAAATACCTATGGTGGAAGTACTTAATTAAGCTGACCAGCACTTTTCATCTTAGGCTGAACAAATTTTTGAGAACTTTTACTAAGCTTGGTAGTATTTAGCAGAGATTGGATACAGGAGGAGGCCAAGAAAACTTGAGGACTGTATGGGTAGGACACCAAGGGAAAGACTGGAAGTGAAAAGACAAACTTTCTCACTTTCCCCTTGGGGATGGAGCTGGTGTTAACACAATACAAACAGGGCTTAGTTACTAGATCAGGGTTTCCAACTGATAAAACAATTTGTCATCTAAAATCCAACTGGACACAATAAAATATATTGATTTCTATTCAGGAAGATGAAGATGAGATTTTTGTGGTTGCTGTTTGGTTGGTAAATTGCATGGTTTTACCAGCCAGACCTCTACCATGTATTTAAAGTGCAAGTTTTGGAATACTGACTTTTATTTTAGGTTTCATTTTAATTTGGTGTTCTATGCAAGTCAGTGCATGAAAATTGTTCCTATTTCTATTTCTGAGTCTATATTGATCTACCTATCTATACATATTTTTTTTAAAAATACAAAACTGGGATATTATTGTAAATTTAGGTTTGGAGTCTACTTTTTTCTCACTAAATATAATGTGAGCATATACTTACGCTACCAAATAACCTCAAAAATATGATTTTAATTGATGCATAGTATTCTATTTTATTGCTTTAGCATAACTGATATAATAAACCCTTTATTATAGAATATTTAAATTGTTACCATTCTTTAAAAATTATTATAAATAGTGCTGCAAATAAATCTTGACTATTTACCTGTAATCAATTTCTGGGAATAAAATGATGAATTAAGAAGGGTCTGAAATTTAAGGTCCATATAATGTTGGAATCTCGATTTTTCCAACTTCTCTAGTCAAATCCCCAAGCAGACTCAGCACTTGGTCATTTAATGTACCTGGTTTACATAGGCATTCTTTAAAAGTTGCGCTTCTGCTATAACATGAGAAAAAAAACATAAAGCAAAAAATCAAGCAGCAGAAAGGGTAATCTTAATCTGACAATTCACTTTTTCTCTGTATATGTTTATGTGTGCATGGCAGCAAGAGAGAGAGAGAGAGAGAGGTGTTTTATTTTATTTTTGTACCTGTGTAAACAGTTTGGAAGGTTGATCAAATATGAGCTAAGCAACAAACATGAAGGGACTCAAGACTGGAATTGGAAGGTTAGGAACAGTATCTGGTGATAAGCTGTAAGTGCTGAAACATTATCTGCCATTAAGTAATGTACAATTTTAGTTAAAAATGTTTCAATAACATTTTCTTATATGTAAGTAATCTTGTTATTGGCAGCGAGAATGACACCAGGTGCTAGACCAGTGGGGTCAGATTGGACTGGACCTCTGTTCAGCAGCCTCGGTCCTTGAGTTCTGGCTGGGAAAGAATTCAGTGTCAAGGCTCAAACTATAAGAGGCTTGTTTATTTAGAAAGCCACAAACAGAAAAGAAATGAATGGTAGAGGGAATGGGAGGCTCAGGAAACAAGTTACTGAGGCAAAAGAAGGAGCCGTTAGAGCTTAGGAGAGAGACAGGTAAAGGTAACAATCTCGGGTGGGAAGAAGAGGGGGACAGAAATGGAGAGCTGTGGGTCCTCTGTCCTAAGGGCTTTTAAGGGTGGGGGTTTTAGGGGAGGTTCCAGGGGAGGATCTCAACAGATCTTTTTTATCAGCTATCCAGGTGTGTCCTTTCATGACTGTGGTCTCCACTGATCGGTCAGGGACCAGGCAGGGAGTCTTTAGTCACTGCAGTTGATCCAGGCTTCGCCTGCCCAGTTTTGCTGCTTTTCTGGGCCTGGAGCTGAAACACAACTGAGACATAGATGTGTTATTTTTTTTACTAATCCTCACCTGAGGATATGTTTATTAATTTTGTAGAGAGAGGAAGAGGAAGAGATAGAGATAGAGGGGGGAGGGGGAGAGAGAGAGATTGAGAGAGAGAAATAGCAATGGGAGAGAGAAACATTGACCGCTTTCAGTTGCCACCCATATGTGCCCCAGCCGGGGGTGAGCCCACAGCCTTTTGGTGTATGGGATGGTGCTCTGACCAGCTGGGCCACCTGGCCAGGGTGGGGCCTAGATGTATTTGAAGTCCTGGAGTCTTAATGCTAAAGGGCTATTTTCCGACCCGCTTCTTGGTTCCCCCTCTAAGGGGGTCTAGCCCGCATGACTAGCCGTGCCAGAGGAGGAAATGTCAGGGGAGGGTCCAAGCCACATGACCGGTGATATGAAAGACCAGAGGGTCTAAACCGCATGACCAACGATATGCTGGTGGAGGAAAGGTTACCCCGGGGGAAAGGTCCTTCTTTTCCCAGTCACTAGGCACCTTAGTGACCTTCTGCACAAGGCCCATGTCCTTGCTCTGCTCATGTTATCTAACTACCTACCACAACTGAATTATAATCAGAAAACTAGGTTGGAAGAACAATTCTGACTGTCAAATTGGCAGGTAAATAATCAGTTCACTTCAACAGCTTAAGTGCTTACTATTTATGAAATTACACTGTGGCTCTCCCGACCCCGTTCCCTTCAGTTGGTCTTAGTAGTTGAAGCTAGATTTAAATGTAGTTATTCTGTGTTTATTAATTATCTGGGAGATAGATTCGAAATGATGCAATTTTTCTCTTAAATTGTGTGCTTAACTCGTGTCCATGTTAATCATATTGTGTTTGCACATCAAAGTAAAACTATGAATAGGCCATGCCTTGGAAGATAAAATGCTACAGATTCCTCAGACACTTTCAGAAATCGCCTATTTCTTTCGTATTTCGTTAATTCATCCGAGTTCCTCATGTATCCCAAGTATAAACTATTGTAAACTGCTTGAGGTAAAAATGCTATGTTCTACTAGAAATCATCGTTTCTGAAGATTCGTTAGGCTTTGTTTAAAACCCTAGCTTTGAGGAGCAGTCATATTTTGGAAACATGTCAATTTGCCATATACACCATCCTTCTCAATTCTGGAAAAACTATGAAAACTAGGACAAGTTGATTTTAATTAATATTCTCATAAATCTCTCCAGAGTGCATTGTAATTTCCATTAATTTTAAAATGTTTCTGGAACCACAAGGGACAACGTTCTCCAGTTTAACTATACAGTTACAAGTAAGTGCAGTAATGTTAGTGGGGTATTTTGATTTAAGGAAAGGTTGAAGTGACTCAAAGCTGCTTGGTTGAAAAACTAAGGCCTAGGCCCTGTGCACATGTGTGTTATGAATTAGTTAGCTATCTACAAGTGTCAGATACAAATGGGGATGAATTGTGTGAAATAAGCAGCTATGCTGAGAGCACAGGTACAAATACAAAAGTTAGCGAACTTTGTCTATAGAGGGTAAAGCACTCAGTTTGAAAATCTATGTAGGACAAAGCTATCAAATGTATTTTGTGTTGCAAAACTTCCTCACAGAAACCAGAACAATGTTTGACACCTGAATGTTAAACAGGGCTGAGATCACCCGCGATAAGGAAACAATCCACCACTTATCCTGTTATATAAAAATTATATTTAGTTTTTCATAAAGAATACATTTTACTTAGACACTTTTCTTTTTGGCTGCTATAAACCTCCTATTGTGGTCCTTGAAGAAAAGTTGACTCACATCGCAGTCAGATCACATAGCTGTTCCTGCTTAGGTCAGGTGCTCCAAAATCATAGTGAACTGACTTTCCATAGTCCCCTGTCACAGCCAACCAAGCCTGGGGACAGACCCTTGGAAACCCTAAACATTGAAAAAATCATGGCGCCCTACCGCTACATATGATTCTAAATAAAAACAATACTAACTAGTAAGATAGAGTCTAAAAAAAATCTGCTTTTTCTTTTAATACTGTTTCCTTTTTATCCTTTTTTCTCTCTCCCCTTTCTCCCTCTTCCTTCCTTACTTTTTTCTTTTTTCTTTTTTAATATAGACTGAATTTTCGATATGTTGAATTAAATTTCTTAGGAATTATACGAGTATTGTGATTAACAGGAAATGTTCTCATCCATAGGAGCTGCATGCTGAAACATTTAGAGGATTAGTGTCATGACGTTTCTAACTTACAAATTGTTCAAAAAGAAGAAAAATGTGTGTGTTATGTGTGTGCATATACAGACAGAGAAAGAATGGAGGCAGACATAGGGAGAGATTACAAATGTGACAAAAATGTTTTAAAGTATGTACTAGTTTTTCAACTTTCTGTAGGGAACCCCTCCCACCACAAAATTGCCAAAACTAGAACACCAAGTATCAAAAGAAACATAATTGATAATTATATAGAGCTAACATTGTTGAGTTTTTCATGGTCTGTAAGATTTGAGGGAGACTACAATATTGATTTATTAGATTCATCAAAGCTGGAGTTTTAGAGATCACTTTTAGCCTCATATTTCAGATAAATGGATTTAGGCACACACATAGAAACAAAGACCTGAGTTCAGTCAACCCAAGAAGTCCTTGGCCAAATGCCAACTGCTTTCTGAGGAAGTCCAGTACTTTAAAAGCCAACTGGTTTCTTTTTTTTTTTCTTTTTCTTCTTCTCCTTCTTCTCCTTCTCCTTCTCCTTCTTCTTCTTCTTCTTCTTCTTCTTTTTTGGTTTCGCCTGTGTGTTTTAAAAACTATGTTTTATTACTACCAGCCCAGCGTGAGGGACTGGCATGGGCTGATGGGTATGCTGGCCCCTGTGAGGAGACGATGATGCCAGGGGAGCTGGAAGGAAAGGCGGTGGCCTGGAGGCCGGCTCCAAGTACAGCTCCTCAGCTGTACTCCTGGGAAGGTTAAAGGCCTCATGGCAAGCTAATGCCAGGCCACCGATAAGAATAAGAAATTCTTAGAAATCTGGCTGCCCATCACAGCTGATGTCCAATTTCTTCATCAGAAAGTCAAGTTCACTGGGGTCCTTCTGGCTCTTTGTGATGGTCCCGTATTCCTAAAGGTTAGGCACTCGTCTTGGAGTGTGTGTAGCCGTTACTGTCCTGTCCAGCATACCTCTGGAAAACAGCAATCAGAGACTCGGTGCACCGCTCCGTCTCTGTAGGGCTGGACATTTCTGCCGTCTCGGAGTGGAGCGAGGCTCGGAGGCTGTGAGCGGGGAGCAGCATGGTGAGCTCTGGGGGGCCCAGATGATTTCTTTTGATGAATTTCTTCGACCACATCAGCTTTCTAGCAGCTTAGAACCTGTTAGGAATCAATAAAGCAATATTTCTTATACTTTCCTGATCAATAAAATGCATTTTCTTCCTTTATTTATCCCATTACCGAAAATTTAGTGGCTGTCTACTCTGTGCCAGGGTCAGTGTTAAGCTTGGAAAGTAAACAAATTAAAATACATGGGCTCTGTCCTCAAAAAGTTCAGAGTCATTGGAGAAGCAGACATTTGAGACACGACTAGGGTGTGATGTAAAAAGTATTATAAAAATGGTACCTGTAAGCAGCTATGGAACATTGAGTAAGAGGCCTAATTCACTTGGTAGGGGAGGGAAGAGGTGAGGAATTAGGGAATAATGATAAAATAAGAAGTAATCATGGTAACAATAATAATAGGAGTCATGTGCCAACAAGTCTTAAATGTAACCGCTGCCCTTACCGAGGGTGAAGGGAGCGTGGACAGTTGGCAGAGGCCAATCAAGATTACTAGTAGGGAAAGTACAGGGCATATCAATACAGATCTTGGGTGGAACATTTTAGCAAGCCTACCTGGGTAGAACATTTTTGACATTGCCACTGACTCCCTTCCCATGTGCGTCCCCTTTGTTATCTAGATAATGTTGCCTCCATTTTCAGTGGCCTGGCTGCTCACAGGAGACACATGAGTTGCCTCCGGACAGGCAGCTGGTATGTGACCAGATAGAATCAAGGTCACAACTCAGGTATCTCTTGTTCCATCTAGTTATGTTGCATCACTTGCCTACAGACCTTTGCTTAGGAAGGCCTTGAGGGAGGAGTAGGAATTTCACAAGTAAACCATCCAGTGAAGAGGAGTCTGGGCAAGAGGTGCCTATGCAAGGCATAAAGGAATTAGATAGTTTTGCAAATCTTCATAGGCCCAGTTGTTACAAATGGTTGGAATAGAAGTTACATGGGTGGAAAGTTGTAGGAGAGAAAACTAGAGAGGCATATCTGGGCCACAACACTTGGGACTCTTGAATACATTGTAAAGGGGCCTGTAATTTATGGAGTGTTGGAAAGCCACTAAAGGACTTTAAGCTTCAGAATTAAATGATAGATTTGCTTTTTCAAAAGATCACTCTGTGCAGAGGCTCTGGCAGTTTCTAACAGGAGAGGGGCCGGCCAGGCGTGAGGGCTGGACAGATGCTGGGGTGGAGTCTGCTCTTTGACTTGGGGCACCTGGCAGGATAAAGAGGTCTGACCCTTAGCCTACACCCTTTACACAATGTATGGTCCTTCTTTTAACATGACTAAATGTGACATCTTTTTAACATAATCATATAAACCATCATGTCAACATGTTCTTTTAAAAAGTCCTGAAAAGGTACCACTTTTGCAAATGGTACTCAGGGAAGCAATGGTTGCCTTTGCTACTTCCAAGGAAATACTCTGAAATTCCCATGCTCTTCCTTAGGATGCATCTGGGGGTGACTGGAGACAGGAGATAAAGTTCAGGGGAAAGAGTGCCCAAACTAGGTCAATGGCAGTAGAGGAGATCAAGAGCATTATATAATTCACCATGATTTAGTAATGACTGAACTCAGGGACAAAGTAAGAAAGTAAGTCAAAGGTAACTCCCGTGGGTTCTTTTTTTGTTTGTTTGTTTTTTCCTGAGCAACTGTGTGGATGATGATTTCATTTCCAAGATACAGAAATATTTGAAGATTTTAAAAGAAAGATGTGAGTTAGACTCTATTTGGCACAGAATTTGGAAATGTAGCTTGAATGTAAATATGCTGAAAAATGTTGAATGCATACATAGGAACTTTTTCTGTTAATGCCAAATAACTGTTATAAATGAACCTTAAAAAGTACATTCTTCCTTTTCACAATAAAATTTCTTTATAAAACTCATGATTTTGCTCTTCCAGGATAATAAACTGCCCTGAAGATTAGAAGTCATTTTTTCGTTGTTATCACAGGTGTCAATATTTTTCTGTATTTCATTTATAATTTTACTTTTAAAATAAAATGTTTATAATTTCCTTTTGAAATAAAAAGTTTATAAAGAAAAAATAAAAGATGTTGAGTTCAAATTTGAACATGTTGATTTTGCATTTGGACATCAAATTGTTCCAGCACCATATGTTGAAAAGACTCCATTCTCCATTGAATTACTTTTGCCCCTTTGTCAAAAATCAGTTGACTCTATTTTTGCGGGTCTGTTTCTGGCATTTCTAGTCTGTTCCATTGGTCTATATGTTTATCCTTTGACAATATCACTCTCTCGATGGATGTAGTTTTATAATAAGTCTTGAAATTTGGCGAGTCCTTCGACTTTGTTATTTTTTTTTTATCAGACGTGTTTTGCCTTCCCATATGAATTTTAGACTCAGATTATTAATATCTACAAAAAAGCTTGCTGGGATGTTTATTGAAATTGCATTGATTCAATAAATCAAATTGAGGAAAATTGACATCTTAACATTAAGTGTTCCAATTTGTGAACATGTTATACCTTCCCACTTTACTTAGGCATTTTTGATTTTCTGTGTCAGAGTTTAGTAGTTTTCTGCATCCATCTACTGTCCATGTCTTGTTAGATTTATCTCTAAGTACTTCATTTGTTTTTGTTAGTCATGACGGTTTTGAGGTGTCTGAGTTCGTCTACGTGCAGATGTCTGTGGGGAAGCCTGGAGACCTGTAGTGATGTCTAGGCTGAAATTCAAGGGAAGTATAATTAGATTTTTTCAGGAAATGTCACATTTCTCAGGGAACAGAAGGGAGGGAAGAAAATAAGGCTGAGGATTAAAAGTAACCTTAATTACCAATGCATGGTTAACTCTGGCACTGGATTTTCTAAGTTTAATAAATAAGTCAAGGAAGACCTGCGAACCCCACGATGAGGGCTTAGCACATATGCTTGGGCACCACAGAGTATGTGTTTGGATCCTGGCTCTGGAGACCTCGCTAAGTCTCTGTTCCCCCGACTTGTAAAACATGTGTAGGATAGTGTAAGATATTATGCATTTCACAGAGTTGTTGGAAGACTAATATGGTGCAACTGGAAGATGTGGACACAGTGCTTGGCATACAGAAATACTTGATACCTTGTAGCCATTTTTATTAGTTACATAAATAAATTGCCAGGAACCTATGGTGGGAATGCTTTAGGAAAAAATTCAGATTTTCAGAGCCCTAGAGCTGTTTGGTAATGACTTCATTTTCCCAAGAAAATAGAGTATTCACCGAATGTGATCATTTTTCTTGCGTAAGATATGCCTGCGTCTCGGTGCCCCCTTCCAAAGATGAACTGCATATAAGAAGGAATGTGTGACATCTGAAATTCCCTGCTGAAAGCTCTTCCTTCAGAAACCATACCTGCTTGCAGTTTATGATACGTGCTTCAAACTGTCTCCAAAAATGAGAGTAATGGCTAGATATCACCTTGAACACACAATTTTTTTCCAGAAGGGAAGCAAGAAAAGTGGTCAGAATTTTCATCCCGCCTTTCCATCCCTCCCTACCACCAGTGGTTACATGACCCTGTTCACAGAGATTATGCCCTTTATTTAGTCTGTCTCCAGCTTTTCAGGATTTGGCTCAATCCTGGACCCAGAGTCTTTCAAAAGAATTCCACTCCAGGGCAAGTGGCAGTGACAACTGGATGGCTGGGACATTGCTCGGTGCTTCGTTTCATGGGGCTGGGAAAGAAAGAAAGAAGTGAAACACTTTCAGAAAGTCTTTATTTACTCCAATTCCCACCTCATTGTCTTTAAAAGGAGAGTCAAAGAAATGTTTTCGCCATAAAGAGGGGCACTGTCTAATATTGGCAGGTACCAGGAAAGAGGTCCACAGCCAACTTTGCGTCTGACACAGTAGCACAGACTGCAGATGCTCTAATCAGGCAACTCGGCTATTCAGATGCCCCTTTGAAATCTCTTGCATATTGTTGGGAGAAAATCAGTTGGTCTGGGATGCAATGCCAATGTTGCTGCTACTGTTCCTTCTGGAAATTCTGCTGTGCTTTTGTGTTCACTAGTTTCCACAGTTTTTTTGGTGTGTTTTTAAAAATATTTTTATTTATTTATTCTTAGAGAAAGGGGAAAGGAGGGAGAAAGAGAGGGAGAGAAACATCAATGTGTGCTTGCCTCTCACATGCCCCTAACTGGGGACCTGGCCTGCAACCGAGGCATGTGCCCTGACTGGGAATCAAACCGGCAACCATTTGGTTTACAGGCTGGCGCTCAATCCACTGAGCCACACCAGCCAGGGTACAAGTTTCCGTAGTTTTTGATGGAAGCTGTGTTACACTGAAGAAAGCAGGTCTTGGAAGGCTTTTTGATTTTGTTTTTTTTTTTAATCACCATAGAGATAAATGGGTGGAAGAAATGCTTCAGGTAATTTTGCACAGATTCCACTTGGTGACTCACATTGTGACACCGCAGCTAACCTTGGGCGGAAGGCATGGAGAGGCACTTGGGGCATCATTCTTTGGCCCATGGTCAGCCAGGGTAGAAGCACAGATTGATTTGGTTTTAAAATCTGATAAAAATCTGGGAGTTGCAAATGTCGCCAACATACCACTGTGGATATTGTCTATGTATGTAATAAAATTGGATCTCTCTGGTTCATCTGATTTCATGTTACATTTTTTAGATTTAGTCTTTTGAGTACTATGTGTAGATCTGCACATATTTACCTTTGGAATCCACAATTCTGACACTTAAAAATGGGACAATAGCACAATTACTACATGGTGACTATCTCTTGCTTTTTGAAATGGATATAAACCTGGCAATGGATTCAATATTCGTAAGAGTAAAGTTTAGTTTCTCATTTGCTCCATAAAGGCAGAGATGCCATTAGACCCAGGTGTGACACGGACAGGTGGCCCCTATTCTGTCCTGGGGGAGAGTCGAGGCTTTGCAGAGATGCCGGCTCTGCCCGGCTGTGCCCCCACTCCCAGCATTGCAAAGACACTGGTCATCCATGCTTGGGGACCACTGACCCAGGTGGGAAATCATTTGCCTTTGAGGCTCTGAGTTGTTTACAATAAAACAATTGAAGCTTATTTTAGCTCTCCAAGTTCAAAAAATTCTGTACATAAAGTTAATTAGGACAGCATATTTTAAAGCTAAAATCTTTTTTATTCCCAGGGACTCGAAGGGCCATATAAATATTGTCTAATGTTATTCCTTTGAGGGAGAATGGAGAGATGAGAAAGAGTATTTCCTTTTAAATCCTGTTTGGAGTCATGGTCATATTAATCCAGCAAAAAAGATATTAGTAACCACATTTTAGAAAGAGAGAAACTAAGGGTCAGAGATGTTAAGTTCTTCCCTAGAGGGGCACAAAGCTCATGTATATCAGAATAGGCTTTCAAATTCAGGGCTGTCTGATAGTAAATTCCAGGGCTTTTCCCACCCTATCATATATTCCACCACTCCCTTATAAAGCTGCATTTGTTGACTCTACTGATAATACTGATTAAATTAGCACCCCCTGCAGCAAAGTGATCAAGTTCTGTTAACCCAAGCACTTCTTTGCTGTTTCCTTCGGGTCTGTAGAGCTGTCTGTGAGGCACCCGGCCAGGTCAGGGTGGAGTAGTGTGGGCTTACGTTGGTCTTTAGCTTGATTTCTTCACCTCTGGGTTCTTACAGACAATGTGACCACACCAGCTCATTCCTTGTAAGTGAGATAAGCATAGGTGGAACTGAACAGTTTTAAATGTCTTACCAGCACTTAGCACTCGTCATATTTATGTTATATGATAAGTAAAATGTTTGTATGAGAAAAACACTGAAGATGTCCAGGGCCAATTATGATAGGCTTCTCAAGGGCTTGGACAGTTCCATTTTCTTCTGAGCCGTATCTCACAGATTATCTTTACTGGGCCCTGTATCACATCTCGTGCAACTCCGGGACTTCTCTCTTTGCCATTTTCTTGTGCTTTCCACCGTTTAGGTCTCTCACTGGATATGTTTTGCCATTTCATATTTCAGCTTTTCTTCTTCAACTCTAATGAAGGCAATGTACTTTTCTCCTTTGAGCCCCCTCTTTTAAATTTTTGTGTTACAACATAATGGACCTTCTGATAGTTAAAACTAAAATAACAATACAGCAAAATAGCCTCGTTTTTAAACAGGCCCTCAGTGTATGTTTCTCATGCCCTTGTTTGCCCTTCACTTCCTTTGGCTAATTTTGATTTGTAAGCTCCACACATAGGCACTTTGTCTTTGTTTATGTACATATGGTGCCTAGCACTAGTCTTGGATTTAACAAATATTAAATAATCATGACTTCAGAAAGATTATTCCTATTGGCATTTAAAAAGTCACAGCTGGCCAAGAATACAGCCTTTTTTTGCTCCAGTGACCTTGTCTGGTTTTGACACTCCTGTAGGAGACAGCTATAGGATAGCACATGTGCATTTACCCTTGAAGGCCATGTGGAGACCAGAGCTGGCAATAGCTGTAGCTGCTCTGCTTCGTTGGAACAAATCCTGCACTGCATCCCAGTTTGCCTGTGGATGTAATTTCAGTTGCGTGTAATGACCTTACTAAAACTAGAGAAACCCAGATACAATTTTATACAATGCTCCATTATGACAAAATTATCTCACTGGGTTAACTTTGCATGTTGGAAATTGAAGGGTATTTTTTTTTTTTTGGTCTTTAAATTATTACCTTGAGCATTCATGATATCCAGTTTAGCCTTTTAAAATCTACTTATTAAAATGGGACAACTGTAATAGCATACTCAATAAAATACATACAAAAATTAAATAAATACATAATTATGAAAACTTAAAAAAATAAATAAAATCTATGTATTAGGTACTCATTGATTGTGTAGTGGCATGGACATGATTAAATTTTAAAGTGAAGTCCTTAATTTTATCTTTTTTCAGATTGAAAAAAATTAGCCTGTATATCTTACCTAAACCCTTTTAAATTGGCAGACTGATTTTGGATTACAGTGCTACAGGGAAATTCATAAAAATAAGTGCCAAACACTAGGCAACAATAGAAGGAATTGACAGTGGTCAAAAGTTTAACAATGGATTTCCTTTTAGAAATATCAACATCAGCTTTCTCACAATAAGGAAATAAAGAAGATTGTTCTATCCTGCTAGCTCAATATTTCAAACGTGAACAAATCAATGAAAAAAGTAGTTACGTCAGTGTGAGGGATATAATAGTGTAATCAGAACAGCTTGTTAGTTTAAATATTTTTTGATTTATATATTTTTAAAATTTTATGTCGAAGGCTAATAATATTGATAAATTAGTTAAAAATGGGTCTTAAAACCAGTTCTAAAATACCGAAGCACTTACATGACATCTACATTAGTGTCCTTACTTACATGACAGCATCATCAAAACTGAATTTATGTTTCCTGTAAAATCAAATCTAAAAATCTGATTTGAATCGTGCTTTTGATACACTGCATCTAATCGGTTCCATGAGCTCTAGCCAAGGAACACACTGTACCTCTCCCTGGGTGTCTGTAACTGTACTCTCCACCAGGGACTCTGTGGAATGCTATTTGCAGGTGAATACAATATTTTTTAGCACAGTGTGCTCACTGAGCTATCACTGAGAATGATACAGTCAGTGTCTAAACTACAGCCTTCCACTCTCCTGAAATTCTAACTTGACTGCAAGGTAGAGGTTACTGCAAAGCAATAGAAAAACATATTTTGTGGGGAGGAGGAACTATGTGAGGAATGTTTTTACTAGAATTCAACCTTGCCTGCTCTAGAACTTGTCTTCAAAGAGTTGTGACAATCTGAGAAAATGGTAAC
Organism: Mormoops blainvillei; assembly: GCA_004026545.1. Taxonomy (NCBI): domain Eukaryota; kingdom Metazoa; phylum Chordata; class Mammalia; order Chiroptera; family Mormoopidae; genus Mormoops; species Mormoops blainvillei. Next base: position 366,777 of record PVJD01000133.1, read on the forward strand.
CAGAGAAAGCTCTTGTCTTAGCAGAGAAGGGCAGCTTCCTGGGTCCTATCACCCTCGTCATTGTCCTACGTGACATGAGTAAATTAAGCAAGTACCTGACATGAGAAACAAACTCCCCAAGGGCCAGGGAAGGGACTATGTTTGTCTTATTTACCATTGGTATTCCAAGCATCAAGATCAGTACCTGGCACATAGCATACAATAAATATTTATTGATTGATTAAAGATTATATACTCAATATGTGTGTGTGTGGTTTTTTAAACAAAATGATTCTCTCTCTCTCTCTCTCAATAGACAGACAGATAGATAGATAGATAGAAATAAAGCAATCCCTAATCTTATATTGGACTCACAGAAATTTTTAAAAATTATTTTAACTCAATTTTAAAGATGACTCTAAACACCTAATTTACATGATATATTTAGGAATGTATTAGATTTTACAGTTGGAAGGATCAAGGCTTTTTAAGTTACAAGTAGAATGGTATTAAGCCAGACCTTAAAATGTATTTCCAGATTTAAAACCCTATGTTCTGTCTATCCTTTAATGATTTTCTAGATATTATGATGGTTGTAGGGACAGAACAAAGAAAAACTCATTTTTAACTTGCCTTTATGATACAGCACAATAGATGGTTTACTTTGATTATGTTTGGTTGACATAGTTTAATTTAGGCTAATTGGCAAATTCTGTCTCTAATTCTGTCGTCCATGTTATGTCAAGCACACTGTTGGTGCTCAAACATTAATACAACAGCAATGCATGCCAAGTATCAGATGTCCTAGATGTTAAATGGTGATTAGCATTATCGACATATGCACATAAGTGGATTATAAATAGTGGGAAAATTAGCTTTAATTGAAGTTAAATGATAGCTTAGTAGTGAGTTAGTCATTTTGTTGGTGGATAAGACATACTATTATACCTTACCTGAGGTCATTGGTGCAATTCAGTATCACAGTAGAGCATTAGAAAAAAAGAGCTGGGTTTGCATCTGGAATTCATAATTTTCCAGCTTTGAGATCTGGGCTTCCAGCCTGCTACCCACACTTTGAAGGGCCCTGTGCTAGCTTTACCCTTCCACATGGGACAATGAGTTCCAAAGTCTCTGAACACCTTGGATCCTGAAACTTTCTGTCCTGCCACTTTGAGGCCTGATCTTCCGAGGTTGGACCATGGCTGGAGGAATTGCTAAGGGGTAGCTCTTGTGAGGGGAATGTTGTAGTTTTAATGTGCAGGCTGGGGTACCCTCATGTGTGTAAGCCTTTTGGGGTATGAGATGAGAAGAATATGGGGTACGAGTTTCAGGCCAGAAGCCAGTACTCCCTGTAGTACCATGTTCAAGTTAATTCATAGCTTTCAGTATTTATGATAGGGTATGTGGGTCTCCATTTGTTAGCTTGTCCCAGGCCCTTCCAAAGTTAAAGGCAGGCCTGGAACTAGGGCAAGTCAGGTAGCCCATTTTAGTCTGGGTTTCCTCATCTGTAAACAGGTTAATAATTGTTCCACTAACCTCAAAGGAGTAGGATGATGAAAATGATCTTTAAAATAACTATCATTTGTTGAGTCCATACAATGGTTCAAGCACTATGTAGGGCACTTTGCATATGTTATAATAGATTCTTACAAATCTTCAGGGCATATAGTTTTTATTCATTTTTTATAGAACAGAAAACAGGCTCACAGAGGGTAAATTTTTCTCCCAGCCCCACCCATCCACTCAGGGACACAAGTAAGATAATATGTGTATAATATGTGTAACAATCTTATAAACATACAATGTAACACTATAGTTACGAATTCCTTACATTGTGTCTTTGGAAATATTGACTTCAGTAGTATACATTAGAGTGGAGGGAGATAAACAATAAATAAAACAGCTAAAATTATAATACATTAGATGGTAGTAAGGAAAGGAAGAAAACTAAAGCATGTGAAGTTACAGGGAAAATGATGTTTAAATAAAGATATGAAGACGGGGAGGGGACAACTTTCTAGGTTTTGTCTTGTGTTTTATAGTGGGCAAAGGGTTGTGGGGAGATAATTCATCTGGTAGAGGGAACAGCAAATGGAAAGTCCATGAGGCTGGAACTTGCTCATTATGTTCCAGAAATAGCGTGGAGGCCAATGGAGCTAGGAAAATAAGGAACAGATAGAGCAGTAGGAGATGAGGTCAGGGAGAGACGGGGGTTGTGGGGACCAGGTCCACAGGTATTTAGGCCATGGTAAGGACTCTGGCTCTTAGCTTAAATGAGGTGGGGAGCTAATGGATTTATTATTATTTTTATTTTTTAGCAGAGAAATGACTTGAGCTAGACTGAAAAGACTCAAAGTATACTACTGGAGGCAAGGGCAGAATAAGGGAGACCAGGCAGGGGGTATTTGCAAAATATAGATAAGCAAAAGATGATGCTGGCTTAGAGGTCAGATTCCAGGTACTTGGAAGGCTGAGCCCATGGGCTTACTGATCCTTGTGGCGTGTGAGGGAAAGAAAGGACTCAACGAAGACTCCAAGGTTTTTCAGCTGGGCAACTGGAAGGGGGTAAGTGGCATTAACTGGAATGGGGAAGGCTGTGGGTGGGGTACATTTGGGGCAGGTGATCTGGAGCCTGGTTTGCACATGTTAATTCTGAGATGTCTATTAGATACCAGATGGAGTTGTCAGGTATGTTTTTTCACTTCATTGGATTTGATTTTCTTCTTCTCTCTTTACAGCTCTGTAATGGCACTTACTCACGTTCTTTGCTGTCAAGGCGGTGGTGGTTTATGTCATAGAGGATTTGATCCTGGGTCTCAAGTAAGGGGTAAAAGAGAGATATGGGGAAGCACTTTCAGCAAGAGTAATATAAAAGGGTCCAGAGAGAAAATTTATAACTTGGATGCAGTTTTACAGGGTTGCCCAGTCCCATCTCTAATTAAGAAGCCACACAAACTGTTTAATGCCACACAGTTCACCTAAGGACCCAAAATGTTTGTTCACAACCCATTCCAAGTGTTTAAAATAAACTAGATGTTTAAAAAGTATGTTTGAAAATTTGAAAAAGTTCAATATACTAGGTCATAAAAGTAACAATCCTCCTCTAAGTATAGCTTCCACAGAGACATCAAAACATGAACTTGTTGGGAAAGGGGGAGGAGGGAGGTAGATAAAAATAAAACCCTAGGACCAGAACAGCAGAGCTGTTCCTGGTGCTTGGCTGACCTTACACACCTTGACCTGGCTCAAAAAGGGAGAGGGACGGGGAAATGAAGCAGCAGGAGGGGTAACATCTTAAAGGGCTATGTTTTAGCGTTTTCTGCACCTAGAGAGTCTGACTTGGAACTAAGGAACCTGGATAAGGACGTTTGCTCTGCCTAATGCAAAGTCAGATCTGTCAGTGTCTCAGATTACATCACAAAACCGTCCGGGTCTCGCTAATACCTTTAAATCTGGCGTGTTTGCGTGTCTGGGGTGGTATTGGGTCTAGTGTTGATACTGGCACGTTTCCATCTCTCTAATTTCGTGGCCAAGTAAGTAAGTGTCTGATGGTGCCAGAGTGAGCACAAAAGGCAGGGCAAGAAAGCTTTCCCTGCAGTAAGTTACAAATAGGCAAAATAAATCCAGAGGATTTATTATTACCTCTGAAGCAGCTCGGAGCCAACCCTGGGTTCAAAATGATTGCCCAGTGCGGGGCCAGGACACCGAGACTCGCGTCACCTCTTCGGAACCAGGTTGTGCGGCGCTCTGACCAGCTCATCCGAGGGCGCTGCGACTCCCGCGCTGCGGGAGCTTTCCGCTCACCTGGTCACAGCCAAAGGTGAGGCTCCCGCGAGAGGGCGCGGCCGGCGAGCGGGCGCCTGAACCGTGAGGGGGCGGGACCCGGTACGACGGGCCGCCCCGCCCCCCGGTGATGCGGCGCCCGCTGACTCGCCCGGGTCCTGTCACTCATTCCTCACCATGGTTGCAGCACAAAGCAACAAGCCCGGGAGGCCGCTTCCTCCCTAAGGAGCGGCTCCGCGGGCCGAGAAGGCGCTGGAGGAGGAAGAGGCAGAGGAAGAGGAGGGGAATCGCCGCTTCCCAAACACTCTCCGAGGGGTCTGTGCGCGGCTCTCGGCTCTTGGCCCTCGGACGCCCGCCGCCGGGAGTCCGGATCTGGGCAGCCCGTGGCCCCCATCCCCTCCCCCGCCCCGCACAGACCTGGAACAAAGTTGCCGAGAGCGACTGGGCCGGAGGGCTGCAGCCCGGGTCGGGTGCTCTGGCCGCGGCGGCGCCGGCGTCCGGAAAGCTCCGCTCCGGGCGCGCTGATGGGGGGAGGCGGCGACGGCGGAGCCCACGGCGGCGACCGGAGCCACAGAGGCGGCGGCGGCGGCGGGGCGGCCCGAGGGGATGCAGCAGCAGTCGGGAGGGACGGCCGAGCCCAATAGACGATCAGGAGCGGCAGGGACAGCGGCCGAGTCGATCGGGCTTCGCAGCGCCCAGACCTGAACCAGTCTTCCCCACGGCGGCCGCGGCGCCCCGTTGCTCCAGGATTGGGGACGCGGCGATCCGAGTGGTTTCCGGAGACCCCCCGGGCGGCGGCGCGAGTCCCTGAAAGGAGGGGGCGACCCTCCGCGCGGGAGGGGAGAGGAGGCCCCGCCTGCCCGCAGCCCTCCCCCTCCTCACTGTCGCTCCTACCTCCCTAAAAATAACTCAGGCCCGCCGGGGCCAGGAGGAGCCGCCACTGTCCCCCGAGTGAAGCCCGGGGAGGCGTGTCAAGCCAGGGCTCGGAGGGAGCCGGGCGCGCCAGGAAGCCTTGCCCAGCCCGCCGGCGAGAAAGAAGAGGAGGAAGAAGGGGAGTTCCCGGCCGCCGATCGCGCCGCACGGACTCACCGGGCCGCGGGTCTCGGGCGCTGCGCGCCGCCAGCGTCCCTCGCGCGGCCTCGCTCTCCCGCCAGGTCTACTGCGCGCCTGTCCCGCACTCGGGGACACCGGGCCCGCTGCCGCCGCGGCGGTTTGGCTTTTTAGCTTCAGGCGGACGAGCGGGCGGAGCGCGCAGGGCGGAGGCAGCAGCTGCGCTGGGCCGGGAGAACGCCGGCGAGGGTGCGGAGCGGCCCGGGCCCGGCGCGCTGGGGGAGATGGCGTCCTACGTGGATAACAGCTTCCGCCAAGCGGTGATGAAGAACCCCGCGGAGAGGACATCCCAGGTGAGACCCGTCGGGACTTGGCCGCATTTGTGCCTCTTAGGCAGCGCCCTCTCCGGTCCCCCCACACCTTACTGGCACTGCTCACCCCGCGCACCCCACTTCTCCCATAGGACCCCTAACTTCCAATCGCATCCCATCTCCGAGCCTTTCCCCCCGGTCATCTGGGTTTATTTTTCCGTCTCCTGGATATTGTCCGAATCGCAGCCCTCCCCATTCCTGACCTTCTCCCTACGTGTGCCCAGGGGAGGGAATTCTGTAATTAGCTTCCTCTCTCCCCAGACGCACACCGCTCCTTTAAATCTCGGGGGTGGGTGTCACTTCCTTTCGTCTACTCTTGCCACCTTGGAGGACGCAGTCCCCCTCCTTGCCAAGCATGTGGCCCCTTCTACCTTTAGAGTTCGGTGGTGTTGAAAAGGTATTGCAGGAAACTTGTATGGGTCTGCGAAGGCAAATCCATGTTGGCCTTCTAAGTAAACATTGAGATGTTTGTACATTTATTTTGCTCTTTTTGAAAAAGGAATGCAGCTTTCCAATGAAAGGAGAAAAAAGTTGAATAGCTAGGTTAGTGCTTTTAGTTTAAATTGCAGACAGAAGTGCAGAACAGGCATATTCAAATACAGCCCCGGGAAGGGCACCCTGCGGATTCCTTTGGTGTTGCACAACGGTGTCAAAATTAGATAACTTTGTTAACCTTTATACATTCGTTTACCTTCAGGCTTATTTTTCTCTTCCTTTAACTGGAGAAATTGCTGCTGATGTTGGAGTCAGTCTTTTCAAGTTGGTCTAGAGAGGGGGAAATTTTAAATGTGGTGGTTGGATTTTACTTTATTTTTTTGCCTTTAGTTGCTGACTGGATAATGACGCATATTCCTAAGCGTTGGGATGGTGACTACAGGAGATCTCTCTGCCAACCCTCTTAAGACAAATAAGCCCTTCTGATCCTTGGGACCATCAGACATTTAGGATCTAATGCTTGAAAGAGTTGCTGTGCTTGTTAAGTGTAGGATGCCATCTGTTCAAATCCAAATGTTCTTCTGTGACATTGATTATTATTATTTAATGTGGGGAGAACAGAATAAAATAGAATCTTCCACTGGCTGCCTTTGGACAAGGCCCAAGAATGGCACCTGGTACCGTTTTGATTTTTCATTTTTTGTGATGAAGCCGTCACATCTGGGGGATCATACATTGCATGTATTTACCAAATGTGTGGAAGATGGGTGATACTCTTACAAGAAAATTCGTTTAAAAGTATCTCCAGAAAGTTTCTATTCTAAAGGATTATTCTATACAAAACAAGGAATGTCCTGCTTTGATCATGTCCTTGGGCATCACCACACTGCCTGTCATGTACCTCTCTTATCCATTATTTGTTTTCAAAATTGTTGAATTAGTCTTCTGTATCTGAAAATGCTCATTCCCAGCCAGTGTGATGGAAAAGTGAATTTCAATGAAATAATTCAATTTTTGAAGTGCCAAGTGAAATCACTCATGCTGAGAAGAGTAGAACCTAGCAAGACTGGTCAGAAAATGATGTCAGAGGCCTTTTGTGGATATTAGAGAGGGGGTAAATTGTGGTGCCTTTGGTAAATTAATTAGAATAGCAATAATTGGAACCCCACTATGGGGGTGGGGGTTTGTTTCACCAAACAAGACTATAAGGGACAAAACCGTCACTGTGACAGCATGTGGATTGTGCCAAGTAAATGAACTGTTAAACTTTCCTGTTTCTGTGCCAGTTGTGTGGAATAAAAATGGAGCCAGCATAGAACTTGTCCTGAGTCAGAAGTGGGCCAGTGGCTACTAACACCACTTGATGGAAGCTTCATTGACAGTTTGAAAGCAGCATGTTTCCCCCTCCAAACCTTCATAGGAAAAGTAAACAGATAGAAAGCTACCAAACATTTTGTGCATTCTTAAGTGCCAGCCCTATTAACTTTGATGTTCATTTGGTTATTACCAATCATGTTTGTTATTGTTTTAAAGAGAAAGTAGGTTTGAATGTGAATGTTTTCCATCTTCACCTGGCTTGCCAAAAATGATCTTCTGAAAGTTTGAAATTCACTCAAGTAAAAGTAAAAAATGTTTTGGTAGAAGGTACTCTGTATATGGAGTTCATTGTTAAAGCAATGGCTGGAAGTTTTCCTGTACTATCTTTTTCATGAATGCTTGAGAGTTAGAATTTTGTAATATAAGAAAAGCAAACATTAATGTTGCTTGATATCACGAACAGAAGGATATGAGCTAGGAAAGTTTTGCTGTCATGCTTCCTTCTGTTTCTCTGATAGACTCTGTAAAGGAGTTTGTATGATTCTCATTACAAGTGAAAGGAAGGTGCTTTAAAAGAAGAGAATACAGGAAAATATAGAACTATTTTTTTTGTTGTTGTTAAATTCAGTTTCTTTCTTTTTTTAACCCGAGCTGTCCAATTTTTCTCCCAAACTCTGTGAAGACATAGTTTTCTATTTAGGTCAATCAATTGCCTAGAAGTAGTTGCAATGTTGCTAGTGTAACCTAAGTAGTCGGCTAGAAGAGTACTTGGGTGTGGGGAAAACTGCAGGGTAAACATAGGAACTTTGAAAATTGGGGAGCTTTTCAGGTCCATGTGGAAAATGGGAACCCATTTTATTTAGGCATATCATTAGAGAGGAGGAATGGTAAGGAGAAATAAAAAAATTGTCACCTGTCCTTTTAGCCAGATCACGAATATTCAGATTTAAGGGGCTGTTGATATTTCACCTGATATTCTGAGAGGAGGAAAAGAAATCATCTTTAATCCAATGTGTGTCCCATATTGTGTGTCTGGAAACCTGGCTAAGTTTGAGTCAATAGGGCACTGTGCTCTGAATAACAAACTCTTGAAAATAATGAACACTAAACGTTCTATTGATATTTTTCAGTGCACCTCTTGAAAAACAGGACTCTTAAGTAATGGCTTTATTAAACTATTTGGGTTTATGTCTTTAATCACTTACATAGGAAGCTTGGTCACCAAAGCAATTTAGTGAAGTAAAGGACGTAAATAAATTACAAACAGCTTTATCCCCCAAGGCTTTAAACAATAAAATGATTTTTCTAAACCATTTTATTAAGTTGTTGAGTTTAGACCCCTTGAAATTGCTTCTGTAAAGCATTTAAATACATAATGTTTTTAGTTGTTCAGGTGAAACATCTATTGAAGAATTGTTTCCTCCACTTTAAAGAGCTAATTTATTGGTTTTTTAGTTAATTATAAAAGTTACTTTTAAAATTGTAAGTGTAAAATGGCCCCACCTTATCCTCTTCTAGTTAATAATATTACTTTGTTTTTCCTTATTGAAAAACATTTTTCTTTTGGCTCTTGTGCCTTTTGATTTAGTTGCAAACTCATGAATTTGTGAGCTGAGAGTTCCTAACAGTACAAGACTTAATTCTTTGCAAAGTCACTTAGTAGAATACATCTTGAGTCATAATGAGGGGGCTGAAAAATACCTTTGCCCTAGAGAACTTTAAATTATGAGAATCTGCACAAAAGAGTTTCTACGATAAATATTTAACTTTTCGATCTAGTGGAAGAATTGTGTCTATTATAGTTAAAATTTCCATTTGTGTTTCTTTTTATCATTGCTTATGAGCTGTTTCATATTTTCATTTGACAACTTATACTTTGATTATATTCTAGCTTAGTTTTGGGTTCTAGTAATAAATATTTGTTTCTTAAGTAGTTTTTGTACATAAAACACAACTAAATGACCTGTGTGCAATTTTTGAAAAGCAGGTTTCACAAAGTAACGCCTGTTTAGTCACAAGTATTTAGATTCCATAACAATGATATTTGAATTTGTAGGTTAAAAAAACCACACATTTATAACTGAAATATTAATTTCAAATTGTATTGGCATGTCACTTTGAACAAGTGAGGACTTAAAATTATGGTAAAATAATTATTGACTTTTTTTTGCAATATTAGTCACCCTCAAATAACCTTTTAAACATTTAGTAATTAACAGTTCCATAAGTAGCTTTGCATATCTTGGCTGAGGTTCAAAATGAGTCTCTCGAACTGCAGTGCTATATGTAGAGACTGGATTAACACTGTCCTTCCCAGACCTGGGGCTTTTACAGAGCAATTAAAAAAGGAAGAAGACTACCTGGTTGCCAACTTGTTGCCATTTTTTCCTTTCCAGAAAGGTTATTAAAAAAAGCCAACCAACCAACCAACCAGCCAACCTACCAACCAACCATCAGCCCCCGGCTGGTGTGGCTCAGTGGATTGAATGCCGACCTGCAAACCAAAGGGTCACCGATTTGATTTCCAGTCAGGGCACCTGCCTGGGTTATGGGCCAGGACCCCAGTAGGGGGCGTGCGAGAGGCAACCACACAGATGTTTCTCTCCCTCTTTCTCCTTTCCTTCCCCCTCTCTAAAAATAAATAAATAAAATCTTTAAAGAAAAACAACACCCCCCCCAAACAGCTATACCCTCTGATCGTTACCATTTTTTAACAGTCTTGTCATTTAACAAAAAAGATAGGATCCACTATCACTTCAAAGCTCAGTTTCTATAATCAGATTTTCTTTGCTTCATGAGAAAATGAGTGCACTGTTTTTTGTTTTCTTTTAAATTTACTGTTGGCCTGAAGAAAACTCTATCTGGGTGGATTTTGGGGTGAATTACATGATTACAATAAGGTCTGTCTTTGGGGATATTTGAAGTTAAATTAATGTAGAGTGATATAAAGTAATAGTGGCATATGCCTCAACTATAAATTAACTCTGAAATAAAGACCTTTTAAAAAAAGAGAAAGACAATGCTTGTTGAGTTATTTGGAGACTTACTTTTCAAGCAATCGTAATCTCCTGAAGTGACTTTGATCTGGACTGGAGAAATATGGAAATGTGGACACTGGTGATAGTTCACTGATACTTGTATTTTATGGACTATTTCTAATTCTCACCCCATTTTTGGTAGCATTTTCTCACCTGTAAAATGGGGATAATAGCTTCCTGAGTGAAAGAAAGTGCATTTACTATTTATTAGTTAGTGCAGTATCTAATGGTAGTTCCCACTGCAGCACATTTTAATGAAATTACTATGATTTCCAAACCATAGGAATTCAAAGATGAAATGAGACATGTCCCTCAAGTAATTCACCAACCTGTTGTGTCCTGTAAGTAGGAAGGGATTCCTTAGTGCTGTAACGGCTTTTCTCTGCCAACACTAAGGAAGCTGTGCTCTTCCTACGTGAGGATGTCTATTGAGCCTTGGGTGAGTAGGAATTCACCTCCCAGTGCACGAGGAGACACAAAGGATATTCCAGACTGACACACTGGCATATAAGTAGCACACCCAGTTGTAAGAAAATTTAGCAAAAGGAGTGAGTAATGGATGGGGAGTGACTCCACTGGAGTGCAGAAGCTTGTGGTTTGGAGGAGAGGAAGAAGAACCCAAGAGTTCTGTTCAAGGCTGTCTCTTCTTCAGGCTTATGATGATTGGGAGCCCGAGTTACACAGTGAAGGTGGACGGGACATGCGCAGGAGCAGACTCCCCTGGACAGCTGGCTGAAGGAGTGCATGTTTGTATCAGCTACCCATTGCACCAAACGATGCTCACATTATGCCAGTGCATTAGAATCATGGCAAATGACAATAATGGACATTTCCTAGTTCATTGGGAAAAAACCCAGGTTGTCGAATATAATTTTCTTTCTTTCTTTCTTTCTTTTTTTTTTTTTACTCCCAGTATTTCTTCCTTAAACTTTGATATTTTCTGTATGTATATTCTGGAATGTCTGATTTATCATATCATTATGCTGAATACATTAGTATTTCTTAGCCTGAAATGATAATGTGATTTCGAGGCATTCTGTCCTTTAGAAGGGTTACGGAATATCTGAATTTAAGCAGGCAAAAGTGAATTTATTTATATAAAAATTCACAGTTGACCTGTGATGTAATGATTGTAGTGAGCCTTAGAGGACAGTTTCTTATTCTCCCCTACACGATTTTTTTTTAAATTTAGATAGATTAATGTTGTTAAAATTGGAAGGAAAAGCAATTTGTAGTACATATAATTATGCCTTTCTCAGAGCTTTTGAATATTTATAGTTAGTAAAAATATATTCAGTGGTTATAATGTCCACCTTTATGGGGAGAAAAATAAGCCAGCTGCCACATTATCTTGGTTTAGGATTTTATTGTTTCAGGAAAAAAACACCTTTGTTTTCACACATTAATTAGCCACTACTTACCTGTATGAGGTATGTGTTTCATGCTGTTTTCAGGTATTTCCTTTTCTTCAGTCTGTGAAAAGATTTCTCTTTGGTGTGGCTGTGATGGGTGGGTCAGTTTTTGTGGAGCAGAAACTTTAGTTGTTGTATTTTAAATTCTCTTGTCTCTGCCATTTCTGTGCTTTCTCATTCATTGATCATGAAAAGTGTTTTGGAGGAGATGGTGTCAGTGACTTGAAGGGGAACTTTGCTTTGTCTTTGGAACTAAAACCCTTCTTCCTCTTGCTATAATTTCTCATTGCTGGCTTGTGTAAGATGAAAATCATAGATTGTGGAGGTTCAGAATTTCTCAGATACTTAATATGAACTAAATTCATATGTAAATGAGAAAAATGTAAAGTAAAAGTTTACATTTTTCATCCTTAACTATTGGTAGTTTAGTTGAGCAGCCAACACTCACTGTAACACCTGGCCCCTGGCACCTTCCTGCTCTCTGTTCCCTAGCTGGCGATACTTGCTCCTCCTACCTAACATGAAAGCTAGTAAGAAGAGACCCTAAAGAAGAATTGGCCGTTAAATGGTTTTTCTGGTGAGACCTGATAGTAACTTCCCTAGAAGCTGTGCTAGCAATCAGTGGATCTAAGGGGTTGGGCCGCTACCGTGTTTATCTGATTACTCCTGAGTGTTCACCCCAAAGTAAAAACTCATTACCCATTTTTTAAAATAATTTTTTTTAGGTTGAGATAATTGTAGATTTACATGTAGTTTTAACAAAGAATGCAGAGAAATCTTTTGCACCCTTTACCCAGGTTCTCCTATTACTAATATCTTGAAAATTAGAGTAAGATGCCATAACCAGGATATTGACATGGAGAGTCAAGATACACAACAGTTTCTGCACCACAAAAATGTCTCTTGTTGTCCTTTTATAGCTACAGTTGCTCCCCACCCTACCTCTGGCAAAGATTAATGTGTTCTTCACTACTATAATTTTGTCATTTCAAGAATGTTATATAATTGGAATCACATAGGATTTGACCGTTAAGGATTGGCTTCTTCTTTTTTTTTTCCCACTCAGCATCAGTAAGACTCATTACCTTTTGGCTAAAATGAATTTCTACTGTTGCCACTGAGTGGTTTGGGTTTATGTTCCTGAAATACTAGTAATATATGGGGATTGTGGGTTTTGGCGGGGGGAGGGGGGCGAGTGTCAAAGTGAGATGAATTTAAATAGTGACAGTGGCGAGTAAGTTCTATAGTAATGTGTATAAAATAAAGACCAAAGATGATGAAGTCTTGGCTAAGCAAGAGGTGCAGTAGTTCAATACATTTGGAATATTTCAGTGCATATAGTTCCTTTCTCTCTTTCTATCCATCCCTCTCTCTCTCTCTCTCTCTCTCTCTCTCTAGTCATAATGGAAGTGGTAAGGTTAGTCTTAGCCATCAGTGATTCCTCATTCAGAGAAATTACCTGACCTTCCCCAACTGAAGTGGCATTTTTTTTTTGTAACTGAGAAGGAAGTCTAATGAGTGTATGTGTACAAAGGCGTCCAATGGCCAAATTGGGGACAATTTGAGCAGCGAGGTAAATAATGGATTATAACCTCTAGGGGAAAATATTCCATGAGCTCATATTAATGTAAGTAAATAACTGTATAAATAAATAATTGGGGGAGAAGAGACAGCTCTTCGTTGTAGTAGAATTCCAATAAAAAATGCAGAAGGAATGCTGGAAATAGAAAATCACCAGTAGGCAAACATCAAGTAATAATTGTTGCAAGCCAGAGTCATTAGTGGATGCCAAAATTGTAGAGGAAAGTATGATGAAAAATATCATATATCAAATACCAGAATATTTACATAACCTCAAAGTATCTTTGCCACAAGATTAATTAATTATGTAGGTAAACCAATACTTTCATAGTGAAGAAAACTGGCAGACACCAAATTAACCAGGTGGTCAAGGTTATATCACTAATAATAAGACATATCAACATCATGGTTCACTGAGAAGGGTATATCTGGGGTTGGATTCTTACTAAAAAACTTCAATCTAAGTGTCAGAAAACATTAGACAAACTCAAATTTAAGGACACTATACAAAGTGACTGTCTAGTACGCAAAAGTGTCCAGGGTATGAAATACTGAAGAACTGTCACAGGTTGGAAGATACTAAGGGAATGCGATAACCAAATGAGATATATGATGCCGGGTTAGATCCAAGACCAGGAAAGGAATTATTAAAACAACTGGTGCAATTGGACATCACACACACACACACGCACGCACGCACGCACACTAATAAATGAGTGGACAAGGAAAGCTAAGACAGTAACTTTTAACTGTTTATTCATCTTTATTTCTACCTGAATTTTGTAGATATTCGCAATATGCAGTGTATTTTACCAGTTTTGAATGTTTCATGATCCTGAATTTAAGTAAATTAAAAGATTTAGTGTAAGAAAAAGTGTAGGAAATAAAATATCTCATGTACATTAAGCGAAGTGGAAAAGAAGTTGTGGTAGTAGCTTAAGGAAGTCAATCTAGGTGAAGTTAAGGTTGTAGCCACCCCACCCCACCCCTTTCCTTTTCCTGGGAGTTTAGGAATTCTTTAAATTGTAACATTTAGTAGGAGAATGGAAGGGGGAGGGAAGGGAGTGATGAAGGTGTGTTCACAAAGTCTAGTCAGAGACCCTGTTATAGCTATAATGATAATACTATCTAAGCTGAGTGTTCAGTGCTTTCGTTTATACTTTAGGATTTTTTCTATTAGGATTCAAAAAAGGGGGGAAAAGCAATTTCTTTTAAAATCAGCTCATGATAGAAATATCTTCACAAATCTCCCCCCACCCCATATATGTATGCCTTTGCATTTCAATGATAAAGCCCACCCCGGAACATCTCCCCCTCCTCCCCACTCCCCAACCCCTCAGTTAGCCGCCCACCTTTTCTTGTGGGAAACACTGGAGAATGCATGCTGTTTTTGTATACTACGTACTGTTTTGATATGACTGAAATTGGTGCTGGAAGATTTGGTTAAAATATATGGGACTTGATATTTGAGATAACTACAAATAAACCATAAGCTGGAGGGTATTTACTATTGTCAATTATAAAGATATAAACCACTTATTTTCTATATTTTAGGAGAATTTATTTTTCTGTTTGACATTTTCGAGAATAAATTGCATTTTAATAAACAAGTGAAAAAGAAAATACCTGGCCAGGCTTTGAAGTAACTAAAATCTTATTAAAAGAAAGAAAGAAAGAGAGAGAGAGAGGAAGGGAGAGAGGGAGGGAGGGAGGGAGGGAGGAAGGAAGAAAGGAAGGAAGGAAGGAAGGAAGGAAGGAAGGAAGGAAGGAAGGAAGGAAGGAAAGGAAGGAAGGAAGAAAATGGTTAGGTGTAGACTAAACCTATTTAACATTCATCCAGTTCTTTATGTAAGTAACTGTTTGAATTCTTCAAGGCAATAAGTTTCTGATTTCTTTCTGTGCATAATCCTTATGTAGTCTTGCAAACTCCATTTTCTTTTAAGCACACTCATATTTATTAGAAAACCTTGGTCAAATTGTTAGAAATATTTGACTGAGTTACATTTTTAGTTATTAAGAAACTGCTTGATCAAAAATACATTTCCAAACCTCTAGAGATGGGTTTTAAAAACTGATGAGTTAAAAAAATTGAAATGATGTGGTTTAAAATGTGAAGAACTGACATAAGGAAGAATTTGACCTCATTTCAGTTTTGTTCCGATCTTCCTTCATGTCCGATCCCCCTACTGTTATAGCGCCGGAAGAAACTGAGGAGCAAGCTTTATGGGCAAATGTTGTCTGCACGCCTGCTCTGCGCCTTGGGTTTGAGATACCACAGCTTCTTTTTGTCTCAGGCTATGTGCATAGAGGCCCAGAAGTTCTTTCTTCCCAAATGAGAACCTCCGAGCCTAATCATCACCTGAGACTTAAGTTGGAATGGGTGAGAATTCCTCTCCTCATTCCCCTTTCTCTGGTCTGGTTTAAATCTACGTCACACAGAGACCACTCTGTGGGAGGCAACATGGTAAAATCACTTTATTTTAAAAGTCCTTCTATCCTGGAAGGGCTGTTTTCCTTTGTAGTTACACATTTATATCTTTAATTGTATTCACAGAATAGTTGTTTTGAGTTAATTTAGTGTATTTCCTTCACATAACCTCATGTCTATGATCCTGGACTTTGGTGTCAAACAGACTGCTTTGTGGTCCTGGGCAGGTAACTTGGATTTCATGGACTGTTCGCATTTCGTAAAACACTGGGCACAACTATTGATTTGTCACTTACTTATTTTGCCAGGTAAACATGTTAAAGTGAATATAAACTTGATCTTCACTATTCTCATTTCATAAAAGAAAGGATATTTTAATATAACAAAAATGGAAAGGTCATGTTCTCAATAAATAAATACGTAGCCTTGTTTGACCATATTATTCTGTTTTTGTCAAAGATTGATAAAAATTTTACCATAGGTTGGTATGGTAATATTACCAACATCATATAGTTTGAAGATTAAGTACATTCATGTATGTTAAAGTTCTTTAATAGTCTCTGGTGTGGAGTGTCTAATAAATTACTGTTATCTTTTATATGGTATAAGTATTTGTACTATTATTTGTTATTACATTATTAATATTGCTATTACTATTAATAGTTGCTATTCATTTGCTCCTTGCTCTTGTTCCCTTAGACAGTTTTTCATCATTATTTATCATGACTAAGTCACCAAAGTGATTTATAACGTAATTCAATTTGATAGGCTCGATTCATAGCATACATTGCATTAGCATTGCATTGGCCTGCTGGTTGGCAAACACTGCACACAAAGAGGCTTAACCATGGACTTATTTTTCTCACACAAGAAAGGATTAAGCAGAAAACAAAAACAAAAACTCACGGACACAGACAATGGTGTGGTGATTACCAGAGGAGGAGGAAGATGGGGAGAGATAGAAGAGGGTAAAGGGGGAATAAATGGTGCTGGAAAGAGACTTGACTTGGGGTGGTGAACGCACCATGCTATATACAGTACATGTATTGTAGAACTTGTACACCTGAAACTTACATAATTTTATTAACCAATGGCACCCCAATAAATTCAGTTAAAAAAAAAGAAATGGATAAGAAGGTAATGCAAGGTTGGTATAGATACTCAAGGATGTCGCTAAGAAAACTGGCTCAGTTTCAGGATTGCAAGATGGTGGCTGCACCACAAACCAGGAAGAAAGGATGTTGGAAATCCTTTTCTTGGTTAAGATTTTGTCTTTTTATTTTGAAGGAAAGCCCTCATTGGCTAATGGTTATTGGTCAGAGCTGTGTCACATGGCTACTCCTAGTTGCAAAGGAGGCTGGAAATTTGAGTATTTTGCTTTTAAGCCTGTATATTACAGAAACACAGGAAAGAAAGAGGTTAAGATTAATGAGTGATGTGAGCTGATAGTATTTGTCCAAATTACTTTGCATAGAGAATAGATCATTGTAATAAGTTCATGCAGTGATTCTCAGGAGACGTCTTTGAAAGTCTTACTGGATTTTAGAGCTACAGTTATGGAATCATAGATATGTTCCACTTCTTGGCTCACTTATTAGGTATATGATTATTAATTTTCGGAACCACAGTCTTTTATTTGGAAATAGAGATAAAAATACCAGTGGTGAGCATTATTATAAAAATAAATGAAACACTGAATTTAACTATTAAGTAATTATTTTTTAATGGTAATTATTGATTGAAATATTGATTTAAAATAAAATGTAGGCTTACATTTTCTAAATTAATTCATTTGGCTTTGAATTTATTCTATTTTTAAAATTCTAGAAGTTTTATTTCATTTTTTAAATGTGTTCGATTTGTATATGCTCATATTTTTACTTGTAGTAACACTTTGTCATTTTTCTGGGACTTTCAAGTTTTAAATTGTCATCCCTCCCCAAAGATGAATCATTACTTTTTATAAATAAATATACATTTGTATATAAAGTATTTATAAAAGATAGCTGTTTAGAGTTTTCTGTAACTTGTTGAATTTATACTTATAAACTTATATCTTTAAGAAAGATGGTTTCATATTGAATGTTATACAAGACTAGCTGTAACACCAGTAAAACTTTAAGTATGTACCGTGTTCAGCCTTCGAGCGATTATGTTTAGTTTGGGTTTTTAATGATAGCATTCAAGATTTATATGTATATAAACTGCTTCTTAATGTGTAGTGGGGTCAGTTAAACAATTTGCTGTCAGAAGTTAATGGCTACAAATGTTATTGGAAAAAGTTGAAGGTATTTGTCATTTAAAAAATCCTTTATTTGTGTAAGTTATTTGTTTAGGTCGGAGGGGTGGCGTATAATAAGTGCCTGAGTTTGGAGCCTAAGTTATGTTAGAGCCCTATGTCAGGACACTGCTTAGCACAGAGTTGGAGCTAAAAATGCTCTTTAATGACATGATGTTTCTTTTCTGAGAGTTTGAGAGAGAGGAGGAAAAGTGATTATATCCCTCTATGTTAATAGCAAATTGAATAAAAGCTGAAAAGGAGCAGTAATTTTTGGTTAAGTTTCTGCAACACAAAAGTCCTCCCTTTATGGAAGCATGTAAGGTTGTGGAACAAAGTTATTTTGATGCTTATATTTTGAGCTGTCATTTACATTGGTATTTTCACTGGGATTTCACAGAGTATAAATTCTTCCTCTGGGCTCCTGTGACACTTTCATTCTATTTTACAGATTTTTATTACTTTGATTTTTTACTGTCTTCAAGAACAGTAATTTAAACTAATTTGTAAAATTAAATTCAGTGCTAGAATATAGTACTAATTTGCTGATAAACTTTTACTCAGTAGAAGTCTTGGCCTTGACCCATTTTAATGGATATAACCACTTGTTATCAATGCTTATTGATTTCAGAGAGAGGGATGGATGGAGAGCAGGAGTGGGAGAAAGAAATACATTGGCGTGCATCCTGACTGGGGATCAAACCCACAACCTAGGTACCTAGGTTCATGCCCCGACCAGGGATCGAACCCACAGCCTTTTGTTGTATGGGACAATGCTCCAACCAACCAAGCCACCAACCCAGGGCAAATATATTCACTTTTTAAGGGTGGTGTCAGAAGTAGATTACGTATTCTCCATTAAAATCTTCTTGATTATATAAATCTTTAGAAAAAAGTAAGTAGTAATGAAACCTTTTCATCGCAAATTTTTAAACAGATTTTTATCAAGAAACATCTTAATTAAATACATATATAAAGTAGCATTTAACTTGCACTTCATTGTCTTCTACTTTTCACCTGTTTTATTTTTAATTTTGACATGTAACTGCTCTTTGAAGGAGATAGAGTGATTTCTAGCATATCTGGGAGACCCCCTAATCCACAGGACGCCTCCCTCACGCTTTGCTGAGGCCGCTGGTCACCCAGGAAAACAGATACAGCACTCCTGGTTCTTGGTATTGAGTGGACCTTAGAGATTAGCTGACCGGTAATTTCCACACCATCTCACAGACCTGTGGATGGCCTCCGAAGCTTCGCAGGGCCCATCAGGGAGGCGTGGACAGCTGGTCTGGCCCACACACTTTTATTTTTTTTAGAAAAAGATTTACCACTAAAACATGTTGAAAATCCCTGATCTAATTCAGACTCTTGAGTACAGGAAATAAATACCAAAAGTAGTAAAGTGAATATCTCCATGTCACAGAGACAGCCAGCAAACTTGAAAATTTAATCACCTACCTACATAGAGGTGAGCATACTTGGCCCACAGCCTGTTTTTCTGTGTAAAGTTTTATTGGAACACAGCCAACCTTATACTTTAATATTGTTGGTGGCTGCTTTCATATTACAGAGGCTGCGTTGAATAGTTGACAAAAGACAGTATGGCCTGCAGAACCTAAAACATATGCTGTTTGGATCTCAGAAAAAGTTTGTTGTTTTCCTAGACTTTTATCTTTGTAAAAATGCAAATAACTCTGGAAGGGTGTAGGTGTAGGGTGATTATTTGGTACTGTTATCAGTTATACCTCAGACAAGTGGAGAGTTCCTTTCTAAAATTTGATAGGGTAAGGAGTGACCCAACTTTGCTATGAAAGCATATTATTATTATTATTATTATCATTATTATTATTACTATTACTGTTCCTTCCTGGAGAACATGCTCATTGATTTTAGAGAGGGGGAGAGGGAGAGAGGGAGAGAAATATCAGTGTGCGAGAGAAACAGCAAACCATTGCCTCTCACACGCACCCACACTGTGTCCCCACTGGGACCGAGCCTGCTGTGCCCTGACTGGGAATCCAACCTGAGACCTTTCGGTTTATGGGAATGATGTCCCAGCCAACTGAGCCACACCATCCAGGGCTGCATATTTTTTTATTATTTTGAGCGACTGATTCTATTAATAATATAGCATTGTCATGAGCAAAAAAAGTCTATTTTTAATGATCTTTCGTAAATTTCAGTGTTATGTTTTTCTCAGTCAAGTATCAGATAGATGCAGAGCTGTTTTGGAGTTGTCTGTAATGTAGTTCTGAACAGATTTGATTAAATAGTTAATTTTCTTGAATGGTTTGCTCTACAATTTAGAAAACTTCAAAGATGGAAGAGTTGGGATATGGTTATCAAATTGGTCAAAACATTAAATCACCTGACCATTATTTTTCTTTCTCAGTATTATTCTCAGGTTTTATTTGTGTGTAAAATTATTTTTAGGAAATGTCAGAAGTAAGTCGCTTAAACTTTTGAGTGATTATAATTAGCAATATTACAGTTGCTATTACTAACCAATTTACAAATGAAAACTTTAGGAGTTTTTTGAGGAGTAAGCCCCCATAATTGTATATTCATTTTCTTGGCATATATCACATGCTTTTAACTCTTGTTTATTTCAAGGCCAGTTAACTTGCCGAAAGTTGTGTTTTGTTTTGTTTTTTGGTTCCACAGAAAACAAACTTGTTACCATGCTATTAGTTAATTAGGTTGATATATTCAATAATAATAGGAAATGAAAATATTGATTTTCAATTTTATTAATCCATGAGTTTTGTGTTCTTCTTAAATACCTTTGTAAATAAATTATTTTACTCCTTGATTTTGCCAATAATAACATTAAAAGCTTAGGAAACATTCAAACTAAATATGTAGGAAATTACTTGGTAGGTTAAATTTATTCACTCATCTTAGCAAGACAGTTTCTGCTTTTGTGATGGAATGTTAATTAGGTATTTCTCTTGTTACATGGAAAATGCTAATTCTCTCATTTTGCATACATTAGATCTCTGAGAAGTATCTTGTTGTCTGCCCCAGTGGTTAGAAAAATTTGTGTTTCACTGCCTTCTGCTTGGCTTACATGCTTGAAAAGTTTAATCATGCCAGTTTAAGAATTTCTAGTTTATTTACTGTGCAGTTAGGACTTTTGAATGTAGGCATTAAAAGTCAGGGTAGTGCTTGAGGACAAGTAATTGGGTAGTATTAGGATGGACAGGAGAGCCGTGGAGGCGTTCGGAATGCTTGAACCACTCCCCTCTGCTAGACTGGGCACACTGACTGGCAACCCGGTAGAGATGAGTGAGAAACAGGCCTGCATTGGCCTGAATGAAACAGACAAGCTTGGGAGGAAGAAGGGCCAGTGATGGCTCAGGACTGTCCCTAAAATTAATAACTTTGTATTATTTTCTTTATTGTGACTATTCTAAATAATCAGTTATGGTGTGAGCGCAGGATGCATGACTATTTTTATAGTTTATATTAGGAGTAGTATGTTTGTTAAGAATATTGTCTTACAATAAGTTTCCATTGGCTAAAGACTGGGGAGGATAAAGTTCATGAGGAAATTGCTTTCTCAGGAAAATCAAAGGGGAGTTTGAAGGACATTTAAGTAGGAGGCCTGGGTTCTTATTATTTACCCCCTTTTTGGAAGGAGGCATTATACACATAAAGGTTTGTGGGGTTTTTTTTGGGGGGGGGTGGTTTCCTTCTGGATTGTTTGGGCTCTCAGTGCGAACTTCCAACTGATTTTAGGGCTCAAAGAGCTAATGTTTTCTGTAATTGCAAGCCTGCAATGTTTTTGCTGAAGAGGTGTCTTTAGGTAAAGAGGAGTGAGGAGGAGGGGACTCACCCCAGCCTAGTTTCCCTCTTAGTTAAAAAGAACCAAAAGCAAAGCTGTTTTGTCAATCTCAGTTGTTTTTTCTCCCTATGTATAGCCAAACAAGGAGTAGGACTTTTAGTCATTCTAATAAAGTATCTCTGGATACTTTACTCTGAAAATATACTCTGAAAGGTGAAATTTTGTTCCATAATAGCGTTATTCATATAACTGTTTATAAAACATCTTAAAAACACTGGATGTAATGTGTACTACTTATTATAGGCAATCTGTTAATGTTCATCCAATATGGTTTTTCTGTGTCCTAGAGTTTTGCTTCTAGGAAGGACATATTTTTGTCTAGGTTGTTGTCTTCAGTTTCTCAGCCTGACTTTCTTGAAATGACACCTGTGGTCTTTTTTTGTGGGGTTTTTAAGAAATCTGGAGTTAGATGAGAAGTTTTAATAGAATTTTCTTTCCGAATTAGTCTTTCATTACTAAAAAACAAAACCATGAGTCTTTAAGCCCATCAGATATACTAAGTCCAGTACCTGGCACATTGCTAGATGCTCTTCTCAATTAATCAGTCTTGTGTTGTACTAAAAAATACCCTATTTTCCATTTAGTTTGCAATCAAGAATTATTTTACTGCTACTTTATCTCATTTAAATTGGTTGTAGGCATATTATCTAAACCTTGGAATTGGATTTAGAGATAAAACTGTTTCCTTTTTTTTAGGTTGTTTATCTTAACATCCAAACAGAAACTTGCGTGAGTTTATCTTTTCTCTTTTTAGTGTGTGGAGTTGTCTTCAGTAACTGTTACTTCTTGGCAACCACAGAGATAACTTCTAAGCAGTTAGTTATCATATTAGAACTTGTACTTCTATGGTAATTAATTATCTCAATGTGTGTAAAGAAAAAAGATTACTTCAATAGGATTTTTGGAGGGTTGGAAGTGAAATAACTTAAATGAGAGCATTTGCCCTCATCGTGGTTTAGGAGAGACACTGCTCCAAATTTGCAACAGTTTCTTGCCAGTGTTAAGTGAAACTTTGAAGAAAATGCTAATGAAAACCCGATTACAATGTATGTAGAATCAGAACTCCTTACTCTCAAATAGAAATTGTCCTAGTGTTTACTTTCCTTCAACTACTTATCCTTAGAGGAAATCAGTTTTAATACTTTCAGATGTCATCTTAGTTCTCCTGGAAATGATCAAAAACCATGTAAAACTTTAAGCATGTTATACGGCATTTTGTGCATTTCTACTTTGTGTGTATGTCTGTGTGTGTGTGTTGAAAGGGAGTAGATGTTAAACATATTGAATCAATTTTCAGGAAGACAATATTTACCTTCAAATTGGTTGAAACAAAATGCAAAATAGCATGGAGGAAAGTGAAAAAAACTAGCATCTATAAATTTTTGAAAGTCTGGTAGAACACAATCCATAATTTTCATCAAGCTGAGTGAAATTTTTTTAGGAAAAATAAGAAAAGAGATGTCACTCATTACTTAAAACCTGACCCTTTTTTTTATAGTTTTCTATAGAATAGGTTAAGTGACTTTTATTGAAAATGTCATTTATCTCTTGTTCAAGACTTTAAAAAAAAAGCCTAATCCCTTTCTATCGTAGCTTTCAGAAGCTTATATGAATTTTCTTCTTAATATATTGGATAAATGTTCTCCTCTGCTGATTGTGAAAACGACTACATTAAAAATGTTTACAGGAACCTATGCTTATACTTCTCTGCTTTTAGGGTAGATCCCAATTTCCATTTCCCTTCATTTTTGCTTTTCCTAGTTGATTATAAAATCAAAGGCAAAGAAGAGAAATGTTGTGATCCTATTTGTTTAGGATGGTATTTTACAGGAAAATACCTAAGGCTTCATTTCTCATTGTCAAGTAGAACCCATTCATGTGATGGTGATTGTCAAGAATGGTACTTGTAACCACAAAAATACAATAATCTTGCATTATCTTCTTGGTAGACTGCTTCTATGTTTGAATTGATTTTATAAAAAGCTAACTTTGGAATTCAAGAAAGAAAAATTAGCTTATTTTCTTTGTAGTTCTTTCTATTCTAACTGACATCATTCTCGGACCTTTATCTAAAGTCTCATAAGCTAACCTTTTTTCTCCCTTCTTACCCGTGCTAGTAACTCTTCATTTAATGCTGATCTTCCTGTCTCACACCTATCCTGCTCATTTTTTAGGGGCTAATTTAAATGTTCATGAAGTTTTTTCTGGTCATTTGAGCTGGAGGTTGAATTTTTCTTTATGGGATTTTTACTGGTTTTAGGTTGTGCATCTCTCAAAGGCATTTATCCCCTGGTAACTATTTTGTAATTGTTAGGTGTTCATATCTTATCTCCTAATTTAAACTGCAAGTCCTTAAAGGTGAAACTGTCCTGCTGACATTAGTGTTTCCATGGTGTTTTACATATCTTTGAAATCTTTAAATATTTTAATGTATTAAGTGTGTGCCAGACATTCTGACAGCAGTTAAAGAAGTAATGCTAATGGGGTACAACCCAGTTTGGTACGATTTTACAATTTAACTCTTAGGAAAAAAAATTTTAATTACTTGATTGTAACATAATTTAGGCTTGTGATTATTTTAAGACTGAGCCAAAATTGATTCTTAGAATTTCCTACTAGGCACTAGTGATTCAAATTTTACTTAGTCACCATGACTTGCTTCAGTCACAGAAGCAAGTCAAAAGTAAAGACCTGAATTCTAGGCATGGCATTATGAATTCCTAAGCTCTGGACTTCAGTGTGTTGCCGTGGATTATATTTGGGTATGTATACACTTGCTTTCCCTGGATTCTGAATTTTTTGTTTTATATATCTAGCTTGTAATCTTTTTAAAGTTAGAACAGCAACATTTTAAATTATATAGTCAATCTTTTGTAAGATCCAAGAAGAAAAAAATTGAGACTAATAAATACTTTAATTTTTTTTGCTTCGATGTCACTCTAATGATGTGATTTACTTTGGGGTCTGGAATTTTAATGAGGAAGAGTAGCTGGAAGAGAAGGACTGGTGTTATACTCTTTATTCTTCCTCTGTGTGACCTTGGCATCTTTCATTGGTCTTATTTTTCTGGTCTGTAAGGTAGTGCACATGGTCTGCCTTACCTGCTTTTCAGGGCAGTTGTAAGGCTTAAATGAACATAATATATGAAAAAATACATCACAAATAGAAAACTCAAATGTAAAGCATTACTATCATCAACACATCTAAAGTATTAGTGCCAGTAGAAATTGTGAGTCATTTATAAAAATAATAAGCTAAGATACATCTAATATTTGGCTAGTAGCATTTATAGAAGTCCGGTTTTTTTTTTGGTGTGTGTAAGGCAGTAAAACCATGTGTTCAAGTTATTTATTTGGTTGTCCAGGTTAACACTTACCTGGATCATTTTAGAACCATAGGCGTCATGTTAAGTTTGGTAAAGGGCTTTTCCTTGTTAAAGCTTTTTCAGACTTCAAAGAACCGTTGTGTAAAAACTCATCTACACCAATGTATTGAAATACTTTTGGTTACTTTAGTTTAAGTAAAAAACCTGCACCCAAATTCTTCACTTTCAAAAGCACTCAAAAGTGGCAAAGTCTTTTCATTTGCATCACATGTATATATGTTCTATTCTAAGTGTGTTTATCAGAATCCATATTTTTAGGATAAAAATCTGTGATTCTATGCTTTGAATGGGTACCATTTTCTTTTCTGATTTTTGAAATCTGTCATTCTGCATCTAAATTTGGATGCTATGTAAACTTAGACATACAGCCAGAAACTTGCCTGCGAGTGTTAATAGGGATAAAAATGTGAAATAGAAACCTCATGATGGATTTTGAAGAATTGGAAGAGGAATTTGAATTTCATAATAAATGTTCCACATTGAAATGAATCTTTATATTATGCCTCTAATTATTCTTCAATAAGAGTTACGGTTATAATGCAGCTCTTTTGGAAGCACCACATTAGCTATTTTAGGTTACTTGTCAGTGTAATAATATGTAATGCTTTGTGTTGTTTGTTGCTCACTTTATATTTAGAGAGAACATAACTTAGAAAGAACACCTGAAGAAAGATGTGGAAAAGCAATTGACATTTATTGTGTGTATTATGTGCTAGAAAGTCAGCTAGGTATTTTCTTCTATTTTTTTAGTTTTTCGATCAACCCAATTAAGCAGGAGGTGCTGCCTTCAATTTACCAGCAAGAAATTAAGATAATAGAGAGGTTAAGTAATATGTTAATGACACATACCTCTGATTTAAAATCTATATTTTTTCCACTATACTCTTTCTACAGTAAGATTGGGTATAAATATCCGTATTGCTATTAAGAGGACTTTTACAAAATGAAGTTCTGACTTGCTTAAGATGTTTTTCTTTATTTAAAATGTCTCACTAAGTTACTTACACTTTAGAGATGAGCTTCAGGTCTCAAGTGTAATTTTATTAAAATTTAATTTTTACAACAATTGGAGTTAGCAGAGTGGGGCCAGAATGTCTACTTTTAAATTAGATCTAGGTGCTTAGCAAATAGATTACTCTCAGTAAATGTTAGCTACCATTATTTTAATTATGTCTTTTAAATAGCCTGTTCTAATCTCCAGGTTTATCTGAAAATAATAGTTTCACATTATGGTTTTAATAGCATCTAATATTAATAGATTGTTGATTTTGTCACAAGACACTGTGTTAAGGATGTGAATATATTACCTTGACATCTTCTGACATCTTCTTCTGATTATTTGCTATTGGTTTTTGGTTTGTAGTTTTAACTTTTGTTTTTGTGAATTAAAAAAAATAAATTAACTATAGTATTAGATATTTTTGCCAGGAGAATTCAGTTAGAATTCTTTGTTTTTCTTAATGGGCTAACTTGATATCTTTCAAATTGTCCTGTATTTGGGAAAGTAACCAGTTTTTCTCAGTAGTAGCACAGCCAGGTGTCTGTCTGCTGGTTTGTCAGAAACACAGACTTATCATACCTCTTACTTGCATTGCTTATGAAGTTTCAGCATGGAATTACTTTAATACTTAGCCTTTTTGTGTAGGAACATAGCTGAGAACCTTGTTTTTCAGTACTTACTGAAAGAGCCAGAGGAAAGGTTTGGGAAACTGCTACCAGGGACCAGATTTAAATGGGTTATATAATCTTTGAAGCTGGCAGATTGGAGGGTAAAACATTCCTGACTTCTGCTTTTGTAACTGTGGCCATGAAGTTATCTTAGCTTCTTAAGTGAACTTTGTTGTCTGGCCACACTATCCAGCAAGGGGCTATTTGGACCAGACTTCAGAAACATTTATTCAAATATGCTAAGAGTTAATTCCTATCTTGCACAGAGCTAACTATGTAAGTTATCTGAACCTATCTAGCCAGCTCTGATGCCATTTTATGATTGTACTTCACAGTCTCAACTACAGAATGAAAGGCAGCTTGCTAGATTTGGGAATGTGAGATCTTAAGGAGCCTTAAGTGCTTTTGAAATCCTGAAATAACCCACCCAGATGCTTTGGTCGTCTGGGTCTGTATCTGTGTTTAAATGGCGTCTTTGGGTTGCTAGGTTG
Organism: Mormoops blainvillei; assembly: GCA_004026545.1. NCBI lineage: Eukaryota > Metazoa > Chordata > Mammalia > Chiroptera > Mormoopidae > Mormoops > Mormoops blainvillei. The sequence goes on from PVJD01000133.1 coordinate 393,840, forward strand.
CAGAGGACCGGTCACTTTGCGTGTGCGGCAAAGAAGTCTTATTTGTCTCTCTTTGGTCCTTACAAGACAGAAAATATTATCTCTGCCTTCGAGATAGAAAGGTAGAGGGTTTTTAAAGGTATAACACAATCTTGGCTTTTTAGATCTGAGTTTTCTTATTTAGACCCCCTTTCAAAAAATTAGTACCTTTTCCTTCCAAAACATTCTTTGTTTTCTGTTTCTCATACACCTTATTTTCTTCTGTTTTTGTGGGGTACTGGGGTCAAAAAGAAAGGTTAAGTACATAGTCTCGTATGTGGATTGCTCATTTTCTTCTGGCAATCGAAAGTGACCTTGCATTGTAAATTTATGTGAGAATGTTGTTGTATCTGGACTGTTTTCAGTGTTCCAAAAATGTTCATAATTTGTACCTCAACTGTATATTTTTAAAATTAGTGTTTTAAATATTATTTACTTAGGGGATTTTTTTTTTTTGCATGGTTCACATATCGAAAAGTATGAAAGAGTAAACATTGTAGAGTCTCACTTCCTCCTCTGTTCCACATCTGCCCAATTCCCAATCCCCTAATGATAGTGGGTGATTTTAGTTGCCTGTTTATTCTTCCAAAGATTTTTAAAAACCCATTTATAGATCCACAGAAAATATATTTCCCCACCTTCAAAATTATATTTGTATACCTGTCCCTCGCTTATTTATGTAACATAAGATATAATTTGGGGATCTGTCCAGGACAGTACATGGAGAACCCTTCTGTGTGGTGGTGGAATGTGCATGTGTGCATGTGCACACGTGTGTGTTTCACCATTACAGAGTATTCATAGCACTGCAATAAATACCCCTGATATATGTGATCTTTCACATATCATACTCAACTTGACGGCATATATGCTGTCCTTGTCCTTAATGACATTGATTTCTAATGCTTAGACTGTATAAGAATTTAAATTTATGTACATCATAGGTTATTTTTAATCAGAAGAAGGGTGTTCATAGTAGCTGTATTCTGCTCTGTTCAAACACAATGGGCTTAGAGTTCCATTCGAGTGTATTATTTAATGTGCTTTTGAAATTTACTTTGGCTTAACTTCACTGGGTTTAAGAAACTTAACTGTACTAGTCTGCTCAGACTCCCATAACAAAATAAGACAGACTGAATAGCTTAACCAGGGGTGTCCAACCTTGTGGCGTCTTTGGGTGACACTGGAAGAAGAAGAGTTGCCTTGGGCCACGCATTGAACATATTGCGACACATAATCACCAAAAAATCTCATAATGTTTAAGTACATTTACGATTTTGTGTTGGGCCACACCCATAGCCACCCTGGGCTGCATGTGGCCCGCGGGCTGCAGGTTGGACACCAACAATAAGAATTTATTTTCTCATAGTTCTGGAGGCTAGAAGTTTAAGATCAAGGTTCTGACATTCTGTTCCTGGTGAGAGCTATCTTCCTGGCTTGCTGAAAACCGCCTTTCTGCTCTCTCCTCTCATGGACCTTCCTCAGTGCAAATGCAGAGAGGGGGAGAGAGCTCTAGTGTCCCTCCCTCATTTTTAAGGGCACCTCTTTCATTGGACCAAGACCCTACCCTCATGGCCTCATCTAGGTCTGATTACCTCCTACTGGGGCCTGTCTTCAGATGTCATCACAATGGAGGTTAGGCTTTACTGTATAAATAGTTTTGTTTGTAACACTTTTCATCGTAGCATTTTGAATACTGGAATTACTTCACATTTCCGTTGAGTGTAAATATAAGAAAGAACACATCTCTAGGTAATTATACCTGAGGAGTCAGTCTAGGAAATGAGAGTGAATTTGTGAAAAATAAATGGAAAATAACACAAAGATTTAAGTTTACTGAAAAGGGTAGTTTAAATTTCCGAAATGGCTACATTGTAGAATTTTTAAATACATGTAACTTATTACCTGCAAGCAGAAAAAGTACAATAATACTTAAAATGTTTCTTCATTCTAATGGAAATGATTTAGTAAATTAATAAATTTTTCATTTGTAATTAGCATTCAAATAGTGTGTTAGGGTTTTTTAATTCTTAAGTAGGGTAAATGTGCCCACATAGAGATTTAATTGCATTATTAATTTGCTTAACATTTTCATGGTGTGATCGACTTTTGCACAGACTGAATTACTAATTAGTGGAACCCTAATGAATATGGTTTAATTTTACCACGACATGTGACCCGAAACATCATCCACAAGCTTTCCCTAAGGAGGTATTGGACTAAGGTATCTCCATGGAAATTTTACATTGGTGTCTACTTCGTCCGACCCGGGTACTCCTGAAAGGACATCTGCTCTGGGATAGATGGAGACACACACACACACACACGCACACATACATGTACAGAATGGGTCTCTATGCAAAAAACATGTAAAAGCATTGATAAAGAGTATTCTTGATTTTTGATAAAAAGTAGGAAGGAAGAGCATTCACGTTTCAGTGTCTCCATGTTGCCCAGCTAGAGTGACAAGACTGTAACACAGATAGTTTGGTTATAGTTTTCACTGCTGCGCTGAATAAAATTGTATCTTTTTCAGCTTTTGAAATTTAGGCAGGCATGGATAGAAGTAAGAGCAAGTTCAGACTTTAGGATGTGGGGCAAACCTTGTCAAAATTTCACTTGTTCAGATAAATAGACTTCAGTATACCAATGAAAGTGATCCTTCTTGCGGTGAGTTAGTTAACTTAATATTTGGGAAATAGAAAAATTCATATGAAGGAACAGTGTTGGGAGAGTTCTCCCCTCCCCAGCTTTATTGCCTTTTTAAATGATGAAGACAAGGGAATTTCGAATTTATATTTTGAGTTTGGCTGATGGAAAGGATCAGAAAAAACAGTGTAATAATTTTATACCACCTCTTTGTCTATATGCTGTTCCATTGTTTAGAGAATAAAACTGACCTCTGAGACAATTTAAACCAAAAATAACAGGACTAGGGTTTCAATCACATAATCCTAGATTAGAGTAAGCTCCCCACCGAAAGGACACCCAACATACCTACCACCTGAAGGGGATTTCCAGACAGTAATGATCTGAAATAGGACAGAGGAAGTCAATTTTCATGAAATAGTCTCAAGCAATTTGGTGCCCCTGGCTAAGTATGACATTTTGAGCGAATGGGGGAATGCAGCATAAGCCACACAGTGTGAAGGCTGGGAGGCGCACCTGCACATTGGAGGCACTCTGTCACATGCCAAGTACTTTTGAACACACTGACTCTGTGTGTGTGACACCGTGCTGCTAGGTGCATTGGGATACAGAGGGGAGTGAGACATAGTGCAGGGGGCTCAGAGTCCAGGTGGGGCAGTAGTCATATGAGAGAATTCATACAGTGCAGGGGGAGTGCAGTGGTGAGGTGGTCTGGAAAAAAGTGAAAGGAACTTTAATGTGCAGGTGTCAAAAGATAGACTCCATAATAGTTTCTGTTGAAAGGGTTGTTAGTTTCCTAGCAGCCTCTTCTCATTTCATGTTTCCCCGATCTCATTTCATGTTTCAGTTATGCTTAGGGCTTTGAGAAGAGCATAGCATAGCAACAGAAGATTCTAAGGCATTTTGAACAGTGTTTCCTGGACCATCACATATACCCAAAATATACAGACCACCTTTAATTTTTTTCTTAAAGGCTATTTTGGTAATCTTAAATCCTGAAATACAATTATTGGAGGGATATTAAGCTCCAAATTATTCTAAAGTAGTTTTTTTTAACTAACATTTCTAAAAAATTTTTCTTTGTTCAGCATTAGCAAGTGGAAGTGGAAAAGCAGGCAGATTTTGGTCAGGCACAAACAACTTTACATCCTGTTGATTAAAGAGAAAATACCTAAGTAAATGCCGGTGCTAAAAATAGATTCCTTCAGGTTTTTTTGGTTTTTTCACACCAGAGGTGGAGTCATTAAACAGGAAGAGCGAAATCCAGTAAACAGGAATTGCATGCTGAGAGATTTTCTGGGAGGGAAATGGAGACCCATGCTCTAAGAATGTCAATGGAATATTTCACCACTATGAGTATCTTTTTAGGAATGTTGGATCTAATAGCAAGCCAAGTACTCTTTTCTTTCATCACTACTATGGATGATTAAGTGATCTTTACTAGGATTGCATGTTGTGATTAAAGATTTGAAAGCTAATTCAATTGTATTTTCACACATTAATCCATTGTGGTGTTTAGCCTCATTCTTTTTTCAATGCTTTACCCTCCAAGGATATGTGTTTTTTCATGTTAGGTAGAGATAGTTTTAGTATAATTTAGAATATTTTAGTATAGCCATGTGCTTTTATATTTACATATACAAGAGATTGGGGAAATGCCAGGTATTTATTTTAAAATTTAAAAAAATTATTTTTCAGTTACCATTAACATACAGTATTAAATTAGCTTCAGGTGTACAGATAGTGATTAGATATTTATCCAGGTATTACATTTAAAAAACACAACTCCTTCCTGGAAATTCAGCAGGTAAACAGCAAGTAAACCTCAGCTTACCTCTTTTTTTTAAAGCAGTTGTGTTTGGAAGCTATATATTACATTCCAGTAACATTACTATTTCTTAAACTATTTTTGAGGATGTTCCTTTCATAGTGCCAAATGTTCTGCTGTATGGGGACTGCTTTAAGTGTTAAAAATATCAGTGAATTCAGGCTCTTCGGTGGGTTGAGAAAATGGGGAATGGAAAAACCATGGTAGAGTTACAGAAGACTCTTCTAATTATGGGGGGACTGATGTGAGGAAAGGTTTTTGGTGATGATTCTCTGGTACGCAAAGAAGTAGAAAACAAAATCAAGAAGACCAGTATATCACTTAGCAGATGGGTTTTAGGAGAAGAGAACCTAACATTGATAATGCCAATTAAAAAAAAAAAGAACAGTCTAGAACTGAATCTAATAAGATATGGTATATTTGGAAAAAAGTTTTATTCTACCAGTAAATTTTTATTTTTTAAAAATTAAGGAAATGAAGTCATTTTATACATATAGTTCTTGCCTTTCCTTTGAAGTGTTTCTGTGAGATGACCCAGAGGTCAGCCTCATTCTGTTCAGAGAGTGCACAGTGTTCCTTGGGTGCATCGTCACTTATCTCAGTTGCCCCCTAAGGGTGGACATTTGTGGTGGTTTTGGAGTCCATGTCTTCTTACTAAAAGTGCTGTGATGAATATCATTAAATATGTGTGCACATGTATTTTTGGTACATAGATACATAGATTAGATTGCTGGTAGTGCAGTTACGAAGTGTGTGTGTGTGTGTGTATTTAACATTTTGACAGATATTGCCAAATCAAATGGCTCATTGAAAAACTTGTACCAATTTATATTTCCATGGCCAGTGTATAAAAATCCATGCCAGTGATAGGTTTTCATTAAACTTTCACAATTTCGCCAATCTGGGAAGTGAAAAACTGTGTGTAGGTAAGGTAACATTTCTTTGATTCTGCGTGAGGCTGGCCATATTTTCGTATGCTTACTGGCTGTCATTGAAAGTAACTTTAACCAGTTTTACTTCTACAGCTATAAGAAATGCTTACCATCAAGTGCAGACAGACCGACCAAGCAGGGGAAACCTAGCGCCTCTGTGACCTAAGTGCTCATCTCAGTGGGTCTGTGTTGCTGGGGGCGTGTGCACAGAGTGGGGGAGAGAGAATTCCCAGGATCTTTAGAACGTGTGTGAGCAAATGTCTCTGCATGTTGTGCACGTCTAAGGTTATGGGAATAGCAACTTTATTGTCAAGAGCAAAGAATGTTATCTAGAACAATTGAAAAAAGACAATTTGGATATTTATTTTTCTCTTTTAACTTTGAAAGTAAAAAAGAGGTATTGAATGCGACTCAGAACATTAAAAATCATGGTAATACCTTGTTTTATTTTCCCCTTTTGTTATCAGAAGTTAATGGATTTATAGCTCTGGCAAAATGAGGAATATTGTTCTCGTATATAGTAAATCCAGATTGATTTCTGACAAAATCAATAAGCAATTTATTTGCAGTATTTGAAAATAAATTACAGGATGGAAACATTCTACTGGCACATTGGCAAGTGGATGGGACCAGATGATCAGACACTTCATTTCTGTGTCTACTTTTCATGAGTCAGTTTCACACAACAGCTGCTATGGAGGAAGGGTTGGTTTGCCAGAATACTTCATAGTCTCTTTTAATTTTAAATTAAAAAAAAAAAACAAATATAGACAATAATGCATTTAGGCACAAAAGGGTAAACCAAGCAAGTTTATTGCTGCTAAATAAAAAGACATGACCTAAAACATACAGTTCTAAAAAGAGCCCCTTTTTGTGTTTCAGTGTTTTAAGTTATAGAAAGCAATGGTTAATTTTTAAAAAGCCTTCTAACTTATAAATAATAACAACTAATATCAAACATTTATTGAATACTTTTAAAAAAGATTTTACTTATTTTTAGAGAGAGAGGGAAAACATCGCTATATGAGAGAAACATAGACTGGTTGCCTCTTGCATGACTCAGACTGGGGACCTGGCCCGCAACCTTGGCATGTGCCCTGACCGGGAATCAAACTGGCAACCTTTTGGTTTGCAGATCAGCGCTCAATCCACTGAGCCACACCAGCCAGGGCATTGAATACCTTTTGTGTAAAACATTTCATCTACATTATATAAGGACATATTATTCCATTTTTCAAAAGAGGCTTTGGAAGTGCGGTGACTTGACTTGTCAGGGCTGATGTAGATCGTAAGTGGTAGAGCTGGTATTGGAATTCAAGGACTTTGGTTCTCGAAGTTGTGCTCTTAAGCACTGTGCTGGATTGGATCCAGGTAATCAAGAGGAATGAATGTAATCTGTGTGTTGAATCTATATTATTCAAATAAATACCTGATTATTTTAAAACATTGAAAATAATCTTCCTTGAGTACTTTTCAAAGATTAAGAAATTTTTTTCTTTCTACAATTACTACCCATTTCTTTTAATTTTATTGATAAAAAAATATATTTGTGCTACTCTTGGTTCAGATCTTCATCTTCCCTTGTTTGAGCCTCAAAGATTACATGAGAACTCTCACAACAAACAGAAACCCATGAAAGTGGAAGACACACAAAAATGTGTTTGGGGCGTGTTTTCCCTCCACCCCCCAGCACACTCATAGAAAATATATTTTCCTAGCACAAAATACCCCACTGGGCCCATACTAATTGATTAATAAGAGGAGGATTTGTAAAAAAACATGATATAATAGTTTATCTTGACTGAGGCCTTGGATTAAATTTTACACATTTTTTACATCTGCAGAGATTTTGATATAATGCTCTAGATAAGAACTTTTTCAAATGTTACATGGTAACTTTAAAGTTGATATTCGATGGGGAGTGAGCTATACGGAATAGGTGTTTCTGACCTTTCTTTCCTTAGGATGGGCAGGGTGCTTTTTGGGGAAAGTGTTTTCTCTGACTGAACAAATGCCTCTTTCTGACAGACCATGTTGTTGCCATGGAGACCTTAGTTTCTATAATTGTAGGCTCCAGTCATAGTCAAGAATATGGCACTGGGTTGCGTGTGCGTGGGCGGGGGGCGCAGCGAGCGCAGGGTGAAGCCTGGGTGTGCATAGCCGGTTCGCTCACTGAAGCTTGTCCACAGTAGCCAGAAGCCATTTGTCTTTCTGCCATCTCCTTTTTTCATATTCTTTTTCCCAATTTGCGTGTGTCTGACATAAAAACAATGGGACGGTATAGAAGAAAACCCCTTTTTCCTCCTCTAATCTCATACTCCTCTCTCTGACCCAGAACCAATCACTGTTGAGAATTTGGTGGGTGTCCTTGCAATGTTTTTATTCTTTGTCCTGTATGTGTCTTCATAAACCACAGATTTGTGTTTTTAAAGTTCATCTAAATACTGCAGTGCTTCTTATGTCATTCTGCAACTTGCCTTTTTCTCAGCCATATTTTTTTGAGGCCTCTTCATGATGTCTATTGGGTTTGTTTATTTCAGTTGGTATCTAGCATTCCATTGTATCACAGTTAATCCAGTTCCGTAGTAGTGGATGTTTAGAATGTTCTCCTGTTGTATTTCTGTGTAACTCCTCAATTTCTTTCTTTTTTCCCTTTCCATGTCATTGAGTATAGAAACTCAAATACTTGCTTGATTTAATTTTGAGTTGGCCAAAGCTCAGTCATAAGCTATCTTTATTCTGTTTTCCTTTTCTTTGCAATATTCTCAGTTCATTTTATTAATTAAAAAGTATTTTAGGTATCCTTTAGTTGTTCAGTCTCTCCGAACATTCAGCCTAGTGCAGTTGAAGTGTGTTACATATTACCCAGGTACCTATAGGCTGGCCAGGCTCCAGGATGTCTTGATTACCTTTTCCAAGTTATTCAGTTATCAGATTATAAGTAACAACATTGCTGTTGCAAGAAACTGCTGAACACATCTTGGTTCATTTAAGATTTATAGAGAAAGCAAAGCTATAATCGGTCAAACGCTTTTGATCAAGTTTCACTGATGGTCTTACTTGTTAAACAACTTGCTCTCTTATTTTTTATTTCCTTACCTCAGTGCTCTGCAGAAAGTGCTGCCGAGGACTCAGCACTTGCAATTGTCACAATACAGGCCTCATACAGGTCGGTGCTGATGGAAATGCAGTGCAAACCACACATGTAACTTTATATTTTCTAATGGCCACATTAAAAAAATGTGCAATGAAACAGAGCAGTAAGTTTCATATCAGAAATTGTTATATTGTTTACTGAATTGGAGAATTTAGAGAATCACTTATTTGATGTTGAAAACAGCCTTTCAGTCACATTGACATTTAATGGTATTTATAGAGATAAATTTTATTGAATTCTAGGGCCATTCTTTATCTTTAAGGTAGGTGGTTAGGTGAGGCTTGATAAAGAAGAGTAGATGCTGAAAATTATCAACACTAGTTCCTTATACAGGATCTGGCACAAATAACACCCCTTTTTTATTACAAAATCTTTTATTACAAAATCATAAGCATGTAATTCTGTGACATAACAGTACCACACTCAAACATACCATATGACATTTTAGGTGAAATTTTCAAATTAAAGCTATAAATTATTACACCTGTATTATTGCCCTACCAACCACACTCAAGCAGGCCCTACTTCTACCGAACCCTGTGTTTATTTTCAGGAAAGTTTTTATTTTGAATTAGGAAGCGTTATGAACTCTTAATAAAGAGAAAATCAAAGAATCAGATGACTTACTGATTTTGGAGGTTGCATGTAAAGTTGTTTCCAGTTATTTTTCCTGTTTTCCATTTTGCCTATGATACTTTGAATCACCTCTAACACTTACGGTGGTTCATATGTAACAACTACCTTTTAAATGCCTACTCTTTTCATTGAAAATGGGTTTTCACTGATTCTTTTTAAAATGGTTTTCTTGTAAGCCACTCTTAGGTTGGTTTGTACGTAGGTGTCGGGTGCTGGAGGGAGTCTGGATTTCATGTTATATTTTCTCAGTGGTAGAGTGCACATCTTTCTGTTTATTGGTTGTATTCTTGTGGGACTTTCAAGAACCAATCCAGAAGAAACAAAAGTAAACCTGTTTCTTAAGATCAGATGGTTATATTTTATGCAAATTATCTCTACCCTCTATTTTGTGAAATGTTGACATTTTACAAAATGTTTGTTACTGTGTTTCTTGAAAAGACCGTGTTGTGGTCAACTTATTTTTTGGATCCAAATTAAATGTGAATTAGACAAATTTATTTACAATAGCATTTTTGGACACCTTGATTTTCAAATTTACATCGTGCCTGAAATGTCTATCCACTGAATAAGAAGTCAAATTGTCTCCTAAACTGTATTGTGGACACTAAAAATAGCAAATTTAGTTAAAATTTCTGTTTTAGTTTTTCTTCTTCATCCTCCTGTTCTTTATTCATTAATAAATGAATATTCTCCTCCTTTTCTTTAAAAAAAAGGAGACTATTTTATGTAAATGATGAAAAAGAACTAGAGAATCTTCTTGAGTTTTATTTTCCTAAATAGATAATTTCTGTATGTATTGGTAATAGGAGTACTCAAAAATTGCTTAAAGAATTAAGTGTAATACTTTTCAGTTTTGTGAGCACTTCATAAAGTTGTTTAGGATTGGGTAGGTTTGTTCCTTGTTTATTTTAGACTAATAATAATCTGAAGTTCATAGGAGACAGACTGTTATTACAAACAGACATGACTTAGAACATAATTTTAAAACTTTATAAAATGTTGTGGCATTAACACTATTCTCAAAAATAGTTGGGCAGAGGTAAAATTTGGATCTAGAATATTATCCCTATAATCTTAGTTCTTTTACTTAGAGTTTTTATTATTTATTTTTTTTGCCATAGATTTTGCAAATCCTAGGAGAAGGTTCACCAAGGATTATTAATTTATATTGTTATTAGTTGCATTGTTAATGTTTTTAGTTATATTAATTTATCTTTTTTTGTGGTACTTATATTCTATTAAGTCACCGAGAGCACTGAATTAGAACATAATGAGCCATTTCTCCTAGCGGGTATGTAAGGTTATGTTACTGCAAGCCTCTGGTCACAACCATTTTGTCAACTGATCAATATATAACCTTGCTTTCTGTATGTTCCTGTGTAATACACAGGGGTGGGCAAAAGTAGGTTTACAGGTGTGAGTACACAAAACACAGAGTGTATTCTTGTATTATTATATTAATTATTGTATTATTTATCTGTGATACTGTAAACCTACTTTTTGCGCACCCCGCGTATTCGTGCTTTATTAATGTTGAACTCCCGGACAGTGGCACTATCACTCCGCCAGAATGACATTCATCTGCATGTGCCTTTTCTCCCTAAGACACGTTGTAGCTTTCTTGTGTTTAGGAACATTAGCCAGTGCTTCAGCATTATGCTTGGGGGCCAATGTAAACAGTGTAATCACCAAGAGAAAGTACAAAAATTCAAAAAATGTGACACAAAATACACCTCCAAAAGGACTGGTTTATAGTAGAAGAGCTGAAACAAGAAGGCAGAGCAAGGCCCTTGCTCCCCCTTGATGGGACCTTGCCTGTAGGATGACTCAGTTTTCATTCCTCTGTGCATGTCCCTGAATGACCTTGAAAGTGCCTTGAGTATTGAATTTTGGGGTTACAAACACGTTTTAGCAAGTAGGCAAATTCACAAATACGGAATCCAGGCATAATGAGGACCCAGCTGTGTATGGATTGCTTGGAATCAGGTGTCAGCGCGGCAGCTCAGGTTCCGGGGAACGCCGGCCCCTGCTTCGTTGACGACTCCACTTTCCCTTTCTCCTTCCGAACTGCTCTCCTCCCCTGCGAGGTGTGTAGGTTGCTGCTGATGTCGTAGGGAAGAAGTGTGGGCTGTGGTCAAGTCATGAAGTCTGAGTAGTACGTACAACTTGGGGCTTGGCTATGGAAATTTTGCTCCTGATTTTGCCCCAGACTGTTGGGTAAATCAGAGACCTCAATTGTGCTTTCCTGTTATTCCCTGTACTTTGGGTCATAGTGTACTTTATGATGGAGATCACAAAGACTGGTTTCAAAGGTGGACCATAGCAGAGTCACACAAGCATGTAACATACAGATTGTACACTTCCTTTTTTAAAAGATTTTATTTATTTATTTTTAGAGAGAGGAGAAGGGAGGGAGAAAGAGAGGAGGAGGAACATTGATGTGAGAGAGAAACATCGGTCAGTTGCCTCGCATACACGCCCCATCAAACCTGCAGCCCAGGCATGTGCCCTCACCAGGAATCGAACCGTTGATGTTATGCCCTTGCGGGGCAATGCCCAACTAACTGAGCCACACTGGCCAGGGCTTCAGACTTTTTAAATGTACTTTCAGTTCTATCATCCAGGGAAAGCGCCGCCCCCGCCCCCCGCCCATGTGGGCTCACAGTTGCTCACAGCTGCAGTCAAAGATAATAACTTATCTCAGACGTCTGGTTCAGTTTGGCGCTGGTCATCTGAATTGGTATGATATTGAAAAGATGACTTAAATGCAGTTAAGTGATCAATTTTGAACAGAGCCTGTTGACTGATTTTTAAGGAGGGTTTTAAAAAAAATTTATAAATTGATTTTACGTGGGAACTTAGTTCTTTAGAATATTAAAAAGGCATGTATTAAGTACATGTTTTGCATAAGGTCCTGTGCTAGTCTGTGGAGAATGAGTCTGAGTGAGTAAGGCCTACCGTCCCCTGTCTTAGGAGCTCACAGTGTGACACAGGATGAAAAATATTAAAAACAGAAACAAAAAGCAGAAGTATTGTGGGCTTTTGGAAACATTTTGATTAGCCAAGAGGATGCTTGGGGAAGGGGTGGTAAGAGATTGGTGTAGGCCGATATCAATTATTACTTTGTAGGGGCTGTGTGTGTGTGTGTGTGTGTGTGTGTGTGGTGTGTCTTTGTTTAAAGTATGGTGTCATCAAAGGTTTTTAAGTTTTTCATTTCAGAAAAATAACAGTTGTGTGAAATTGATAGGGCAGGAAAAGATTGATGGTAGGCAGACAAATTACTGCCTTTAAATGGATGAAAGCCTTCAAGTAGACGCTTGGTGGTGCAGTGGAAAGGCTATGTTGAAGAGCAAGAATGAGTAGGGTCTTGATCACGGATGTGGTTAGGAAGAAAGGAGAAAGTAGGTGGTTTAGGTTTTCAGTCCTTTGAAATGAATGTTCCTTGTCTCTAGTCTGTAAATCATTCCCAAGCTTGAATCCAAGTTTGAAGATTCAGAGGCAGCGTGCCCATGGCCTGAACCTGTGGAGTTTTTTGCATTGTTCTATTTTTTAAGCAGTGACACATTTTATTTAGATCTGACCACATGCCTATAGTTTTGCAAAATTAAAATTTTTACTTAAAGTAATTTTAGATTACAAGAGTTGCAAGGATAATATAGAAAGTCCTTGTGTATCTCTCACTGGGTTTTTCCTATGGTTGACATCAGACATTACCATGATTCATTTGTAGAAAGAAATCAGCCAGTATCACTACATTACTGTTATGTAAATGACTTTATTCATATTCTTCTAGCTTTTCCACAAATACATCTGTCTGTCCCAGAATCCCACCCAGGCTATCAAATTGCGTTGCCATCACGTCCCTCCTGATCTGTGTTTCTCAGTCTTACCTTGTTTTTTGTGACTTTGATGGTTTTGTGGACTAATGATTATGTTGTAGGATGTTCCTCAATTGGAGTTTTATGTTTTACTTATTATGAGACCATGGATATGAGTTTCTGGGAGGAAGCCCACAAAGTGCTATTTTTCTCACCTAATATCAAGGTTGCATCCTGTCAATGGGATTTGGCACGATGTTGACCTGGATCATGTGGCGGAGGTGGTGTTTGTCAGGTTTCTCTACTGTGAAGTTAGTCACCCCCACTTTCCCCTTCATACTCTGCTCTTTGGAAGCACAGCTTAAAATCCAGTCCACACTCAAGGGATGGGATGGGGGTATTGAAGCCTCACCTTCTATGTAAATTATTTGGAATTCTTCTCTAAGGAAGATTACCTGTTCTCCCTCATTGATTTATTCAGTCAAGTATTACTAAGTGCTTCAGGTTTATCTTGTGTTTTTCCCACTCCATGTCTAGAACTAGCCATTTCTCTAAGCACCCCTGGTTTCTTGTATCGGAAAATGATGTTAGACACCAAGATCTGGGCTGTTGTATGTGCTTCCTGCTACAGGGGTTGTTATCTCCTAGGCCTTCTTACTGGACAGAGCCAGGACACACACACACTCAGCTACACAGGTGTAGTTTTGCATTACAGCAAGGGATTTATTAATAAGAGAAAGTTAGGGCAACTGTGAAATTACCATATGGACTCATGTATTTATAATTGATCTTGTAAGTGTTTTATAGCTTAAGTATTTTCTTGGCTCAAATTGTCTTTCTTTCAGCTTTCTGATTTTTAGGTTTTGCTGTCATATCTGGTTAGTTAGTGATATTTAGATGCTTGCTATATGCCACTCTGAATCTTCATACGTTTACAATGGTGAATTAACTATATCCTTTCATTAATCTGTCCTTACCAGTTACACTGATAGCCTTTATCAGCATTAAAATTACCTGGTTCAGAGGACATTAGTTGACTTAGATGAGAAGGTTAGAACTAGATTGGCTAGAATAGATGAGAATTTTAGAACTAGAGATCATCTGGTTCAGTGTTTTGGGTTTTTTTTTTTACTGTACATTGAAAACATCTGGACAGTTTTACAAAATACTCATGCTGGAGCCTCACCCCCCCCAGAGATTCTGATTTAATTGATTTGGAGTAGGGCCTGGGCACTGGACTTTTAAAAAGCTTCCCCAGCTTGTACTGAAGTGCAGTCAAATTTGAAAACCACTGTTACAGTTCCTCATTCTGTGGATAACATTAAATAAGACCCAAACTTACCAAGTAATTTCTGTTTTGAGGATTCAAAATCATTAATACAATTGATACATTCAACATGACTGTCAAAGTAGTGGACTCTTAAAGACATATTGGTGGCATAAATAATTTAGAAGCGTAACTAAAGATGAAAGTCTCTTTTCCTCTTTCAACTGAACTACTACTGTTTTCTAAGGTGACAACTTTGAATACCAGCATAGGAGTGGCTAGATGTTCCTCAGGGTGTGTAGCATTTCCTTCTCGACCTTTTTTGCCACCCCCTCTCCCCCTTTAAAAAAACAATTTCCTGAATTGGATCTTTGCTGTTTCTTTGAGAGAATGTCCACTCCTTGGAAGTTATTTATATAATTCTCATGGTCTGTTCAAGGAAGGCTACTATGCAAATATGTGAGTAGTGGATTTCTAAAATAAAACTGTGAATTAACTAATCTTACATTAGAGGAAAGCACACAAATCTCAGTGCTTGGCATGGTATACGGTAGATGCCCAATTTGTATTTGAGTGGATAAATTCAAGGACTGTATTTTAATTTTTAAACATGTTTCTACCTCTCAGTCCTTGAGTACTGTAGCCAGCAAGGATCTTTGCCTGGTTAGCTGACTGGTTAGATAGCGGACCTCACCTTCTCTTGCCTAATTTCTTTCCTAGTTTGCTTATAAAATAAAGAGTTAGATAGATGCTTCTTAAGGACTTTTCTAGCTCCAGTATTTTATGATTTTTATAATTAGAAATATGACAGTATAATTTGAAGTAAATGATAATTTATCTCCTAGAAATACAAAGGAGAGAATGTTCTTAGCAAGCTAATTAGAAGGTTATTGATCTAGAATTAGAAGTAGACAGTCAAGTGAAAGTCAATCAGTTGATGAAATGGCAAGGAAATTTACCAGGGAGGTAGGATTTGGAAGGACAGTAATAGAGTTTCATTCTCTCCTAACACAATTCTTGACCACTACTAAGAAGTAAAGGAGGCAAATTATATTATTGTCCAGCTATTATTTTCTTAATCGCGTTTTTATCTTTTGAAACCCTTTCATTCATAAAGTTGTCTTTGTACTTTGAAGCATGCATGCTCCTAGTATCATTGAACTCAGATTACATCATGTTCTTATGTAATCTCTCATTCCACTCATTTTACTTTTGTTCTTTTTTTTTTTCCTATATATTTTAAGTCAGATTGCCTTAGAGACTGGTGACTGCATTTAGCACTTAAGAAAGATCAAGTGTTTGGCTATGTTAATGTAAAGATTAGTACAATGAACTGTTTCTGGAGATAGGTAGGATTCTGAGTAAGTGATTAAGGAGATTTTAGAATTTCGAAACACTGGATTTAACCGTTTTTAGAAAACACTTGGAACCGAAGACCCAGAAGGAATCAGCGACTTGCTCAGAATCTTAGAATTTGATTCCCGATCTTAGTAAGATTCCTTTCCATGTCACTACATGTCTTGTAAAAATTCTACACTAGGCTGGGTGGGTGAAGAAAGATGTTCTGTTTTTATAGTAGTTGGTATGAAGATAATCTGTATGCCATAAGTACAAGTCCATTCACCTAGAAGTCAATCATTTGTATAACCTAGTAGAAATATATAGTATTTTTGCTTTTTAGTAGCGTATTCTATTAATTTGAAACAATAATTTTCACAGATGAAACATTGAGTGTTATGAAAAAAGTGGTGTTTGGAATTCAGAAAATCCTGTAAGTTCTATAATATAAGCCCCAGAAATTAACATGGGGAAACATTTAGCTGGTGTGGCTATAGTGATTCTCAAATTGGGAAGAGGGGACAATCTTATACTATGGTGGGGAGACAGATTTTAAAGTTTTCCGAAAGTGTAGATGGGTGGGAAAAAGTTGAAAAACTTAGCACTTAAAGTCTATATGGAATTCCAGTTGAGCAGTATTAATTTTTCATTTTAATAGCCTCTGGCACATTTAAAAAAATTTCCTCTTCCTTGTTTTGACAAGATCTAAGAGGATTAGAAAACGGAATGTTTAGGCATTTCTTCTTCCCTTTGGTCTTGAACAAAGGTAGGAATGTTCAGTAATATAATTTTATCTTGAGAAGAAGCATAATGTAATGGGAAGGGGATAATGGACTTCATTGTGAGAAAAGTTCCCATATCATGAAGCATATGTGATGTTATCTGTTTCTCTAGTAGGGCCATCGCTGTCCCCCCCGCACCCCGCCTTAATTGTTCTGCACCTGAATTGACTCTATTTAGAACAGGAGAAACTCCTGGAATTAGTGTGGGTGATATTGCAGAAGATGTGACGATTCTCAAGTGTGCCTTTTCTTTCTGAAGGAATAACACAACAAACACTCTTGTCTTTTGGCTGACTTGTGCCATTTAATTAGTAAATACATCCTTATGCTTCAAGGTAAGTTCATTTTTAAAAGAGCAACATGACTGATTTGAAAAACAGTGTATTTTACTTGTCACGTATATTGTTGCAAAGTGTAGACAAGCTAAATAATTACTTTGAAAATGGTTACTTTTTATATCCTTGCTCTGAAACTCTTGAGAAAAGTGCCAGTATTTAAAATATGAAGATTCATTGCCATTTGTAATCACATCAATGGATCTTAATATTGTGCGAAGTAAAATAAATGGAAAAGGACAAAAATTGCGTCATTTCACTCATATGGGGAATATAAAACAAACTATCAAAACAAACAAAAGCAAAATATTAGATACAGACAAATGAACAGTGGTTACCAGAGGGGATAGGAACTGAGGGTGGGCGGACATGTTGGATATAGGGGGTCAAATATATGGCAATGGAAGCGAACTAGACTTGGGTGGAGAGCACTCAGAGGGGCGCACAGAGGCCAAATTGTAATGTGTACCTGAAATTTGTTACTAAGTCCAGCCAAAGTGGTGATTGTATTTATCGTAAATATAAATTATAATTATTAGTGATAAAGGGTAGATAACACAAGCAGAAAGTATTATAAGCTTGAAATTTGTGCTTACATAGAATTAAAAACAAGAAATGTACGTTGGCAAGAGGCACCAGGATATCCTTGACCGACCAGACGGGGTACATAATGGTTTAAAGAGACAGCTCCATTTCATGTGCTGGGGAAGAGTGTGCACCTAACTGGAAGCATAAGATCTGTTTTCACCATCCTGGATCCTGAATTAGCAAAAGTTGGGAGGAAAGGACTAAAATTTATTCTAGGTGTTTTATTCTGGAAATATTTAATTTATCGTAGTAGGCTAACAATGCTGGATTATTGCTTTCATTTATAAGCTGTGTGAACTTGGGCAAGTTACTTAACCTGTCTGAACTTTCTCATTTATAAAATAGGGGACAATGAAGAACCTAACTCATAAAATTTTTTCGAGGATTGAAATGACCCATTTCAACCAGGTGGCTTTTATGAGTTTGAAACTACTGAATCTAATAATAGAATTTAGACAATGGCTACATTTTAGGTTAGAACCTTGGAAAGAGTCAGAAGGAGAAATTATAAACAAAAAATAATTCAACTTGATATAAACTTTAAAAACGTTTTTTTATTGTTGTTGGAGGATAGTTGTCTCCATTTTCCTGCCACCACCTTCCCCCGACTCCACCCATTGCCATAAACTTTTGATTGGCAAAAGCGGGATAGGTTAGAATAATGTCTAGTATATGGTAGTGTTCAAATATATTCATTTAAAACAATTAGTGGTACTCCTATTTCTCATTTATTTATAATGGTAAAACTATGAAACTGTTACCCCTTTTTAGAAATGACACTCAGAGAAGTTCGTTCTTTTGTTTCTTTGAGATTGAAATCCAAGCTTTTAAATTCCCAAGTCAGGCCGCTATTACCAATATGCTATGTATCTGTTTGCCTAAAAGGACTAACAAATACTTAAATACCTTTATTTCAGAAATTCAAGTAGGAGCTTGCTGTAATCAATCATCTAGATGTCTTTGGTTAACATTTTCAGTTTAACTGGCTTATGGCATCCTTGGTTAGTTATGTTATTATATAATAGCTATAAAGCTAACTTGCTGTAAAGAAAAACCGTGATTTTTATACCCTATCTGGTATATCAAAATTTTGGTATCACTGGGTATCTAACACCATAAGAATAGCAAGTACAGTGGTAATTAGGTGCTTTTGACAAGGAACCCATTTATTTTCAGAGGACAGGAAGCCAGTGATTCCTTCAGGTGTTCCCTTATTTCTATGCTTCCAAAACTTATCTGCTTAAATGAATGACTTGGAGGGCGCGTGGGGTGGGGGCAGTGGGTGGCACAGGTTCTGCTTATATTACATGTAGATTCCTAGGTCTCTAGAATTAAAGATTTAGTACAGCTAGAGAGGGGCAGAGGAATATGTATTATTTAAAAAGCTTGCCCTGTGACTCTGATGCTTAGTTAATTTAGAACCATTTCCCCACTTGCCCGGTTCATTGGTTTTTCACTCTGTTTGGCTGCTCAAGATCCTTGCATTGTCCATTTAAGGTAAGGAAAAGGTAGTGCTCTATTGTACCTTCTTCACAAGGAACTTCATGATCTATAAATGTCAGGAAACATTTGGAGACTCCATTAACCGGGAGCTTATTAGGACTGCAGCTTTGCTCTTTGCAGCAAGGATCTCACTCAGATGGCTGTAGCTGATCCTTAATGAAACCGTGATGTAATAGCAATAAAAATGCTGGTCTGGAGGGTAGACCAGATCAGTGGCAGTTAAAAAAAAAAATCAACAGGGTTAGTACAGAGCGTGTGGGAAGATAGGAGGCTTAAAGTTTTCATTCATTATTGCTGATACTCCTAAATTATGTGCTTATTGTATTTTTTACTTTTCAGTGTGGGAATTATAAGCCTATGACCCTTTAAAATGCTTTCTAGGGTTTCAAAGTCATGCCTTTGACTTGACTATACTGTTCATGAGTGGCTTTTCTTTTTTAGAAGAACAGGTTTTACAAGATTACCAGTTTGGTTGCATTTGGCGTCCATAGTCTATTTGTGAGAAGGGATTATTCACCAAGTCTGTTCTTTAGGATGAAGGGAAAACTTCGGAGATAACAACTTTAATTTTCGTATTGCAGTGGCTTTCCTTGTCCGTTACTGTGAACTGGTGTTTGGGGTATGGAATGAGGCGGGTGGCAGTGACAGCAGAGCATACTGAAGTGTCCGTAGGAGCATTAGCAAACAGTGCCTGTGGCTGGACTGCTGGAAATGTTGATTTTACCAGTTGGTTGTTCCCCTAGTTTGTTTATCCAGCATTTCAGAGTTATACTGAAAATTGATAGTATTTTCTTTTTAAAGGAAGGAAATATAAACTAGAAGGTTTTAATAATTTTTTTGTTCTTAAGGGTGTCTGGATTGCAGTTTTGCCACAAAAATGAGAAAGGGAACATTTTTACCTATTCTCGCCACCCTCCCAACCCAACAATCAATTCTTTTATTTTTTCATTTTTTTTTAAATCTGTGAAAACATTATTACTTAGGTGTAAGTAGAGGTACAAAAAAACCCCAAACCCAATATTTTCGACAAAAACCAAAGAAAGGCATGCAACAGTCCTTTGGTTCTCTTTGTGTGTCCTGGGTCTAGAAGGTCCCCAAGACCATCAGATGAATCTGCAGTCATTCATGGTGGCAGCACCTAAACCGTCTTGACTGAAAGTACTTTAAAGATTATCAGAGGCCATTGAACAATTTTCTGCCTAAATTTCTGCTTTTAAGCAGTAGACTCCTATTATGTACATAGCGTCTTATTGCACGTTTTGTGCAAATGTTCTCTTCTTCGTGGGGAGGGAGAAGTAAGTAGTTACCAATAGGAATCCTTCATGGTTGGGAAAAAAGAAAAAGAAAATAGAGCTCACTAGTCATTCAGGAAAGCATCTAAAGTATCTTAAAAAGCACACATAACTAAGTCTTTTCAATCTACACATTTGTATGATTTAATTCAGTCTTATCAAGAAGGATGAAATTTTACCAGCCAGTGTTTGCTAAATTGGACCTGGGAACTTGAAAGAACCAGAAATTGTTGTTGGCCACGTTGCTGGAATCCCTTACTCAAGTTTCAGTCTTTCTTGGCATTAGGGAGTCTGGCTAATTCTTTTTTCCCTCTTAAATTTGAAACAGTAACAATAGCTCTATAATAGCCAGTGTGTAAGTGCTTTATGTACCTTATCTTATTTGATCTTCCCAGCAGTACTGCAAAGTGTGGGTATAATCCTCAGGTAAGCTCAGACATGTTAACTAATTCTCCCTGTGTCTCACAGCAATAAATAGCAAAGTCAGAATTGCAGCTAAGTTCTGCTGCCAAAATACTTTCTCTCGATTGTTATCCTTGTCTGCTTCTGTCATTTGCACAGACTGTATGGCGTTTTCCCTTCAATCTTGGTCCTTCTGGATCATGTGACTGCTTATGTTTTGCATCCTACTTCCACTTTACAAGCAAGAAGGTATAAATTCAAATGGCACCGAGTGGCAGAAATGGCAGGGCATCGTTATTCTCGGGAAAAACGTGTCGCTCGAATCAGTGTGGACAAAGTTATTACCTTTCCTTTGTTTTTAGGACTCGTGATGGAGTCAGACTATGGGTATTTTCATGGAAACTGAGCATAGTGGTCTTGTCCAAGGAGGTCGGTTACAAAAGAGTTCAGAATCAAGACTGACCACTGAAAAATTATCTGCACCTATTAAGGCAAATCAAATTTGACACATATTTTCTCATCTTCAAAATCTCAGCTATCTGTTATTTACAAGGACATGTACCTTGTCTAGGCCACGGTAGATCTACCCATTCATCAACCCAATCATTGCTTTCTGTGGTTTATTTTGCTCTTTTGTTAGGTACTTTGTTAGGACTCAAACAATTTTGCTCCTTTTTAAAAATTAGCATAGTATAAAAATTATCCAACTTGAACTCTTCATTAGAATTGTGGAAATGATTTTAATTGATGGTGTGAACAATGGCCTTCTCAATTTGTGTGGCAGCATCCTATTTATAGGTGGAAGCAGATGCATCCTCTTTTCTTAGGAACGACAGACACCATTGTTCTCTGATCATCAGGTGAATGCTCCTGTGGGAAAACGTGAAACAATTGTAACGCAGGTATTATTGATCTCCCTCTAAACAAGCTTTTATTAATCTAAAAGGGAGGAGAATTCATTTTAACTCTAGTACCTAAATGTGAAATGTGGCATTGGATTCATATTAATTGGATTAGCATTCTTAGTTTAACAGCTTTTTTTCCATCAAGAAACTGTCTTTGTTCAACGTTGCATTAGCATTTTAGCTGTGCAAAAACTTTGAACAAGTCTTTTGTTATGTCAGGTAACCATAGATGGACACATGTCTATGTATCCTTATTTTTAAATGTTATTTATTTTATGAAATGTGTCCTTGACCTATTGATACTTTGTCCCTCTCAATAACTGATAGTCATCCTTCTATATAAAATGTTAACAACAGCTAATATCTAGGCAAGTTTAATCCTCTCTCAGACCCAATGAAGAACATAATTTAATCCTCATTTTCAAGACGAGGAATGTTGGGGAAATTGCCCAGGGTCACATATCTAGTAAATGGTAGAACTAAGCCTCAAACCCACCTCTATCTGATTTAAAGCCCCACTCGAAACACAAGAATATCCTTAGTAGTGTTGGGACTATGGCTAGAAGATGTTTGTTTTATTTATTTCCGTAGCACACATGTAAAGAAAGGCTACTTCAAAGTTTATTGCTTTGCATCTACAGAGCTTAGACTAGACTCAAATGTATATCCTTACTACGATAATGTACTTTATTTTTTTCTATATGCAACAAGCTGTGTGGATGAACATCTGGTACTTTCTGTTTTAAATAATGACTCCAAAAGGAAGTGGACTTGACTTAAGTGAATTTGTAATGCACACTCTGTGTAATTAATCCTGCAAATCATCTTTTTTATTTTCTCTTTCACAGTGAAACTTTGAATACAAGGCAGATAATCATAATCAAGTAGAGTTTACTTATCCATATTGAGGTTTAAAAGGTAAAAATACTGAGATGATTTCTTCTGTCATTTGTCTTATATGACATTTTTTAGTCCTCTGCTAATTTCTTGTGATCACATATTTGGAACCGATTAGGAATTAAAGTTCTTTACAGCTATAGGTTTTGAATTTATAATTGCTTTTGATCAAAGATATGCGATGACGTTGCGGGGGGAAACCGTAAGGAGAGAAATAAAAGGATGGCAGCTTGAATGAGGACATCCCTTTATGTACATAGTTAAAAACATCTTAGATATAATCATAAAAAGTGGATTGCTATGTAGCATTCTAAATATTTTGAGATAGATGTGTTCATTTTCATTGATTACTCAAGTGAATTTAAAAAATTGCATCAGTAAAACTGACATTTTTAAATGAATTTCTTCTGTGATATTGGGTTCAGAAAGCAGATGGTTAGAAGAGATCTGAACTGTGTTTGGAGGTAATCTTTTTTAATAGTTAAACTATATTTTCGGAAGTTTGCATCATAGATAATTTATAGTTACCCTGAATTTTTCTTTCTGTAAAAAATGTTCTTGAATTTAAAAAAAATTTAGATTATTATGGCAATTGTGATAGTTTGCTAATCTTAGCCATACATAATTGCTAATCTTCACACATATTAAATTTGATCCCTGGAGTGTGTTTAGGTTTGAGGAATAGATCAAGAATGGTGATACCTTTCAAGAATATAATAGTTGCTTAGTAGAGGCAGGTAAGACTTGTTTTGTTTTGTTTTGGGTTTTTTTTTGAGAGCTATAGCAATTAAGATGATCTCCCAGATATGTTCTAAACTTTTATAATCTTTTAAAGCATGCACTGTAAATTCCTGGGGAGTAAATCCGCAGAATATAGCCCGCAAACAACTGTAAACCTTCATTCTGCTCATTTATATGCTGCTGCCTCTAACAGATTTTTAAGTGTTTATTAAAAACCTGAGGATCTTTATGCATATTGAAAAAAGTCGTCTTTGATAACTGTCATAATTATTAGAAAATAACTTTCAACCTCCAGGGAGGCATACTCTTAAGTCCGTGCACTTCGTATTCAGGTTCATCACATGCATTAGTGAACCGGACTGGAGAGCCTCCGTCCGCTGGTCCGCGCCCGCACTTTATGCCTCCCAACTATCGAAACAGCCCCTAAGGGCGTTGCTGGCATTGTCTCATATAATCTTCACAGCAACCTCACGGGTTGACCATTGGTTTTTCTCACATTTTCCGAATGGAATTGATTCTCGGGTTAAGTAACTTTGTCCACAGTTAGAAACGTGCTCAGAGCCGAGCTGTGGGTTTTAGCTCAGCCTGGCACCAGAACTCAGTCTCTTACCCACTGTGCTAGCTGCAAGGTTATGTTAAACTAAACATTTCAGTAGTCTTTTCTGTTCTTCCTTGTAATATATTTTTTTCCCATCAGATTATTCGGGGAGAGAGGAAATAGGTGAAATGTCAGGAGTGTAGGCAGTGAGCTGTAACTAGAATCTTTTTGTTACTTGCTACCTTCTTACTCCCAAACACCTCTCTGAATAGGAAGCATTTCGGATGACTTGCACACCATTTGCTGAGAGCTGCATAAAGTGCTTAATTTTTGTTTCTTTTTTTAATTTTTTAATCATATTATTCCAGAAAAGATAGTTAATTACTGTATCTTTATCCCTTCTGGAAGACGGGAGGGCTTCAGTTCAGTAAGTCCTCACATAACATCAGCAGTAGATTCTTGGATCTCTGGTAACACAACATAATGAAGCCAGATTTACCATAGGCTAACTGAAAAAAGCAAGAGTTAAGTTCCAAAGGCATCCTGTCAGTGTTATAACGGAAGGACAGTGAACAAAATGGCATTATTCAAGGACCTGCTGTAAATGGTTGGTTATTTATAGTGAAAGTGTTTCTTTTCCCTCTAAAATTATTTTGTGTATTATCACTGTACCTGTTTTACAGTGATGGAAATTTTTTCCTCAAAAAGCCCCAATAACATCCTGTTGGTCCTTCATACAGTGGGAGTTAATCATGGAGACATTTTGTTGTGAGGTGTAAATACCAACTGTTGAATGCGCACTTTGTCCTGATGGTGAGTTAGCTGTGGTTACACATGGATGCTTATTTTATTTTGGGGAGGGGGCTAAAACTTGGTTGTTTGTATTGATAGAATAAAACAAATAAGAAAGACTGTAGAAGTTCAATAAAAATGCAAGAGAGCCCTTAATTTTTTTTCAGCTTTATTGAGGTATAATGGACATATAAAATTGTAAGATATTTAAAGTATACACTGTGTTGATTTGATAAGCAACTACATTGTGAAAGGATCTGCCTCTGAGTTAATTAACACATCTGTCACCTCACATATTTATCATCTTTTTTATTGTCATTTAGAACATTTCAGTTCCACTCTCTTTACAAATTTCAAATATACAATAAAGTGTTATCAGCTGTACGGACCATGTTGTATGTCAGATCCCTGGACCTTACTTATCTTATAACTGAAAATTTGTGCCCTTTTACCAACCTTTCCCTTTTTACCCAACCCCCCGCCTCTGACAGCTGCTCTTCTACCCATGATTTCTATGAATTTGACTTTTTTCTTTTTTTAATGTTCCACATGTAAGCGGCACCATACCAAGCAGTGCTCACCTTGCTGTCTCTGGCTCATTTCACTTAGCATGATGCTTTCCAGGTTCGTCATGTTGTTTCAAATGACAAGATTCCCTTCCTTTGAAGGCTAAATAATATTCCAATGTATAAATATAACACCTTTCCTTGATCCATTCAACTGTGCACTTGACACTTAGGTTGCTTCCATACATTGGCTATTGAGGATACTTCTATGTAAGTCTGTAATTTTTACATTCTATATTGCTGAAAATCATTTTGTCTTAAATGCAAAAATAAAAGATTGATTAAAAAATGATGTTCAATCTTCTTAAAATCTGTAAGTTAACTCAATCCAGTGACACTAAGTCAATCTAAGAAAATTTGGTGTTAAAAAGTAATATATTTAAATAATTTGGTGACATAAAAATGAGAATTACCATTTTAAGTGCATTGGCAAAAAAATGTATTCACTGACTCAACACGTTTTAATTGAGGTCACATTAGAGGGTAGATGCTATATGGTTTTAAAAGATGTCCAGGCAGATCTACTGAAAGGTCAAAGAGGATCTGGAAAAGGAGTGGACATCACAACAGTGGAAATCATGTCAAGTACTCAGAGGAATGTGGAGAGATAGTTGTATGCAGATAACATGACCCAAGGTGGGACAGTAGGCTCTGAATGTTGTCGGTTACTTTTATTAATAGTACAATTAATATTACGTTGGTTTGTATCAAGGTATATAGTCATTTATAAATTACAGACTGTTTTAAGTGGTATGTTATGGTTGAACTTACTTTGTACTTCTAAATTGCTGCTAACGAGCATGCACTTAATTTTAGCTTTTTCTGAAAAGGGGATTGTCAAAAGGTTATACCACAGATTAAACCCTACCAGGACTAGTTGTAAGATTTCATAAAGTATGACTTGAGTTTTGAGTTCGATAGTTAGATAAGTATAACATGATCACTATCAGTAATTTTTTCTTTCTCAAAGGGAGGGGAAAGGGAGAGTGGGAGAGACTGTGAATGGATACCAAAAAATGAGAGTGCAATTGAATGACTGAGGTGGATGAATATTTGGGATTTGAAAATTCTACTGTAGCATATACATAATCTTATCACGGAGTCTGATTTTATGTGTGGGTTGGTGGGGAGCAGTTTAAAAACTATCTTTGATTTCTTTCCTTCTGGTAATTATTAGATATAAAGTATCTATCTGCATGTGGGATTGCTATTGAAATGAGAGATAATAGATGTAGAACTTCCAGCACAGCGCGTGGCCTAAAATAGGTAGCTGTTATTGTTTATGAATGAATTACCCTTCATATAACATGCAATACAGTAAAATGATTTGAATCATGTCCTGAAACAATAGATGTGAAACCAGTATCTTTGTTTGATAATTTGTTACTAAGCTGTTGAGATGTATCTTTACAAAAATAATAGAGCCAATATCAAAATAGTAAACTGAATGCCAGATCATAAAAATACAGACATCCATTGTATTTTGTGACTTAGTGCAGCTTTCATTTTTTTGTTAGTCCTAAGGAAAACAAAACTCCAAGTCAATGAAACATTACAAAAACACACTGTATGGTACAAAAAACAAAATATACTTCTCTCAAAATCTTTAGTATTATATACTCCTGCTAAAAATCTTTAATATTGGAATGTATTCTGCAAGCTTAGAAAATAAAAATCTAACACAAAGAGCCTTTTATGTTTCTTGAAGGAATTTTTTTTTCCTGGGGAGTTGGGAGGGGGAAACGGTCTGTGGAGTAGGTTTGTTTAATATGACATCAGCCGAATGAGGCCAGCTGTGAGTAATTATATCTGATATTTGATTTCCAGCTGTTTTGTTGAACTATTATTGGCTCTCAAGGTATTTGGATATTAATTAAATGATGACTTATTATAAAAGTCTTGTTTAAAGTCATGCTGCCTCAAATAGAACATTTAGAATGGGCCACATGGTACAAAGTTTTCATTCTTTCTGGTGCAACTGTTATTTTGAAGTCAGTACAAATGTGGTCCCTCTCTGGGAGCATATGGTCTTTATTGAGTATTGCCTTTATTGACTTGTTCCCACAGATATTTCACATACATATTAAAGAATACCAGCAATAAAAATGAATTTATAATAAGTTCCTTATGAATGATGCCTTAATAAATGTCTAGAAGATCAGAGTTGGGGATAGCTTAGTAGAGGGGCCTGAAAATGCTTCTCAGAGGGTGTGAGTTGAGCTGCCCATTGGGATAGATGTGTGCAAGGCAGGAGGAGGCATGCTGGGAGGCAGAAAAGCCTTTCTGGTGGAGACCGGAGGAGAGGAAACGTGGGGGCAGACCAGGCCGGGACCTCAGGGGCAGGCTGCAGCAAGCCCTGAGAGTTTGCGAGACCAATGGAAGTTTTTCTCTAGCAGAGGGGATTGCCTAAAACTGTTTGGGATTCCTCATTTTGCTTATACTATGCAGAATAAAATGGGAGAGGACCCTGAAACTGTTCATGCTATTGAAAACAGAATGAAAAAATACGGCAGGAGACTAAACAGGATTTTTTAAAAATGGATGAAATGTATGAAAAAAGAAAAGAGCTGCTATCCATAGCAACTGCAAGTTGAAGATAACTCCTAGAGTTTTCACTACGGCACTGGTACCAGTGGTAGAAGAAGAGAAGTCTTTTGGGGGTGGGAATTTAGTGTGAATTTTAGTTACCATTTTAAGCGATACTTCAGCAGCTTCAAATGGAAACTCATCAGATGATGATCGCAGTAGTTTGTAAGAAAAGTCACATGCAACAATAGGCTGAGAATAGACGTGATTTCTAAGTGAAAGGATCCTTGCAAAGAATAGTGAGACTCAAGGCCAGATGTGGGCTGCTCGCTGGGAACAGACCTTGCAGAGCCTTCTGAGGGGGCCCGAGGACCCGGGGTGGGAGGTGCTCAGCACTGACCACCTTTCTTGACATTTCATGCTCCCCTTCCCTTTGCTATTTTTTAATCTTCTTATTGCTTATTACCATCAAGCATTTTTAATGCGTACTCAATCTTTCTGTTCCACTAGACTTTAATATCTGCAAGGACAGAGTTCTTTTTTTTTATTTTTTATTTTTATTTTTATTTTTTTTGGTCTGTTTTGTGTACTAGTGCATCAGGGCAAAGATCAGATTCCAAAAGGTTATACAATAACTGGATAGTTGAGAAAATAGACAAAAGGGGTGAACCTCTCATTCCAGAATCTTGGCCAAGAAATACAGCTGTTGCTATAGAGGATTTAGGAAGGGGGTCAAGTAAAGATTTTCCAAGGCAGGAAACGTGTTCATTTCTAAGAAGAGAATTGAAAATGATACAGGGAACACAATGTTAATAGTTTAAAAATCTGGGTGTGTGTTATTAGTTCATGGGTAAATCTGTATGCTCAAATGACTAATAATCAGAAAAGGCATGCAAAAAGGTGATAAAGAAGAAAAAGTTCTCAGTCAGCTTTGGGTTTTTTTTTCTGTTCTTTAATAAATAAAAGTTTAACTTTTGCTTAGGGTACTAATACTAAAGGCAGCATGAATTTGTGTTTTGTGGGGGAGGTTGTGAAGAGGGGTTTACTGGTCTGCTTTTGCACTGAATCTTCTACTCCCAGGTGAATTAACTTCTTTGGGCAGTACCTGCGTAATCGTTGGAGTCCTCGCTGGGGTGATGAAGCAAGGGTTTGCAGAGGTTGCGTGTGGACCATTTCAAAGGCATCGGGGAGTTCACTTTCGTGAATGAAACAATGCCTTGGTTCCAGAAGAATAGGAAGTATAACAGGTAGCATTTATCCGCCATATATTCAAGGGTTAAATGACACACAGACACAAGGAGTGTAATGTAGTAGATTTAGTTCCATAATTATCTATTGTTTCCTTTTGATTTACTAACATTTTTCTACTAAAATGAGATCAGCTATAATGAAGTGAAGTTTACAGTAAGCCAGAACTTATATATCTAGTTAAATATTATCCTCAAAATTTGTCATGTTTCCAAGTAATATAGTTTTTAGAAAAACTATATTATCACTCAAAAACATTTTTGAGACTGTATCTTGGTGTTATTACCAGAGTTGCGTAGTGAATACCACAAGGAAGTCACCTCTTTACTTCCTATAATTGTACGTTATTTTTTGAGCCCAATTGAGCTTGAATAACCAACTCATTCACTAGGCTTAGTTCTGGGTGAGTGTTGGATGTTTTCAAAAGTCAAATCTCCCAGACTTACTACTAATGACAACATTCAAAAGAATGTGCTTACAGATATGCTTAAAGCACGCAGCTTATGCATGTATCCAGCAGGAGTCAGTTACTGTGCATAACGGTGAATGACCTGTGAATAGAGAGGAAGAGATTATATCCTCTGCCTTCCCTATTTCTTTCTCTTTCTTTTCCCCAGGTTCATCGCACAGCTCACTTTCTGCTTTGACAGCAGACGAGATGCAGGGCGTGGGTGGTCAGGTCCCACACTCGTTCGGTATCACCACATGGGTTTTCAGCCCCAGAGGCATGCAAGCTTATTTGTCCTTTTTGTCAGAAGCCATTGCTGTATATTTTATTATTGAACTATAATAAATTTAAATAACTTGGTAAGAACGCACTTTGGAAATGACACCATTTTCCTAAAAGGACTTGGTGTTGAATATAGGGTCTAATTACATTTCCTATGGGTACTAGATATTGAATAACAGTTTGCCAAATGAAAGAGTAAGGTTATTTATGATCTCTGGTATAATGAACTTGCTTATTATGTAGTTCGAAGGGAGAAGAATATATGTGGTATGATTTAGATGTTCTGATACTGACTGGTAGCAGTGGTAGAGTGGTGGAAGGCGCTTGTCGAACTTGGGAGTAGGAAACCTTGTCTTCTGATACCTGTGACTTAACAACTGAATTTCTATCTTGCATTATAGCTGTTCGTGAGGATGTTTTATTTGTCCTAACAGAATCAGTTTCTTTGAGGACCAGAATTGTGTTGTAGTGGCCTCGTGTCTCCAAGATGACGTCTTAGCACAGGGCTTGGCGCCGAGCAAGTATTACTACGTCGGATTCACCTGCGACATGTGCATGAAGGGAAGGTGACAGCTGAACAGATTTGGGATCCTCCCTACCCGCAACCTCTGTTGAAAATTTGGGACTTGGTAGAAGTCCTCATTTGTATTAAAAACATAAGGCGTATTGAAGATTCTTTTTTACTTTTAAAATCCTGTCATTCATTATTCCTTAAGCTATCTGCTATTAGAGCATTGTATTTTGCTTTAAAACCAGAAATCGTCGTGAGTAAGAAGACAAAACTGAAAAACTAAAATGCTCTTCTAAGTATGTTGCCAGGAAGTCTCAGCTGCCTGACACGTTCCGACCAGAGAATTACTGACTTCTCCTTCACCCCGTAGCAGCACCCTTTCGCCTCAGCCTCCATAATCGCCATTAACAACTGAACAATAATAATGGCGGTTGGTGCCTGAAAAGGCACCTGCTGTGTACCAAGGCACCTTTCTAAGCGCTTTGCCCATCTGGACTTAGACACTGTTATTATCCCCATTTTACAGCTGAACAAATAGCTCTGGGGAGGTTGAGGGACATGTCCAGGACGCAGACCTCCTGAATGGCTGAGCTGGGTTTTGAACCCAGGCAGTGAGGCTCACTTGAGTTGCCCTCTCAGCCCCGTGGCCTGGCAAGCAGATAGTGCACAAGAGAGTTGCCTGGCAGGGCTCATGCTGATTGCAGGCCTGGCCCAAAACATCTTGCCACATTTTCTGCAAAATTTACATTCCGTGCCAAGGCCCAGAATTCCACCAGAACTTTCCAGTGTTAGAGATTTCTTTAATGAAAATTTATTGAAAAATCTCTTGGGAAGGGCCAAAAATACAGAGAAGTTTTGAGAATAGAGCTGCAAGTAAGAGGTGAGTAATTTTGGAAATTTGCAGTCACATCCGCCCCGCTCCCATTCCTGCATCAGTAGGATCGTCTGAGTGGGTGTCCCAGTTGTTTGGGTTCATCGAAGAAGACCACTGACCTCCCTGGCCACCATTCAAAAATTAGGGGATGACTATAATGTAGGCAGTTTGAGAAGATGTTTTTCTGTTAATGATGTGAGACAAAACAATGAACCGCTATCATCTAGTGTCACTAATTTCAAAGAATGACATATAAGTAAAAAACAAATGAACAAACAAACTGGTTTCATCCCAAAATAAAGGATCCATTTAGCTGATCAGAAATCTCACCACATTTTCTTTGTTTTTCATTTTGCCATATACAATGGTGGAAGTTTTCCTATGGACTGACGTTTGGAACCCCTTCTCTATAAGGCTTCTTTGAAATTTGCCCTTTACCAGGAAAAGGGAATTTCACAACCTTCCTTCCTCTGAGGCTCCTCCAGTTCTAGGGCACAGTCGCAGATACACACACCCATCTGCCCGTTACAACCCAGGCTCTGAAGTAACATGTATTTTAAGTTATGAACGCTTCTTTTAGTAACTGTGGTGTGGAAACCCTCTTCCCACGCACGGTTCCTTCTCGTCTCTCGGTGTGGTTGCAATGGCTTCCCTACAACAGCTGACTTCCCAGGATGGGCACTGTCACCATACGAGGGCTCTTTGCATTCTCAGTTTCTGGAAAATCTTGGTAATGATGCCGAGGGCTTCAGGGAGTGTGTGTGTGTGTGTTGATGTCAAAGTATTGCTGTTATGAGGGGCAAAGGTCTATTTATTTATGAATGTCATGGCCTGCAGCACATAATCCTCCTGTACATAGGCACTCATTTAAGCTGTCATGTTTGCACGGTGCACCCTGTGCGATTCAGGGAGGCAAAAACAGTTACAGTGGTAAGTAAAGGGGTTCCATTTTAGCTTCAAAGGGGAGTTCCAAACATGATTGAGAGGTTGGAATGCTTCCTTTCTAGTAGAGCACTTGATCGGAATTATATGTGTAGTCCCTAATTCTTCTCTACCATCTAGTAATACACTTCTCTTTCTATCACTCCCCACCTTTCCCAAGTATTTATCTGCTTGGATGGTTCAACTTCCTTTCTTTTCTTCCACCTCACCTTTTATGGAGAGGTCTGAATGAGATAAATTTTGAACAGTTTCTTTAGTATTCAGTTCATTTCTGACTTACAAAGCTGGAAGGCTTTAATTATTCATGGTAGAATATTTTCATTTGCTTTTTCCTCTTGAGAAATAGAAGAGTTTGAGAATAAGTAATACTATTGGTGGTTGATTCTTTGGTAAAACATTCAAGATGGGAAAAACAGATGTCATATTATTTTTGTCTTTTGTCCTAGAAAAATGACAGCAATGAAGTGTTCTATATTTAAAACCTGCTTCTATTCAGAATCACTTCCTTTTTACTAAGAGGCAATAAAGAGCCTGTGTCCTCAGTAACCTGCTCTGCTTTGCCTTTGTTATGTCAGGACTGTTTCAGCTCCACCGCTGGAGGAGTATTGACATTCGGACCGTGAATGGTTCAACATAAGAACTGTTCATTGAGCCTCTGGAATTGGGTCGGTATTTGAAACTTGAGCCATCTTGAGAGTGATCCATGTGGACTCTGGGGCCCCGTGTTGTAGAGACTGAGTTCAGGGGAGTGTATGGCAGCCCCTCTGCACCCATCCCAGCTCCACGAGACTTCTACCAGGTTTCACCGGAGCCAGACCGGCAATGGGAAATGAGTTGAATACCAAGCCAAAGGGAGGGAGTATGTTTGGTTAATTTTCTTTTTAATTGAAATGAAAGATAGTTCAAGAATCATTTTATTAGACCAGTGTGTGTCCGTGTGTGTGTGTGTGTGTGTGTGTGTGTGTTCTTAGTCAAATGTTTAAATGTTCACTTAAAATGTAGTCACTCACTGCCTGCCAGCTTAGCATTAGGGAGGAAAAACAAGGTTAACATTAAATTTACTGCAAATAATTTTCTAGTGTGTTAATCTTTGCATGTGAAATTAAAATTTGACTCCAGATTTTCTAATCTAAGAGATTATATTAGTTACTTTATAATGAAGGCATTTTGATAAGTTTGTTCTTGCTTCCTAAGGGATGTGAATTGTGGGAAGCCGTCTGTAGGCTTGGTGACAATGCATTGTTCTGAGGGGGAAACGCTTACACTGATTCTCAAAAACAGGAATTGTGGACTGATCTAGACACTTGATGTTTTTCTTATTTGCGCACAGGGTCACTTTATAGTTGCATCTGAAGTGTTGATTTTTCTGAGATATTTTAATCTTCGCAAGTGAAGTCGATCTGCTTCGATGGCGGTTTTCCCCAGGACGTGACAAGGAGCACAGGGTGTAAGATGGGTTCTGAGCTGCCCAACAGAGCGCTGCTCACTCAGTAAATCTTAAGAACTGCCTCGTAAGGTCTTCGGTGCTGAACTCATTTAACTCTTGTGTTTTCCTCTGTGAGAGAAACTCTTTTAGAATGAAGATTACTTCCTGTCTCCTTTAGAATTTATGCAGTCCTTTCTACAGCCCGTCTCCCCTGAAACAGGACTGTCCCCAGGGTGCCCTGAGCCAACTTGAAGTAGAGGAGGCAGGGGCCAAGGGTTTAACTCCTTTTAGCTCTGTTTAACTCCCATGTGGATTTTGTAATTTTCGTGGTTAATTTAAGAAGTAATTACTTTATAATTACTTTCGTACAATCAAAACTCCCTTTTTAAAAAAGGTAGAAAGAAGGTCTTTTTTAGTGGAAAACTCCTGAGGAGATTTTAGACAAACAGAATAGCTTGAATCTGTGCCTTTTACTTCTTGAATTCCACATCTCTGTCTTGTAATGCGCATGAACCCAAGGCTGAAGAAACACATCCAGGCTGCGTTATAGGTGACAAGTAATATAATCACCAGGTTTTCCTGGGTGTGACATGTGAATTTGAATGAAATCACAACTCTGGGGCTTTTTTCCCTTTTCGTGTAAATTAGTAAGCTCAGAAACTGCCTTCATATGATTTAGGACTGAAATTACATATTTAAGAATTTTGTTGAAAATCATACACTCCACCATGGGTTTTTAATTTATGTTTTCCCGAAGTAATGCGGTGATGTCACTCTCTGGGACATGAGGCACTGGGGTGGCACGAACACCTCAGCAGTGTAGTGATTTGACCTTTTGCAGCGCTCTGATGTTTTCTCAAGGCATGTGGGGTATGGAGGCTGGTTTGAAATAAGATTTTTCCCTGCTAGGGATGATGGAAATTAAATGACTGTAATAGGGGTGCTGGTGGACTTGTCTGCACTCTTTTGTCCCCTTTCATTAGGGGCATGAGGAGAAAAAGGACCCATCCTATTCCCTGAGATGATCTAAAGGAATACTTTTGAAGACCCAAGTCTCCTTAAGTATGTTTAATGGAAATGTACCTGTGAAACCCAATGACTAGAGTTTGCTAGTCCTGTGAAAGGACTGTTGGTCTGGTCTGCCCCCTTGTGGTCCATTTACAGAATTGTCTCACTCTCCACAAGCCTGCGTTTCTTCGCGCAGCTCTGAACACCAAGACAAATTTCTTGAAAACAAATTTCCCCCCTTCCTTTTTTTCCATTGTTACTCTCAGGAGTTTTCATCTGCACACACCACAAGCCCTGCAGAAACGTTGCCCTTCTCTTTCTTTGCATCCACTGCATCCCCCGTGTGTTGCTCGATGCAGAGATTAGAAAGAGGTGTAAAAGAAAACATTTTGTTCAAGGTGTTAATTCTCTAACTGAGGATAGAAAATGAAATCCCCCTGAAAGTAAAGTGACCACAGAGAGCCCAGGGAAAGACTAAATGAGTGGTGCCAGAGGTAAGAACTGCAGGTAGACTTGGAGGAGGGCCCTTCTTCAGCAGGGTGAGCGGAAGGGGGGTGAGTGTTTCGAAGGACTTTGTGTTAGGTTGGACCTAAAGATTGCTGCCCGTGTGTATGGAAAGGGTGGAAGGGATTGCTGGTGTTTGGGCTTTATTCAGAAGGCAGCCTGGGAGGTTGGGCGGCGGGCGGCGTGTGGACCTGATGCGCTTGTCATGATGCTGACGGATGTGCGCTCCGGAGGCCGGAGGCGCCGTCTGCCCACCGAACGACAGGAAAAAACCGGGATTGATACAGCAGACAATTGAGGGGCTCTTTATATGTTTTCTATAAATAATTCATTCAAGTATTTTTTGGATATAGTCACATCTGAAAATCTGATTGGTAAACATTTTCATGTATGTAAATTTCAGGAATATTTAAGTTTGTATTCTTGGTATTACTGGGCTTTTGTATTCAGATCTCATAGATAATAAGATCAACTACCAGTTTTCGAGGGTCTATATGTATGTGCCATGTGTTGTTACGAAACTCAGTATCACTGTAGCCACATGGCCCAGCCAAGTATACCGTGATTTGCAAATACAGAATCTGTAACAAAACAAAGGTCACACATCTTGGCAGTGACGGAGACGAGGGTGTAAGCTGTGCTCGATTCGACATCAAAGCTCATATTCTTTCTACTGTTCTTTTTAGGAGAGGAGTTTTACATGTTGTAGTGTGGAAAAATTTGGGTGTCTCAAATAAAACTTACAGGTATAACTGCCATGGCAACAGACACAATATAATTTGCAAGCTTCCCTACTTTGTCCTCCTCCCCACACTGGCTGGAGACATGAATTTGGACCTTGGCTATTCTAGCTTTTAACCTCCTTTTTAATAATATTCAAGACATAACTCTCTTAATTGCTTACTAGCAATCTTTGGCCAAGAAGGATAAATTGTTGTTGTTGTTGTGATGGTGATGATGATGGTGTCGTCGTCTCTGCCAGAGAGCATAAATTGGCATCAGTATAGTTCATGGTCCTGAGACTGCTGTTACTTAAGGTAATTCTTTCTCTTCCTCCTCATTGTTAAACCCAAACGCATCTACCACTTAGGTCTCTATACGGCTGCTAACTGTAGCCCATTCTTGGCCTTACTTTCTTTGATGATTATAATACAGTCTTTTTAAAGGAATCAATCTTTTTTAAAAAATTGATTTTGTAACCAGAACATTATATCTTTTGACCACCATACTTCTGATTATTGTTTAAACAGCATAGCTTCATATATAAAATAAAACTCACTTCCGAGGAAAATGATAGCTCTATTTCTTCTCATAGTCCAGCACATTGTTTACAGAGACTGCAGAGGAAGTGGGGGGTGGGGGGGCACCAACACCAGTTGTGGGAAAGGAGGAGCACATCTCCCAGCTCTCGGGTGGTCATGCTAAGATGTACTGTGCGTTGTTAGTGGGTCCCCGGTGCTGATAAACAAGTGAAATTAAAAGCTAGTTTTGAGTGAATTATAAGGTTGGTATGCGGCCTGTTCTATTCTGAATGGGTCTCTAAGGAGACATTAGTGAAAGAGCCCATGATAACAGAGCACTTTCCCTCTGGCTTATTTCCTATTAGGTTTGTGTGGAGTTTACAGACTCTGGGCGATGACGTTGAAATTGATTGTGAACGACCCCTCTCCCAAATAACATGAGGATGCTTTTGCATTGTCATACATACTTCACGTTTGGGACCCCAAAAAAGTCTTGTTCGTGGAAAACTGCATTTCAGTTGGCCTGTCAATATCTTTGTCTACTGGGCTACATTGTTTTCGATAACTTTAATCTGCTTTCAAATAGCATCCGCTTTTGAAAAAAGGATGTCCTTCCTAGGGTAGAAGGAAAGGCTTATTGTTCTAAAAAACCCTACTTCCTGATTAGAGCAGCGTGTTCCTGTTTGTATTCAAGGGTAGAGAATTATTTGGGGGAAAAATAGCTCACATTTTTTAAGGGTTATTTAAAATGGTAATAGTCATGTGAATTTTATTTGTGTTGGGAGGTGTAGTTGCGTAGATTAAGTTCTCAGTTTGCATATCATAGTTTCTTGACAGAAGTGGACATTGGAACACTTTAGGTGATTTAACTCCCCAGTGGTTTTTCTTTTTCTGTGGCCAAGATTGTTGGAACAGATCTTCCCTCTGTGAAAATCTCTTGTTTGTGTAGAGAAAAAATTGGGATCCAAGGAAATAACTCCCTGAAGGCCATACATTTCTGTGTTCATCTTAAAAAGGAAACTCTTTTTCTGTTTTACCTAAATTTTCACCAAAGGTTACAAATTTCAGGTTGGTTTGAAGAGCAAGACTCCCTCAGCACCTCACCCTTTGCCTCTGTGTTTCCTTGCTGCATAAAGGCAATTCTACACCAATTCATAGGTTATTTTAATAAAGGCCAACCGTTAGGGGAAATGAGGGTTGAGATACCTGAGTGAAAAGTGAAGGGGGGCAGCTAAGGGCGACTCCTAGGGGCGGGGCGGGGCGGTGGTCGTTCCTGGGCAGAGTGGGACCACTTCTCATGGCCCTCAAGCCCTCAACTCTCTTCATACACTGCTGACCTATTTCATCTCTCTTGGTTGTGCTGCCTGGGATCTCCTACCACTTAGAGATTTGTTTAGACTATAGAAACTCAAATACTGATGGATGGTTCCCCTGTGGAAGGTTCAGAGGCCGCCACCAGTCACTCACACCTGCCCTTGTGTTCAGGTCATCTCCCTTTAATTTTTAGACCAGGGCATGGTGCCCCCAAATGAAACCTGTGGTAGTGTGAGACTGCTGGACACCTGGGGACAGGGTAGAAAAATTGATAAGAAAATTCAAAAAGTCCAATTTGCCTATTTCAAAAATTGCCCAGTCCACCTTGCCCCTGGGAAAGGAGAAGAAAATGTGCCTTTGTTCTTGCCTTCCATTGTTCTGTACCTTATTTGCACTCCCTAGTCCTTGGCACACCTGGTATTTGGCTACGGGGTTGGCACTTTAGCACAGACGCCACTTTGCTTTAGTTTGCATTTCATTTGTTCATCCCCAGCCGCATTTCTCTCAGTCCTCAGGGTCTGAGAGCACAGATTTCCTGATGCCTTTTCCATTGCTGCTTTGCTTTTCCTACCTTCCCAAACCTGTGATGGTCAGTGTTCATGTTTGCACAGTGAGACATTACATTTGCTGATTTGTTCTGTACCATTTAGACCTCAGTTTCTTACCGTAAGGGATGTCAAGCTTAGGTTAGATGGAACCGATCTGTCAAGCCATCTGATTCAGGGTAGGTAATACTGAATTCCATGCGATGAACAGGTTCATGCAGAATAATGTTGTCCGCTTCCGCAGTTCACAGGCTCTTTGTGGCACAGACCATTTAAAAGTTTCTTTTGAGGTGACTTACTTTTAAGAATAAACTCTGGATATAATTGTTGAATTCGTTTAGGAAGCTTGTAGTCTACTTAAATATCTAAGACACTCATGAAACAGTGGCACAGGATTCCTGGTTGTATATTGCTCGAGGGGCCATATTTAAACTTATCCCCCCCCACCAGTCCCTGCTGCAACATGATTATTTGAGGCGGGAACTTTTTTATGCAGCTACATGCATATAGATGGAAAAACTACTTTTTAAGTTTGGTCGTGCAGTAATGGCAGAAGGCAGTCTCTTTCCCTCACTCTCTTAGCTTTACTGTGCGGGCTCCCTGACCTTATGTCAGTGACTTACAAGTGACAACACACCATTATTCTCTACATGCTAATGAATTCATAAGCAGTCTTGTTTAATTTGCAAGTTATAATTATACATATTTTAAGATAAAGATATAATAGTGGCAGTTACTGTTCACAGATACATGCTCTGTGATTATGCAAATTATACAAAATTAAGTTCACATGTGTAAAACTGACACGTGTAACTGGTGTGACTTGGCTTATATAGGAAGGTGACCCCTATACAAGTATGAAATTCCGTAATGTCAAGAAATAACAGGTAATTAACGTGCCATTTGATCAAGGAACGTGCTTTTTTACTTTGATTTTGCTTAGTTTGTTTGAAGAAGAAACTGAGTTATTTCAACGTCTTTTGTCTCTTAAGACTTAAGGCTCTTCTTTTCCTCTTTCTATGTCCACGCCTCCAAATTCCTATTTCCCTCGTGTTCTCCTAGACCTCTCCCTTCTCCAAGCTTTAAAAATGATACTTCTTTCTACTAATTTCCCAAATGTACTTTTTTTGGTAGTGAAAATTTATTTGCTTGATGAGTGTTAAATGAATATAAATAGACTTGTCTGTTTGCTTAGATAAAAGAACTGTAGGCCTTAGGCAGGTTACAGTGGGTTGATAGATACTTAAGGGAAAAAAGATTTACGACTTTAATATTTGATTCAGAATATAAGCTCTTCAGAAATGGGAGTCTTTCTGTGCTATTTAACAACTGCAAGTAAGTCACGTATTTATAATATATAAAATAGAATGTGAACTTCAGAATTATTCAGAAGGACATTTTATTATAAGTATTAAAGAAAACTCCTCATTGATTAGGATATTTTCATTGGCTTTCCCTAGATGCAAATAGAATATTATGATTGGCATCTGATTGCTTCTAAAGAAGGAATTTATTAGCTTTAGGAATGTGCACTTTATTAACTAGATAGTGGGAAAGGTTTTTTTAAAAAATTTGTACTGAATTTATAGGGTCTAGTTTGAAGTTTCAGTCTTTAAATAGCTTTTAAAAGACTCATGGGAAATAACAGTACAGATGAATAAAATTAATTTATTTGAAAGTTGACCACCAAAGGGGGGCACTTTTTATTTTTTATATTAATACATTTTAAATTGGGACAGTTTAGAATTATAAATGAGGCATTTTCTCCCTTAGCACAGTCTAATATTGTTTTTAAAATATTTTTTACTGTAAAAAATATTTTAGGCCAAAAACCTTCTTAATATCCTCTTTAAAAAGTTTCAAAATCTTGCCCTGGCTGGTGTGGCTCCGTTGGTTGGAACATCATCCCATAACTGAAGTGTTACGTGTTCGGTTCGCGGTCAGGATACATACTTAGGTTGTGGGTTCAGTCTCTGGTCGGGGTGCATACGGTCCTGGGTCCAGGTGCGTTGGGAGGCAACCAGTCAATGCTTCTCTCTCTTTCTTCCTCTCTCTCTAGAAAGCAATGAAAAAAAATGTCTTTGGGTGAGGATTAAAAAAAAGAAAGTTTTGAATACTTTATCTAATTAGTCTATGAATCATTGTCCCTATCTGTCCTCAAAATATATGAAATATAATGGCACATACAGTTTGAATTGTTTTGAAAGATATTCCTGAGGCTAGATGTTTTTCTTAATTAAAAGAAAGGATTAAGTTTAACCCTGGGGTGGGGGGTGGGATCGTGGCTGATCTGAGAGATATAAACTCTTCTCCTAAATATTGTGACATATATTGGGTGCTTAGCTTCAAGGTTACGACTAGCTTAAATGTTATGGGTTTAACATTAGTCATGTATAAACCCGATATATGTAACGACATTAAAGAAAAGTGTTTGTGTCTCTCTTGAGCAAAATAGTGCAAAACGTGTGCACTGAAAAGTACAAAACATTGCTGAAAGAAATTAAAGACCTAAGGAATGGAAAAATATCCCATGTCATGGATTAGGAGACTTAAAATTAAGATGGCAGTACTACCGTAATCAATGTATAGATTCAGTGCATTCCTTATTAAAATCCCACTGGCCTTTTTTCAGAGATTGACAAGCTGATTCCAAAACTCATATGGAAATTCAAGGCACTCAAAAGAGCCAAAACAATCTTGAAAAAATATCCACTCATATTCCTGATACCACAAACTGGGGAATCCTAGATATTTATTGGAGTCTTAAAATTCCTTGCTGGCTTGTCATATAAATGTATAAATAGGATTTTGAATTTTTACCAGTTCTGAACTTTGATGAATAACTGAATCTTTATTCTGTGTATTGCAATATGATCTAGAAAAACAGTCCATGTCTTTTCTTTCTTTTTTTTAAAGAAAACATTTAAACCTAAATTCTTACGTATATAAGAAATGTCATTGTGATAAGAATAGAAAAATTAAATTCAGGCGCATTTTTAAGTATAGTCATGAAATAACATCATTAATTTTATATTGACTAAGAAAATCATTTGATTTAATCACTGTATTAGCAAATACATATGCTTTAAGTTAAAATTTTGCTTTTGGCATTTTGATGTAAAAGGCAGAAATAGGTGATAAATAAAGAACAATTTATGAGGAATTTAATTTCATAAGTTTGAGCCAATTTATTTTACATTTTAATAGTTTTTGTCTATATCCCAAAGGCAGTTGTATGGATGGCATTTGTGCAATTTGGCTTTTCTCTTGATGCCTATTTTTAATGTCTAAGAAAACTTGTATTTTAAAAAAACCTATCTTTAACTTGGTCTATAAATTATAAATATAGTGACTCAATGTAGAAGCCCCGTTTCCTGACAAGTCTGATGATTTCAATCCCTTTTTTTTTCAAACAGGACCTGGAAATAGTATATTCCTATTTACATGGTATGGAAGCCTTATCAAACCTGAGAGAACATCAACTTAGGTAAGTCATTTTAAGATTAATTTTAATAAGGTGCTAGAATTTTACACGATCATTTATTATAGTTAAGAAGTAGGATTAAAGATAACTTACGAAAACCTTACCTCATTGAGCCCCTATACTGGCTTTAGAAGTTTTATAAATTGAATTCAGTTTTATGCGTATAATAATTTTTTTACATTTGTGCTACAGTGATCTCTCTCCCTTTTGCTGCTCTCCCTACACCCCCTCACTTAAAGTAAAACACGCTACCTGGTGAATATATCCAAAGGAGCATTTTGCCATCCTGGCAAATAAAAACCTGTATCTTAGCACTGAGATACATAAGAAATCAGAATGTTTTTAATTGTTTAAAGAATGATTAGGTCCATTATTTTAGTATGTTGCTTAGGTCTTTGTAATATTTATTTCATTAAATTGTTCAGCCCCTTTCTGGGAAACACAGCTTATACCATGGTTGTTTTTATGTGGGCCACTTCTTACCACTTCTGCTGTATCACTTAGGCTGCACAGCTGTAACCATACTGATGGTTATCTGACTTCATACTAAGTGACTAAAAACATCTTACATAGCCCAGTGATTTTTTTTTTTTTAACCTTAGCTGGAACAGAAAGTAAAGAAGCCTGGGAAGACGGACTACATACAGAAATGAGACGAGGGGAAGCTGGCATCTCCGCCAGCCCTAGCTGGTTGTGAAGCCAGCAGTTTTTAGATAGGAAAGGGTTACTTTTTCTATATGTTTCCCCTTTAATCTTTAAACACTAATTAATTTGTGAGCATGTCAATTTCATACTTAGTAGTTAATTGAAAAAAGTGCCAGGAGGATTGAGTACTTCTAAAATTAAATTTTTAATGAAAATCTTTTAAATTAAAGTAGATTGCAGGTTAAGTGTTTAAAAATTTAGTCAAGTTTTATTAGAAAGGGCAAAACCACTGGGAATTTATAAGATGGCTAAAATTAAAGCAAGAACAATTTTTAAAGTGTGTAACTTTCATTTTACTTTATTTATTTATTTATTTATTTATTTATTTATTTATTTATTTATTTTAGAGAGAAAGGAAGGGGAGGAGAAAGAGGGGGAGAGAAACATCAGTGTGTGGTTGCCTCTTGTGTACCCCCTACTGGGGACTTGGCCTGCAACCCAGGCATGTGCCCTGACTGGGAATGGAACCTACAGTCCTTTGGTTCACAGGCAGGCACTCAGTCCAATGAGCCACACCAGCCAATGTTTATTTTTTTATAACAACTATTCAAAGAAAAAAGTTTAGCACCAACTGTATTTAATCAAAGGCAGTTAATCTTCATATGCAAATAAATTAATTACTATGCAAATATAAATATTTATTTTTGTGTTCATATAAAAGCACACATGGACAATATTCAGATGTAATGATTATATAATTTATGTACAGTAAAAATGATTATAGGTTATTTAAATGATAGGAATTCTATGAAGTACAAAAGTTTTAATACTTCTTATGAAAATGTTTAAAGTGAAAAGTAGAGATAATAACAGCAAAGTTCCATTCACATCTTAACCAGCTTTAGAACTATCAGTTTTCTGCCTTTCAAAGGTAAATTTTGGTTAGCAATAACTGCTTAATTAAAGGGTATATTTTAGTCTGTCTATACCTTAGAAAGTCCTGGAGTTTTGTTGGCAAGAATTTACAGGGAGGAACCTTTAAGATGTTCATCTTATTCACCTGTGTTAAAAAGTCATTTGTTTCTCATATTTATGGAAAACATCAGCTGAAACTATCTTAAGTTAACTTTTAGAGCAAGAGCAGAATACCCAAACGAATAGCAACAAAAAAAGAGGTACAGATAAACCCGATGATTTGTTTAAACTGCTCTGTAATGTCCATTTCTGAGAAGAACACATCATATTTAGATGCGTTTTCTCTAAATCTTTAAAATAAAACTTTTACCCCTAGGATTAAATAGAGAACAGTTAAGACTTCTACACAATACAC
Organism: Mormoops blainvillei; assembly: GCA_004026545.1. Lineage (NCBI taxonomy): Eukaryota > Metazoa > Chordata > Mammalia > Chiroptera > Mormoopidae > Mormoops > Mormoops blainvillei. Next base: position 437,152 of record PVJD01000133.1, read on the forward strand.
TTTTCCGATTTAGGGGGAAAAAAAGCAGCTCTTAATCAAGGCTTCAGCCTGTTTATTCGGTAATAAGCAGGAGAACGGCGTTAGTCTTCAGCCATGAGGGGGGCAGAGGCTTTCATTTGAAAGCGCCGGCGTCGTGCATTTCTGGGGCCCACTCACGCTTAAGCCCGGGCAGCGCATTGATTCGGAGCATTTGACTGACTGTGTTACTGTGCGACCCTATACTGTGCCCCATAAAGGTTTTCAAATCATCATTTTAAAAACTGTGTATTTTTCAACACAACTTTATTTTGTTAATGTTTACCTCCTTAATCCATGCTGATTAGAAGCAACGTGTTTGGCCAAAGGGAAGAGGATGATATAGTTAGGAGCTGAGGCCAAAATTTGTAAAAAGCTCGGAGTGTCTGGGGCCAATCAGTGTGGGAAACAAGAACTTGCAGACCTATATGTAGATGTTGTTCAGCACCTGGATGAGTGTAATTAATGTTGTATGGGTACTTTTAGGTATCACACAACTCAATTAAAGTTATTATATTCTTTAGGAATTCAGAAAAGATCAATATGCTTTTGATAAAACATGCCCTAAAAATGTTTTTAAGATTAAAAAACTTTCTGCTTTTTTCATTTATTAGAACGTTCTCATCTAGAAGATTTTACCATTTTTAGCTTGGGAAGGGTGAGTGCCGGGCAGGTGAGCAAAGACCTTGGCAGTGTAGGCGGCTGTCAGATGCTCTGTCACAGGAACGGGTGCGATGTGGAGGACAGATGCTGTGCACAGCAAGAGAGACTAAGTAGTTATAGTACAGTAAGTATAGGGCTTCGCATTCAAGGATAGGGAGTTCGCATTTCCTTCTAAAGCTAGTGGAAAGTAAGAGCAGAGGTATGAGCTGGTCTGACTTAACATTTGCAAAGTTTTGTCTGGAAGTTGTGTGGAGACTACACACCAGGTGAGCAAAAGTAAGGCAGAAAGTCTTCATTTGTAGTCCTGAGGGGGAGAGAATATATCGTGGGGAAATTGTGGCTCATACTAGGTTTTCACATGGGAGATGGTTGAACGTGGTCAGTGTGGGAGGATATATTTTGGTAAAACATGCTGCCTGAAAGCTAGGGTGTGAAGAAAACAGGAGTCTAGGATGAGGACTCCAGGTTTTTGGACTAAATAAGTGGACAGTGATTGTGGGAAAGCAGATTTTAGGGGAAGAAGAACGTTCAAGATCTGTTTTGGACATGTTCAACATGAAATGGCCATTACCCAGCCACTAGCTACATAAGCAGGCATTTAGATGAGTGGCTATCATGGTGGGAAATTAGGGCTGGGGCATTACTGTGGAAGTCGTAGACTCATAGATTAAATTTGAAATCACAGACTGGTTAAGATTATGTGGTGCAGAGGTGAAGAGGGCTGAAGGGGCCCCTGGAGGTGATGGGTGACCTGTAGAAGTTGGGTGGAGGGATGGAATGGGGGCAGAATCCAAAGGAGACAGAAAAAGCGACTGATAAATTTTAAGGAAAACCTGGAGACTGAGGACAAGAAGCCTAGAGAGGTCAGTGCTGTGAGGAAAAAGGAGTCATCAGTTGTTGCTGAGAAGTAGAATTAAGATAAGACAGAAAGGATTTAAATAGCACAGAGGACTCTGATAACTTCCAGAGCCTTTTCTTTGACATTTCAGGATCCAAATGGTGTGGGAGTGGAAAGAGGGTGAGAAAACAGAGAGTGTATCGACAACTTGGAAAGGAGAATTTCTGTCATGGGAAGAGTGAAATGTGGATGATAGCTAGAGTGGGCCGTGGGATCAGTAGAGGTGTCCCGCTCTCAACACAACAGGTGATCCTAAGATGTGTTTATATATTATAGGAAAGTGATTCCGGAGAGAGGGAGGAACAGGTGGTAGTATAGGAGGAGGTGAGCTTGCAGGGAGCTGCCCTAGCAGCTAACAAGGCAGAGCCTGTTACTGAATGGAAGACCAGGTATTTTTAGACCCATCACTGGTGTCTATCATCCTTTTCTATGAAGAATTTGTGTGACTCAATCTATTAAAGAAAACTAGGTTGAATGATGTGCATTCAACATTTGATATTGCCTCTTGGAACTGTGACATTTAGTTTGAGTGTTTGGAGTAAGGCATCAAGAGGACAAGAACGATCTCTAAAGTGGAGTGGTGGTAGCAGAAAGAACAAGGGAAGATGAGCACCCAAGGGAGTTGTGTTCAAGGGAAAACCAAGAGCACATAGTATTTTTTGGATTTAGCAAACAGAGGAAAGAGGAATGGGTGGGGATGATCCAGTGTTTACCTAGACCGGAGACCAGTAGCCCCATTGGCCAAAATGAAAGTGCTGTTGAAATACTCACTTTTATAGCCAAGCCAACCCCTATGTACTATATTCCCTTCACAAGAAGATATGACATAATCAGCCTGTTCTCTTTTGCATTTCTATATTTTTGGGAAATTTGACTTGGGCTTAACATAATAGGATGCTTTTTGAAGATGCTGTTCTTGAAGTACTTTTGAATATTTAAACATTTATTCCTGTTTCCCATAATTTAAATAATTTTTTCCTCAGGGATGAATCAGCTGAAACTATTCTTCAAAAGTTGTAAAGCCTCTATTTAATCATTAGTCATTAAAATACTGAATTAATAAAAGCCTACTCTTGTCTGAAATCCCATTCTGTTGAGTAACAATAACGTTGAGCTGTGAATGATGTTATCACTGTTTTAATTAGCAGGTTTTCCTTTCTAAAGTTCCTTCTCATTTTCTGTTTACCTTGGAGAATAGTCCAAATGTCATTTGCAAAGAATAAAAAACACATACAGTTTTATTCCCTATAAAATAAATGTGGTGAAGTTGACATCTAACAAAATATTTTTTCATGGCATCTCTTTACCAGATTTTATTTTATTTTGTTAACATAGGCACCAAATATATTCATCTCGAGGCCGGTAAATGATAATGACAAGCTATAAGTATAACTTAGTAGACTGCATGGTTCATTTATGTTTTTAACCTATGACTATATTTTTTCATGACAGGTGTTTAACTCATGTCTTTATTTCTTTTACAGGTTAATGTGTGAAACTGTGAGATATGAAAGACATGAAGCAAATGAAGTTTTATACTAGTAGGTGTTTCCTTTCTCTTTGTACAATATATAATGCAGCAACTAAATACTCTCCTTCAGTATTGGAGAAGTATTAGTAACAACGTGCTGTGTCAGCACTATCTTATTTTTGCATTAACTTATTTTCCATAGTTTAGAAATGTGAAACATTTCACCTACTTCCTGACATAAAGTAAACATTTACAGTTCTTCGCTGATGATAACTTCACATCTGTAACTGTATGTCTCTCATGTGTGATTCAGACATGTTCTTTCACATTATGGAGTATATTAACCTTTTTATCATTATGAAATAAATAGTACGGAACCTTTTTAACAGAACAGAGTATCCCTGCAACTGTAACAGATGAGATCAAATGTAGTGTAAATATAATATTTTAGCTTATAATCTTTCAGAAACAGAAAAATAAACTGTCCACATCTGTTTAGGCACAGTTTGTCCTTTAAATAATATTGATATTCCTTTCAAGATGTGTAATATAGTTCTTGAAAAAAATGATAACTGATTTTTTAAAGAATGTGATAAACATTCAGTGGATAAATATTGCTGTATTAGGATATGTAAACTAGGATTTGCCAGACATGTTATTTTGTTAATAATGTTTTCCCTGACTGACTTGTTCTCTCGACTCTCCTCCCTGTTTTCCAAAGCAGTTATTAAATAATTACTTCCTGTGTATATTATCGGGAATATTTATTGAAATAAAATATAGCTGCTGCCCTACTCTCTTGAGGGAGGTAGACGTAGAATAAAAAGGAATCATCAACCATAAAAACAGAGTGGAGACACATACGAGGGACTGCAGAATTTTAGGGGGGGGGCTTGAGGGAAATGAGGAGCATCTCAGAGAAGCGGCCCTTTGAACTAGGTCTCAAAAATGTGTCCACTCGTTGAGGGAGACAGACCTTCTTGGCAGAAGAAACAGCGTCTCCAGAGACTCAGGGAGGTGAAGGACCCTGACACAGTGTTGGAACATTATGGCCAGGTTAGTGCGACCACTGGTGTGCCGCTCAGGTCAGGAAGATGAGTCAAGACAAGAGGGGGCTAGTTCCACTTGCTTGTGAACGTATAATTAAAAAAAAAATGATCTTGATTCTTTGGGCGGCTGGAAATGAGGTTTTTCCCTCTCAAATAACATTTTCTTGTGGAAAATTACAAATGTTCCCAAAATTAGAGACAGTAGCATAAGGAACCCCCGTGTGTTCATCATCCAACCTTGTCAGTTAATGGCCAGTTATGCTTCATCTTTTACTCCCGCTCTCTCACCTCCAGATGGATTATTTTGAAGTAAATCCAGACATATCAGCTCATTCATAATTATTTTGATACTCATTTTTATCTTTAAAGATTTTAAAAAAGTTAACCACAATATCATCAACCTTTAAAAAATAATTCTTTATATCGTGAAAATATTCAAATTTGTCTCAAAATTTTTTTTTGAGAATTCTTATGAGACTTCATATGAGCTAAATTGACAACACGCTGGGGAGCAGGATCTCAAATGCTCCCCACCTCTCCCCCCGCGGCCCCCCAATTTTTTGTGGTTTATTTATTTGAATCAGACCTGAATAAAGTCCATCCATTGTGGTAACTTTCTGAAGTATTTTTTAATCTGTAGCCTGGTGGCCGGTTTTCAAGCAGCAAAATGACGTGGCCAGATGTCTTCCACCCCCCCCGCCCCCCGCCCCAGGAAAATACCTGTGCCTGTGTGAAAATACAAAGTGTGGATTAGATTGAGTGGATGGGCACAGAGGTCAACCAGGAGACTGTTGCCTAATCTGAGGTCGCATGTGCTTGTACTGAGGCTAAGACCGAAAGAATGGGGGAATCAGGGGTGGATTTCGCAAAAATATACAGGTGGATATGATCTAGGACTATTCGTAGGTTGGAACTTATGAAACTTAATCATCTAGGGGCTTATTAGCAGGAAATTGTAAATATCCGCCTAGGGCTGAAAAGAACATATACCAAATATAAGAGAAGGTGTAAATAATTAAGATGTAATTGATAATGAGAAGACTAACACCAAGGGCAAATTCTTTTTAACATTTATTCTTGAAGAAATTAAGCTGTGCGTGTCTTAGAATATTTGCTATCAATGGAACAGGTATACAAGTGTCAGGGTTGGAAATTGCTGATGAGTATTATTGATATTTATTGGAGGAGCCTAGTGGTAGTAGGTGTCAACTCCCTATTATTTTGTCCTCCCCTCAGAAACCTGGCTTTGGTAATATTGATGATGAGCTAATGACAAACGCTTTACAAGCACCCCCTATGCCCTGTGTACTCTAGTAAGTGCTTTATGTGCAGTTGTGTACCTGCTCCTTCTAGCTGTCTTAAGAGGTAGATAGCATCACCCCAGTTTTACACAGGAAGGGGCTGAGGCTTTGAGAGGATGAGTTACTTGTCCAAAGTCTCACTGCTCAAAGTGGGACCTGGATTTGAGCCCGAACATTGAGGTTCTGCAGCCTTGGTGATTACCCTGCCCACCAACATTTTCTGGCCTTGTTCATGCCACTGTAAAAAAATGACACCACAAAAAATGATGGGTGGGCCTTGAGAATATTATGCTAAGCGAAATAAGTCAGACAGGAGAGTTAAAAACCATGATTTCACTCATGTGGGCTACACACTGAAAGCAACAAATAAATGAACAAAGAATAAAAATAAACAAAAACTCAGAGACACAGACAATAGTATAGTGGTTACCAGAGGGAAGAAGGGTTTGGGGGAGGTAGTAGAGGGTAAAGGGGACCAAATACATGGTGACAGAGATGATTTGACTTTGGATGGCAGGCACACAAAGCAATATACAGTTGAGTATCATAGAAATGTGTACTTGAAACCTATATGATCTTATTAACCAGTGCCACACCAATACATTTAATTTAAAAAAAAAAGAAAATAGAAAAAGAAAAAAAACGATAGTGCTTATGTACATGTTGGGATAAGCATGTCGTCTTTGCCAACTGCTGGCCTCCCAAGTATGGGTTGGTGGCAGCTGAAACCCACCAGCAGCTCTGCCAACATTATCATGACTCCCTGACGTTTTTATTTATGATTCATTTACACTGAAATTATGTTTCAGTGTCCTTAAATATACCTCCCTGTGTTTTTTTTTTTTAAGTCAGTTTAGACAATGAATGTGAGTTATGCTGGTAATGCAAAGCCATATTTTAGATAATCCTAAATTGAAGGCACTTAGGCTAGAGTTTGTAGCAAGAGTTGATTATACCAACTGGTCATTTTTGACTAGTTAGAGCCAGGTGACGTGTTAGTAAGCGACGAAAACTCCGTGGATATTCAGTTGGTTGTGGCTTCAGAAGCCTAAAAATTTGGAGACTGATTGTAGATTCATTTCATCAGAGTCCTGGTATTTGTATCAGACTCCTCCTTGTCATGAAAGGTAATTGTGATGTTAGCTTCTGTGATCCTTGAACAAACATGTTTCCGCCCTTACCAATTTGTGTTAAGTGCAGTTTTGAAAATTAAAGAACCCTTGTATTTGTGGTGTATATAAACCTGTGATAACTTCATGCTGCCCCTCTTTCTGGGACCTGTTGCTCTTACCTCGTGGGGGAAATGACTTGTCTGTTCTCGTTCTCCCTTGCACTTAAAGCACATAGCGTAGCCAGAATATCAAAGACTGTCAGACTGTGGTTTTATGACCAAGAGATGATTATTCATTTTCCTTATTATGTTTGTGTGCTCTTGACTTCTAAGTCTATGGTTTTAAATAATTTCACCAGGTAAATAATAATACTCTTTGATCTACCTCTGTATCTCATTTTTCTCATCTGTAAAAAGGAAACAATAACTGCCTACTTGTAGTGTTGCTGATGTGCTCAGCCTGCATCTGCACCCTTAAGGTCAGCGTTACTCTCTGCATTTTTAAGCGTGGCCAGCAAAAACTCGGAGCTCTTTCAGGCCACCGACCCTGCGGGCAGCGAACATGCTTTGACCTGGGCACACCTCCCAGCGCCACCACTGTGACACTGCAATGGCACACATTGCTTCTGTGAAGTGACGTCCTTCAGATACTTGGTCGCTTTTCGGATATGCATGCCCTTGATGGCCTGGGCAGTTTCACAGGTGTTCTCAAAGTGAATGTGATTTGTACCTCTTAATTTGCATGATTTTGTGGGGTTTTCTGGGTGAAGTGAATAGCAAACCATTTCAGAGGTCACGTGAGGCCGCTTATGGGAACAGTCTGCCACTCCCACTTTGTTACAGGACTTCCTTCTGCCGTAAACAGCCTTTTTGGCTGATCGGGCACCTCTTATGTTTTCTCATTGTATGGACAGATGGACAAAGTAGCTTTTTATGTTACTTTTTTTGCCCTTTAATAATCACCTCTGTGGATTTAATCAGCTTTCTTTTGATTATTAGCTTATTATTCTTTCAACCCCCTTGTCAACTTTTAACTTGATCACTTGTTTAGCTTCTTGTTTTATCCGTCAGGAAATGTGGGGCACCATACACAGGTCTTGCATGGGGAGACATCGCCATCTTGTGGGCTTTTAGGATATGACTATGGAAGTCCTTTCAACCTGGCCGTATTTTTCCAGTTACTGGTAAATTGAAACTCACCTCTTTGACTTTCAGACACTTTAATACTGTACCTAAGTGGGTGTTTATTCAGTCATTATTTCTTTCACCAAGAAAAAGCCTAGTACCAATCAGGCATTACATAGTGTATATGTTGGGGGTACTGATGAGTTAGAGAAGTTTAAAGGCTAATGAGGGAAGACTCCTAATGTAAATAATTATGAACTCTGGCAACTGCTTAAGATGAGCATGTATCAAGTGCTCTGGGAACCCAAGACACTAACACATTGCGGAGGACATGTTAGTTAACCTGGAATTCAAAGGATGAGTAATAAGTCTATTAGACAAAAGGTACTATTTAGGAGCTGGAATAGCAGGTTTATTCAAAGGCCCTGAGGCAAAGGTGGGGGGGAAAGCGTAGTATAGCTGAACAGGGCAAAGTTTGCAGCATAGCACGTGTTGGAGGTTGGAGCGGAAAGCAGAGTTGTAGGTTGGCTCTTTTAGGGACTGTTGTAAGAAAGGAAAAGAGGAAGAGAACTAGTAATTTTTATGTACCTGTGATGCAAAGCAGCCATGTATATTGTTTCACTAAATCAAAGCATCATTGTGAAGAAGGGATGATGTCACCATTTCACAGCTAAGGAACTAGCATCTCAGAATTTAACTTCACCATGGGATCGCATGACTAGTATGAGAGAATATATGTTCCAGCCTTAGCTCTTTGCATGGCAACATATTGCTTACCTTACGTGCTAAGCCAGGGGGTTCCGACTGCCTCCGATTAAGGATCCTTGGGTTATGAGCAGAAGCATGTCATGATCTGACTTACCTGAGCAAATGCTAACTGAAATAGTGTCCAGTTTCCGCTGGGTGAAGCACACTCTTCCTACCTAAAAGGAGGTTCAGTGTTATAAAGTAGACTTCAGTTAGAGGGGGTAAGCATTTTGGAGTTTGGAAAATGGTGAGCGAGAGGGTTTTATTAAAGGAATAGGGCGTGAGCCATTCCCATAGGCAGCATTTTTTAACCTTTTCCTCTCATGGTACACACAAACTAATTACTAAAATTCTGTGGCACACCAAAAATATATTATATTTTTTTACTGATCTGACCAAAAAAAAAAGTGTAATTTTGATTCATTCACACCAGATGGCTGTTGTTGTGTTGGCTGTTGTCATTTTTTAAATTTGATAATCTGAGGGAAAAGAGGTCAGTGCCCCTGACTAAATAGTCAGGCATTGCGTGTTTTAATAATTCTTGTTGGCACAGCAGTTGAAAATCACTGCCCTGAGGTGTCATGTGATTTAGGAGGTGGGGAGCGGCAAACGTCCCAGGCAGGTTGGCGGTGTGGGGAAGGAGCGACAGGACAGCAGCAGGCCAGCCGTCGTGGCTTTGTGTTGAGTAGTGAGAAGTAATGTGGGAATAGAGTGGGACGAGGCTGTCTCTTTGCCTCCTCCCCATTATTCAAAGTCTGAGTTTGCCATTTCTTTAGACTTGGAATGGTGGGCAGTAGAGACCACTCATCTCATTGTTTTGGAGTCTTATCTGATTACTCTGGAAGGTGAATTGATCATTTTGTGATGGTCTGTGTATATTTTGTCTCCTTTTTTTTGTTTGGTTTGGCTGTACTCATTTCCTCCCTGTTGATGACAATAAAAAAATAGGAACATTTCCACGTGCCTTGTCATGCACCTGGGTATTTATGACTTTCATTTTGTCATTGTGGGATGGCATGTATTGGAATCAAGTCAATTGTCCATTGTAGTTCTTAGCGTGGTCTAAAAATTGCAGGTGTTCGCTATGTGTACTTATTTAATCTTTAGGTTTGTCTTTTCTACCTATTACTGGTGACGTAAAACTGAGGTAATTTGGAAGTGCTCAGCCAGGGTTATTCCAGGATTCACCATTTCAACAACCAATGAAGGGAGTCCGTAGCTCATAATTTTAAAACATAAAAGAATTATTTGAGGAAAAGTTAAAGTAACACTGGTGAATTCAACACATGCAACTAATTGCATACAAGAGTGACAGAGTTGTGGTTTCTTTTTCTGCCATTTGTTCCTGTTTGAGTTTTGATAGTGAGACAGTTTCTCTCAAGGTTTTTCAGACTTGATAAGCCCATGCATAAGAATCACCTGGGATATTTGTTTAAAAGATATCGTGATGGACTTAATGATCAGAAACCGGGGGTCAGGTAGGATGGGTAGGTACTGGGAATGGTCTACCCATGCATTTTTAATTCTCATGCCAGATCATTAATATGCACATTAAAGTTTGAACCACTGGACAGAATAAACTGTCAGTATTAGTCCTAGATAATGATGATAATAATAACTATTCTTATTTATTAGTCTTTTGTTAGCCAGTTTCATTGCCAATGCTTGCAAACAAGGTCTCAGATTCCTTTCTTTAACTTACCCTTTGAGTGTAGAAAAACTGGATGCTGGCTCTGCTGCTAAGTGCTGTCCTTAGAACTTCTTTTTCACCTTTTCTTTAAAAAAAGAAACCCAGCTAATCACTTCACACATATAAAATTGCTATAAAATCCCTTAGGTAACAGCTGTGCTGTGGGAAAGAGAGTATTTGTACCTCGAAGGGAAGTAGGTTGTACCCCGTACTGAAATGCTGCCTGAGGCATAACCGAAAGTGAATACACTTAGTACAGTGATTCCTAATAAAGTCAGGAGAATTTTCTGGATGATTAAGACTAAGTAAGACAGATTTTGCGGTGGCATGTCATGGCACGGACTTTCCAGAACAGAAACCAAACAGGAACGGAGGAGAGGAGGCCTTTCCTAGTATTCAGCTGTTCCAGAACATCTTTAAAATAAGATCATGTTTATAGTCTTAGTTCTTATTAGCTTTTGTACAACTTGAATCTTTAAAAGAGACAACTCAATAATACAGAAATTACGTTGATCTTATTTGGCATAGAAAATGCTCTCTAAATTTAATAAATGTTGATTGAGTGGTGATTCTCTACAAATGCCTACTCAAGAAAATGTAGCTCCGACGTTAACATTTAAATTTTTTGGAAAAAGTAGAGAAACCATCATCTATCGGGTAAACAAAATTATAATAAATGGGAGATATTGAGAGGACCAGTTTCTTATCTTGACTTCATTAAATCTTTCCGGAGATTTTCCTGATGTGAAGAGTCAGCCCTAATTACAGGGTAATCAATGAGCATTCAGGGTCCCAGAACATTTGCTGTCACAGTATTTTATCTACTTTAGACTTGGTTGCCTTTTACATCACGGATATTTTATGATCAGTGCCAGAAAAGCTGATTTACTAGGCTGGCGTTTATTTAGTCTTTAATAATTTTCCCTTCAAAAAGGACAAACGTAGAATAACTGCTAGCGAATGTTATATTCTCCATATCACAGTTCATCTAGACCTTGGTGAAATTTCTTTTTTTAAAGATTTTATTTATTTATTTTTAGAGAGAGGGGAAAGGAGGAAGAGGGGAGAGAAACATCAGTGTTTGGCTGCCTCCCATGCACCCCCCACTGGGGACTTGGTCCCAGCCCAGGCATGTGCCTTGACCTGGAATTGAACCAGCGACCCTTCAGTTCACAGGCCAGCACTCAGTCCGCTGAGCCACACCAGCCAGGGCTAGACCTTAGAGACATTTACTGTACTTTTTTAACATGATTTTTTAAAAAACTGTCAGCCCTAGCTGGTGTGTCTCAGTGGATTAAGCACCGACCTGTGAACCAAAGGGTAGCTGGTTCGATTCCCAGTCAGGGCACATGCCTGGGTTGCAGGCCAGGTCCCCAATAGGGGGTGTGCAAAAGGCAACCATACATTAATGTTTCTCTTCCTCTCTTTCTCCCTCCCTTCCCCTCTGTCTAAAAATAAATAGATAAATAAAACCCTTTTTAAAACTATCAAATAATTATTATTTTCATTTAATGATCATTGCTCATTTAATCCTTACAGCAGCCCTAGTAACTTGCCCAAGGCCACATAGTAAGTAACAATCTACCTCAATCTCCTAGGTTTCTAGATTTCATTTCTGTTGACCATCCTTTGGTGATAAAGGGAACATTGTAAGTGCAAATTAAAGTAAGCTTATACAGTAATTCTTTTCTTCTTTTTATTTCAGGGTCTTATTACTTATTTGAAATAATTTAAACTGTTCTTGCATCTGGCAAAACACATTTTTACTTGACATAAATAAGAATTAATAATAATGCTGCCATCTTTTGTTAAGAAAGACAATTTTTTTTTTCTCCCAAACTAGGTAAATGATTGATTGCAAAGGCTAATAGTGATTAAAACCTTGGGAGGAAGGATTAAATTCTTTTTGAAGTACTTTGCCTTTGCATTTGAGAAATCATTTGACTTTTATGGTTTCATTGGAACCACACTCTATTTGGCAATTTTTTTTAATGTTTTCTTGAGGCCTAAAGTAGTCGCGAAATTGGTTAAGGATGGACTTGGGAGAAACGGCCATCAACTACTGACTTGCTTTGGAAGCAAATAGCAAAATGAAAGTGATTAGGTGATAGTGACTGGTGTTTTAAATATCCTAGTTATGTAGAATTGTAAATAGAATTGGGTACCTTTTAAAAAACATTCGGAATCTATTTACAAAATTTTTTTTAAAAAAAGAAGGACTTGGCAGAGATTACCGAAGACGGCATGGCAACACTCCATGTAGTTTGCTGGGACCTGCGGAAAGTATAGTGTGTGGCTTCCATGTCGTACTCTTAACAGGAATGGGATGGTGATTTAAAGGAGAAAAACATTAAAAAAAAAAAAAAAAGAAGTGGGATGTGATTTAACCCTTTCCGCCCCTCCCACTTACTAGAACGTGGACAGGGTGGCGAGGCTCGGAGCTGCCGCCGTAGAATACGGGATGGAGGCCGCAGGTTGGGGACGGCAGAGCCACGCAATAGCACGAGCCTGGACCTCCATTCCGGGCGCCGCCATGTCAGCCTCCTTGGATAGGCCATTGCTATGGTTAACTTTTTTGTTTTATTTTAACAGTAACCAAGCCTGTTGATAAACGTAACTCTATAAAATAAAATAACTTACACATGACCAAAAAGTGCAGTAAACAAAGTTAAAGCATAAGCCTCAAACTGGGAGAAATGGCACTCATGTTTTCAAAATGCTGTCTTTCATAAATGCTTCTACATAAGAAAAATATTACACACCTTAATAGAAAATCGGCTAGAAATTAGACACTGAATTCACAGGAAAATAAATAGATGTGGCTTACGAAAATAAGAAAAAAGGGTGCTCTTATACTAATAGGAAAAAGAAATGAAAGTAAGTTACACTATTGTTATCAAACAGAGTTTGTCCACCCAGCGCTAGCAGAGCCCAACGCTAGACACCGAGAATTACAGTGGAGAAAGATTGGCTATTTTATTGATGAATGACGCCACGCAGGAGAACAGGAAGCTAATGCTCAAAAACCCAAATTTCCCCGTGGCATGCACGCTACAGACCATGTGGGGCAAAATCACAAGTACTGTGGTCTGGGGGTTCGGGGTTGTGCCGGGAGCTGATTAGTCAGAGGTGAGGTAAGGGCAGTAAAGCATTCCTTTAGGTCTTGAGGACAGCTCTGAGGGCTGCTCGGGTGTCTCTCTGGCTTCAGGGGGTGGTTCCACCTTAGGGCTCAGAAGTTGAAACAGAACTTAGGTCCAGATGTTATCTTTAGTGTCCTGGAGGTCCAGACTGTGTGAACATTAGTCAGGTCTGGGCTACTGTCTTCTGCTGCCTCGGGGGCTGCTGCTTATCAGGCGAGAAGGCTGGGCCTCTGAGGGACACATACAGGGTGGAGCAAAAGTAGGTGTACAGTTGCGAGTACACAAAGCAGTTTATTCCTGTATTATTATTTATTTTTTATTGTATTAAGTTTCCGTACGAACAACTGCACACCTACTTTTGCCTCACCCTGTATATGTGCAGAAAGAGAGGGAGATATGATTTCCAGAGCAAGGATTTTAAGTTAAATTTAATCAAAGTCATAAGGACCCTTGGTTTCAATATCATTTTTATCAGGCAGATTGGCAAAACCCCAGACGTTTTTGATTCAGAGCCTCAGTGGTAGAAAGTCCCGTGGTCCCCTGTGGCTTGCCCCCGACCCGCTCTGCTTCAGCCACCCCGCCCCGGCCTCCTGGGTGGGCAGTGCCAGCCGGTGGTGGCCTTTGCGCTTATGCTCGCGGTCCTCTCTGCCCTTGGCCTGGAATGCTGGTTCCTTTGGGACCCAATTTGCTAACTCATCTTCTTTGCCCAGATGTGCTCTTCTAAGTGAGTGTGTCCTGACCACCCATTGAAAACTGTCACACCCCACCCCCTTTTCCCTTACCCGGTGCTATTTTTTTTCTTCAGAGCACCGATTTACAATTTTCCAGTTTATTCTTTATTATCTGTATTGATCCATCAGAATACGACCCCACGAGGGCAGGGCTCTTTTTGTTGTTCCCTGAAGTATTCTAAGCACCTAGAACAACCCTCATCACAAAATTGTTAGTTAAACATTTGTTAAATACATGTCACACAGCATAGGAAGTATAGTCAGTAACATTATTATAAGTAGGTATGGTGCCAGGTGGGTACTAGAAATATTGAGGGAACACTTAATTATCTAACTACTATGCTTTACTCCTGAAACTAATACAAAATAATATATTACATATAAACTGTAATTGAAAAATAAAATTAAAAACATAAAAGTAAAAAAAAGAAAGTCATCTGTTATGTCAGCTCCCTTCAGAGAAAATAAATATGTGTTGTTTTAAGCTGCTGAAAAATATGACAAACTATATTAGTAAGGCTACAGGGAAGCAGGTGGGCAAATAAGTGGTTAACCACCTGTGAGGGATAATTGAAAATATTTATCAGAATTACAGTGTATGCACCCTTTGGCCTACCAGTTGCACTTCCAGTTACTAGTTATAGTTGTAGTTTTTGTTTATTTTTTAAAAAATAATTGCATGTCATTAAAAACAACTGAAATGACTGAGTAAAGGGTTGTTATATGAAATTGGCACATTCTGATGAGAATATCCCTAAGATTTAGAACAATGGAAAGAACACTGTAGAGTGTACTGTCTTTTCTGTAAAAAAAGAAAAAGATGGTGGAGGAAATAAGAATATGTGTTTATTTTCATGTGCCTATGCATAAAGAAGTTCTGAAAGAATATCTACGAAGTGTAGTAGAGAAATGTGGGAGCTTAGTGTGCAAGTGGAAGGGTTGTACGACCAAGTTTCACTGTCTACCTCTTTATACTTTTTGTTTCCTGAAACAACAGAAAGTATCTTCAGTTCAAAGAGTTAAGCTAAGAAATAAAACTGGGAATGGTAAGTGCTATACATCTATGGAACTTATTTGAGGGACAAAAAATAATTTTAAAAAATGATTCCAATTGTAAATAATGGTATTTTTATGGACATGTGTTATGCTATTTCATTGTTCTTCATGATTCGGAAAGTAACATGGGTACTGCATTTTTTGCTACATATGTTTTGATTTTTTGTTGTTACAGATAATTATCTGATTCTGTTTTCTTTTCAGTCCTGATGATATTGGGACCTGCTGGTATATCCTTCTCTCTGGTTCTGTGTTCATTAAGGAATCCATGTTTCTTCCAAGAAGCAGGTATGGTACAGACATTCTCTAATAGATTATCTATGGAGCTTTTGCAGAATTCTGTTCTTCTCCTATTTCCTCTTCTGACATAAACCAAAGCAGTGCCTTGGGGTGTTAATACATAAATCTTTAAGAAAGGCCTGTTTTATGTTGTAAACACTGTTCCGATCTCTTTAACAAAGGGAAGAACAAAAGACATGCTGGTGACATGTCCATTTGTTACATGAACATGTCAAGCTAATTTAGGACACATTTATTCATATGGAATAAAATCTGCCTCTATAACAGGCAATCTCATAAACATCTAAAGGGAGGAAAAGAAAGTTCATTGAGACCACATGGGACTAGAATTGGAAAGTCGGGAACTGTCATTGACTTTTCTGCCTCTCAGGACCATATGGTCTGTCATTTTTGCATCTGTCTGTGGACTGGCTTCCCGCTCTCTAAGGCTATTAATGCCTTTCTCCCTGTGACTTTGGTTTGTATGTGCCAACTGTTGATTTATGACCTTATGTCCCTGATGTTTACACCATTTGACTGTAGTGCCTGTGCCTTTTCTTTGGATTCCTCAGGCTACAGTCTGATTGGCTTGGCTTGGGGCCGGTGTGCTCTAGTTCCAGTCAGCTAAGGCTAAAGGGGTTAGGCCTCATCTGTTACAAACGGCTGTCTATGTTCAGGGTCCTTGACTGAGGGTGTCAGGTACTAAGTTTCAGTGGTTGTTTTTCCCAATTGTCTATTTTTCACAAATAAATACTTTTAAAAATACTTTTTATGTATTTTATTTCTAGACAGAGGGGAAGGGAGGGGGAAAGAGGGAGAGAAACATCAGCGTGCGGTTACCACTTGCGCACCCCCTACTGGGGGCTTGGCCTGCAACACAGGCGTGTGCCCTGACTGGGAATCGAACTGGTGACCCTTTGGTTCGCAGACTGGTGCTCAGTCCACTGAGCCACACCAGCCAGAGCATAAATAAATACTTTTATTTTAACTAAAGATTTAAAAAATTTTAACTGCTTAATTATCTTTATTTAAAATTACCAATTAAATATTTTATTTAAACTGACTAGATTTATAAAGACTAGTGCTCTCCCTCTCCCCGCTCCTTACTTTATCTATATATAACCTATATCCTAATATTAAAATATGTTCTTGCTAAACAATTCTGAGTGGGTCAGGGACATGTTAAGAATCTATTTTAAAGATGTGAACAAGTTTTTATAAAAAGTCAGAGTCCGTGAGATAGGGAGAGGTAATTTATGTGGTCCTGGGTGTGGTCATAGAAGGCACGGAGACGGGCCCTTGGCGGCCAGAGTGGCAGTGAAACAGTGCCAGAGGCACGGGGCATCTAACGGAAAACAGCCCCGGGCGCGGCTCGCCTGCCCGCCCGCCCTGCCTCTTCCCCGAGGTCAGGTTGGCAGGCGCTGTGCCCTCGGAAGGCGGCCCCACGAGCCCGGGCAGCTCAGTCTCCTGTTGGCTGTTGTTCTGGTAGTAGCAGCAGTTGCAGCAGCAATAAAATGATGCCAGGGTATTAGCCGAGGCTTCGATAGTGCTTTCTCTACTCCAGGCACCATTTTAAATGCTTCATATGTGTCGAATCATTTAATTTCCCCACTCCCTTTTGAGGCAGATACAGTTCTTACCTGCATTTTCCGACTGTCAAAAACTGGCAGCGCAGAATTCCTAGAATTCTGCCTAGGCCGCTTGGAGTGCCCCCGTGAAACCGTCCCTGTACCTGCAGGATTCCGTTTCCCAAGGGACTAGAGGGCTGCATAGCAACACTCCCCGCTCGTTCAGAGGGCCTACTGTTCGGGTGCTTTGTGGCCACCACCTCTCCCTCTGTTTCTGAACTGGGAAGGGGGTGTAGGCAAAGAGGATTTAAGGATTGGCATAGGAAAAAAATTACATGTCATTTTAATGTAAGATGTAATAATAATATAGATATAAATTTTCACAGAGAAAGAAAAGGAGAAAAGCATCACGTAAAACCTCTCATCCAAGACAGTCAGTCTTCAACGTTTCAGTGTTTTCCATATAGTCTTACATTTATGTGGTCTGCATGCTAAAGAAAATACTTGATAAGCAATTTAATTTCTTATTTCAATTAATATGTATACGCATTGCCTCATAATATTAAAAGCTCTTTGTAAAGACTTACTCTTTATACATCTTTTTATCTAATGTTCAGTTTTCAAACTTTCCACAGTTTAGCTAATAATTATAAAGGGTAAATTATGCTATCATGAATGTGATTTGAAACTGATGCATCGTAAAGAGAGCAGAAATAGTGACGTCTTCAGCACCTTGTTGCCAGGTCTGTTGTACAAACTCAGTCTATCAGCCAAGCTGCCAGCGCAGGGGAGGGGCCTGCGATGGTCTTTCCTGACTACCAGCCCCCCTCAGCTAGTCAAGTGACAGCGTGGTGTAACTTGTGGAAAGGAACCTAATGTTCAGAAAACTGTTGTCCTAAGGACTCGCAGTTCAGACCTATTTCATGAACACATGTTTTGGACTCTGTGTCTAATTATTTTAAAAGATGACATGAGTTACTCTTTCTCTGGCTGCATGTCAAATGCTTGCAAGTTAGTACTTTAATGGGATGAAGGAAGGAATGGTGTTTCAGTCTGAATGACAAGCTAGTGCTATACATAGGTTATTCCCTCATATTGCACCTGGTGACATTTGCTCTTTCCAAGTTGTTTGTTTCCTTTGGAGATGTTGCCTTAGGAATAGCGCTGAGACTGTTTTCATATGAAGGAGCCTCCACTGGTACTATGCTAAAGGTTGACATCAATGAGTCATTTATATTTCTCTGTCCAGAAAACTGAGGTTTGGTTAAAGAATAATATGGCTTAGGTGTTAGTAATAGTCTGCTGGTTTTATAAAACAACTAGTTCACAGATAATTCTCCACATTTACCATGTTTTCATCATGTTATCCTAGAAATTCATTATCAGTGTATGTGATAAGTAATTTGATTACTGTCTTGAAAATTTCAACTAATTTTGACAGATAATTTACCCTTAACAGTTAGTTATGCATCAAAGTACTTTGAACAACAGTTTCATATTTTTAATGAATGCTCATGAAATTACTTTGACACCTGATATAATCACGTGAGAAGGGTGTTACACATTGTAGAAAACCTGTCATTTGGCTTCCAGATATCATTAGCCTTATTACATTTCTCAGTTGATTTTTAAGTTAGCATTTTATGTTTTTTTTTTTAATTCATTTCTTTTGTAGATAAAGATTATTTTGGTTGCATATTTTTACTTGGGTTGTTCAAACATGAATACTCTCACTTCGTAAGATTTTTAACACTTACGGAGCTTCTAACTGCCTTTGTGACTTTAAGTGACAGCAACTCACGCTTTCCCACTGGAAGCAATTCCAGTGATATAAATGTCATTTTTATGAGTTTTATTGTAAATCTATTAGATTTACCAAGTTTTGAAACATTGGTATTTTCACAAGTGACTATAATGTCATTTTTAATGTTGGTACATACAATGTTGCCCTAAGATAGAGCTAAACTCTTTCTTTGAAGTATAATTTTTATTCTTGAAGGAATATATGATTTATAGTAATATTTTTCTTGAAGTCTTATTTAAAATATATTTAGTTTCTTCGTATGATCAGAAATATAGCGAGCAAAGGTACTTTAGGAATGCAGCAGAAGTTATTCTGATTCTCATTTAGGAAAATGCCAGAGGGGACATTGGCCAGAGATGATACCCAAATGGTATGAACTCTGTGTTTTTCCAAGCCTGTAGGAAAAGCAGTGTGGTCACTACATTGTGCATGTTGTGTGCTGCACAATTCTGTGACATACTATGTACGTGACAGGCAGAGGGTAGTAACGTATCTTGCAAAGGAGTTACCCCACCCACCTAATTTTTTCAAAGGTGTCATTTGCAACAGCAGTGGGGCTGGAAAGCAACAGATGAAAATAATCTTGTATAAAGTTACAGGTTAGGAAACGATTTTCTTAATATATTTTTGGTTCTTCATAAGGGCAGGAAAATATCAATAATGTTTATTGCCCTACTTTGCTCCAAATCAGTGTATTTAAGGCACTGCAATAAAAATTGTTGTGTACTTTAAATTTCTCACTTCTAAAACTGCCCAACTTTATAAATACTGAAGTCTATTTTATAGTAAAGTCATAGTATAATAAGTTAGAGTTATGTTATTTTTTGGTTGCCAGCTTCTTTGAAAGGTTGAGGATTCTAATTTAGATATTAAAGATAGGCTTTTAGACTGTGTTTCTAAACTTTCAACTTGCTGTTTGTTAGAGAAGAAATAATTTGCCTACATTGTATGTTAACTCATGGAGTTAGAATCTTTTTCTACTAATATGTATGTCCTTTTTACATCTATTTGCAAAAAAAAACACCCCAGAATACTAGATATTTAACACAAGCATTACTATTTCACAGATGCTTCTTTGAATTTATACTGGTCACAGTCCTGGAAAAGGGACTGCTATTAGTGACTGCTGTTAAAACCTTGAACCTGGTTTTCTCAATAGAATCAATTTTATCATAGAGGCCTCCAAGAAAGGGCCTTTTAATAGAAGTGATTGTGCACACCGTATTTAATCATAAACAAAATCTTTATTGTTCTGATAGTAAAAAACTTTGCGTGTTTTTCACAAACAGAGCAATTAGTAAACAATCTCTTCACTTCATATCAGTGTGGACCAAGGTAGGGGCTGTAAGGTTGAAGGAAAAGACAAGCCTGGGCTGGCCAAGAGCCTAGGAAATTGGAAGACGCCAGGAGGAGGGTCGTAATTAAATGTGGAATCCAGAGGGATTAGGCACAGAGCCCTACACAGAGGGGTTGGAACCGCCAGTGCACGGATGCGAGGGTCTAGCGGCCAAGCTGTGTCAGGAGCAGACCTGTAGGTAGTCGCCTGTGCAAACAAGCGTTGCGGGAAACTGTGCTCGTAACTGGCCAGCGCTGTCAGTGGAAACTGATGAAATACCATCAAAAGTTAGGATTGGTTTATGGACCCCTTTCATATTTACGTGTTATCCCATCTCATTCAAAGAGAGTTTTAGTGCAGTTCAGTTTTGAGGCATATGTCCATGTTATTTAATGTGTTAATTGAAACTTGTATTAAGTCCTACTTACTGTATGGTCTCTACATTAAGTTTTGGAGCATACAAAGGAAGCAAGACGGTCTGCTCCCTGCTGTTATGTAACTTGAAACCTGGTTGGGGAGATGAGGCAGTCCTATGTGAAACAGGAAAAATGGCCCAGGTGTCATTAAACAGTACAGATCAAATTGATACAGCAAAGACTGCTAAGACTGCAAAATCCCTTTAAAGATAGGGATAGGTATTTTAATGGTTGTGGGTGGTAACTGAGAGTGGCTTTAACCTAAGGAAGTGCATTTTGAGTGGGGTTTATGGTTTTGATTGCCGGGCCATGGGCGGAAGTGAGATCTGGGCATAGTATAGGGTGTAAGTGACAGCACAGAATTTGGGCTGAGGGAGGGCTGTGCAGACAGAGGCACGAGAATAGGAGCAGATTATCTAGAATCAAGTTCGGTTTTGGGCATAAAATAGTTGGGAAAGCACTGGTGATTTTGGCATTAACGAGAGGTCTAATTTACAAAGCTGTGTAACTTGGCTGGATTGTTGGCAAATTAGGTCTCAGGTAACGTTGGCAGGAGGGTGGGAGAAATGCACGCATCATTTATTTGTGCCATGTTGGCTGAGTCCATTTTGCAATTAGTGCTTCTCTTTTATTGATACCAAATATGTCCACGATTTAAAAATGAAAATTATGCTATGGCACTTTCGATGATCACATTTTAAATTAGAGCTGGCAGCTTTAATGAGAGTAAGTGGGAAAACAAGACATTTAACTAATCAGTTCTGAGAGGCTGAAATACTATTCTCATTATGATTCACATGCCAAACAATGAGCTACTTGAGTTTAAAAATCACAGGCCTACTTTATACTTGCCAGTGCTGCAGGATAAGTTAATTGATTGCTCTGAGAACTCGGTAGTTTCTACAGTAATGAAAGAGGGTGAAACAATGGACGAATGATTCTGTGTGGAGTAGCGACTGATGACACACTTAAATGGTATTCCTTATTTCATATAAAGAGCTGTATAGGATTAGAAAGCCTTACTCTTGAAAGAGTATAAATTTGTTATAAACCATGTGATACCTTTTTGGAGAAGGGAGTATGGCATTTTAAAACTAATTCACTGGTGAATTATGTTTAGGGAAGGGTGGGTAACTTTACTGGACATTAAATGTATCCATAAGATGTGAAGAGAAATGAAGATCAGAGTTGTGGAAATTACACATTACAGGTAAGATTTACTTTCGGGTGTTGGCAAAATCACAGCAATGGGAGCACAAATTATAAGCATGGAAAGGAGAGAGTGGCTATTGAAGAAGAAACGGGAAAAGAACCTACAGATTATCTTAAAAGTGGCCTCGCTGAATTTTAAAAATGATGTGTCGGTCTTAGATGCCTTCCCCCTACTATGGGAGGAAGCATGGGAAAAAACAGGCTTAAATGAGGTGTGATACATTAACTTTTCAGACGTTTTCTTTAGAGCCAGCATTATTGAAAGTTGCTTATTTCTTTAAAAGAAAAAATTGTCCCCTCCCTCCCTTCAAAAGAAAAGAGAAGACTTTGTTTAATTCATATTTGGAGTGACCTAAAGTTAGTTGATGGAAGCAAGTGCTAATAAGTTGAATAAGAACTACTTATTTCAGGCATTGTCTCTTACTGCCCATTATCACATTATTTTGAAGAAGTAGGTATTTGGGGTCCTTATGTAGTTGGCCAGCTAACGAAAATAGGCAGACAGGGAATCGTGGAAATGTTACTCCTATTTTAACTTTAAAAGGTGTGACTTGATCTACACATGTGACCATAAATGAATAACAATATACAGTTGGATTGAAATATATACATAATATACATAAATAAGTACCTGTGTTGTGTGCGCATATCAGTCACACACACCGTTGGACTTGAGTGTTTCCTCCTGTTATTAACTGTCTTCTGCAGTTATCTCCCCCACCCTACACCAATCCAGCAGGAGTTTAAAAAACTGACATACCCGTGTCAGGGTTGTCAAAGTATTCTACTGCATATGTTAAGTTAATTATTAAGTTGAAGAGATAGTTTCCAAGAATGAGTGGTAATCGTATGGTCTCTTAAAATATTAATGTGTAAAATCTAATCACTACAAGAAATAGTGTCCTAAAAACTTCATATCTTAGGAGAATTGTTTACCAAGAAGATTATCAAAAGTGATGAGCAAAATGACTAGAGCTGATTTCTGGAGTGAAACATTACCCTAGGCTATTAGTTATGTCTTTTCAAGAGACTCCTCAACTTGATGCGTAATTAATATTAATGAGCCTTCCTATCCTGACCTCTCTTCAGAATTGCTCACCTGCAGTCCTTTATCTGCGTTTCCTTCTGTCTTACTCATTCGTCCTGCAAATATTAAGTACCTTTTATGTGCCTGCCTAGGGCATGGGGCTGAACACATAGAGATCGTGCTTGTGTGTCATCAGAGCCAAGAAATCTCAAAAGTGCTTTGGGAAGGAAGAGGGGTCAGCTTGTCTGGGGCCGCAGGGATGTTCAGTTAGGTGGAAACGGAGGCAGGACCTTTGGCTTTAGCAACATGGAGGTTATAGGTGGCTTGAGCAAACACACCAGCCGCAGGGCAATGGCGGAGCTGGCTGAGGAGATAAGAACTGGCCAAAGAGAAATTTCATCATTTCGAGGAATTTTATTGTGACGAAAAGCAGGGAAATGGGGGCGGTGGCCTGGAGTTGTGAAACCAAGAGGGATCCTTTGTTTCTTTAAAATTAGAAGCTGCTGGTGCTTGTTTGCATGTTGATGGGAATGATGCAGTAGAGAAGAGTAAATAGATGTGACAGGAAAGAGGGGAGGTCATTGCAGGAGTGGATGAAACCCACCAGGTGGAGAGCCTGTTAGCTTTGGAAAGAGAGAGAGAGAGTTACCACCCTTTTTATACAGGTTTAGGGTAAAAGGTATAGTTCCATGGATTTGGGAGTGCAGTGGTGGGTATTTAGGAGTCTTGAAGAGAGGGAGAAGTTGTTAAAACAAAGGTAGTGCCGAGTGCCAGTCTGATATTTGTTGTCATAGGTGTGTGTGTGTTTAATCTGTTTCCTATCAGCTTTCAGCTTTCAGGGGCAAGCACAGAGAAAGAAGGTGTGTGGTCGGGTGTTGCTGGAGTCTGTACTTTGCCATTTGTGAATACTAAAGGGAGAGAAGGGCGCAGGGGTAAAGGTGTGTATGGAACACCTACCTGTATCTTTATGTGAATTTGCTCCAAGTCCCTTGCAGTCTAGATACCGTACCTGGAACGCACCAGACACCTACAAGTTGCTTGACCTGATGATTTTCCTATCTCCAGTAGCTTTAATAAACTGTTTGTCACCTACTGTGGAAATTTCTGTGGGTCTCAGTGCCACCCCCTCCTTTGTCCCCTGACCGTTGTTTTTTTAGTAAATAACAATCGAGAGTTAGAAGTAAGGGTATGGATCAAGTCAACTGCCCCATCACCTCTCCACTTCCTTTGTTCTGATCTCACCTGCTCTATTGAAGTAGCTCCCCACATGCCTTCTCCCCTTCTTCCATGGTGTTTCCATGTCATTGTTAAAAAGCACTGACCTTTTCTTGCTGATCCTTGCATTATGAGCTTAAATGTCTTCCAGCTACCAAACCGACAAAATCCAGGCTCCTCAGTGAGGGGTATAGGGCAGCTCAAAATGTGTTTCCAACCTGCATCACTCCTTACAGCCTCTCCAGTTGCCCAGGCTGATAATTGTGGCCTGAGAACGCCTTTCCCAGGCAGCCCGGGGTAGCCACCTCGTTGTTGCGACTGTTACCCACCCTGCCCATCCACCACACTTTATTTACTTTGGGAGCTCTGTTCTTGTATCCCTGTCGGATCAGTCCTCTGATATATGTATCAAACTAAGATTTTCAAGGGCATGGTCTGCGTCGTGTATATTCGCTTCCTCAGTGCCTAGCACATAGCAGGCATTTAATAAATATTTGTTGAAACATAGTGGTTCAGGATTATATTTTAATTTGCCTTTTAAAAATGCCTTTTAAAAAGATTTTAATAGTATTATGATAGCATATTCCCTTTAGAAAATAATAATTCAGGGACCCATGATTTATTGGATGTCAGGTTAATGTAGAAAAGAAAAGTCAAGGTAAAGATGAGGCTGCGACCTAATGGCAGAAGGAGTCTGGGGCAGGTTCGCAAGAGGGACTACTCCTGGTAGTAGTCCCTCTGCAGGAGTGCAGAAGAGGGGGAAAGGTAACTGGATATCCTTTCGCTGCTGTATTAATAATAGCAAGTTTTGGTTGCATGAAACAATTGCATAAACACAGCAGGAGCTCCTTTTTCTCTACTGTACAAGAACCCTGAAGGTAGGTGGTCCAGGATGGTCCGGTGGCTCCAGATTACAAGTGTCCATACTTCTTCTCTGCTCCAGGGGCAACTGTTCTCAGCATAGGATGGCTGCCGAACTCCACCATCAGGTCTGCAGTGGGAGCTAGAAGCCGGAGGAGAGGCAGAGGAGCAGAAGTGTTAACTTCCATCCAAATCAGATTTTTTTTGAAACATTTCTTTTTATAGCTCATTGTCCAGAATGTAGTCATATGGCCACTTCAGGCCACCCAGGAGCCTGAGACATGTAGTGTTTTATTCTGAGATGCAGTGTGCCCCACTAAAAATAGTAATTTAAAAATATCCTTCTAAGGAGAAAGAATGGATGTTGGAGTAGACAACCAACAGCCTCTATTCTACTTGCTCTTCAGTTTTCCCCTCATGTTCTCTTAGTTGGTTAATTATGTTTCTTTGCTAGAGCGTTCTTTTCCTCAGCCCTGGGCGCTCGCTCTTTGTGAGCTCAACCATACCGTTTCATGCCTTACATCTCCTGTAACTCCTATTTGTCCTGCTAAAGTTGACTCAGGTCCAGGTATTCCATGATACTCATATGAAAGATTTTTAAGGCTATTCGGGAAAGAGCTACAAGTAAGGCAAATAAAATTATAAAGCACACGAACTTTGGTTTGTCTAGAGTTGATATGTTAAAGGGAGAATTTAGTTGCACTTGATGTGAGTGTATTGTGTTAAATTTGAGATAAAATAGATCTCTAAGAAAGGAATAAAGTAAAATACATAAACGAAAAAAATGGGATATACTGAAATGTTCCTCCTTCAGGGATTCATTGTACTTTGCCCTTTAGGATGAAACATCTTCATCCTGGAAAACTAACGTGATTTTTAGCATTTTTCAGACCATGCCTGCCCCTTTTAAATCATATTCTGATGTGATACCTGATGCATAGAACGAAACTGTTCTCTAGAGAGGGAGTTCAGTTGCTGGATCAAGTTGGGAATTTGGTTGCTATAACTACAACCTCACCGATGTGCTGTACATAAATGCAAGCTTTCGTAGTCCGTGGAAGACTGACTTTTGTAGTGTCCTAACAGAGTAAGTAAGTAGCCTTATGGAGAAGCACTCTGCTGCTTTTGGGTGTACAGTTGATGTGATATCACAGGTCATCTGATACTTGAGCTATTCAGTCAGGGAACTGTCAGCTGTGATCCTTGGTGTAAATGAGTGAGTTTACCCTGGACTTCATCATTTGCAGTAATGTTTGGGTATCTCTTGCAGAAGTGAATATTATTATCTTTCATAAAGGTTTTAAAGTATGATGTGTGTGTGTATGTCAGTGAAATACAATATTGTGTTTCTCAGTAAAATGTTTGAATTGTTTATCCGCTGCTAGGTGTAAGGGAATTCACAGCCCTTGCTTGTCCCACAGCGGTCTTGAGGGGACAGGTGGTTTGGAGGAATGCGTGAATTACTGTTATATCTTATGAATTTGAAGTCTTACATATATATATATATCAGCTGAATTTGTTTTTGTTTAAAGAAGCATACTTTCAATGTTGGGAACACTAACAAAATAACAAGAGGAAGGATATTGTCAAGAGAGACTGATATGTGAAGCAAATTATACTTGGTGAAATGGAATGCCTTTATAAAACTAAAATTTTTAAGTAGTCATAGTTCAGGGACCCTCTGTTTTATTTTTATCATGAATTAAATTTTGTATGTATATATGCACACACACACATATATAAGTAATATGAATATATTCATATATAATTAATATATATTAAAGCCATCATATTATATATTTGAATGTTAAAATAAATTTATTCCATGTTATCTGTCCAACTTTATTTTTGGATGTACTGAAAATGGTTTAAAACTACTCAATAATAAGAACAGCTGAAATAATAATGTGAAATAATAGCTTAGACATGTATATCAATTTATGCTGGAATGCAAATATAATACGGATTTTAAAACTATCTGCTTGTTACTCATCACTGATTAGAATGTGAACTGTAAGTCCAAAATATTAAAAACTATTGGTTTCCTTAGATGTTTCTTACTTTTGCCACACGTATATGGTTTTATAGAGGTAATATGTTTTTACAATTAACTATGAAAACCAACTTCTGGTATTGAATAGTCAAGTATTATAGGCCTAAATAAACATTAAATAACTTTATTTTCTTAGTTGTACCTTTGTCTAAATTTTTATTAGACTGATATTTCAGGATATTTTTTACTTTATTTTTTATCAATGGCTTACTTTATGTTTTTTATAGCTATAACCTGCTTAGCGTATTAGTTTCATTATATATAACTGTTATAACCAGAAACAGATGCATAGATTTTACTTATATGTAGGATCTAAAGAAAAATATAAACAAACAAAATAAAAGTGGGCTCATAGATACAGAGAACAGATTGATGGTTGCCAGCAGGGAGGGGTTTGAGGGACTCTGAAAAAGGTGAAGGGATTGAGAACTATAGATTGGTAGTCACAGAATATTCATGGGGACGTAAAGCATAGGAAATAGAGTCAATAATATTGTAATAACTATCTACGGTTCCAGTTGGGTACTGGAAGTGTCGGGGGAACACTTTGTAAAATATACACTACGCTGTCTACCTGAAACGAATACAGAATAATATCAGATGTACACTGAAATTGAAAAAGATTTTTTTAATTTAAAAAAGACAACTTTGTTATTTATTAATTAAACACTTCTATATAATTTAAAAAATTAGACCAGTGGTCAAAATATTTCAAACACTTGTTTTTTTAAAAAAATTTTTTTGAGGGTGAACACAGAATACAATACAGAGATGATGTATTATACAATTATACACTTGAAACCTATAGAATTTTTTTAAACCAATGTCACACCAATAAGTTCAATTAAAAACAAAAGAAAAAACAAAATAAAAAAAATTTTTTTAAATTAATTTTTGCTTCATTAATGTGAATTTAGAGAACCATCGTTAAGTATTTATACTTAATTCAGTTTTTCAAATAGGAAAACTTTAGGTTGAGAGTAATTCATTTCATCAGTCTAAATCATATATATTCCAGGATTTATTTATGTATATATATCTCAGAGGTCATCTTCTGGTATGATGGATTACATGGTACAAAATAATAAACAATTGTTATTAAGAATATTGAGGCCATTTCAGTTTACCACTCTATCACTTAATCTTGAATTTTAACTTACAACTTTAGAAACACAAAATGAGTTTCTGTGAATAGGATCTTTAGGTTTTATAATCATTACCCCATTTAAGTGAACTTTAAAAAGAAATCTTTACACATAGTTTTGTGTGTGCAATCATCATCGTGGCTAAAGAGGAGATTTTTTCCATTGATTATCGATATCAGAGTATAATGTAACTATAGTCTTTCGAATATAGTAGAGAAGAGCTGCCTGATAATTACTCAAGCTCAAGAAGTATGAGTGTTAATTTTTCTAAGAATGTGCTTGTGGAACAGCAAGTAGAAAAGACACTGTATTAGAGGCCTGGTGTTTGCAGTAAAAATAGTTAGAAGATAACACGGGTCAAGACTATGAAAGATAATTGACCAAGACAGCAGATTCCAAACTGAGCTGGTTTTTAGATTCACCTTCCTCAGGATGGGTAAAATATTGAGTCCCAGGCTTTAGAGATTGTTTTCGTTCACTGCTATCTGGATTGGACCTCACAGTCTCATTTTCAAAGCTTACAAAGCAGGTGGTTGTTGAGATTAGAACTGAGAGACTGGGCTAATCACTCCGAAACCAATGTGTAACCATAGAAGTTTGAAGATCACTAGAATGAGAGGATCCTGGAAGATTTAGTAAAGGTGAACCGGAGACAAGTGCTCTATCAAAATAGCTTTGGTGTGCCAAAGCTAAGGGCCTGATTAGTATTTTCACAGAAATAGAAGTTAATGGGTCACATGGGGGAATAATTTAGAAGGATTAATGATGCAATGTAGTGGTGGAAGTTACAGATAAGGGAGAATGCAGAGTAAAAGATGGTTCCATTGCTTTGAACATGGATGTCTGGCAGAGAGATGCTTTTGACATCTATAACCAAATCTGAAGAGGATGATGTGGCTAGATATCAGAGTTTAAATGAATATATTTGACTTAGGCATGTTGTGGTACACGGCTTTGATAGGTGGGGAGAGATACAGGGATATGGAGAGATGATGTAGGCATTGGATCACCTGAAGAACGTTGGGGATAGGGTTGGGCAGGATATAGTGGTAGGTAAATAGGGAGAATACAGAAGCAAAAGAGAGATGCTTTTAAGGACAGACTTTGACAACTGAAATTTTACTTCACTGACCATCCCTGTGCAGAAATATCTCATGGCCTATTTTGAGCAAGCCATGCAGTGTGTAAGTAGAAGACAGATTTCATAAGTCCTATTGAATTTTGTAAGCGATGTATTAATCTTTTATAAAACATTATTTTGAAAATAATGATTTGAGTTACTTTCAATTTGTGGCTTCTGTGAACATTCAAGATCATGTATCTTTTTGTGTGGACATATGTTTTCATTACTTCTTCAATTAAAAAATACCGTGGAGTGAAATTGGTAAGAAGCAGCCAAACTGATGTCCATAGTGGTTCTACCATTTTCATTCCTGCTAGCAGTGTCCGAGAATTCAGGTTGCTCAACACCTTCTCCAGCACTTGATATTGTCAGTGTTTTAATTTTCACCATTGTAGTAGATATGTGGTGGTAATCTCACTGTTTTATTATGATTTCTCTGAAGACAGTGTTATGGGGAATTTTTTAAATGTTTATTGGCCATTCATATATCTTTTTTGTGGAAATGTTACTTCATCCATTTACAACACTTTTTTTTTTTTAATGAATTTTCCCTATTAAAAAAATTGGATTGACTTGTAAGGGTTCTTTATGTTTTCTAGATATAATTCCTTCGTTGGATGTAGTTTGCAAAAATGTCCTGCCAAACTGTGGCTTGCTTTTTTCTTTTTTTTCTTGATTTTTAAAATTTTTTTTAAAAAATTTAAATTGTATTTTACATTCAATATTATTTTATATTAATTTCAAGGGTATAACACAGTCAGGTGTAGGGGGTTGACCCCGTCCCAGGGCAACACAGCTCAGTCTCTGACATCACTTGAGTGAGTCATCTGCACCTTTACTGCAAGGGCCCAGGCAGCTGACTCTTCCACAGGGTGTGAGCTTGACATGGTAGAGTAGCAGGGAGGGGAAAGGGTTGGGCTATTGCATTCCCCCGGGCTACTGCTATATGGAGGGGAATGCTCAACCCAGGAAACATGGCTTCCGTGTGCAGTGTGGGAGAGGGACTCAGCACAGGGACCCTGGGGGCTGTGTCCCTTTAGCTCTGGCCACAGAGCCACACAACCCAACCTCTCCTGGCTTGATTCCAGCCTGTTCAGCTCTGCCTCCCTCTGTTGGAGTCCAGAGTGAGTGAGTGCAAATGAGATTTTGCTGATCCTTAAGAGGGTGCCTCGGTTTCTAACAGACTCCCGTCTCTCACTAGTGGACAGAATGCTGCCTGATAACAGCCAAACGTTATGTGGGCGCCTCTTCTCGGGCTGAGTGCTCTGGGCCAGGGAGTCCAGTGTGGAGTTAAGAGCTCATGCCTCTTGGGGGGGACCTTTGCAGCTGGGATATCCCTTCAGATTCTCAATCACAATTGCCACACATGGATGTGTGGCCAGCTCTTTTCATCTCCACCCTTCTTGCCAGACTCCACGTGACTTGTGTAAATAGGTTTTAAGACCGCCACTCAGCTAGTCTTCAATTGGTCATTCAGATTAATTGTACTGTATTTTAGTTGTAATTACAGTCTGGTCCTGGGAAGGGCTGAACGTAACTTCCACCTGTTCTACCATCTTGGATCCCATTCTACCTTTTTAACTGTGCTTTTTAAAAGCAAAAACTTTTTATCTTAACGATGGCCATTATGTTAATGTTTTCTTTCACAGTTCGTACTTTTGGTGTCCTATGTAAGAAATCTTTTTTTAACCTGATGTCATAAAGGCTTTCTCATATTTTTGTTCTAGAATAGTAATAGGTTTACCTTTTCCATTTAAGCATGAGATTCATTTTGATTTAATTTTTGTGTATGGTATAAGTTAAGGGTTGAAGTTTATAGTTTTCCATACAAATATTTAGTTGTCCCAGGACCGTTTACTGAAAAAATATTTTTTTCATTAATGTACCTTGGCATACTCCTTAAAAATCAGTTGACCATTGTTCATACCTGTTTCTGAAATCTCTTGTATGTTCTAAATTGATTTACATGTCATACCAATATCACATTGTTTTCATTTGTGTTGTTTCATAGTAACTTTCGAAATTATATAGTTGAATTCCCATCTGTGTTCTTTATCAAAATTGTTTGAGCTTTTCTATGCCTTGCCCTTCCATTTAAATTTGAAAATCAGCTTGTTAGTGGCAAGTGTTGTGCACCGAATTTATAGATCAGTTTGGGAAGGTTTGCTATCTTAACAATACTGAGCCCTCCAAACCATGATCATGGTTCACCTCATAATTTGTTTTAAGTTGTATATAATTTCCTTTTTCAAGGGTAATACTGCTTTGTAGTTTTTAGTGTACAAGTCATGCGCATCCTTTATCAAATTTATTCATAAGGATTTTATTTTTGGCGATAAGTAGTAAGACCACCTCAGTCTACAAATAAGGGAAGATCTGAAACAAAAAGATTGCCATGTTACTTATTGGTAGAAGTAGATGGAAAAATAACCTACAAAACAAAATGAAACAAGATAAGTATGGCTCATGAGAAATGTCTGTGTTTCATTCAGATGCTTTAAATAAATTGACATTTTATTACTTGATAGCTTTGTAACAAATTGCATATAAGTGAGAATTTTTGCTTTCCCTTTCTTGGAAATGTGTTCTTTTAACTTTCAGAAATTATGGATGCAGCATTGTTCAAGTGGCCTGTATTATCGTTCAGGTTCTCTCTTACAAAGACATGCCTATTATTTCAGCTTCTTTTATAGTCTGAGCCAGGTTTTGGGGAGGCTGGTGCCTGGGTTTTGGTGCCATTCATATAAGACTAAAACATATCAGTTGTTGGGTTGGCATTCTTGAGATCTTATTTGATTCTTTAGCTCAACTCAGGTTTTTTTCTGGTTTAGGGCCAACCTCAACCATTTATTTCAAGTCATCTGCCATTTTTCTTGCTGACAAATTATGTAGATGAGTTTGGTTATTTCTTAAGGTAATTGTTTATTTTACCTCTTGAATGAATTTTATACAAATTAGGTCATTTTTAGATACCATTTTAGAGCTAAGCTTCCTTGTCTCTTCAGCACATACTTGGTGAGCTGTGCACAATGAAATGGGAACATTTAACAAAGGCATTTCGGATAAGGCATGTGTCTACATGCTAAAGGGGAATGCTGTTATGGACCATAACTTTTATACAAACTGATCAGCTGCCATCTGTGTACAAAGCACTGTGATCAGCAGAGACCTGTTTGTGCCACTGTGTAGACTGATAGCAGCAGATCAATTTAGCTGAGCTGTTCTCTAGCAGTTTGGTCACGAGGACATAGACACTACCAAAGTGTAGTCATTATCGCACCACTGTCCTTTGCTGGCTTAGATTGTGGCAAAAGAGAAAAACTGCTTGCTCTCATCACCTCAATACAGCTGAGGTAAGATCCACCTTTTTACTCTTGAAGGGAAAAACAAGAGGAAAAGCAGCCTCTTTCAACTTTTCACATGTTGTTTTGATTTAAATTTATGCTAGTCTTTTCCGTGATAATCCCTCAAGCCAGGTATACAATTCAGCATTCCTTTTGTGGAAAGCAACATGTGTAGTACAGCTTGGGTAAATTTTAATAACAAGACTGCACTGCCGAGCACATCTAAGCATTTGACCTTGAAGACTCACAGGAGAGCAGACATTGCAGATTTTCCTACTTGCCCTTGACTTACAAGAGAGTAGATAATGAATTAATAGAAATTGATAAAGAGCGTCTGTCAGGCAGCCGCTGAGGTCATGAGGCTGGTATGCGGAAACAGTGCCCATACAACGTGCGTAACACATAACTGCGGCCAGGAGGGGTGGGTGGGTCATCGAAGCAGGAAATTAGCCGTCAGAAGGAATGTTGGCTCTCTGCTCAAGCCCCAGCCGCATGGACTCACCGAGAGGAAACACACGGGGAAATGGGGAGCGCTCATGGCTGCAGAGAAAAGAGCTCCTATAGAAGGTGGCAGTGCCATCGCTGCTACTAGTGCTTCAAAGATACTATTGAAGACAGTGCAGGTTAGATTTTTTTTTTAAAGAATTAAAATGTTAAATAGCATAAATATAAAATGTTTAGTACTTCTGTAGTTAAATAGACAACAGGCTACTGAGAAATGCACAGAGAGGGGGAAAATACAGCTGTGAGGCCTGGGCTTGTAATTTTTTTTTCCTCTGCTCTATTTTTATAAGCAAAGGTTAAATGTTGAGAATCACTCTGCAGAGGAACAAACCTCTGATAATTTGTGCAGGATGATGATTGTTAGAATATTTCTAAATGAGCCTTGAAAGAAATTAAGGGATGCTTAATTGTATGCTTAGTTTTCCCAAGTAGTTACTACTGAAATATGATCCTGTTAAAGGCCATGCTTTATAAACAGTTTGTAATTTACCTGCAGCAGCGAATAGGTATGCTTGGTGTGCTCATGTTTTTTGTTTTAAATAGCTGTTACTTTCTTTTTTGTTGAACCAGTGAGTGAGGTTGAAATATTTAAAAAGTTTAAACGCATTTTTGAGCTAAGTTTTTCAAACCACTTTCCTCTTCTATTAAAATTTATTTCTGTATATTCTACTGATTTTTGAGAATGGAATTGATGGCGTCAGCAGTTTCTTGTTTGGTTTTTAAAGTTAATCACTCTTCTGCTATCTAAAGACAGTGTCGTGTGAATATTTTTGTAAGTCCAAAATAAATATATAGATTTTGGTTTAGGAGCATAATTCCAATCATTTACTTAGATTTTAAAGGAGGAAAGTGAAAGTTAGTAACTGCTTATCATTTTCTAGAAATGAAGGTATGAACAATTTGTATCTTAGAGTATTCCATGTTTAATCATTTTGTGCATGAGGACTGCCTACTAGTATAATCTCCGTTTGGTTGCTCTGTGTTCCCCCACAGGGTATAGTCTGACAGGAATAAATTTACATTCCAATACTGAGGCATTGCATACCACTGGGCAGTTCTGACGTCCAACAAGAATGTGGAGGCCCATACAAAGGGCAAGTTTAGGGACACAGATAGAAGGGGCTTCTGTACTCAGCAACTGCCTTTCGTGGAAACTCACATTGGTAGAAAATGCTCTTGAGCCAGCTTGGGTGGGGAAAATGTGGTCACAGCACTTAGAACAGGATGGCCTTACCAGAGTAAGAGCCTGCGACACCCTGTCTGGTATAGTGTTACCTATGGGTATTTATAAAAACTAGGTAAGACTTTATATTCTCAAACATTTTTCCTTTCTTGTCGCGTCTCCTGCACTTGAAAGAAAGTTTCCCAGGCTATTCAATTTTTTCTCTCTTCTGCATTACGGAGAAGACAAGTTACTTTTAGTGCTTTTTTTGTCTGCATATTTTTGGTATTATAAAATCATTCTATTTTGTACCTGTAAAAATATTGAACTTATTTTATTTCAATTTTGGGAACAATTTGTAGTTCTTAATTTGTACTGTACTAAGTTTAGCAGAAGTTTAATTTAATGGGAATGCAACTCTGGATTGTTAAACTGTATTTGGAGGAACCATTCCTAAATTAGTTGCACTAAGGAAATATGAGCATTTTGGAATAATCTGCTCGTTATACTGCAAGTGATCTTTTCATTAATTATTTGCTGTGAGGTTTTTAAAAAAAAAAAAATCTCAGAACCAATAGATTGATCCAAAGTGAACCTGCATCACTCTTAGTTGTCATCTTTGTTTGTTTAATGTAAGATTATAAGGACATTCTGAAATATATTGAGGTTAAATACTTGAGAGCCAGGCTGGCTGTGCAGTGTATTTACACAGAACAGTTTAAAAGAATTTAAAATAGACTATAATAATTAAATTTTTATAGGGTGTAGAACCAGAAGACTGTAGCATTCTTTAAAAATATATACCATACTTCTCTGTCTCTCCCTAGCTCTTTCTCTCTAATTTTATAGCATTTTATAGAAGGCTGGTATTGAGTATAGAAAGGGCTATCAGGTTTTTAAATATTCGGGCCAAGTCTCATTAATAACTGTTACCTACATCTTGCTTGTTTTTGAAAGGCAGTTATTTGTGCATATATGTTCATATATGTGTCTTGTACAATACATAACTATGTACATATAGAAAGACATTTAAAATAGAAGACTGCAATTAATTTGTAAAAGTACTTTAATTCACGGTTAAAAAATGAGCTATGTCACTTTAAAAATTAATGAGTTTAGATTTTAAAAATATCTCTGTTTATCTTGGTATGTGGTATTGTGAGTGCCATTTCAAAGAAGCAGATGTTGTACTGGTTGAAGTTCTGGCAGCAGCTGTCCGACCAGGGTAGGTTTTTATAGATTTGACATTCAGATGTTTGACTGTTCCAGGGTAACCCTCATGCTCCTGGCGGTCATTTGTAATTTTGCTGAATTTGAATCACCTTCTGAATTACAAAAGCTGACTTGTATTTTTCCCTCAACTAGCTAGTGAGTGAACCTAGCCAGCCTCTGAGAATTCACCCTCCAAAAGAACTCTCTTCCCCACTTGTCTTTGGGCTGGTGCTTTCTGGGTGAATGCGGTGCGCTATAACAGTGTTTCTGAAGAGGCCCAGGAATTATTCCTCGTAAATGTCAAGCTTCTAAGACTGGAGTTTATGTTATTGAATGTGTATAAGGGCTATAAAAGAAAGCAAGAGAAAGGATAAGGTCAATAACAGAGTCTTTTATTTCAGGCATCTGATTTAACCGACTTTTAGGTAGGTTGGCTCCATTTCTCCAGTTGTAAAATGAGTATTGAACTAGAGGGGCGGATCTTGTGGGAAGAGTAGGATGGTATAGGTTGTACATATTTTAATCACTGGATGCCTTTTTCAAATTCCAAAATATTTCCGGACCTTTGATGTAATTCATCTGATTATGTCATAATTTGAGGCATGAAACCGAAGTAAAAAAGATTGAGAGGCCCTTTACTATGTAATGTTTAAAGTTTTTCTCAATTTTGAAATTCTATAAATTCATTTTGGTTTTGTGATGCACTTGCAGCAGGAAATAGGATATTATTTTTCTTAAACTCGTGATGCTCCCTCTTCTGCCTGTTATCAGAGCTTCTTTTGTACTCATCTTCTGCAGAATACAAACTGCTTAAGATTAGGGACTGTATTTAGTGAGTTTCTTATAAGCTCTGCATTGATTACAGAGTTTATATGGATTGTATACTATGTGTCCAATGATTATTTGTAAGAGGAAGCAAAATTTTCTCTCCCCACATAAGTGTAGAGATGGGGTGGTAGGGGTGGCCTCTGATTTATGATCGAGGATAAAATAATAATGGGATTAATGCTGGATGAAAGAAAAATGTAGGTATAATTGACTGTGTTAAGACCTCTGATTTAAAATGTCAGTAATACTTATTTATGTTTTCTCATCTCTTCCTAATTTTTCTTTGAACTACAACTTCTATTACCTCATTGCTTAATTAATGTAGAAAAGAGCTTGGTTCCAGGCTTATCAATGGTATAGTTCAGTCACAAACTTAACTCTTCCTTTGTCCCTAAAGATTTGTTGTTCTTCAGTTAAAGTAGATTTTCAACCTTTTCTAACTCAAGTCCTAAAATTTTGCCAAGAAACCTAGAGCCATTAAAATAAAAATTCTCTTGCTAAGTTGATCATATAAGACTTTTAAAAACTTTGTCGTTAAATATATATTTATACACACATACATACGAAAACATAAAATATGCCATGTTAACCATTTTAAGTGTTAATTCCATGCATTAATTACAACCACACTGTTGTGCAACTCTCAGCACTGCCTGTTTCCAAAACTTAAGTTCCATAATTCCAAGCAGAAACTGTGTAACCATTAAGCATTCCTCCAGTTTCCAGTAACCTCCAATTTACTATCTTTTTTTATGAACTTACCTAGTCTAGATATTTCATATGACTGTAATCATACCCTATTTGTCCTTTTGTGACTGGCTTATTGCACGTAGCATAATACTTTCTAGGCTTATCCATGTTGTAACATGTTGGTAGACCCTTCTGTCGTTTCCACCTTTTGGCTTTTGTGAATAATGCTGTGATGAACATCCGTGTGCCGAAATCTGTTTGAGTTCCCGTTTTCAGTATTTTGAGTATTTATCTATCAGTGGAATTGATGGATCTTATGGTAATTCTGTTTAACTTTAAGGGGAAATGCCAAACTCTTTTCCACAGTGACCGTACCATTTTATATTCTCACCAGCAAAGTACAAGGGTTCCAAGTTCTTTGCATTCCCTTCATCACTGGTTATTATTGTTTTTTAATCGATAGTTATTGTAGTGTTTCATTTACCTTTGTATCAGGTGTGAAATGGTATCTCATTGTGGCTTTGATTTACTTTTCCCTAATGACTAAGGATGTTGAACAACTTTTCATATTTTCTTAAATTTTAGTTTTCAATTACAGTTTACATTCAATATTATTTTGTATTAGACGATTATATTACCTTACAAAGTGATCCCGCCCAATATTTCGAGTACTCACCTAGCACTATACATTATTATTACAATATTATTGACTATATATTTTATGCTCTACTTTACATCTCCATTACCGTTTTCTAAGTACTAATTAGTACTTCCTAGTCCCTTCATCTTTTTTACGCAGCCCCTCCAACTCACCTCCACTGTGGCAACCAGCGGCCTATTCTCTGCATCTATGAGCCTGTTTCTATTCAACTTTTCTTTCTTTTTTTTTTTTTTTTGGCTAGTTGTATATTGTCTTATTCAAGTCCTTTGTCCAGTTTTTAACTGGGTTGTTTGTCTTTATTATTGAATTCTAGGAGTTCTTTATATATTCTGGATATTAAACTCTCATCAGATATATTATTTGTAAATATTTTCTTCTATTCTCTAGATTGTGTTTTCAGTTTCTTGATATTCTCTTGATGCAGAGAAGTTTTTATGTTTGATGAAGTCCAGTTTTTTGCTTTTTGCTTTTTGCTTTTGCCTTTGCTTTTGGCGTCATATGCAAGAATCCATTGCCAAATATAAGGTCATGAGTATTCATCTCTGTTTTTTTTCTAAGAGTTTTGTGGTTTTGGCTCCTTTATTTATGAAAACAGTTCCATTTTGGGTTAATTTTTGTTTATGGTGAGAGGTAGAAGTCCAACTTTATTCTTTTTCATGTGTAAATACTGTTGTCACACACTTGTTGAGGAAACTTTTCTTCTCCCATTGAATGAACGTCACACCTTTATCAAAATTCAGTTGACCACAAATATGCAGGTTTATTTCTGGACTTTCAGTTTTATTTCATTTATATCTATGCTTGTGCCCAGCACTACACTGTTTGATTACTGCAGATTTGTAGTAAGTTTCAAAATCAAGAGGAGTGAAACCAAGGGGAAGTTCTCTTAGGAAGTCCAGAGGACTGGAGAGGAACATGTATTTTGTTCTTCTGCAAAATTGTTTGGCTAATTAGAGCCTCTTGCAATTCATATGTATTTGAATATCAGCTTTTCCATTCTGCAAAATACTCTGTTAGGATATTAATAGGATTGCATTGAATCTGTAGATGACTTTGTATAGTTTTTTATGAGATGTAATAACAAAAAATGCATTTGATAGGACTGATTGTCCATTTCTGACAGTGGCACCAAGGGACGTTTTTATGTTTGTGTGAGTATGGATGAGTGAATGTAAATGAATATTTTAAAAAGAATTTTTAGAACCATACTAAGTATGGTTCTGTTTTTTATTTTCATAGAAACAGTTTTGGAGCAGGAAAGGACTTAAAGTGATGGCTTAGTCTAACCGATAATGTTACAAATGAGTAAAATTTAGAATATGACAGTGGTCAAGTTGGTTTGCAAGATATCACAATGAAACAGTGAAATATTGATTTTCCTGTTCTCTTCATCTTACATAATTTTTTCACTATAAAGTTTGATACATTGTATATCACCATTTATGAAGACTATTATAAACAAAACAGGGATATCCATAGGAGTCACTCCAAGTGTGTAATTACCTTGGGAAAAATTGCTTGATAAAATGTTCCTTTGGGAAATTTTTTTTCTCATATATTTCTCAAAGATAGGTTATTAAAAATGGTTACTAAAATGTTGACTGGAGAGAAGGGAGGATTTTGGAAGGAGTGAACACGCAGGAATGGGGGGCGCAATAGTAGAGCAAGGCAGGATTACCTAGCTTGGCCAGGATTTTCTCTGCACGGCTCTAGTCATGTGTCAGAGAGGATAAATCTGTGCTGGTGTTAAGATGGGCGCTCTCACAGATAAGGCAGAGGTGGTACGTTTGAGCACGGTAGTGCAAAGTTTTCAGGAGGAATGGGCATTTCATATGCATGTCCACTTAATCATTTGATAGCTAAGGAAGAAGAGTCTTAAGTTAAATACCTTTTCCTTAACATTTTAGCATAAATTGATATGAAAATTTAGAAAAGTAAAAACACTTTTTAGGTGAAAGAAATTTTAACCTAAGCCCCTTAAGTTGTAGAAGAGAATTACATACACTTGATACTGTTTTTGGATTTTTTTTTAAGTGAAAAATGTGTCTTTTATTTTATAGAAAAAATAAACGGACTTTTTGGCCAACTCAATGTTAACACCTTGCCTTAGTGTGGTATATTTGTTACAATTGATGAACCAATATTATTACATTATTACCAGCTTAAGTCCATAGTTTCCATTAGGGTTCACTCTTTGTCTTGTGTAGTTCTATGAGCTTTGACAAATGTGTGATATCATGTCTGCACATTACAATGTCATATAGAATAATGCCAGCCCCCCCAAATTCCCTGTGTGCCGCCTACTCATCCCTTCCTCTCTCTTCTCGAACCTTAGGAAACCAATGATGACTTCTTGTTTTGAGGCTGCTTTGTGTGCTATTATTGATACAGCTATTCTAGCTATGTTTTTTCTTTTTTTCTTTTTGGTATATTTTATTGATTTTCTTTGGATATTTTTTATAGTTTGCCATTGATTCTGTGCCCATCCCTACTGGAATATTGTAAAACTTCGCCTAACAGGAAATGATTTAAAGCTGCCGAACACAAAACATATTCATACTGATTCTCCTTTACTTCCATTATTAATTTGAAAACATTGTGCTGGAATTTTGCAGAAAGATATATGTCTGAAAGTTAACAGTTTGAATGGTTCCTTTTCAGTATGTGTAAGTAATGATTTAAGATAGTTAATCTTTCTCCAATGTGTATTTCTTGTAGTTGATTTTAGTTTTTATTTTTATTAATCTTGAGGGTTGGCTTAAATTTACAATTTATGTTTTTTAAATCTTTTTTTTTTCTTTCTAGTTTTGGTAAGCGTTCTGCAGGCAGCTTTAGGCGTGGCTGTGAATGCATTGTTTTGGAACCTTCTGAAATGATCGTGGTAAGAATACTCCTGTGAAGACATTTTCTTTTCCCCCCAAAAAGTTATAAAATAAAAGCACTTTCACAATCTACTTATAATAGCGTATTATATATATATATTTATTGTATATATGTGTATTTATTGTATATATATGTATATATTTATTGTATATATTTATTTTATAAATTTTATTATAAATTTGAGTTCATAATCATTATAATTATTTACTGGATTCAATTAAATGAAAAAGAAAGTTTAAAGGGGGCAAGTACCTATATGTTTGGTGGTTGAACTTTGTGAATCAATCTATG
Source organism: Mormoops blainvillei (assembly GCA_004026545.1). NCBI lineage: Eukaryota > Metazoa > Chordata > Mammalia > Chiroptera > Mormoopidae > Mormoops > Mormoops blainvillei. The sequence goes on from PVJD01000133.1 coordinate 477,763, forward strand.
ATAATACCATGTAATTGAAATTTGGGGAGACTCTTTGAATTGCAGGATTTTAGCTCCCCAAATATTGATTGGAATGAGTGAGATACTTAAAATGAACCACAGTGGCATGTATTCAGGCAACAATTACCATAAGGAAATCACTTCAATCCTTTCAACTAATTGAAAGAAAATAGGGGAACTAGTTTGCTGGTTAAAGACTCTGTTGAGATCTTTCTCTTTTTAACTGAATTTATGATTTCAAAACTATATTTAGGTAAGACATATACATAAAAAATGATATTAAAATAGATATCAGCAACATTTTTTGGTGCTTTTTAAAAAACCTATCATGTTCTCCCTTACCACATAAAAATGATATTAAGATAGGATAATATGTATGCTTTAAAAAAAAAAATCAGCAACAAAAATAATATGAGCTGGAAGGAACTCCCAGTATAGACATTCAGTTGATATGAGGTTCATATTATTCCTCATCCAGCATCCTTTTCCAGGGAAACCTTGTGAAATAAATGGTGGCCTAATATAGATGATGATGGAAGCTTTTAATTCACATTTAATAAAGTCTTTGGTAGAACACCAGTCTATTTTTAGAGAAGGTAATAGGGTTTTCCCCTGTGACACAGGAGAGGAATTTCATCAGAAATGAGAACTTCCTCATCAAAGCTAGTGAAAACTTTTGGTAAAATTTTAGAAAATTTATTCTGAATTGAGAAAGTGGCCTAGCAGTGACTAAAGATTTAGGTTTGGAAAAATAGAGGAAGATAAACAGAACCTTGCTGCAACAGGTCCGAAGAGATTTCAGATATTTCCTAGAGATTTTGGCCTCCGTTAGTGCCATTTTGGGGTTTCTTTGAAGGCTTTTTGATCTTCAACATTCCTTGCGAATTTTATACTTGCTGATATTATACAAACTACCAGGGTTGCCAGTGTGAGAACAGTTTTAACATCTAAATATGCCTCTATAGTGAGCAGTCACTTTTCATTATCTCAATATGATGAGGATTAACATCATGTGACTTAATTCTCTATTTGTCCATTGCAGAGTTTCTGAAATGTTTAAAAAGAGGAATTATTAATTTTTTGAACACCACTATTTATAAAAAAACAAAACTAAACCTCCAGAATGAAAGTGGAAGGGGAACCCTTTGATAATATACTGAAATCCTTCTGCTGGCAGTCCCATTTAAGCCATTTGGGATTTGGGGGTTTTTACATATTTACTCATATGCATCAGAGTTTTTGTGCCTTAGTTGACAATGGGACGGTTGCTTTCAAAATATGTGGTAATGTATCCTGTGAGTTCTTTCACTACTAAATCAGTACAAAGAATACTGAAAATATCCTTTCTTTTGAAACTGCAGAAAATTCAAGAATTACCCATATTGTCCAAAGTGGAACTGAAAATGCCTCTTCATAAAAGAAAAATTACTCACAACCAATTAGCTCTAGAGAAGTTCCAAAACACTTAAAAGTCTGTTTGGATAGTTAGGCTACAAATGGCTTTTCAAAATGAATGATTATGGACTATCTGTAAGATTTATTCTGCATTTAATTTTAATATGGAATGTTGTGTTTGAAGAAATGATTTTTTTTTTTTGCTTTTTTTTTCAGGTGGACTATATGGATGAAAATGAAGAGTATTTTCAGCGTCAAGCTTCTCATCGACAGTCCCGAAGGAGATTTAGAAAAATTAACCAGAAAGGTGAAAGACAAACAATTATTGACACTGTGGACCCTTATCCTGTGGGCAAACCGCCTTTGCCGCGAGGCTATCACACGGTGAGTCATGAAAGTATGACATTTTTGTCTGTCTTCAGTTTTGGGGGGGAGTTTTGTCAAAAGACATTTAAGTTTTCTGTTTTTCTTGAGTAATTCTATAATATACTTCTTCAAATTGCAAATTTTGTTGGAAATACACATAATATGAATAGTTTTAGGTAGGGCATTGAAATAAGTTACCAGAAGACATGGTTTGCCCTTTTGATTTCTTAAAATGTTCTGTGAGGATCTGCTTTGTGATCAGTATGATGACTGTAACTGGAATATTTTAAGTTCTTACCTTGATCTAAAATTTTAGCCTCCCCCCATCCCAGTTATTAGCCTGGTATCATACCTGTTTTTTATTCAAAAAGTAGCTATATATGAAAATTACATACTATTTTTGTATTATTTTGAGAACATTTTCTGAGGATTTTTTGTTTTGAATCTGATGAACTGAAATAAGCAGAGTTTGAAATGATGCTTTTTAAAATTTCAGTGTAAACGTGGTCTAAAATACAGGGTCCGACAGAAGTAAGGCCTATCCAAGTCTGGTGTGCAGGGTAATGATATGGGTGTAATCATTTATAGTTTTAATTTGAACATTTCACCTAAAATGTCATAAGGTGGGCTTGAGTGTGATATTGTTGTTACAGAATTACATGCTTATGATTTTGTAAACAAAGATTTTGTAATAAAATTATTTGTGCCGGACTCTGTATTTCTAATAGGTTCAAAGATCCCCTTAAATTCATTTTTATTTATTCATAAATATTTGATAAGTAAATTATTTTTTATGTTTGAGGAAATCAAGACACAGATAAGTGATTTATACCAGATCCCAATGGGGGCAGCTTTAGAACTTTGTTTATTTATCTTCCTTTCTTTTTGCATAGTTGTACTATGCCATATTTTCCTTGACAGCCAATCCGCAATAATTGTGAATATACCAGAAGATTTCTATTTTCAAAAAGAAAGTAGCTTGAATTCTTACATATGTCATAATATGGCCAAAGATGTTCTATTTGTACATGTAATACCATTAAATGAGTTTTCATTATATGTGAAATTAATTTTAAAATAAAAATATGAAAAAATAAAAATAGGTTAATATCAACTACTTTACAGTTTGCATTTGTTTTTCTAATCTATCTTTTTCATTTTACAAATAACTATAAATGCAGTAGCATGGGGAAATGCATAGAGACTTAAAATTATATATTCAGTTTTTAGTAACTTTAAGTGACATGTTTTATACCTATACTTCATATGTTCTATTTGTGAGAGCTCTTTGTATTGAATATTTGAGCACCCTTGATCATCAGCTGCCCGCCCACTTCTCTTGCTACCCATGCACTATTTTAATTTAAAATGCATTTTAAAGTTGAATCCTTTCATTGAGCTCATTTGGAAAGGGTTGTTTTTTGCTCATCATAAAGACAGCTTTGTTAGTCTGCTGCAGAGACTGGTATATATTTTTTAAAAAATTATGAAAGGTTTTTTGTTACTATTGTCTATAAAAGAAGGTAGTATTTTTAGTGTTCATGTAACAACATGGAAGAAGGAAATACAGATTAAAAATAGTTGTATATATTAATAGTACAATGTATTACAACATTTTAGCCAAGTACTAATATTGATAATATTACTTCTACTTTGGAATTATTATTTCCAAACAAAAAGAAAATTATTTTTCCAAATCAGATGCCATACTAAGATAGTTAGTGGGAGTGACAGTTAGTTAAAATTTAGTGTTAAAGCTGATTGGTTTAATTTTATGTTTGTAACACTTATTTTGGGGGGATTGTCTCCCATTCCCATGTTTTCATCCTTTATGGAATGCTTCAGTCACTTTCCTTATAGCACTCCCCTCTTTTCATCTAATTTCTTAAAAATGTATAATTTTTTTAAAAATCACCACAAGATTAACTTTTTTTCAGTGCTTTAAAAATGTATGTTACCTGATCAACAGATATTTTTGTTAGGGAAAATTCAGTTCTAGGATGAAAAATTTAACTTGATTGCTAGTGAATTATGTATTAGTTTACTAATATGTGACATGTTGGTATTAATTTTACTAAATGAGTTCAGATTGGCAACAACATGGCTTAATTGAAAATACTGGATCCTGGTTTTTTGTTCAAATTATATTTTAATTATTTTATATAATCTTATTGTTTTACCTAAATATATGACTTTAACTTAGGAAAACAATTTTATGTATACGACACCACAGAATAAAATAAATAAATAAAAATATTCAATAGCTTTAAGTCATACTTACTTATTCTTAACAGAAATATTTCTTTCCGAAAGATCCCTAGTAGAGTGTGACTGAGGTTAAAAAATTTATTGAAAGGATGCATGATCATACTGCACAGGTGATTTTAAATGATTGCAAGTGCATTTCAAGTGCATGGCTAAAGAACATACTGGACATTATACATACAGCCAATTCTATAGGTCATTCTTAACCTAATTTTAACATTATCTTCGTTTTGGCAGATGTACTATAGCATGTCTGATAATGTTCATCTTTTCCTTTCCTCCTTTATGGCACTCATTTCATTTTGGCTCAAAGGAATGCACTAAATCTCAGGTATTGTAATTTGTGTGTGGTCTCCTAATACTAACCCAATTTTATTTGTAAATTTGCATTGTAACTAATGAGTTCATAATATTAATATGTTTGCTTGGTCTTGTTTTTTTGTATTTTGGCCAGAATTAGTAAAATCTCTTAAAAATTTGAAACTATCAGTGGTTTAGGTGGTATCACAGGCTGCTTTATTTGTGCAGATCTAGAGATGAACTGCCCACCTTTGAAGAAAGAATAAAAGCGTACGCTAATTATTTTTAAGACGGGGTGGAGCACTGTTCATTACTAACCTGTTTTACAAATAAATGAAGATAGAAAGACAGGCGTCATAATGGAAATTTAATTGTTTTCTGTGGGAAAGTTTATGGAAAATTTCCATTAGCTTTCGGAAAAATTTCATTTTAAATGCTATAAATGAAAGTTTTAATTTCAGGAATCCCAATGTTAGAGCATTTGGGGATACCACTGGTAAAACCATAGTAAGATACAATAAAACCTTAGTCAAAAAAGAAATATAAAATCACTTGTTTTCTTATTTGTGCTTTATTTTTAACCAGATTTCATGCTTTTATTTCATTCTATGTTGTAATCAAGAGGCCTATAATAATATCTTTGCTTATTTCTTTCATGCCAATACATGACTAATTTATGATTTTCAGTGATACCCTTTTGAAGCTCTGGGTCAAATTTGGGGTTATCAGGCAATTTGGAATCAAGGACTTAAAAACAGTTTAAATCTGGAAACTGATTTAAGTAACTACTAAAATTTTTTACATAGAGAAAAGATCCTGAATAATTTAATTCACATTTGAAGTCTATCATCAATATGATATCTTTGGCTATTATAATAACCTTGCCTGAAAGCATGAAATATTTATATAATTTTTCCAATTAAAATGAGGGCAGTTACTTTAGGTTCTATATAAGAAAATACATATTAAAATGCCATGAGTGGCATGGTTTCTATATTGTATTTTAGAAACACTGCTAATTTTTTAATGATGTAGTAAATTGAAAAAATTTTTATATAATTTTAAAATTTTGTGTCAAAAATTTTAAAATTACACCAGTGTTTTGAGCTTTTACCTAGTAACGGTATACTTTAAAAACATATAACTTAAAATTAAAAAAAAATAAATCAGTGTATAATTAATCCTCCCCTTTTTTAATGTGAAAAATTACCAGCTAGTCAAATTCCTACTTAGAACTAGAAATTGAATTTAAAATGTGACTGAGTTTTGATGTATATCTTATGTATACTTTTAAAAAACGAGATGTGTTGAAATAGTTTAAAACAGATTATAATAATTTTCTTCAGAAACACGAATACCCATATAGTTCATGTAGAGTGTTATCAGGACATTTTATCAAGGCACGTGTATGAGGTCTGATGAGAGAATAAGCATTTTAAAACAAACTGAGAAGAGAAGATTAGAGTTGGCTTCCCTTAGCATTTTGATTATATTCTTAACCTAATTTTAGCAACAATATGATCATAATTGAAAATATTGAATTCTTTGTTTTTGAACATGTATTTGAGGCTGTATTTGAGACAGCCAGAAAATAGGATGTGGCATGAGGTATGAGTCTCGGAGTGGGTAAAGATCGTGGAGGCAGGTGATACGTGGTACAGAGGTTCCTGGCAGTGGACAAAGGATTTGGAGCCTGACTTGGGGCTTCAGACAGGTTTACCTTGTCTCCAGATTCAGAGTAGGGTGGATAGGTGTGGGAGGGGTTTGTTTATTTTACCCATAGTTACAGGCCCTCTCTGCATTCATGGGTAATTTATTCTAGAAGTTTCTATGGGTAGGAAATCAATGTTTCACAATAAAAATGGACAGAAGAGGTAGTAGGACTTAAGGGGAGAAAGGACTGGAGTGATGCAGAAGCTGGTACATACCTCTTCTGTCATCTTTTTAATTTCCCTTTTATTTTAATGAAAAATCAGCTCTAATGTCTTCCCAGTTTGGAAGGAGCAAAAATGGTACAGGGATATTAGGCTGATAGCTGAAGAAAACTTTCCTGGCTACACTATGGAGTTTATATGTACCAATGGATATTTCAAGAATTTTCAGCCTTTCTAGACTGGTTGCATAATTAAAACGCTCTTTGCACTTTTGCAATTCTGATTCACTTTCTACTCTCACTCCCACTTGCCCCCCAAAATATGGCTCTGCGTCATACAAATTTGAACTGGGAAGATTTGAACTCAGTATAACAAAGTTCCAGTCAATGCAGAATTTTTGAAATAATGAAAACCTATTGTTCCAGCATATAAAAAAATGTATCCTACACATTTTATTAGTAGTCCTTTACTACATTGTGACATATGTACTTCAGAGCACTTGAATAATTACATATTGAATTTTCCATAGATTAGGATTAAAGTTCTTAGTGCAGGTGTATAAAAGTAATAAAAATACTGCATAAAATTAATATAATGTAAGTTGAATTAAATGTAATATTACAATGTTATAGGAATCATTTTTTATAATATGCTATAAAATGTGGCACCCATGTAAATGGTTGGTTCTTGTATGAGTTACGAAAATAAGTCCCAGTTTTTAAGGTTATTCTTTATAATAATACAATCATTATATAGTCATCCCAAGATTATATCTTATCTATCTTAGAAGTAGATTCTTTTTGTTTAAAAGATAGATTTGATTTAAGTTAGTTTCGTCTTCAGTTAAGGACTTATTAGTAGGTTTGGTTAGTTTCAAAAATTTTTATTGAGCCCGGGCTGGTGTGGCTTAGTGGACTGAGCACTGGCCTGTCAATCGAAAGGTCACTGGTTCGATTCCCAGTCAAGGCACGTGCCTGGGTTGTGGGCCAGGTCCCCAATTGGGGGCGTGCGAGAGGCAACCAATAGGTGTTTCTCTCCCTCTGTTCCTCCCTCCCTTCCCTTCTCTCTAAAAATAAATAAAAATAAAATATTTTAAAAAATTTTTATTGAAACAAGTGAAAAATTACAGTGTTTGTTTAATTATATACTTCTATTTAACATTAGACTTTTTGACTTTAGTGATTGTTCTTGAATTAGAAATAGGTAATAAATTTACTCATAACATGGCTTGGCTTTGCCACTTAATATTTATTTAATATTTTTAAGAGGTTTTAGTGCAGTCCCATATTTGCTACTTAACCAAAAGAGAATGTGTTTTGTGTAATATGTCAATGACTTGTATACCTACTAAATTTCTTGAATATTAAGGTCATAGGATTTTAACTTATATCCAACCTGACTAATTTATTCATATGATATTTTAAAATCTACTTATATGCATATACAGAAATTATTCAAATATAGGGACAATCTATTAGTTTCAGTACTTTCAAATATTTCTTTTCTTAATTGAACCCAAAGTGTTTGTATTAAATACTGTCATTGATGTCTGCTTATGAATTATAATAGGATAGAGTTGAAGAAAATTTCTGTAGTCTATATCTTATATCATAGATAGGAAACGTCAGTATTTTCATTTACATATTTTTATTCATTTAACAAATATTTATTGAATACCCGACTTGTTTTGGGTCTGTGCCAGACTCTGGGGCTGTAATGGTTTACAGGAGAAACAGAATCTTGCTCTTAGTGACTTTATAATCTCACAGGGAACACAGAAAAGTATAATATAGGGAACTACAGGGTCTGACAGAAGTAATGCCTACCTGAGTGTGGTTGGTAGGGTAATAATATGCGTGTAATAATTTATAGTTTTAATATGAACATTTCACCTAAAATGTCATATGGTGTGCTTGGGTGTGGTATTATGTTACAGAATTACATGCTTATGATTTTGTAGTAAAAGATTTTGTAATAGAAAAAGGGTGTTATTTGTGCCAGACCCTGTATATTATAAACTATGGGAACTCCAGGTGCTAAGTGACACATACACAGGGTACCTAAAAAATTCAGGCATGGCTTGCTTGAATGGCTTTAATATTTTGGCTCAAAGAAAAATATCTTTTTAGTCCAAGAAAGTCCAATAGAAACGTGAAGATTAAGCTGGGAAATAAAGAATGGAAAAGAAGAGAGTGTTAGAGAGGAGTGACAGATACTGCCCCGCCCCTGCATTACAAATTTTGTTAGATACTGTTTATCATATTTATGCCTGATGGTTTATATTTGCATCAAAGAGTCTTATTAAAGAAGACTGTCAAAAGTATCCTTCGCTTTTCATGCTCACTATCAGCAGGTTTACTGGTTTCTCTTCACTTAGATCATGTTGCATTTTAAAATCCTGCAGAAAGCTCCCTGTGGAAAGATCTTTGAACAATAGGTGGACGTAGCAATACTGTGCCATATGTGCTGCAATTTCTGGCAAAATGCAGCATGTTAAAACTGCTGCAGTGGTCTCAGTCTCCTTGCTTTGGGGAGACTGTTTCTCTTTCTTGCACTTATAATCAGGTATTTATACTGATTTAATTTATACAGATTGGGAAATTACAATATAGAGGAGGTATAGAAATTGAAATGGAAATCAGGAAGCAATTTAAAACATAAAATGATTTCTCTCATGGTATTAACAGCATGCATTGCAGATTCATGCAAGGCAGTTGAGAATAGTATGCACTATGCTGTTTACCCAAGTTTCAGCTTCTGTTAGAGGATGTCTATTTTTATATATTACATCATCTCTGCTGCAGAACTACCGTGTCCACTGGGATTTACTGTTCTTTCATTCCATTTTGAAAGAAAGCTTGTATTGATGTCATAATTGGACCCATCTTTTGGTTGCACTTGGAAATTGAAAGTAATAAGGGTGGGTGTTGTGTAGCAAGTCATGCAATATTTCAAGCAATTTATCTGTCAAAAAGATCACTGCCACTTTGTCCTGCCTCTAATTGTGAACACTGGTGGCTCTCTGTGCCTGTACATGTTTTAAATATATTTGGCTAAAATTTAGTGAAGATCCTTTTCATCTTTGTTTCATTTCTTATCATGTGACTTTTAAAATTGTTTAATTTTTTTTTGGTCATGAGATTTTGCAGTGGTCAATGCTGATTTGAAAAATGTCTCTTTTCTTTGGAAAAATCAACTTTGCTATTGAGACCTACTTCCAACCAGTGCTGAATTGATCTTTTTATAATTAAGTTATCAGTTGCGAGTTGTCTGTTTTCTCTGTTTGAAACATTGGGTGACTAGAAATGTTCTCTTTGGATTTTGAATCTGGTGTTAAAACATTATTAACTTGAAATGTTTTTCTGTTAGCTAGGAGATAATTGTTGACCTCTGAAGAAACTCTAGCCTTTTTTTTATTCACTGTGTAGGTGTTAGATTTAAATCACTTGTAAAAGGAAATTATTTACATTAAAATAATTTCAAAATGCCTCCTATGTGTTGTACGTATTTATGGATATGAATTTCCCCCTTATTCTCTCAAAAAAAATTGTCATTATCCTTATCTCAGTAGTAAACTTTTCTCCTTTTTTAAAAAAAAAAACCTGATTAAGAGCAAACACACTTTTTAAAAAAAATAGCTTTATTGAGTTAGAATTCACCCATTTAAAGTACACAATAAATTATCTCTCTGTTTTCTTCTTTGTAAAAGAAAATATAACATTGAATGTACCACCCTAACTATGTTTAAGTTTATGGTTCAGTATTGTTAAGAACGTCAGTAGTAAACTTTTGACTGACTTGAACACAATGAATTCACAGATGTGCCTAGCATCTTATGTGACTGTTTAGGTCATACGTAGGCTGAAAAAAACCTTTATGGTATTTCGGAAAGTAATAATTTTAGAATCTATTGGAAAACGAAAAGCCTTACTGAGTAACTGTTTGTATTAAGCCAATTTCTTATGGACTTAGTGTGGGATCAGGTGGCTTTTTTTTTTTCCTAAGTCTTCTCTTTTTCTCTTTCAAGTAGAACATAGGGATAATTGAATATAATATGGAATTTGGAATTGCTAGCACAGAAGAGAAGTGATGTGGCAGCAGAGTGGACCAAATACGAAATGCAAATTGTTGGTTGGGATAAATGGGGAATTAATTCAGAAGGGAAGAATTTGAGGATGAAAAAGGAAATAATTCCGGTTGTCTTGATTTTTTTTTTATTCAGATTTCTATGAGGATAGCAATGATATTTTGTTCACCAGTGGTTTTAGAACAATCCAGAAGACATTTGAGAGTATTAAATAATAAAGTCAAAATCTCAAAATAAATTGTAACATTTTTTTTTCACTATTTATTAGCATAGGCTTTCCTTTCTAGCTATTTCTTTATAAATATTTTTAAACTGAACCTTAAAAAGCTGTTTGAATCATCAGGAATTTTAGAAAAACTCAGGAAGGTTTTTAGAAAAAAAAGATCATTTTGCCAGTTGCTAATTTGTGAAGTAAGACTGTCCCTCACGAAGTGGGATGTAGAGAATACTTGGGCATTGTTGATATTCTTGATGGCATTGATGCCCCTGACAGTGGGCATTACTGATTAGCACATGAGAGCTTCAGTCTTTTTTTTCTACTTGCTATAAGTGTTTGCCTAACTTTTGGTACTAACTTTAGTTAGACTGAAAGAGTATGAAGAGCTAACCCTTCTGCAAGTAGATTAAGTCTTTCGAGGTTCGGCTAAAGTAGTGTTTTACATAAACACAGGGTTTCGTCTTAATGGAATCTAAAGACAATTGATAACTGTGGATTCTTTAAAAGAGCCAAGAGGCTGATTATTTTCTAGTTCATCTCTTAGAGCAGCAGTTGTCAAACTTTTTCATCTCAGATCTCCTTAAAACTTTTGGAGGACTCTAAGAAACTTCTTTCTATATGGATTATCTATATCACTATTTGCCATAGTAGAAATTATAACTGAAAAAACTTCAAGTATTTATTCATTAATTAATTTAAACAATAAACTTATGCATTAATATGAAGGTCTTTTTAGTGAAAATAACTATATTTTACAAAACAAAAAATTATTGGAAGAATGGTATTGTTTTATACTTTGCAAATTATTTAATATTTGGCTTAATAGAAGACAGCTGGATTCTCATATTTACTTCTGTATTCAATCTGTGATATGCTCCTCTGGTTGAAGGATATCAAGTATATGAAGAAAGTCCGGCCCCACACAGATAGGTAGTTGGAAAAGGGAGGAGTGTTTTATAGTTTTTCAAATAATCTTACTGAGACACTGCACCAAAACCTGACAAGTCACAGTTTCTTAAAGGTCTACGTGAAATGAGGAATCTAGAACAATATCAGTGAACTTTTCTTTTTCTCTTTTATTAAAACCCATTATTCTTGCTGACACATTGAATGTATCTGTTTATTCCATGCATGACTTGGAAACACAGTGCATTGGTCACCAAGTCAAGCAGTCTTCCAAATTTTGGCATGTTGTACAATATAAAAAAAAAAATCACATTTGTTAAGTTACTATTGGTCACATATAAAAGGGCCTTAATTTTGGGGGAGCTGTCAAGCTCAGAGTGTTTGATATATATATAGATTTCCAAAAGTCTGATTTTGACTTGAAAGCTAAAATTTTGTCATTGACAGAGTACTGTCAGCTGTTTTCCTTTCACTGACAAGTTGAGTTTGTTCCTTTTCAAGAAAATAACTGCCAGGTACCTAAGTCTGCGTAACATAGTTTGTCCATTATATTTTTCCAAATAAAAATAGTGTTCCATTAAAAAAAAACCAAGTGCCAGGGGTCTTTCTGAGCACAGGGCCCTGTGCGATGGCATAAATTACAGGCCCACGAAGCCGGCCCTGACCTCGTTTTCCTGTATGATTGTTTTCCTTACTTCCTCTTCCTCCTTGCTGCTCAATTCCCTCATAGGTATTAGGAGAAAATGGAAATTTTGCAAGCTAACTTTGGATGGAATCAGAAGAAATTTAAAATGCTTTACATTAAATAATTGTCTTAAATATATTAATTGTATTGGATGGTTATCAGCAATCGATTTTGTAGTTATAGTAGTGATCTTCAAAGATATTTTCACTTAATTGATTTAGCATTTCTCATTTAGAGCATTTTTCTTAAAAAAAAAAGTTCTCTATCTCCCCTCCGAAAAATGTTCTGTCTCCTCTTTCCTATTAAGATAATTATCAGCCAATATGCAGAATTTTTAAATATTTAAATTTCTTAATGCAAAAGTTTGGTATGAAAATATGATACTAGCATAACTGTAAAGTGTCTGTCAAATAACCTTTAAACATTGGGTTTTGGTCTTACACTCATACCAGTAAGACCAGTTTTAGGTCCCTCCCTGCTGAACCTTCTCAGAAGATAACCAGCCTGGGAACTCTGAGCAACGTCCTATGGGCGATTAATAGTTAATGTTCAGGATAATCTGGTCTGATTTACTACAGATTGTATTTATTTTGAGAGTGCAAAATAAATAACTTGGCAACGTATTTAACCCTTCTTTATTCTCAAAACTCCTTATTGCTTTTCTAGAATTCTCTTCTGTGTTTGATGTCCTCTACTTTGAGTATTTTCATTTTTACTGGCCACTCTTTTGCTTTACATCTACTTGTTCTGCCTGTTTTAAGACAGTAGTGGCTAGTTTCCTTTGCCGTCACAAACTGGATTTACTACCCCTGAGTGTGTTCTGAGATTCAGTGTTGTTCAGTGACTAAAGCAAACTTTCTAAAAAGCTAAAGCTCCTTGGAAAGAGACTGGAAATGTCCCTGCTTTCCAAATTTGAAATGGTGTGTTTCTCTTGGTGAAAAATACAGTGTCCGCATAAATATTCTGTGGGGTTAGCGACCACTGTCATGTCTAGCATTATTTCTCACTTAAAGAAATTTCTGCTTTAAATAATTGTCTCATTTTCTCCGCTACTATATTTTTACCTTTATTGTAAATACCATACTTTCTAGTAGTTTATGTATATTAATCTTACTCATTTTGATTTTTGTTTCTAATCTTAAAAATCCATTGGATTGTGCGTTATATCTTTTTAAATTTTGGTTCAACAGATTTTTATTTTGCTTTATGTCCTTGAAATAATGTTTACTTCCTATAAAGTACAAGCCATCAAGAAATATAGATTTCATCACACATTAGCTCTAAGACAATCTTTTAGTAATCATTTCATATGATAAACAATACATTATGCTTATGTTTTGCACACTGTTGAACTCATAGGATGGTTGAAGTTCATTCCCAATTTCTTGTTTTCTGTACTATCCCACTTAGTCCTGGGGGTCAAGTGTAGAGTGAATAAGTGAATGCCTTATTCTGTTTAATGCTTCATTATAGACTTATGCTTGTGTGTTAATATTGTGAATTGCTACTTTATGGTACAACCAGGAGATATAATCTTACATCATTATGACCCATCTGGCCTGTTGTGAGCAGTTCTAACAATTGTAATTGTTGGACACGTAATTAAATATTCTAGTAGTATCCTTTTAAAATATCAGCATGGTAGTAATTAAAATTTTTAAAGTGCAACTAAAATTTGAACAGGTAAAAGATTCAGTTTGCCTTTTTAGAGCTTCTGAGGAGAGGGAGAAATTAGATATGTGGTTTGGGCTTTGTTTATCATTTATTTATGAGAAGGAAGATTGAATATTGTCATCTTAAGCTCATGTGCTCATATCGGTAAGCTGACTTCTTTTTCAAGAGAATATTTTAAAAATTTCTGTGGCATCTAAAATATTTTCTATATTGAGACAATCTTCTATGTCCAGACAAATTTACTTGGAAGCATTTCCTGCCTGGAACATATTTAATTACATCAGAGGGGCAGTCACAATTCTATTCCTGGTAGTGAAATCCATCAGTTAATGCTTCTGTTTATAAATTCTGTCATTTTCATTTAGAATGAACATTCTTGAACTAGTAGGAAAACTTATATATTTTGATATTTATTTGAATATATTACATTGTTTTAAGTGAAAATGTTTGTTAAAAATTAAGTTCCCAGAGAGTCATTAGAGTCTTTGAAAACTGATAGTATCTTGTATGCCAATGTATACATTTTGTGCAGCTTGTAATAGGTGCTCAGCACTGTTTGGTTATATGTTGAGACTTTGGATCAAACTCCCAGAATTAGCATTAGTTTATATTTCTAGGAGTGGCATTGTACGTCCCCTTGCATTAACAGTTCTGGATAGGCATAACTGCACAAGGATATCAATCCCAACCATCTATGCAACATTAATTAATGGGTTACCCAAACCTTGAGGGCAGCTGGCCTTTTAGAATACCTTGAAAAAATAAAATCCACCCTTATTGAATGTTTATGATATATACCAGTCAGCTAGGTGTTTTCTCTTATGTTTTGTCAATTAAACCTCCCTGCAGTTCTAAACTCTAGGTAATGGTTATCTCTACGATTAGGAGATAAGAATGCTAAGGTCAAAGACCTTAGCTAATGTGTTCAATGTTCATGGTTACTCAGATGGAGTCGAACATGGACATAGGCCTTTTCACATTCCCAATACATAGATTACTTGTTTTAGATGCCTACTATTTAAGAACCTTGCAAAGAAATAGGCTAGAACATAGACCGTCCAATGTGAAGAAGAATTGCTGAGCTACGTTCACAGCGATGATAGGCTTGTTTGATTCCTTGTTTGATTCCTGGCCTTGTTTGATTCCTTGTTTGATTCCTGGCCTTTTTTGTTGCAGTTGTTTTCCCTTTTCCAGCCACGTGTCTCTCATCAGTAAAGCACAGCATTTTCTCTTGCACCTTTCTAGTTTTATTCCAATACAGAAATGGATTTTCACTGGTTAGTAGTGCCATTTCATAGAAAAGGATGACTATGTAATTAGCATATTTTAAAAGTTAGATTCACTAATATTATAAGTAATAAAAACCATATCTTGCTGAAAGATCTTTTCTAGAGTATGAACCAAAACACGTTGCAGTTGTATAAAAGCAGTCATAGTTTTTCGAGGTGAAAAACCACTGTCATAAAATTGATTGCTTCTGCACCAGAAAATATTGGAAGTGTCTTGCTAGTATTTCAGAATATTGAAAACATATATTAAGTAATTTCAAGGGGTTTTTAAAACCTTCTATAAAACTGATTAATTATGTACAATTTTTAATAATTCAAATTATTGGGAACATAACAAAAATTACTTTTTATTTACCTTAAATTTGACAAGTTTGGACAGTAAGGATGTTAAAAAGAAAACCTCTAAATTACTATAATTTTTTCAAAGGTAGAAAGTAGAAAGTAAGTAGAAAGACAGATTCTCAGAATAAAGGAGAGTTACCACCAAGAAGTTTTACCCAAGGTAGATTAATTTCCATTCATGTGGTCTTTCTTTTCTGTAATTCTATATCATATTACTCCCTTTTCCCCCATTTTGCTAACCGCTAATGTTTGGTAACAGTCACGTTAGATAACTTTAAGAACTTAAAAAGATTTTAGGAATCTCCTAGCCAAACTACCTAATTCAATTTATTTGTTTTTTCTTATTATCACTGACATTCAACCTCTGTTTTCTTTTATTAAAGATGTTAAATTACAGTTGGCACTGATATTTGCGAGATAGTCCTTATATAATTTGTGTCAAAATTATACCCTGCTGCCCGGTACTAAGTAAAGGTTTAGAAAATCAGAGCAATTATTATTGTAGAAAAGGGCTAATTATTAAGAAACTTTTTCTTATGTTTAGCTGAAATATTCCTCTCTGCGATTTTAGTTCATAGTTCTAGACATCTTCTACAGCAATTCAAATGAATATTCATATTACACTCATTTTACTGTGCTGCAGGTATTTTCAGAGACCCTACTCCATGAAGCCTTTTCTCTGGGTTAAACATTCCCAACTTCTTGTAGCTTCCTAAACACCTTACCGTTTAGGTTTTCCTGCTGTTTGAACACTACAGTTACTCATTATATCCCCATAGTCATGACGTCTATAACAGGCTGCTATGACTTATATAAGGTCCTGCAATACCCCACAAGGCATATTACAGTAGAACTTCCTAGCTTCTGTGCTCTGGATAGTATATCTGACGGTGTCATCCGAGGCCACAGTAGGGGTTTTAAAGCATTGTGCATTGGCTCATATGGAACTTTTAGCCATTTCAGCTTTACAGGTAACTCTTTTCACCTCTCTTTCCCCGTGAATTGTTCCTCTTACCTGATCTTCCTTATCCTGGACTTTAACTAGTGACGTTTTGATGGTACAGATGTAGGACTTTATACTTAGTCCAATTTTGTCAGTAAACAAATTGGACATCATTATCCTATGTGTGTCTCCTCATCCTAAAGCTGGTGTGATAATATTTGGCCAGTTAGTTTTGAAAAGTTAAGTGCAATCACTTATGCATTCTTTAAGCAATTACTGTATGTTAATTGTTAGAGATAAGCATAATTTATTATTGACAGCATCAGATAAATAAAATGTCTTATGGTCCCTGCCTTTAGCTAACATTTATTCCCATTTGTGATCAATATTCTTTTCTTGTTAAATAAAAATAGAGGGATAGCTGACAATTTATTGTGTTTATGCACATTACTCATAAGGGAATATGTTACAGGCTAAATTAGTAATAAAAATAGTAATTGCTATTTACATTTGGAGTGTGCTTTGTGAAATGCTAAGGTAGGCAGCCCAGTTTGAGGCTCTTGTCCCTTGAAAAAGTAGTGAAATGATTTGGAACCAGTATACAAGGTCTCCCCACCTTTGCAGCCTTGAGCATTTCAAGGTGAAGTCTGGTATTTGCTTAAAGTAGATTCTAGGAAATGAAGTAAGCTTTTAATCAGCTATTAAAGTCTGCTCATTTTTCAAATTAGTATAGTTTTAAAAGCCCTATTTTTTTATGTTTATGTTTGAATTTCTCACTGACTTACGGGCTTCTTTATTTCTTTATCTTATTTGTCTTCCTGCATGTCTTCATCACATACAATCTTTAATTTTTTCTCTTTTAATATATTGTATATAAATACAGGGTTGGACAAAAGTAGGTTTACAGTGTTTCATATGAAAATAATGCAATAATTAATAAATAATAATACAAGAATAAACTGTGCTTCATGTACTCACAACTGTAAACCTACTTTTACCTTGCCCTGTATTGAGCATATTTATTTTGGATAGGTTATAGCATTATTTTTGCAACTACAAGTCAGATGCAACATAAACAGATTGTCAGAAACTTTTTCATTAAAGAAAAAAATAGCTTAAAGATTTCTTGGGAACATATCTTTGGAGTATATCTGGGTGATCTTTCTTGGATTCGCAATTAGATCTTTCTAAGTGCTAATTCCAGTAACAGCTTTGCTATGTTTGTAAAACCTGTGTTTAAATTCAACTCTGATAATTATTCAATAATTATTGTGTCAGTCTCTCATTTTATTTAATATTTAAATTATTTTTAATGATGAATGTGAAGTACCATTTTATTTGGTCAAAGTAGAAATAAAACTTTAGCCTGGATTTCTCCTCTGATTGCCTTGGGGGGCGTTACGTGTGGAAGGGCTGTCGGGCACACCCAGTGGTGGAATAGATTATGTGAAACATAGGACTGAATAACAGTTATAAAGAATTTGTCAAATTATCAACTTTTCTTTTGGAAAAAAAAGAACTATAGTACTAATGGGGAGGGGTGTTGGATTTAGAAAAAGAGAAGTAAAACTTCTGACCATACCTAGTACAGTACCTTAATTTTGCATTTGCTTAGTGTTTTGTTGATTTGGTGTATTCATATAGAAAATAGCACTTTTAAATGTCATTTCTTTGGTGAATAATAAAACATTAGGAATCAAAATTATAAAGTTTCTTGTTTCTGGATATCAAAGAATAAAGTGTTCCTGTCTACTCACAGATGTTCTCCAACCTCTATAGTTTTTCCTCTGGGTTAGGAGGAAGAGGGAAGAAATCAATATATGGTAGATAAGTGAAGTGAATTATATTAACTACGTGGAGTTCTATTTTGTATTCTTCTAAACTGCTAACTCTGTAATCTTAAACACTTTATTTTCCTATGAAAGATGAATATATTATTTTATTGTAGCCTTTCGATTTTGACCAAGTTTAGTTAAATGTTTGTAAAGCACATTGAACTCTATGGATAAATACTATAGATATTATAAATAAATATTATAAATAAATGAACACATATTAATACTAGATATGATTAATAATTACTGAGAAGAATGGATTCTTTTTCTCAACTTCACAGTAATTAAAAAGTGACTACTTTGGTGAAAACATTGCGTGAATATAATGGCATTAAATTTAGCATGGAAAGGTTTTACGTTACGTAGTTTCCCAAACTATGTAAGTAATCTCTCTCTTTCGGGTCATTGTTGCTGATCGTTAGAAGTCATTAGTTGTTCTTGACACAGGGACGGAAAGTTGTGACATGGTCCTTTTCCTAGCTGGATCTATTTAATGGTACTGCTAAACCTATATGGTTAAAGAATGGGGTAAATATAACCCAAACAAAGGCTATTTCAGGTAAGCATGATTTATTCTTATTTATATAATAAGAGCTTCTCTTAAATCTTCAGTTTATATTTCATTTCTTAAGAAGTGTCTGGCATATTATAACCTGGCATAGTTTTGTTTCAATGTACAATGTAGTATGGATAGCAAAATTTCAATGCTACAGTCATGAGTTTTAAGATATGTGGGTTGTAGGCAGGGAGCCAGGTTGTGAGAGAAATCACACTAAGTCTTAGCACAGAAAAACATCAGTGCCCGAGGAAGTGTGATTTTCTGAGTTCATCTGTCAGGTTCCTGATTAGGTTAGTTTCCTTCTTGAGAGAAGTGACACGTTTTTCCAGAAAAACAAGCAATGGGAAACCTTCACATAAAAGGTCAGACATCATTAGCACGGAGGTGGTATGACCTAAACTTGCAGAAGAGTTTTTGTCACATGGACATGTGGGACATGGGATAGGTGGATGAAAGTTGTAGAACTTCACTGTTTAGTTCTTGAGTTGCCATTTACTTTTTTAATATTGTCATAAAATATACATAACATTTAAATGTATCATTTTAACCATTTTTAAAGTGTGCAGTGCAGTGGCATTAGGTGCATTCACACTGTGATGCAACCATCACCACCGTCCATCTCCAGAACCTTTTTCATCCTCCCAAGCTGGGACTCTGCTCCCATGATCATTTACCCCCTGCCCTCGGCCCCTGGCAACCACCGTTCTCCTTTCTGCCTGTAAATTTGATGACTCTAGGCACTTCATGTAAGCGGAGGCAGAGAGTGTTTGTCTTTTTGTGACTTCATTATTTCACTTAGCATAGTGTCTTCAAGGTTGACCCTCATAGCTTGGAATAGGATTTTATTTTTAAGACTAATATCCCATTGTATGTATATACTACATTTTGTTTATACATTCTTTCATAGATAGACATGAGTTGCTTCTCCCTTTTGACTCCCTTTATTTTAAAAAAGACTTTATATTTTAGAGCACTTTCAGATTTACAACAAAATTGAGAAAAAGATACAGTTGTTTCCCATATATCGCCTGTCCCCACACGTGCATAGCCTCCCCTATTATCAACATCACTCAGAATAGTACTTTTTTTTTTTTTTTTTTTGTAATCAAGGATGAACCTACATTGACATAAAATATTCACCCAAAGTCCCTAGTTTACCTTTGGGTTCATTCTTGGTGTTACATAACCTATGAGTTTAGAAAAATGTAAGATGGCATATATACATCATTATAATATCATACAGAGTATTTTCTCTGCCCTAAAAGTCTTCTATGCTTCATCTGTTTATCTCCCACCACCTGTAGCAACTACTTTTTAAAAAAATATATTTTTTCATAATCTCACCTTTTCCAGAATGTCATAGAGTTGGACTCAGAATAGGTAGCCTTTTCAGATTGGCTTCTTTCACTTAGGATTATGCATTTATAAGATTCCTCCATGTCTTTTCATGACTTGATAGCTTATTACTTTTAATGTTGAATAATATTCTGTTTTCTTGATGTAGTACAATTTTTCTATTCACCTGCTGAAAGACCCCTTGGTAGCTTCCAAATTTTGGCAGTTATAATAAAGTTCACCTGGGTGTTCACATGTTATCCTGTTATTGCAGGAGTTTGATAGTTTTGCATTTTATACTTAAGTCTGTGATCCCTTTCGATTTAATTTTTTGTGACGGGTATAAGGTCTGTGTCTAGATTTTTTTTTTTTTTTTTTTGGCATGTGGATGTCCCATTGCTCCAATACCATTTTGTTGAGACTATCTTTGCTTTATTATATTGCCTTTACTCCTTTGTCAAAGATTAGTACCATTTACTTTTAGATCACTTGTTTGTCTATTAAAGTATTTGACATTTTTACAGGAACTAGTTTACAAGATCACACTTGGCCTTGCTGATGTCCATTCGCAGTCAGTGAAGATTTTATTTATTTAAAAAAAAAAATGAGTGTCTACGATGCATACCATGCTAGGTACCACTAATACAGGTGCTCACAAAGGCAGTGCCAGCATCATAGAGAACAGAGTGTAGCGGGGAAACTGACATGACTGCTTAAAAGATTTCATGATTAAATATAAAATCACAACTCTAATAAGTGCTGTGGGGTAGTGATACACAATATAATCGTAACTTTAAGGGCATTTCACCACTGTTTTTGAGGGCGGCATAGAAGTCAGCGAGGAAAGGGAGGTGAAGGATAGTTCCAGGAGGAGGAATTAACATGGGAGAAGGTCCCCTTGCTCATTGGAGTAACTTGGAGAGCATGAGCATGGCATGAGTCTTGAAAACATACAAATCTTGCAGACTGTAGTAAGAGTTTTTAGTCTGTATGCTGACAGCATGTGTTTTAATTTGAAAATAGGGCTCAAGGGATTAAACTGAAATCACCAGATTTTAGTTTTTAAAAGATCCCGGGAGGTAGTATGTTAAACAGGCAGGGTGGATTGGGTAAGAGTTCATTCTAGACAATTCAGTAAAAGGACTTTTGCAATTTTCAAGGCAAAAAAAGATTGGAGTGGGGTGATAGCAGAGATAAAAAGAAATGTAAATTTGAGACAAGGTCGAGAATTTAAGAATGTTATTAATGGACATTGTACTTAATGGGACTTGGAGAAAGGTGGTGAGGATAACTCAGATGTATGAACTGTATAACAGAACCACAGTGGTCCTTCATCTGAGGTGTGTGTGGAGTGAGGAAATGGTAGAAGTCAAGTAGATAATCCTTGAGAGATTTGGTTGTGAAGTTGGGGAAGAGGGGGAAGAGAATAGACTGAAACCGTAGGAGAGAGTAGAATCCACAGATGGTTTCTGGTTTTTGTTTTGTTCTTGAGGTGAGAGAGACCTGAACACCCTTAAAAACCAGTGTGGAAAACCTCGAGTTGAGGGAGAGAGGTTCAGTATATGTGGAGGAAGAGGGATAGTGGGTAATCTCAGAAGTCTATGAAAGGGGTGTATTGTAGATGGGTAGGGAGAAGGATCCAACATAAAATGTGGAAGAAATGATTATCTTTAAATATGGGGGTTGGGGAGCAAAGAGACTAGTATGGGGGCAGTGTTAGGTAGGTAGACAAGATATACAGATTAGCAAGCACTGACAGTTCCAAAGTCAATTATTAAAGTTGCTAGATTTTTCATATTGATTTTCTATTATGTATACCATTTATAAAATCTGACCAGTGCTTCAGAGTTAAAATGTCCTTATTCTTTGTCAACTATATCTTTCAAGTAACTAACCTATGTGAAATTAAGACTTTATAGTAGAATTAAATTCAATTTGAACTCTTTAAAAAAAAAAAACCTAAGTGGATTTATTTTGATATTATTCGTAAGGCGCTGTGTGTTTTGTGGGGGTGGGGTTGATATATGGGTATTTGTGAAAATCACATCTTCTAAATTTACATAAAGCTTGTTAAATGTGCATTTTGTAAATTTTGGCTAGATGCTTGTTTCCTATAGCACAGTGATACCTGAGGGTGGGGAAGAGGTCACATTCATTCCTTTATCTTCACCTTGGTGAGAAATCATGATTTAGTTCAAAGCTATTCAAGTAAGTCTTTGCTCCGTTTTCCCACCCTGTCTTCAGTGATATTACTTGGAGTCAGCAATCAATGGATTCCATCCCTCTGAGACTTGCTTAACCTACAGCCGCTGATATAATACAGGCAAGAGCTTGTTACTTTATCTGAATTGTCCATCGCTACCTTAATGAGTGAAATGGTTAAGTAGAGGAGGGGGCGAGCCTTAAGGAATGTGTGTTCCATTTGAGCTGAATATTTCAGTGTATATAGGGAGAGGGAGGGTGAGAGAGAAATCTACTTACATCACTAGAACTGCATTGAGTGTGAGCCTTGCAGGTTAAGAGACAGACTACAGTGTCTTGCTTTCTGCAGGAAGCAGCAATGCCGTTTGTTTCCTAAGAGGAATTTTTTATTTAGAAAAGGAAGCTTTCTCTCTACCCAGGAAATGGCTTTCCTTGTGCGTTGCTATGCCAACTGCCTGCAGCCATGGTCCTCCAAAGTAAGCACAATAATGTAATTATATTGGTGTGTTACATTCAGACTCATGATTCTCGAGATTGTGTGTGTGCATGTGCTGTGTCTCTGTTAGTGACTCTTGCTAGCAGTCATGCTTGTGTTGAATGTGAGGGACAGACATCGTTAAATTAAATGTCCATCAGTGTCATGCTGCTAAGATTAATTGTGCAAACTTGGTTAGTGGAGTGGGACAGAGATCACCGGTCACCACTCAGTCAGCATCATTAGCAGCTAGGGAGGAGGTCCCGATTCACACGCTCTGCCCTGATTTTTCTTTCTTTCTTTTTCTCTTTTCTTTTTTTCTTGGTTGGAGGGGTTTGTATGTGTGATTGCAAATGAAACAAGAGTATTAACAATGCTTGGCTGAATGCTAGAGACTGGTTCTCATACCACCCTGACTAATATAATTCTGTATTAAGCCTTTCGAGGGGAATCTGTGTGCAGTCAGCCATTTTAGCTTTTTTTTTCCTCTTTTTTTTTTTTTTTTTTTTGCCTCTTGTTCTTCAGTCTCAGAAATGATCTTGTTCTCTTGGAGGACTGAGAGCTGTCTAAGGTTTCCTCAGTCTTGTCATAGCCTAAGATGGTTAGAGTTTCAGTGTTATAAAAATGGAGACGAACACGGTTGTTCGGATTCCTTTTCTGGTCTACAAGTGTGAGGGGTTTTTTAAGCTTGCTAGTAGTGACACTTTAAGCTGCCGCATGGTTTCCTCCTCCCTCTTTTTTTTCCTCTTTCTTTTTCTTCTTTCTTTTAATTTAATGCTGTAGAGGGTGACTTGCCATCCATGAGAGATTGGTACATGATGTGTAAATTCAGTTCAGCATATGTTTCTTCATTATGAAACCACTAGCAATCCCAGCTAACCATGGAGTTGTGGGCCAGCAGGAGAAACATTCAGTAAGTATCACAAAACGCTGCTTGTGCTTTGATAGCACGTCATAGAGAACTGCTTTAAAATGGGAATTATTGCTGTTTCTCATCAGGGAAAATAGAGTTTTTAGGGGGCATAATAGCCTGCTTGGAGGAGGGAGGGTAAGTTACAACTGGCTTGTGCTTCCAATTTTGTCGTGATGAAAAAAAAAAAATTAAACAACCAACAATTTGTTTAAAGCAAAATCACAAACATTGAGAAATATTGGACAGCTGATTTTTATAATAAAAAATTAAAGCTTGGCAGTTCATCTTTAACTTAATAGCTGAATAGATTTTTTAAATGTTTTTTATAGTTAAATTTCATGAGAGATGATGAAAAGGGTTACTGGGAACCGGTGTCTGTAGCAAGGAATTCACATGGAGGTTTAAGTGAGGGAGGGAGAGCTTCGATTATTGATTTGCTAATAAAATGACTGGTGGGACTCCTCTGACTCTTTAACATGTTTTCATAGGAGATGAAAACACAGAATTTTTTTAGTATCACAAGTACTGCTTCTTTATAATTGATCCCTTGAGTCAGCTATGTATTTGTCGTGCTGAAACCCCACAGGCAGCCACTGCTGTTTGTGAGAAACACTTTTCCATGGCTGACCCCAAGTCTGAGCCCCTGCTACAGGAACGTGAGTTCCCACAGTGCTACTTTTATGTAACCATGTTGGAAGTTTGTGCCATCATGCTAATTCATACATTTTATATGTGTATATGTATATTTAATCCCCAAAATGAAAACACATGAATTTAGGCAGTTTATATAGTAGCCTAAATATTTTTGAAATGCCTACTTTTGTATTTTCAAATCTTAGCATCTAGGAGGTATTATATTAGGGTACAGGAATTATCTCTTATGTGTTCTAAAAAGAGTAAAATGTTAAACTCAAAAATGGAGATAAATTGATCGCGGAGGCTTCAAAAATTTATAGACAGAAGGCCATGAGTTTGGAGCATGAAATGCTTAGGTTTATGTGTATAATTTGGTTTTGTTCATCATTACAAACAAAATTATTAACTAAATCCAAGAGAGTTTCTTACATGAAGTGACCATGACAGCGTTATCTCACTTTTCCAATGAACCACACGATATTCTTAAGTTAGTGGCGGTGTTGGAAGCATGTTGTTATGATACTGTGCTTAGAGAGCCCAGATCCCATGTAATGAGATCCCTGTAGTACCTCACTAATTAAATCTCTTCGGATTAAATCCAAAAAAAGACCAGCCTTATACTTAATTTCTCTAATAGGAAAGGTAGTTATAGAGAAGTTCCACTATAGTTCGATTTTACTAACAGGGCCTTGGAAGTGAAGGTCCTCTGTGGTCCTGAGATCTTTTGCAAGTTAAAACGAGAGTATTATTTAAACTATACTTGAGGAACCTTAGAAGGAAAGTTTAAATCACAGGGTTTTTGTTTACCTTTTTAATATATTCTCTCTCAAACCGAGGGAGAGAGTATTTATTAATAATAATATAATTTTCATGAACAAAGAAAGTTGTTAAAACTATTTACTGGTGAGGAAAGAAAAAGTATTACTAAATTCATGAAAAGGAGCAGTTGGGACAGATAGTAGTAAGTAGTGTGTAGACACTAAAGTAAGTAGTGTGTAGTGTCCTTAATAGGACACTAGAGAGCCTGTGTCCTATTCTGTAAGTATATTTTGTTTCCTGACAAGTGCTTTATGTTTTACTGAAATTTTGTGTAATGCTGTGACTAACGTACCATATTTCGCCATGTATAATGTGCACATTTCTGCCCAAATTTCTGAGGGAAAAGTAAAGATGCACATGTGTGCATTATACATGGATATAATGATTATATACCGTGATTATAATGATCCTGTGTATAACACACACAAAAACATGGGCGCACATTTTACATGGGCGCGCATTACACACGGCAAAATACGGGTAACACTAGCTATAACATCTTTGAATCAAGCAATTTCTAGAAAACATGTGAGTGGTGTTTCCCACGCTACTTTTGTTACAAATTGAAGTATTAGAATTTGCCACCTCAGACCATCGGCATGCAGCAGAGTCTGCAGTTCGTGATATCAGGATCTTGCGGTGTACTTGTTGATGAGTCCTTCGATTATCTAGACTTTGCTGTTCCATGAGTAGACCTTTAAGATTTTAATTATATGCAAGGAGTTGAACAGGAGAGTAATTACTCTGGCTCCCACATAATAGGTGACTCAGAAAACAGTTGTAGAGCAAAAATGAGTGAGAATGCCCTCTTTTGATCGATGAGGCTTTATGAACATAATGTCAGAGCTAATTTTAAGTGCATAAAATTTAGCAAATTCACAAATGCTTCCGTTATTGCTTCTTCAAGAAGTTTGTGACTTTTTAAGTGGCTTTGTTTCTTTGACTACAGAAGGGAGCAAGGTACTGAAAAGAAAAAAAAATTAAATTGGGGGCTTTTTAAAGTGATTGTTGGGCAGAAGTAGCAAATTCAGTTATTCTACTTTGTCAGAATTTTCAGAGCTTACAGGCTTTTATTCTTTATCCATTTTCCGTGCATATCTCAGTTACTTGCACGTGGTAGGTATACAAAAAATACTGTTGAATTTCTCTTTTAATTGAATTTTTGGATTAGTGAAGTCTCATTTAACCCTTTAAAGTAGTGAATTTTACCTATTTTACCACATCTCTTCCCCCTCCCTCTGCTGTATATATGGTCAGTTGATAATATTGATATAAACACCTTCCTGTGTGTCACGCAAAATGCAACCAGCACTGGGCTGTGCTCTTATAGTCATTGAATGCCTTCAGTTTGGCTTCAGAAGAACCTTGTCATTTTGCAAATTTTGAAAATAAAAGGAGATCATTAGCATTTAAAAAAATGTATGATAAAACTGAGTTTTCCAAAAGACCCAATAGAACACTAGTTGTATAGATTGTTCATAGATGTTACACGAAGAAAGCTTTACAGGCTTGATAAGTTGGGGAAAACTTTAGGATAACGTTAAAGGTGCCATCACTCTATTTACCAACTGTTTTGTTTTGTTTTTTAATCCTTACCTGAGGATATGTTTATTGACTTGAGAGAGAGAGCAACAGAGACAGAGAAAGAGAGAGAGAGAGACAGACAGAAAGGCATCAATTCTAGAAACATTGATTGGTGTGCTCCAACAGGCGTCCGGACCGGAGCTTGAACCTATAGCCTACGTCTGCGCCCTAATCTTGGATTAAACCTGCAACTTTTTTCAGTGTACGGATGATACTCCAAACAGCGCCGCCCGGCAGGGCTCAACCATTTTGCATTTTTTCCTGCCCCCGCCCCCCTTCTTTTGCCTGCCGCAGATTATCTAATGGAAATAGTATTCCTTACGCATGCTGTTAAAAATTCTGCAATAGAGGATGACTGAAACTTTTTTAAAAAACAAATAAACTAATCACTTATATCAGTTTGATACTATCCAAACTGATCATTTATTTCCTAGTTGTACATTTTCGTAGAAATTATTATGTAGTGTGCCATACTTATTAGGATAAGTAAAACCTCAGTCATGATTAAATAATACTTTTAAAAAGAAGTGTATATAACAAAATGCTTTACTTAAATGCAGGGAAGAAATACCAATAGCTGTCACTTATTTAGCACCTATTATATGACAGGCACTATATTACATATTATCTGACTTAGTAATTATAAGAACCTTCTAAAGAAAGGTGTATTATCACCTTTTTTGGAGATAATGAAACTGAGGCTTAGCAAGATTTTTTTAAATATATTTTTTTCCAAGCAATAGTTAGCGGCAGAGCCATCAGCATTGGAACCCAGGGTTGGCAGATTTCACAGCCCTTCCTTAACCATAAACCTATGCTATTTCTCCTTACGTGGCCAAATTTAGTCTAAGTCAGGTGTGTAGATTTAGATTTATGAGAGCTGGTATTAACTAATGGAAGACAGGGCTTGCAAAAAGTACTTGCTTTTCTCCTGTGACTCTGTTTTTCCTGGCACAGATGACATTCTAAGCACTGAATATAAAAGAGCAATAATGTCATGATCAAAATTACTTTCTATATAAAAATCATTTTAGAAAACTACTTATTGACAGTCCAATTAATAATGCGTGTCCTTTTTGGTATTACCGTGAAACTTGAATTGGGATAATCAGGAATAAATACCATTTAGCCCATTTCCTTCCTCCTGCTTTTTTGTGTTTGGCTCTATCATGCACCTTCTCATTTTGCTGTTTAACTCTTTAAGCATAAGCCCAATGCCTGAACTTCTTCTGTTCCCTTTGTAACTTCTGACAGCCTGACCTTGACCACTTGTGCTCTCTTGGAAGCACTGAGTTTTGCTATTTCGTCTCCCATTCCTGCTTTCGTGAAGTCTGCATCTGTCATGGAGCCCAACTTCAATTCATGATCACCTCTCTGAAGTCCCTACTAACCATGGCTCATCTTGAGCCATAAAAAAAAAGAAGTTTCACTGTTTCATAAGCTTCTTAACCAAGAAGCATGGAGTATAGCTTAACTATATGTTGAAATTCCCGTTGATCACAAAGGCCCTCTATCATGTATAGTTTCTCCCTTGTGAACATATTTTTTGCCCAAACTCCGCTTTTTAAAAATTTTAGGATGAGATGATCTGATTACAGACACTTTAGGCTCACATTCTTTTCCTCTTTCCCAGCTCTTTGCTTAACTTTCACTTGTTCCTTGTCTCTTCATAGTCATCCCTGCCTTCTCTAAATAATGACCTTGTGGCCCTTAATTATGTAATGCTCAGTTTTATTATTTTATTCTTTCAGTTGGTGCTTTTAAATTGGTTTGGTCTTTATAGTTAGATGAGAAATCATATCTTGAGTGACTCTGTCCACCTACCTCATGTATTTAAGGTATGGTTGAAATTCAAAACTGTTAACTGTTTGAGACTGCACTACAGACAAGGCTTTTCTAGGATGGAGGAATGACATATGAGGGTCCAGAGGAGGACAGAGTGGAAGGACATGAGGAATCAGAAGGTCAGGAGGACAAATAATGAGGTAATTACTACTGGAATGGGTTATGTTAGGGAAGCAGGTTGAAACAGGTGATGGAGAGGAAGACGTTAGGATACCTGACAAATTAATGACCACAATTTGGGGATCCAGCAAAGGAGTGTAACCTCCTCTTCCTCTCCACCTACACTCTTCCTTCTCTTTCTATCTTTAACTAGAACGGACTTGAGAAAACTCAATTTTTAAAAAAATTGTTTTTATCTACCATGACAGTGTGACCTTGTCTGTAAACTTTGGGTATAGTGTCTCTAATGTAATGTGATTGATTCATTGTCCTTAGCAATGTAGAAAATAGCACCAATATTAATTACAGATGTTAGGTTATTCCTCTTTTGGCTTAAGACTCCACCTTTTCTTTATCTGATCTTTATTTTGTTTATAATGATAGATACATTTCTTGAGATGAAATAAACTTATCTCGTGGGGAGGTTTCCACCATACTAGCTAGCAGAGAAGCCGGAGAGGAAGCAATATACTGTTGTTTTATTCAAGGACAAGGTCATCTTGCTTGGATTTGGGCCAAGAAACCCTGGCAACAAATGGTAGATCTTTTTACCCTGTTAGAAGTGAAGAAATATATTTTAGAAACTTTCCAGTGCATTCTGTACACTACCAATATGTATAGAAATAAAGCTCTATTTCATTGTAGGACAAAATGAAGAAAAATTATTACTTTTATTTAAAAGAAATATACTTTACATTTTTTATTTTAAATATTGTTTAGTAACTGTCCATTTAAAAATAGAACTGTATAAAAATAAAAATAAGATTTATGAAAAAAGAATGATCAGCTTAAAAAAAAAGAAAGAGTACTCAAAATGTATCATTAGAAACTCGATTATTTCTTCTCCTTTAGCTATTTAACCATAGTAAAATCACTGATGATTGTTCTTCTCCTGTTTAAAATATATTTTAAATATTTGAAATACTGACCTTTAATTCGTACCAATATAAATGCTCTGTAAAGTTGGTCATATAGACATAATTATCATGAAATACAACCTGAAATTACTCTAGTCCATTTTCTTGATTTTAGACCTGACCAAACTTTTAAATATTTTTCTCAGGTACTCTGTTTGGCAATCTTTCCAGTGTGACTGTCAGTTTTCTTCATTTTTCTGTGTTTAATAATAATCATGTAGAAATTATTTTTATTTAATATAAACCCTTAATTATTATTAACACTTGCATTACTTTATAGGCCTAGTTTAAAAAAGGAGTAACTTATTGTCATGTCTCTAGCAATCCTTTGTAAACTTTTCCTATTTAGATTCAATAACAATTTTATTATTATCCATATATTGGATTATGGCTACTTTATGAGATTTTTTTAAAAAGAAAAGAGTTTTAAAAGGAAAGAAAAATTAGTTTCTGTTTGTACATAGAGATAATGGGGGGGGAGTAAATTGAAATGAAAATTTGCAAATGAGTCTTCAACGTCTTATTTCTCTTCATCATTAAGAAGTGGTCTTTATTTTTGAAGACCTGACACACACTTGTGATTACTGCCATTTACAATATTAAAATGCCAATGCTATTACTACACTTAGCTGTTACACAGAACAAGTTAAATAGAATAGTGCCTGTTTTTTGGAACATAGGTAAGACCCTTGTACAAAAACACTTGAGAACATAAAAGCATTTATACTCTAAAGAACATTAAGAACCATCACCAGTATGGCTCAGTTGGTTGGAGCGTTGTCCTGTGCACCTAAAGGTCAGGGGTTCGATTCCTGGTCAGGACACAGGCCTAGGTTGCAGGTTCTGTCCTTGGTCCCAGCACATACAAAAAGCAGCCAATCCAAGATTCTCTCTCACGTCAATGCTTCTCTCTCTCTCTCTCACTCCCTTCCCCTCTCTCTAAAAATCAATAAACGTGCCCTCTGGTGAGGATTAAAAAAAAGAACATTAAGAAATGATATAAGAGAGCACACTCACAAAAACAGCATGTCCCCCTGTATAGTGCATTACACAGACAGTCCCCTTAAACCCTTGGTGCCCACCCCTAACCTTCCCGTTGGTGCAAAAACACCCTTGCCACATACAACTAGTCAGTCGCCAACCTCTGCCATTTTCTTATGCATTGAAGCTCTAGCGTAGGCCTTTTACGTTAGTTCAGTTGTATTCCCTTTTTCTCGTGTGTGTGTGTGTATAGTGTGTATATGATATATAATGATCTTATTTAATTGCAGTCTGTGATATATGTGATATCTGCATAACTTATCAGTTAAAACCTAATCTGTGGTTTTGTTTTGTACATTAAGTCATTATATAAATATTCCCCACAGTCTTAACATCTCTCCATTCCATATCAGTGCACCAGATTCTTCTTTTACAATTTACACCACATGTTCATTTTAAAGACTGTTCTTAGAGACATTTTAGTCGTGGGTGAACCTTACATTTGTTGATTGATAGTGTGACAGTCTGAGAAATACCTTTAAATTACTAAGATACATACTCTTCCTTAGTGAACCCTAGAGAAATACATTCTTGGTTTATAATATTGACTTGGTTTAATGATAAAATAAAATGTACCCTCTCCCAGATGTATGTATGAGTTTCATGCACATGTGTGTGTGTTCATATAAATATAATTAATCCATAACCTCATTTCTAATCTAAGTGTAGAGATTAAGCTAGAATTTAACATTCTGCATAGCTCAATAAAGGCTAATTTTCAGGCTGTTTATCCCTTGTGATAAATGATATTTTCTTACTGCTTTATAATAGAGACCTAAAAATACCAATTACAATAGGTGAGCCTTGTATGGGTTATTTGGAAAAGGTCAACATTTCATTTATTTTAAGTGGTAGTACATAACTTCATATCTTTCATAATATAAGAAGACAAATGAAACATGGCTATAAAAAATGTAGAATTATAATCTTTTGATTGTCTCCATTTTCTTAGGGGGAAAATAGTTGCAACCAGATATTTTTGTTCTTTGATGTATTTTTAATAAATGAAAGCACTCTTTTTATTTTTCTCAGTAATCAAGAAAAATTTGGAATTAAGTAGGAGTCTTGTGACATAAAGTTTTTCGTGGTTTTACGGAACCGATTGTACAGTACCTTTAATATTAATGAAAAAGAAGATTGCTGAGAGTTGTCCCTAAGGTTTTAGAAGGATTGTATAGTCACCGGGCCTATAGTGACTGGCTGGTGGGGGCAGGAGGAAGGTTGGCAGAAGCTGAATGGTTAGTGTAGTTTACACCCTAGGATTCTGATGATTGAGAATTTGAAGGATGAAATTAACTTTTTCTTTATGGTTAATTAATCTTCCACTTACTTATTTCCTACTAAAAGTATACCTTTCTTCATTTTAAATAACAAAAATATGAATGTGTTTTGTAATACATTCATATTATATTAACATATAAGACTTCCTAATTCTTTTTGAAATTAATTCCACTTGTGAAAACAATCAAATATCAAGACCATACTATTGTTCTTTAGGGATAGTATTTACCTAAATATAAAAGTAATTTAAAATTATTTTATTTAGAAGATACTTGTTGAATAGCTAAACTGATTTTCAGTGCTTGTTTTGTATTATGATTATTTAGGTTGCAATTTGGTCTGTGGCTTATCTGTGTTACTAGTTTTGTGCATAATTTATAATTTAAAAATGTATAATTATATGTTCATTGAACAAAACATAGAAAACAGACAAAGACAAGGACAAAAAAAGAATCTTACTACTCCAGTAAAACCATTGGTACATATACTCTTATTATAGAAATGTTGTTTATATTACACGTATAAAATCTGGTAACGGTATTTGTCCTAGTTTTACTTGGCAAAATATATGTAGAAGATATATTAAAGGACAGCTGATTTAAGAGACACACTGTAACTATTATGAAGCTCCTATCCTAAGCTGATTTTTCTGCTTTATACTTTTAAAGTTTGTTATATAATACATAATATATAACATAATATGAGGGCAACCCCCAAAACCTGGAATTTATTTATAAAAAATTGTGTATTCTTACATGTTTAAACTTCAGTCACCTTTAAAGTACTCTCCATTTGATACAGTATACCTATTGAGATGTTTTTTCCATTGCTCAAAACAGTTTTTGAACTCATCAATTCTGACACCTTTTAGTGCTTCTACCCTTTTTGTTTGATTGTTTCACCTCTTCCACATCGGCAAAACGTTCCCCTTTGATGACTTTTTTCATGGGGGAAACAAAAAAAAATGTCACTTGGGGCATGATCGGGTGATCAGGGAGGGTAGGGCATGGGATTCATGCTATTTTTACTTAAAAACTGCTGAACACTCAGGTGGTGTGGGCAGGTGCACTCGTAAATCACCCATCATGAAATGGGCAAACCGTGTTTATAGAGTCTTCAAAAAAAATTCACTGAAACTAAACTCAGCCTCTCACAAAAATGGCAGCTGGTACACTGATAGGTTCCAAGAACACTCACCTATGGGGGAAGCCTGTGCTACAAAGGACCCGCCCTCCAGAAGATAATTCCAGGGTTTATTTGGGTCCTCCCTCATATATAACTATTATATATAATATTGTAAATATGGGCAGAAAATTACTTTCTTAAAAAGCTTCTTCAGCTAGTGTTAGACTTCCATCCCAAATGTAGGAAAGTAAGAATGCAATGTGATTTTAATAAAGCTTACTATATTCATACCACTGTACTTTTCTGAAAGTCTATGCAAAATTTTAAGATATAAAAGCGAATATTAAAGTATCGAAAGAAAAAGAAGTGAACCTTCCCATGGCTTAGATACAGAAAATATAAACTCCTGTGACAACATTGCTATCCTCTTCCCTGTCTACTGTACATGGTGTCTTTTATCACTGAAATGTTTTGAGTTTCTTTTAGTTGGGCATATTCCCAGATTTCTTTACTCTCCGTTATCCTATTTTTTTATTGCCCACCCCCCAAAAAAATTAACAACCTGGTATAGGTAAGATTTAAAGCATGTCTGCTGAACAACATGCTTTAGAACAAATGTCACAAAAGTTGAAAGTTGACAAACAGTAGTGCTATTAAATGAAAAGCTCATTTTACTCTAGAAAAAGAGATGTGGATAACTGAAATATCTCCATTTCTTTTACCCCTCAAAGCAAGACTACTTAAGCTCTATGTTTGAATAGAAGAGGAGAATATAGATTATAGTTCTTATTTGATACAAGTGTGTTCAGTATTAGCGGAATAGAATGTGAAAATAAACTGAGTGCTTTTAAGTTTGTGACTAGTCAGAAAAGAAGCAGATCTATATTGATATTTAAAAACATGGATTAAAAGAAATATGTTTTACATAAGAACACCATTGACTAGAGCAGAGGCATTAGCAAATCATTGCAAAAAGCAAACCATACATTGGGATAAAAATAAAGCTGTAAATGTTATTTACATAACTGTGGGGTTTTTTCATCTGAGAAGTTGCATTTGTTTTGTTTGCTTTGAAATTGTGTTCTGCTTATTTGCCTTTTGAGAAGAGAAAATTAATAATGAAACAGTACATCATGAATGTTTTCTTGTGCATTTTATCTACATTTCCATAAAAGAGATTTAAAAATAAGGTTCGAAAATTTTGCATCTTGTTGGAGTAGCGTGTATTTCCACGCTGAGTAAGCAGTGTGGACAAAAAATACATAGGCATGCCCACGCAAGAATGTCACGTGTGATTTCATTAGTCCACAAAGGAAGGAATGAGACTTGAGCTGTGCTACAAATAATCAAGATGTGAAGACAAAAGGAAATGGGAGAATTTTTTGCAAGGCAAACAGAATGAGCTAAAGCATCAAATTTAAAGTGTTTGTGTACAATCAAGGACCACTGAGTGGGCCAGCTGGGCGCGGTGGAAGGGCCGCTGCAGGAACACAGGCCGATGAGAGAGTGGTTGGGCTGCAGAAAGTTTGAGCGACAGGTCCGAGAGCTTTGACCTAGTGCCGTGCTTTCATGTAATAATTAGAAATTTATTAATGATAGAATAACGTGGAATAGAAGTGTGATGTGGCCAGGGTACCATTGTAGGGTAATAATGTTTGTGAGTTAGATTTCCTGAGTACAAGGATTTGTTTAGGTCTTCATTTAGGGTAACAGTCAAACCACCTTTATTGATCTGGACGAACCTGACTGGATCATTTCTTGCTTCTAACTATATCATGTGAGCAGGTGAGAAGGATCAGGAATTCCTTGGGGTTATTTTTCTTTAAAAATTTGACTATATGTATTTTAATGAAAATAACCATTTTTCAACAAATCTAAGACCACTGGTTGATTCACCTTACTTTAAATGAGCCACTATTTTCTTTTCAACGATTGTAAAATGGATCCCAGTTTCAAAGATGTTAAAATGAAAGAGAAACTGTGGATCTTAGAAACAATGAAATGTGGAATTAGCCGCATTAATATAACTGTGTGCTTAGTCCAACATTTGCATGTACATGGATAGTCGTGTGGTGTGCAAACAGTTTTGGAACTAGATAATACTATGTCTTGCCAGTTTTGTTACCACAAAATCACTTGTTTGAGGAAAATGTGTTCTCTGTTTGGTCTTGGTTATTTGATTGTGAATAAGACTGCTTCTGTCTTAGAGCTACTCACAAAATAGGGGCAGGTGTACTAAGTGTTATATATGGGGCCTAACAGAGAAATGTTCAGGGGGCCGCGGGGACCCACCAGGCAGATATGGGTGGACATGGAGAAAAACGGCAGATGGATCTTGGAGGTTTTAAGCAACACACCAGAGCCATCCAGAAGAGCCAGAATACAGGGTTTAAAGAAGCCCAGGGTAAAATGGAGTTGAAGATGTCCTGCCCCTAAGTGGCTTCAGCACCATTATATTGAAATAACTACCCAGGTATCCGCAAGAACTCCCAGAACTTAGCAGTGGGTAGGGGTGGGGTGGCATGGAGGGTGGATCTTACTTAGAAAGTGAAACTTCTCCTAATAACCTATCTATAAACATAATCTAATTTAGGAAATACTTTCTACATGTGATAATGAAAACTATAATCTGACAGCTTGTAACCTTTTTGAAGAAAGGTACTTGAGTAGAAGGGATTAGTGAAAGCTGTAGCCTAGTGGGCACCAGAGCAGGAACTCACTCGGATTTATATTCTGGCTTCCTATGTCCTAGGCAATGTTTTAAACTCTTTTCAGATAAAATCTCATTCAGTCCTCACAATATAAGTGTGTTGTCCCTTTTTATACATAAAGTGAAGGCAGAGAGACGTAAAGTGACCCTTCCAAAGTTACATGGCTAGCACATGGTGGGGCCAGTGGCCGTCTTTCTCGTGCACACGCACACACGCACACACGCATGCACATGCAGGTCTGTTTTTGGAAGCCGCATGAAGTGCCTCTACTTTGC
This sequence comes from Mormoops blainvillei, assembly GCA_004026545.1. Classification (NCBI taxonomy): domain Eukaryota; kingdom Metazoa; phylum Chordata; class Mammalia; order Chiroptera; family Mormoopidae; genus Mormoops; species Mormoops blainvillei. The sequence goes on from PVJD01000133.1 coordinate 513,818, forward strand.
TCCTAGTACATTGCACTCGGATGGACCGATTCCTTGTTTTCTATGTGTCCCGTGGATTATAATTCTCAAAAAGATTGAGACAGGTTATCCCTGCCCCTTTATCCAGAGATAATTTTCTTTAGCACAAGTTTCAAAGGGATTTCATATGTGTGATGGAGTGACTGCCACCCCTGCCATGAACAGTACGGTAACTTGATCATGAAGGAAATAAAAGCAATATATTTTTTTCCCCTTTAACCTTTGCCAGAGTTGCAAGAATACACTTTTGTATTGAATTACTCTTTAACTCTTAAGTTTTCTCTTGTTAATTTAGCCTTTTATGGAAAGGTCGCCATGTTTATCTGAGATTTCCCATCCCCATGGTTCTCCAGAGTTCTTTCACATTACTCTGTTTTAGGTAATTTCCATACTTGAATATGGAAAATAATCCTGTTTTTGATACTGTTTGGGTGATATGATAGCTCTCTGTTTGTTTTCAGTTAGATAAGTAGTTTACAACGAGTTAAATTTAGCATATACCCGGATGAAAGAGTTTTCTTAGCAACATTGTTTTAACCATTTAAAGTACAGGAAAAAAATGAATAATAATTAGCTTCATCATTATTACAATTTCTTTAGCCTTTACTACTATAACACATGTTCATGGGACTGTGGAATATGATTATACCTTTTAGAAAACTTTATTAAAATATACTGTAACCTGGCCACAACAGTGACCTGAAATTCAATGATAATTGCCCTTCTTGCATTGAGAATGGTCTTTCTGTGGTGGTGCTTGTGGCCCTAGGTTCAGTCAAGCAGAATGACAGGTGGGCAGGGAACTGGGGGAGGCAGGGTTAGAGAACATCTTTCAAGGCTGTGCATCAAGTACTGGCTTTGTTAGCCATGGGAGTATACGTTGCTTTTTTCTCTGTTTTGTTCCTGCCTTTAAGTATTATCCAAAGATGCTATGGAAAAGGTTATTGCCTTCAATTGGTTATAAGTTAATGAGTAGTTTTGAAGTGTTAACCTGAACCTGAGAGCAAACCAGTGGTGTAGCAAAGCACTTACTAGCAGTGCTCACTGCGTATCATCCTCAAACATGCTCATAGGACCATTTAAGCAAAATCCTCTTTATTTCATCTGTGAACCTTTTCTCATAGTAAAAGGAAGGAACTATTCCAACTTGGGTTGCATCATAAAACAATAAAGTACTTTACTACAAAGACATTACTTTGAATTTGCGTTTTGAAGTAACTAGCTGTGGAAATCTTAAGCAAGTCACTTAACTTCTTGAAGTTTCTGCCTTCTCACTTCAAGATGGAGATCGTGATGACAATACCGGCCTCCCTTATGGCATTTTTTGAACATTATTAATAATTACAGTCATAGTTAATGATAATTTTACTGAGTGTTTTACAGATATTTTTTTAAATTATCAAAAGACTACTAGGAACGAAGTGAGATTCTACATTTTACAGGCTTAAAACTTGAGGTTTAAATATGGAAAATATAAAAAGTTAATGTTTCAGAATCTTTTTGCAAACTATGAAGCCTGTGTGAAGGTCAGTTATCAGTGTTAAATTGTGATGCTGTAGTCTGCGCAGGTGGGTTGCGGTCCTTGCTCTTCTGTGTAGCTGTGTGACAGCAAGCAGATTACTTCATGTTTCTGAGCCATTTAGCCTGGTCTGTAAAGCCCTGTTAAAGATGCATTGGTTGGTTGTAGGGGCTGTGTGCCCGGCACAGGGCTTGGCACACAGTGGCACCTGTGGTTTTGATGCCTGCTTTCCCAACTAGAAAATTTCCCCTTTCTTGGTTTTTAAATAGGATGCTAACAATGAATCAGAGATTTATTTTTCTTTATCTGATTTTATGTTCATAGAGCATGATTCTCTGTTGGACGTCTTAGGTCAATTATGATTTGCTTTAAGGGCCTTCATTAATCACTTTTTACAAATTGGTACTGGTTTCCAAAATAGCTCACAGAAGATCATAGTTGCTACAAAAAATTCCTACTAAATTTTTCCTAAGTACTTTAAAATTTTCCTCCACTTATTAAGTGATTTTGTGCAAGTAGAGCTGCTTAGTAAGACCTGTCTTTGTAGTCATTTCGTGTGTGTGTGTGTGTGTGTGTGTGCGTGTGTGTGTGTGTGTGTTTGCAAGGAGGTATTTTTAGATAGTTTAGCTGAACAGCAATCTGACGTCTTTAGAGGAGACATCAGTTCATTATGTGGATACAAATTCTATGCTTTCAGCTTTTATACACCAAATCTTAATTTAAATCTGTTCTTCTTGCCTTTTTTAACGAAAGAGCCTATATCATGGTATGTATTCTGTTTCTTCCTAAGGCTGGCCTTTCTAGTTAACCTTTGCTTAGAGGAATGATCGAGAGGTAGAAATGCCTTTATTTGCTCATAACTTAATATAGATTTACAGAAGCATGGATTATGGGGTCATATTTAAATATGCCATTATACATTATGCTACACAGTGTTTTTCTATTGCAATGTGATTCAGTATATTTTAAAATAGTCATGGGATTTATAAATGCTGCTTTCTTTTAAGTAGTCAATTTAAAGGCCAGGATGTGGGAGTTAATATACCTCTTAACTGTACATATTGCTTTGTCCAAAAAAAGCCTTGTGCTTTGTGAAAGACAGTTTAATGCTGAGCACATAAGAGGGGCATGGTTATTTGCTTTTTGTTGCTCTAAACAGAGTGTTGCATATTAAGTTACGATAATATTTTCTTTTATCTGGTTGTTTTCATCTCTTAAAAATTTGGGGAAAGAAGCTCTTACACCTTAAGCAAATTAATGTTAGTTGTTTGTGACACTTGTTCTCACAAAAAGGTGCCTTTGGTTAATAATAAACAGAACTTATGTATGTGTTTTTCTAATTTTACTAAAGCTAATTTTGAGAAACTATTCATATAGAACTTCAAAAGATTTTAAAGATTGATTTCAAATGTATGTTCTTTATTCATTATCCAAAATTCAAAATTTATATCTACTTCATATCAAAATGTCAAAGCTTGAGTGAAAACTTTTGTTATTCATTCAAATATATTACCTGCATGGCGTGAAGCATCTAGGATTTAAAGCATGGTTTTTAATTTTTAATTCAGTTATTTGATAATATGTGAACCAATGAAATTTTGGTGATACTTTGATTATTGCAGTGGAACTCCTCATATGTTTACTTTATTTGGTAAACATAAAGCATTGTCATAGAGAGATGAGTTACTTTACCTAAAGAAAGATACGATCTTGCAGAGTCAAGTTAATTATGGGCATCTCTGAAGATGTGGAGATCTTTCATTATTCAATAAAAAATGCAAATGTTTTACATATATGTATATGAAAGAGTGAGATAAGACCTTCGTAGTATGAAAAACAAAGAAGAAATTCTAAAGGTTTTTTTAAAAATCCTTTCTTGTTCGTAAAAATTAGTGGTGTTATGTAACCATTTAAGAATTTAGCTGAAGCCTGATATTAAGTGACTCAGATTCCTAGCTTCTTAATGATGCTTCTTTACAGTGAAATTCAAGCAGTTGCCAGATTCTTAAGCCATGAGTTCATTCTCTCTCCTCACAAAATTTGCATGCAATAAAAATTGAGAATTTGTGCCAAAAGAGGTGTTAGCACTGAAATTCTTATATGCTAAGTGTAACATTTTATGTCAGGCTGTTTCTCAGTGAAATCATCTGTATTTCAATTTAAGAAAAGTGACCAACTTCAGGCTAAAGTTTCTTTACCAAAAAGTGGCATAAAAGCTCCCAAATCTGGCTTTGTTGGCTCCTTATTTCTCATGGCACCTCCACCAAAATAACCATTGTTTCAGATTTGTTTTGCCCACATCAACTGAGAAAGGCACCTACCTTCTTCTAACACAGTAATGTACTAACCATATCAACTAAGCATGCTGTCATGTAGACCAGGCGTTGCCTTGTCTCACCACTGACTTGGAAACACATACAAGCTTCCGATTGTACATCGAACCCCCAGGAAGCCCTCAGGTATTACGGAATTGAACACCTCGAGAATTTTTCCTAAGGTGCCTGGTGACTCTAATGACCCCGGGGAGAGTACCTTTTGGAAATATTAAAGATGTAGTTTATCTTTGCTCCTCAGACCCTAATGCACATGACCGTGCTCCACCACACACACACACAAACCAGTCATTTGCCCTGAGATAAGTGAACCAGATCCCTCCTGGTGATATGTAGTACCTGACTTCTTAGGTGTTCATTCAAATTGATGTGCTATCTCCTTTTCCTGATTAAAGGTGATTATATTTTTTTGTTATTGTTATTTGGTTCATTTCAAAATATTTCATAATTTGAACTATTGTTAACTGGAATATATAATTTTTACCAATTATATATTTTATCGCCTTTACCCTCCTTTCAATTTGTAAGTCAGTTACTCACTTTGGTATTTTAAAGATGTCTTAATTTACTCTCTCTGCATGGACTAAAGATAATTTTCTACTTCTGTTACTTTTCATTTGTTGATTTCCTAGTTTTCCATAATTGGAACACATTTCTCATACACCAGTTTCCCATAGTTGGAAAAATACATTAGAATAAGCCTTGATCAGATCTTGAAGATACACCTATAGGGGTTGGCAAAAGTAGGTTTACAGTTGTTTGTATGCAAAATAATACAATAATTAATAATACAAGAATAAACTCTTGCATACTCAGAATTGTAAACCTACTTTTACCCATCCCTGTGTATCTTCTTTGTTATGAAAATACCTAGCTTATAAACATCAGAGAATAACAAATGTCAGATCATAACTTTCATGGAAGGAGGACACACTAAGGAAATCAGAGTTTATGTCTGATTTGCTTGTTGTGTTTTATTATTGGTATCTTGGTTGTTACTCAGTTTTACTTGATTCTAAGCTGAGTTCTTTGAACTAAGATGTGAAAAGGAGATTTTTATCTCAGGTATAGGTTTATTCTTAAGCCTATTAATAAAATTGAAAACATTAAAGAACAGACTTTATTTACAAAGGCACATTAAGTCAAATGACAAACATATAGCCAAGTTCCTATCACACTTGAACTTTTATTAGGTTCATACATTTGGAGGAGGCTCTAGCAACTTCTTATATTCTTTGAAAGAACCCTTAAGCAAAATCTAGATATGTAAGCTCACCTGATTTTAAACTTTACTGTAAAATAGAAATGAATTTTTATTTTACAGTTCTGTGAGTTTTGTTTTGGGTTTCAGGGGTTTTTTTGCCTATATGTCTCTAAGACTTTCAAGGGCTTAGCTTAAAAGGGAGAAAAAACTTGAGACCTTTTATCTCTTGTTAGCCCATCTAATGTCAACAACTGTTTATTAATTTCAACAGTTTCTACTCCATCAGAATATGGTTTGAAATATCTTCTTCCTCCTCATCATAATCATGTTGATCATCATTTACTATTTTTGTTCATATTAACATGTAAACCTACTTAATGAATAGATGAAAAGTTTTACTAAGTTTTGCCCTCAAAACCAGAAATGCATCAGTTGATTATGACAAAATTCAAGACTGTATAATCACTACCCACTAGATATCATGATATGGATGCTGTCACCTCAGATTTAATGTGGCCAAAATACAACCCCAGAGGGTTCTTTCAGCCACCACCGAAAAAATAAGTCCAGCCAACCAACCAACCAACCAACCAACCAACCAGCCAACCAACCAAGCTGGCAGCAAACTCATACTGTCCGCTGGTCTTCCTCATCTCATCATCATTGGTATTGCTGTCTGTTCAGATATTGAAGCCCAAAACCTGTGAGTTCTCTTTAGTTCTTCAGGTTACCCCAATTGCCATACTTTTGAGCAAATCTTACTTGTTTTGCCCTGCTTATCATGAATTCATGCTCTTCTCTCCACCTCCATTATTATCTCCCCGGTCCAACCTATCATCCTCCACGCACTTGGACTGTTCCAGGTAACTCCTAGTGCTCACCTTATTTCTAATCTTGCCCTTCACACCATTCTTCACATAGCAGCCTGACTTATCTTGTAAAATGTGACTCGGACAATGTCATGTCTGCTTTTAACATTTCAGTAACTATTGCACATGGGATAATATCTACACTTCCCACAAAGCTATGCCTGAACTAGCTCAGGCTTGCTGTCTTATCTCACCTCGTACAACTCTCCTTTTTATCCAGCCCACTTCAGCTGCCTTGACCTTCCTTTCATTTGTTTAACAGAGCAAACTATGGAGTCTTTCCTCTAGTTGTTTCTTTTGACCGAACTCAGTCAATCTTCTGTGAATTTAATCTCACTGGTTCCTTGACTCTCAGGTGTCAGGCATAAGAATGTCTCTTGGTTGGCCCATCCAAAGTAGCCACTCAGGCATTTCAACTGAACCATATAATTTAAATTCTCCACCAAGAGTTTATAATTAAATTTTTGTTCTTCTTGTTGTTCGTGTTTTTACTGCTTATTTATTATGTTTCTTTCATGGGAGTAGGGAACTTGTCTGTTAGATTCAGTACTCTCTCTGGAGTGTCCAGGATATGTTAAACATGACAAAGTCATGTAATAAATATTTATTGAATGTGTGAGAGATAAATAAAAAAGTTTAAAAGTGCAGGCATAGGCAAGTGTCATTAAGTTCAGAATTAGTAGATAATTGTTTCACTTTGTGCAGATCCCCCCACCCCAACTTACGGCTCGATAAACATAGACGACCCTGAATAGGGGTTAGGACTGAAGGCGGTAAGAAGCCCACAAACGTCAACCGCTGAATATTTACATTAGGTTGTTAACTATCAGAATTTGTTCTAATGGGTCATGGAATTCTTTAACATGTCAAAGGTGGAAATGATTATTGTTCACTTAGGCAGCAAAAAATCTCTGGTATAAACTGCATAGGAATTTTGGATGATATAAAGTTTCAGACATTCAAACATTCTATTTAGAAAGAATGTTAATATGAATTATATTGAAGAGCAAGTAAGATCTTTTTTATAATCTTCAGTGTAATTCAATGCCAAAGACTAGGTAAAGGTAACTTGTGTCCTTATATTATGAAAATTTGACCATCTAGCATTATGTGAGCAATATGCCTTTCTAAAAGCAATCATTGTTTTAATGTATGTATATCATGGAATTGAGGTTGTAATTAATCCTATGTTAATTTTTAGATTACACAGCATAATAAATCATTAGTAAAGTTATAATTCCATGTTCCATTAAAATCCAACTTTCCCTTTTAGTGTTTTTTATTTTTTTCAGAATACTTGTTTAAAATATTAATACCATAATTTACATTGTAGAAAGTTTAGAAACTATTCAGATTTTTTTTTCTGTTACATAAAGATGACATCTGGATTCTTGTTTTAGCTGTGCCGTAGCTAGTCCGCCTTTCTGGACATAAGTTCCCACTACTGTGAAATGAGGAGAATATGCTAAATGAATTCCTAAAAATCCTCCCAGGTCTCTCTCATTGTACTTTTATATAAAAACTTACATTTGCATAATGCTTTATATGATTAGATTTCTTTCACATTTGTCCTCTGTTCTCACAGCTATCTTGTGATGAGGTAGGTAGGACAGACCTTATTATGGCTATTCTGTACTGGTGAGGAAATTGAGCTGCAATAAATTAAAATGATTTTCTTGATTCACAGAGCTTGGAAGTAGCCATAAATTCTTTCTATAATTTCATACTGTAATCTGTGACCTCCCAATGCCAAACTATGGTTAGGTTCTTGGTCAAAATAAATATTCATTTTGTAAAGATATTTAATAAATGACCACTCTAATAATGAGTATTGTTGTAATCTGACCCCTTGCTCCTTGGAAATTTGGTTAGGCACACACATAACTTGTAGGAGGCCAAAGCTGATTACTAAGGTATTGTAGCAATCAGACAGATAACTTAATCACCTTTATGGGACTTTAAGTGGACAGAATTTTCATACTTTGGGAAAGTTAAACAGCAGTTTACAGAGGTCCCTCTATTAGGTTTTGAAAGGTCATTTTTAAGTTTGTTAGCTGTAGTCTAGATGGCACACCTCACTCCATCCTAACTTTCTTCCTGCTTCCATTCTAACCTGTTGCAATCCAGTCTTCCTACTGCCCCTAACAGGCTTATCATATAAAACGTAACTGGGTATTAATTGCCTGTTTAAAAAGCCTAGTGGCTTCCCATTGTACTTAAAAGGCCTACTTTTTAGTAGAATTGGTTCCTACTACCCTGACCTCACTAGTACCACTCTCCCCATCAACTGTTCTTACTCGCTACCCACTAGTCACCTTGAACTTCTTCCTGTTTCTTGAACATGCCTAGGTTCCTCTCACCTTAGGGCCATTGCCCTTGATATCCCTTCCATTTGTATAGCTCTTCCCCAGTTACTTGGCTGGTTCTTTGTGTTCAGTTCATCTCTCATATCAGATGTCCTTGTCTCAGGGCAGCCTTCCCAGCTCACCCAAACTAAAGCAGCCTCCCCATCCCCAGCCACCACTGCCCATTGTATCCCTCCCTTTCTTTGTAATGTGCTGAGAGTACTAACAAGTATCTAAACTTACTTTGTTTTTTTGTTATCTCGTCTTTCCCTTTCTACCCTCAAGCCCCTCGTGCCTCCAGACTATAAATTCCAGGGAGCAGAGACATTGCCAATCCCAATTATTGCTACATAACTAGCTCCTATTACAACGCCTGGCTCTTTGCAGTAAGTCAGTAAAGACTTGTTAAATAACTAAGTCGATGAATGAGCCTGACAATTCTGAGAAGAGTTCAAACACTCCTCAGCTGCCAGGCTCCTTTGTTGTAATGTATATAGATAGGAAGTCAAAAATTTTTAAGTCCAGAAGTTTTGTTCTTTTCCGTCCTGACTCCTAGGAAATAATGAAATATATTGCTTAACCATAATTACTATTAAGGTAGGTTTAGTATTCTGTCATCCTTCTTCATTGTCTTCATTTTATTCTGGTAATCCTACTGTACTTACTGGTGGAAAGGAGTGACTATAAAATTAGGAAGGGATCAGGCAATCCTTACTCAGTTTCTCTCAGACTTAGTGTCCTCAACTCAACTAGGGTGAATAGTTCAGTGATTTGCATATTTAGTAAGTACTGACTATATTTTAGTCACTTTGAAACAAGGGAAAGAGTGACGAAAAAGGCAGACATGCTCTTCTTTGGACTCACCTAGAGAGGGCTTTGGCCAGTTAAATCAGCAGCTACTGTACAATGTGGATAAGTTCTGAGACAGGCAACGTTCTAGGTGTTATAAGAGAGTCTTACAAGAATCTGAGCTCAAGGTGGAGAGCTCAGAGAATTAGCTATCCTTGGGGTGAGAGTATTCTTGTAGGAGGAGGGAATGGTGAAGACTTGGGAGAGAGATATAGAGAGTGACATTTGAAATAACCATAAATAGTTCTGTACATTTAGAACAGAGAATGAGGGGCAGAGAGGTGTGCGAAACGATCAAAAGAAGTTAGCGGGTGCAGTGGTTAGGGGCGGAACATTTTCCTGAGGGTAAAGCAAGTCCACTAAAAGATTTTTGGGAGGGGATTCATGTTATCAGGTGTGCATTATTCCATGAAAATGTACTCTGGCTGCAGCCTGGAGGGGAATTGAAGGGAAACTAAAATAGCCCTACAGAAGCAAGACAGCGGTACTGCTGTAGCGTAAGAGTGAAGTGGGCTAATCTTTGCAAATCCCATATTAGAGTGTTCTCACATGTAATGGGAGCTTGGTTAATTGTCTAAGTTCTTGCTTTGGTCGAAGGTGAATTTAGGCTTTGCAACTTCTGGGTTATAGAAGCTAAACCGTTTATATCTAAACACATTTGTAAGTTATTAGTGCTTGTATGCATGCATGCATACATGCACACACTATATAACACCACAGATTACATGAAACCCGTCATGAGATTCCCCGTGCGGATACTGATGAATGCTATTCTATTGCTCTGACTTAACTTGTGACAATACGTTAATATGCATACACATACGTACAACTTCACAAAAGAGCTCAGGGAAGGTAGTTGGCATTTGAGGAAAGTGAAAGCTTAATAGAGTGATAGAATACTAAATGTTGGTGTTAATTTAGGAAGAATGTGCTTTCTAAGAGAGTTGCTCAATTGATTATGTAAATAAATCTTTGCAGATGACTGAGAAGGTCATGAAAATTGCTGGAGCATTGACAGAAGTGAGGGTATTAGGAAGGAGTCTCCTTATGAGGTAATGTGTACTTGACTGTCTTAGTAATGCGACTATTTATTTGGTGATGCAGTGTCTAAGATCCGTCAGTCTAAACAAACAAAAAAATATAGGAAAGATGAAGGAAAAAGAAAAATTTATGAGACTTCTTGCAGTTTATGCAGCATATTTTCCTGCTGGCCCTGGGGAATGAGTAATGCACCGCACATGTTTAGTCAGTTCTCTTACAGTGCCCTCCAGACAGAGCTGAAGTGATGAAATTATCTGACGTGCCAGGGTTGACACATAAAGCCCTTGAAAGCATACATTAAATTAAACTCCTTATCATTGAAGTCCTTGGAAATAAATGCTAAAATGAATATCTTTACCACGGAAGTAAAAGGAAAATCTGATACACTTGGCACATAAAATTAATGCCTATTATTTTTGTTAGTAACTTAAGAAGAAAAACATATAATTGTATTTTGGTTTGAAGGCTATTGTCTAAGTTGTAATACTCATCACGAGAAAAGTAGAAGTTGTGGTACTGTTTTAACAAAATCTAGAAATGAATGCTTAGGTAGGATCTGAGATACCTTTTAAAATCCAGGTGGTTTTCCATGTGTGTGTGAGTGTGTGTGTGACATCGATAGAATAGGACTAGGGTAGGATTTTCACTAAATAAAGCTAGTGAGCCAATGTACCCATAAATGATAGCTGAGAATAGACACAGCTTCACAGCTGAGTTGCTACCCGTGGTATTGATACATCCATCAAGACGAGATATGTCCTTGTTCGTTGACAGCCTCTTAATACAAGTTGGAATAAACACCTTTTTCTGTTTTAAGTTACATGGAATTACTATTAAATAGTTATCAGAAAATAGTATGTATTCACATTTTAAAACTTGAGAAAAATGTTTTAAATCCATGCAGCATATGTCGTTAGTGCTCAAAGCCCCCCAGAGGCCTTCCCATCCCGTTCAGAGTAAAATCCGAAAGCCTTACCACAGCTCTCCTGCGTGATTTCAGCCTGGTCTGCCTCTCTGGCCTGATTCCCTCTGGTCTTTTCAGAGCTCGTGCTGACCTCCTAGCTATCCCTAAGCACGTCAAGGCCACCCCTACCTTTGGTTCTCGCTCGCGATGTCCTTGTATATGATGAAATGCCTGTTTCCCTGATGTGTATCTGCAGAGTTCAGCCATTCACTCCATTAAGGTCTTTGCCCAAATGTTACCTTAGCAATGAGACTGTCCATCCTCCATACCCCATATCCTACTTTATTAAATTTCAAATTACATACCTCTGTGTGACATATTATATTTTTGATGCTCTTCCCCTTCCCCCAGCTTTCTACTGCCACACGCAGATGCCAGGATATAAAGTCTGTGAAACAAGGATTTTGAGTACATTTAACCTTCTTCCTAGGGGAATAGTTTCATTATTTCCTGTTTTTAAAAAGACAATAGCATAGCCCTGACTGGTGTGGCTCAGTAGGTTGGGTGTTGTCCCACAAACTGAAAGGTTGCTAGTTTGATTCCCAGTCAGGGCACATGCCTGGGTTTCTGGCCAGGTCCTCTGGTTGGGGGTGTGCAGTTGAGGGTGTGCAAGAGGCAGCCGATCAATGTTTCTCTCACACATTGATGTTTCTCTCCCTCTCTTTATCCTTCCCTTCCCCTCTTTCTAAAAATAAATAAAAATTTTTTTAAATCTTTAAAAAATAATTTTTTAAAAAGACAATAGCATAAATTTTAATGGAGGCATTTTTTTCTCAAGCTGGCAGTCTATTCAGGGAATTTTTGAGCACTCAAAATCAATTGACCAAGTTAGGTGGCTTCTAGACTTAATTTTCCATTTAACCTATTACACAGTACTTTGAGAATTATTCAGAAGCCCTGTAGTCTCATCATATATTTGTATCTTGAAATACAAGTAGATATTAGGGCTCTCCAACTCATAGGCCCTGAACAACTTATAAAATAGATTTTATAATAGTCTTTGGTTCATAAAAATACTGTGATATTCAGTTGATTTTTTTTAAATTTTGTTTTAAAGTTGTATGAATAGTCCAAGAATTTTTCATAAAATGTTTAGTAATTACATTCCTTTGGTTTACTGATATATTAGGCATATCTCAATTTTACACAAAGATAAATATAAGATATGCTTTATAAATATGTGAAATGTAATGTTATATATAAAGTATGTGTGTGTATATATATAAAACTCATATGCATATATGTGTATATGTATAACATGTGTGTGTCCCGTTAATATGGTATGATTATCCCTTTAGAAAATCAGTCAGAGTATAAAAACCATTTTCACATCTCAGTTTCATATCTTAGCTCTTTCCCTGGCTATTCAGTCACTTTCTATCACATCAGCCTCTTTTAATGTTTGCCAAATGAAGTGCTTATCATTATTTGATGATTTTCTTTGTTATCCTTTTATTATTTGTCCCCACCCACTAGTTGTAAGATCTGTGAGAAAAGGGCGTTTATCTTACTGCTATATTTAGAAAACCTGGACTAGTTCCTGGTTTACTGGCATTAAGTGGTTTTTCAGTAAATGTGTCTGAATGAACAAGTGTAGAAACTCTAATGCTTATTTCAGCCAAATTGCACACAATCCCATGAGGCTGGGATGTTATCAGAGCCCTCCTACTTTTCCCTAAGGAATTTAGAATCTCACTATGGAAGATTTTTCACAACTAGGTCACAACTATTATTGTAGTATTAGTATGAGTTAAGGTAATGCTAGCTTTCTACCAAACCAAAACCAAAACTGAAACAAAAAACCATAATTCTTCAGCCACAATAGAAGTTTCTTTTTTGCATGAGATCCAAAGCAAGAACTCTTGATCACTTAGTGGACAGTTCCCTTCAGAGCAGCGATTCATGGATCCAGGACCCTCCGTTTTGTGGCTTGGCTGTCTGACATTCAATGCAAAGCTCCATTGTCTTCCAGCAGAGACTCTCTTGATAATAGGAGATAGGTCACGATGAGTCTTGTTGGAAGGTTTTTATCCTTAAGATGTGGAAATGGCACACATCACTTCTGCATGTTTATACTCTGAAGTCCTGGACTTAATTATACTGGCACATACGTGACTGTAAGGGAGGTTGGGAAATGTAGTCCAGCACCGTTCCCTGGAAGAGGAGGACATTGGTGAATAAATAGCTAGCCAGTCTACACCATTTTGTTGTATGTTATTGTATATAGAGACCTAAGTATATTTGCCTTTGGGGGTAAAGTAGCTTTTATACTTTTTAAAGAATTGAAAATTACTTGTGAATTAATGTTTTTAATTCTGTGTGAGGCTTTCTCCCCAAACCAACTGTTTATTTTTGTTCAAAAAGAAAACAGCTTAGGATGCTCTGTGGATCCCATAAGAATCTTTTTTCCTTGACCTCGAACATGTATTTCCCTAATTCCATATTCCCTTGAGCATTTGTGCTACTGGGATAACTAAGCACAGTCCCTTCGGAGCTCATCAAAGGTGTTGTCTAATTGGTCACAGAAGCTGTCTTCTGGTATTGCCAGCAACTCCCCTTCCTCCCCGGGGACTGTTACATTCACAGCACCAGCCTCACTTGGTCCCGGAAAACAGGAGACTGAGAACTCAGATTTTAGTAACTGTAGAATATTGTCAGCATTACTACATAGATAATCACAAATTTTGCCAAAAATATATTTGTAGGGTTGGCTTTTGCATTAAATAAGGGAGAAGACATGTGCAAAGATTGGGTTAGAATATAACCCCAAAATATAAGAGAATAATAAATATCTAGAGTCAGGGCACAAAGTAGAAAGGGTATAGATTTTGGAGCCCATGACTTTGGGGCTTTGGACAAGTCACTCCGGCTGTTTGAGCGTCCATTTCTTCAGCAATTAAGTGCAGCATCTGGGCTCTTCATAAGGATCAAAACAAACAGACGTCAAATATTTAGCACATTGCCGGTGACATTGTACTTGCCCTCAAAATAACAGCAGTAATTATTGCCAACATATAGAGAAAATGCACAAAAGAGTTTAGAGTTTAAATAGATGAAATGCTACCCAGAAGGTGATTTTTAAATTACATGACTCAGTGCCAACAGTTGCCATGTATTTCACTGAAGATCTCTTAGACCGAGTGATCCAGAAATTTTGGGGGATCCCTTGGAGAAATGTGTGCCTTTCAGGTCAATGGTTATTGTTGGTTGCAAATAAATTGAAATGGAAAAAGGGATTATAAAGGGTGTGCCCTTGGGGTGAGATGGAGTAGCTGCCACTTGAAAACCATCATAAAACTGTATTTCTCAACAGGCCACAGGATATTTTATTTGGTCATATGTACATGTAATTAATCAACTAACTGTACCTCAATACTTCTGTGGAAAATTATATAAAGTTTATTTTATTTTAGGTTCCAGATAAACATTGTTATTTTGGAAAAATACAACTGTCTTTCAGATGACAGACTTTCAGTGGTTCTGACACTGAATATAGAATTGCTCTCACTATGCCAGGTGTCTTTCCTTGGAGTGATAAAATTCGTTGATTAGGTTATATTATAACTAACTCCACGTATGTGTGTGCATAATTCTTTTCTGATTGTCAAATGTGAGGGAAATTATTTAAGGTAAGTTTTTGTTGGCACGAAAATTAACTACCTGAAAAGGAGTTACTTTTATCTCTTATGTTTTGAGGTTTTCTCAATTTATTTTACCTTTTTTAAAAAAAAGAAATAAAAAAGTACTCTTCAATAAGAGACATAAAGCAGAAATGACCTCAAGCAGTGCTAGCTTGGAATGCTTATAAGGGTCACATGCTGGAACAGGTATAAAGAGGCGTTACAGCCCTGCCTGGTGTAGCTCAGTGGATTGAGTGCCAGCCTGCAAACCAAACGGTCGGTGGTTCAATTCCCCAGTCAGGGTACATACCTGGGTTGTGGGCCAGGTCCCTGGAGTGGGGCGTGTGAGAGGCAACCACACATTGATGTTTCTCTCCCTGTCTTTCTCCTTTCTTTTCCTCTATCTAAAAATAAATAAATAAAATCTTTAAAAAAAGAAGAAGTGTTATGCTTTATACAGATATTAATAGTGATTCCTGGATGTGTGACCTCAAAATTGCTAGTATGTGATATTGCCATAACTTTTTAAAGATTAGTTTATAAGCTAAATAGTGATTTTGCAAAGAAACTGCAAGACAACTTTACTAATAAATTTTTACTTTAAAAATCAACTTTACTAATGTTGCACATATAAATTTTTTTTAATGATATATCTAATAATTTAGAAAGAATGAACACTGGTGGGTGCCTCAAAAAGTGGCTTTGTGACAGCAAAGTCATTGATTTTGATGATACAAATGTGAATTTTTAATACATTTGTTTTATTAAAGTGAGAAATTTAAATTAATATTTTTCTGTATTCAGAAATTTGTATAAGCAAACTACATTAATAAATTGATATAAGCAGACATTTGACCATTTCATCAACACCCATGAGACTTTGAGAATCAACAAATAAATTAATAAATACATTACAATGTAATGCCGAAGTGCGTGTGCTCCAGGGCCAGACATCCAGGATTGGAATGTATCTGCCACCTTTTCACTGTATGGTCTTCTTGCAAATCACTTAACTTCTCTGTGTCTTAGTTCCCTCCTGTCCTTAATGGTCATAATAATACCTACTTCATAAGATTGTTGTTAAAAAATAAATGAGCTAATATATCCACTGGTGCTTAGAACAGGTCCTGACCAATAGTAACTGGTATATAGGGGACCTTATGTCCTTTTCTTTTAGAAAAATGGGACATAACCGTACATTTTAGAATATATGGTACGTAAATCAGATCATGCACTTTGTCATCATACCAAACGATTTCACTTTTCTGACTTGAAGTGATGTCTGTGTTGGTTTCCTTCTATTCAGTGGCTTCTTCCAACATCTAGTAGAAAAGGCCTTCTAGTACTACTTGCTTGAAAACATCAGTCTTATGTCTGACAACCTTTCAATCATTTGCCTAGTTAACATTATTTTTTATGTAGGAAAGTAGCAAGGAAACTTTGAAGTGAAGTGTGACCTCCCTTACCCTCCACACCACACACAGAGGTGTTTCTATTTGGACTGTCCTCTAGAAACAGGTGTGCCCAGGAATCCACTGTTGTGGTCAAACCACACCTACTTGGCTTCATGTGTCTGGGCCAAATACATGACTATTTTGAAGGCTTTTGCAGTGAAACATAATAAAACTATATACGCAAAAGCATGAATTCCCCAAGGTGTTACCACTTTGAGAGAATTCTTACCTATAAACATTTGAAAGTTTATCAAAGAAATTGTATTATGAGCATGCCATGATGATGAGATTATTTACTTTGCAAAATTTAGTACAGTCTTCTAAGCAATGAGCTCCTCCATATAAATATATGATTTCTTTAAAATGTAATATAGAAACTTTTGGGAGGAATATATATAAACAAACATATAAAGGTAGTGTTAGGTTTGACAGTGTCAGAAAAAGTTAGTTTTTTTTTCTTTTCATTGAATTTGAAAAGCATCTGACATAAGATGATAGAGGACCTTGACTGGAAGGACAACAGAGGGAATGAAAAAGAAGAGAGATGCATCTGTAAGGTAGATTCTATAGGTTACAAATGATTTTATTTAGTCATTGTATTATGCTATATTCATTTTATGGAATACATGAAGGTGCACAAAAGCTAATTAACTTGCTCAAGGTTGCTTGACTTAGGAGGAAGTTGACCAGAAGATAACTCCATGTATGTATAAATTGAGGCTTATATCTTTTGAACCTGGTAGGAAGACTGGAGAAGGTTAAATTCTTACAAATTGTTAATTTTTGGCAGGCTTCTCTAGTAGATATACAGTGAACTTTTGTAGAACCATTTCTGTAAAGCTTAGTCGTAACAACATTGTAAAATGTCTATATGAATTTTAATAAGAAATATTATTAGTTTCATCAGTTTATTATCTCATGACACTTTTGGCTTTACACATCTTTGTTCCTTGCCTTTGTATGTATTTATACACAAAAGAAATTGTATATTGTACAAAAAATCTCTTTGCTTTGTGGAATACTGATGGATAAAGTACTCAAGGATGAGTATTTGATCTAGAGCATATCTTAAGGGAGTATAAGGAAGCATAAATTATTTCTGATGAATAATATTCAGGAGTCCAAATATTTACTTTTTCTGGTGTTCATAAAGAACTACTACCATTTAAAGAAATAAAAGTTGACCATATTATAAAGCGGTTTTCAAAATGAACTACTAAATAATAGTTTCAAGCTATTCAAACTGTATGTAGGAACAACTCAGAACTAGGATCTACAAAGATCAGTAGTGAAAGAAAAATAGTGTGTGTGTGTGTGTGTGTGTGTGTGTGTGTGTGTGTGTGCGCGCACGCGCGCACGTACACTCAGAAAGAAAGAAAATATGAATCGCTTTTAAATTACAACTTGAGTTCTGAAATGCACATGAGAATAGTGTCTGTAGCTGGTTAATTTGAGTCACCAAAACCCTTCCTGGGAGTAGCTCAGTTAACCCCTGGCATCTAGTCTTCGACTCCATCTGTAGGAATCCTGGAACTGGGAAGGCCCTCTGTCTCACACAGAGTCTAGCATGTGATCCTTAACAGCTAACACACTTCTGTAGTGATTTCTGTGTGCCAGGCCCTACTCCAAGTGCTTTAGGCTTAGTCATTCATTTACTCCTCACAACACAGGTTTTCAGCAAATGATGAATGCATGGAAAATGTAGGAGGCCATTTTCACTAACACCTCAGAGAAAAAGAGGAAATGTGTCTAGTAATGTTCCGTCTCTTTCTTGGAGAGCTTGAAAACATGAGCGTAAAGAACACTCACAAAATTCCAGCGATGATATGGGGAAACAACATTCATTTGGGTAAACTCTTAGTTTGTAGTCACTACGTGTGATAATTAATTTACCTTAAGTAGTGTTAATCAATATTAACTGCTAGGGAAGACTGGATAGATTCCAACAATCACCCCAAACTTTGCGTGTTCTGTTGTACCAAATTTCTTGAAATAAAGTGATTCTAAGGTTAGTTGGGAAAATTTTCAGTTAAATAAATTTCAGCTGTTGGTGGCAGTATTTTGTTTTGTTTTCTGACTATTGCATTTTTCAGCAATAAGATAATAATGCATTGTGGAACATGAAACTATTACATTTCCATTACGTGTCCAGTAATATAATGACTCTTCCTCATTGAGCTTGAAAACATGAACAGAAAGAAGTTTTGGGGGGGAAAGAACAGCCACCCCAGTCTCTAGTACATTATCACCACTTCGAGATTTACCAGTTCGACAAAGCATTTGCTCAGCTGTGTCAGAAACATCAAAGCATCCACACTCATTGAGTTCATTTATTAGCCGGTAATTGTATAAATGCCAATCACTAATTAATAAATCAAAGATTATCAGATGCCTGTTCATATATGAGACGTAGGTCTTTCGTGTAGTGCTTCTTATTTAAAGCTGTTTTTTGTAGCATCCCTGTTTCTCCCAAGAAAAACAAAACATTATATAATTAATATGCTGATTTAACAAAACTATGATTAATTTTAAGTTTCTTATAACTTTATGCATTTAAGAATCTGAGTTAAATATCACTGTTGTTTGTTACATAGTTAGTAGTGTTTATGGTTAAAAAACGATTTAGCCGCTTGCCTAACAGTAGTTTATGACAGTTGTGATTCACAAGTACTGTTTTTTTAGAATCTAGGTTGCTTTATCCAAGAAAAACTTGAACAGTTATATATTCATATAGTCAAATATTAAAATAAAAATATTTAAATAAGAAAATATAAGATTGCTGTGAAATATGTTGGTGTTAAGGTCAAAATGTACAAAATGTATTGATTTTTTAAATTACTTATTTAATTTATTTAGTTAATTCTTGTTTATAGTACCGGTTTCAAGACTTTTCCCTGTTTTTTAACAGAATTGTTATAGATGCTATCTAGAGTCAGATAATTCACAGCCCCATTTTAACCTGAAATTTGATAGTATATTGCTAGTAATTTAAATGAGGCACTGCATCGAGCTTGGAAAAGTTGGGAATAAGTAAATCTTGTTGTCTTTGGCATGTCGTGCCTCCCCCCACCCCCTGCCTTTGGGTATATTTACTAAGTCCATGAGTTACTGTCTCCCTAGGGGTTCTGTGTTACCCTCTTGCCCTCAGGTTTAAACATGGTGCCTCTGCCAGTATTTGCCCCTGACTCCCACTCCCTAGATAGTTCATTTGTTTCTTGGACCCATTTCTCCTAGGCGTGGGCTCAGTCTCCATTCTATTAAGAGTTTTGTGGCTGAGCCAAGTCAGTGCATTTTATACTCTTTTTCTTTTATGGGAACAGCTTCCAAAATTTCTCCCATACCATAATCTTGGCTGATGTCTACTGTCAATACAATTTAATCATTATACTGTTATCCCAATTTATGGGAAACCTTTTTAAGCTTTTGTAAACATAACATCTATTTACTCTAAGTTTAATATAACATTATTTCATGCTCTTTTGCAAAAAACAGGGGGTGTTGAGATAAAATCTATGTTTGAAAAACTGACTTATTTTTCTATTGTGCATAACACCTATTTCAGTGACTTTTGTATAGAAGTTACCTTTGGAATTGGAAATGTCTTATTCACCTTAATATTCCCTGTTCCTAACAAACAGTCTAACATAGCAAATACTCAGTAAATACTTATAAAAATAGAATTGAATTCTTAAGAGTGAAAACATTTCTTTTCCTTTAAATAGTCTTTATAGTTCTTAGCTTAACACAGCCACGGAATTGTGGTATTTGTGACTGCAAATAGACATAAATGAATAAATTGTGGTCTATATAAAAAAGCTCAATCCATGTCTATTAAATTCAGAGCTCTTATAACTCCTATTGCTTTTTACACAGTGAATTCTTGGTCAGGAAGTATGACCAGCTGATGACCACTTAAGAGAAGTGTCCTGTGTAGCTTAAATAAGTCATTTTTTAGTGAGTAAAAATTCACTAGATGGTTATATCTTCATTTGATATATTTAAGTTAATTTTTAAAAATCATACTATGTGGTACATGTCAACCTGAGTCATGTCTATAAAAGATAATCAATAGAAATCAGTTTGTTGTTCTGTAATTGCATGTATTGATCGATGCCTTTTAAAATCGTTGAGCCGTTGAGTAATGTTTCCCCAGTTGCCTCTGCAGTGAGTGGCTGAATGAAATGGAAATGTAGCTAGGAGGATGAAGGCTTTTTATCCTGGCTTTGAACACATTATTTTAATATCTGATATTTATTACTGAACTACATATGACATCATAGTCATGAATACATCTCTGCAAAGCTGTCTTCAAATGTTCCTAAAGAAATCCTGCAACTATTTCACAATCCCGCATTGTGAATAAAACATATAAATTCTTAATTTAGAGGTATTTGCCTATCTATTCCTTATAGGAAAATTGTTATTCTCCTAAATTTTACCTAACATTTAATGTCTTTAATTAAAAAAAAATCACTCTTAGTGATATACATCATGTTTGTAATGATTTTGCACATTCGAACAAACATCTCACTTCTCTGAGCTTCTCCAACATATGTTTTTATCCATTTACTTGGATGATATGCCACGTAAATGGATAAAATAATGAATTTATTATGTCCCCTAATAAATTCATATTTAAATCTTTCCCTTGGATGCCTTGTCTCTCATGAAGTTAAAGAAGCACTTCTGTGTAGGCTGTATTAGGTATTAGCTGAATATTGTCATCTGCTTATTGAATCGGGTCTGAATGACTGGGATGTAAATACATTTGCTTCTTTTGTTGGGACTTTGAGGTGTCAAAACCCACTGACCATTGTCATAAATCTGAATCACCCTCCTTGTGAGGCTTATTCTAAACTGTAGAATAGCATCTTGTTTGTTGAAGGGGAGAAGGGACGAGGTCAAAGGAAAAGAAGGGAATGTTGCTAACGTAAACTCTCAAGTTTCAACAACTAGTTTATATATTTATTATTAATCAGCAGCTAAATAGGACCGATATGCAACCAGGGAAGAGCGTGTTATCAGGATTGCATGATGTTAGTTAGCATATATTTTGGAATGTCATGTGCATTATTGACCAATAGTATTATAAGTGTGATATTATAGAGAGCATCTTTTTTTCATTCAAAAGGATAAATAATCACTTTTAAGAGCACAAGATTCTTAAGGGCAGTATTTTCTTAGTATCTCATTCACTGATTAGCACATAGTAAGAGGAAAAGGGCTCAGTAAATACTTGCTCATTTAGACAAATGTATGAATGCTTCCCTTTTAAAAAATTTTTCTTTTAATTTATTGATTTCAGAGAGAATGAGGGAAGGAGGAGGGTAGAGAGAGGGATATGTTGTTCCACTTATTTATGCGTTCATTGTTGGATTCTTGTATGTGCCCTGACCAGAGATCAAACCTGCAACCTTGGCATATCAGGGACATCGTTCTTACCAACTGAGCTATCTGGCCAGGGCTGAATGCCTCCCTTTTCAGTGCATTTTCTCAGCTGTATGCGAAAGTGGCAGAAAGCACTTAGAGGATACCTAGTGAATCTGTTCAATGGAGGTTATAATTATTCAGCGTTAAACTCGAACAAGTAGAAATTCGATATTTGTGTAGGTGAATAGATAAGTCAGTGTTGTCCGTAACTTTCTGAATTCTAAGTTCTTTGAGAGCATCCTTTTCTGTTTTCTTCATAGAGCCTAGCACAGTTACTTAGGTATAATAATGTACTTCATCAGTTCTAAGATGCCCACTGTACAAAATAATCTTTAAATGTTATTTGGGGATATATAAAACCTTAAATCTGTTTTCTTATTTAAGCTGTTTCTTGTCACAAAACTGCATTTGTGATAGCTTTGTATACAAGTAGTAGTAGGCTAATTTACTCATTGGTGTGTAATTTGAAAATTTTAGCTCATTGAATTAAATGCTTACCCAAGTTAATCTTAAAACTGCCAAAATCACCTGTTTACACATTGAATTTGGTATTATTTGAGATTTATTGAATGCCCATAACTTTAAAAAGTTTATTTTGTGATTTTTGGAAAATAGGACAATCTTTAGTAATTTCTGAATTTTAAAAAAATGAAGGGTCTTTCCCAGTAACATGCTTACCTAAATGATGTGTGGAGTAGAGTATAATTCTTAAATGTCTTTTGGAAGTTCTTGATTCAAATTGTAATCCTAGTTTTTCCTACTCCTTCCATAGCTTCCTGCAGATTTCACAAAACTACACCTTACTGATAGTCTCCACCCACAGGTGACCCACGTTTCTTCTAGCCACTCAGGATGTAGTATCACTAGTGATTCTGGAAGCAGCAGTCTTTCTGATATCTACCAGGTAAGAAGGTGTTTTTCTTGTCATTTGCTTTATTTTCATGCATTCTGAGGAGTTTTATGATTATTAATTAGTAGAACCTATAAAGTAACTAACTGTATGTTTATACTCCACACAGAATAAACATTGTAGTTTGTTTTAGGAAATAGTACTAATATCTAATTGCATTTGCCTCTGCTATTACCAGTTATCAGAATTTTTAATAGAATGGTTACAATGGAAATGTTTCTCTTGACTTTAAATATATTATTATTTTGAGTATAGGTGTATCAGGTTTATGACTTTTTAAACCAAAACTGTAAGGGAAAACTGCAAAACTATGCTTTTATAGTAAGGTTTTTGGGGTTTTTTTAAAATTAAACTTTTGAGTATGACAAAAGAAATTATGATTGGCTCTCTTTTGTTACATTATTTATTAACTATAGACTTAGCTTTGTGTTTAAAATAAATTTTTATGATACCGCTGAACAGAAAAGAAACCAGAACTGTGGAATTCAAAAAAATGTTTTAAAAGCAAAATAATTTTAATTTTATTATTAATGAATAATTTATTGAGTTAGAAAATGCAAATTTAAGAAAAGCAACTAAAATACACAAAAATGGTCCTTTAGGGGGTCTTTAATTATATATTATTAATATGGGATTTTGCATGGTTTCAAACAAAGAAAACATAATGCATACTTTACAAAGTATAATTCTTGACTTCTTAGGAATTGTGATGTAAGACAATGATAAAGTACCTTTCTTTAGAAAGATAATGTTTTAGAGTCATTGATATATTTAAGCAGTACTAAGTTTCTATTTTTAAAAAAGTACTAAAAGTGCTAAACATTTAGAATACCATTAGAGCAAAACATATTTAAATCCTAAATAGAATAGATATTAGAAAATTAATACTCTTTTAGTTACATACTTTTTTTATAATTCAAGGGTATTGTATAAAGCTTACCAATAATTCATAGGCACAAATGCAATTTTTTGTAGATTCTTGACTGATACAGAATTTCTCTATTTTTTTGCAATGAGAGATATAACTAATCTGGCTTTTGAAAGTAACTTTTCAAATTTCCACTTTGAATTGTGTTAACTTGTATTTAAATCTTTAGAAAGTAATTCCACTTTCAAATGGAATTTGCTTTTTTTTAGAAGTTATCTTTTAACATTTGTTTAAGAGTGTCACTTAGAGTAGGACATGAACAATATAGGTAAAAGTTGGGTTTCAGTTTATATTAATTGAAACACCATGATAGAGCCCTTGTCTTGTAAACTGAGATGATTGTAGACGTTTTAAATATCTATAGTGGGAATACAACTTGAGGTTGTAGAAGTTGCCAGTGCTTTGCTTCAAATATATACAGACCTGACTGTAAATTTGTTAGAATGCAGTAAGTTGTTTATATAATGTATTGAGGCATATTCAGAGGGAATTTCTTGCTTTATGTGCTGTTACCTGGAGTAGCCTGGGTAAGTTCTTGAGGAAAATTTTGGTGGTACTTCTGCCATGCTCAGCTACCATCAGAATGTCTGGGTACCCAGAATATGGGTTGGAATTTCAAGTTGCTCCATTATGGTTGGAGCTTGCAGCCCGAAGACTGACTTTACCTTGGGCTATAGATGGGAAAGAGGTTCACTGTGTAGTTTGATTCATTTTAGTTGAGTTTCAAGGCTGTTTATTTCAAACTTGTTGGCTGGCCTGTAGCATGTAAGGTTATAACCTTCATAAGTATATAAATTCATAGATGTAGCAAAGGATTTAGTTATTGGCTATTCAAAACTTAACATGTAGTAGAGATCCCTAATATACTGTATCTGTCATCTTTAAATCGGAAATTCTTAAGCTGAGAAGAAACCTGACAGATGTACCTGGCTTAGTAACAAATCTTGTATTTAATTCTCTACTACTCCCCTATCAATCAAGCACCCAGTTTCTTCTTGAACAATTCCAGGAATGGGCAGCTATCTCTCAGGCAGCCCATTTAATCTTACGCAATTCTGACTTAGGAGAAAGCTGTCACATTAAAGTGAATAAAAATGCTCATGAGATGGACACAGAGAGAGGTTGAAACTGAGTGCTGTGTACAAGAGAGAAAAGAGTAGAATAATTTTTCTGAGAGGTTGGGAGGAGAGGAATTCAAGAGCACGTGGGATAATTAGCTTTAAGAAAAGAATCCCTCCTTTGTTTTAACAGGGACATATTGTGATGGGTTTGGAATAGGAAGTTTGGGAGAAGGAGTTTCTATCTGATGGCTTCTACATTACTGTCTGAAGAGTTGAGTTCATTTGTTGAGAGTGCGAGGTTTGGCTGATAGAGAGTTTTATGGAGAGAGAAGTTTTGAAATAGTAGTTTCAGAGAGTAGGAAAGCAAATTGACCAGAGCAATGAGACTCAATTGAGTTGGTGCCCTCAAATACAGGGTGATTTCCTTCTGCCCTTTTAAATTGGTTTCTCCACACAAAGAAAGCAAAGGTTGACGTCACCCAGGTCTGAAGTTTTGTTATATGACTACGATATAAAAAACAGATAGAGCAAAACGCCAGGCTTTTTCTAACTGCAGAAGTTGGTTTTGCATGCCTTGTGCCTGAAATGTTTTCTCCTAACATGATCCTTTTTTATTCCTGTCTTCTTTTTCAAGTACCATCTTCCCAGTGAGTTTTTTAAACGTTATTTTTATTTTTGACATTATTACAGATGTTCCCCATATAACCCCACTTTGCCCATCTTCACACAGTTCTCACCTCCCGTCTCACTGGCCATCACCACACTGTCGTCCGTGTCTTTGGGTTATACATATATGATCTTTGGCTAATGCCATCACCTTGTCTTAATTTTCCTCTAAAAATTAGATCCTACATTTTGTTTCCTTCCTGGCTAACCCTTTCTTTTTACAAAAAAAAAAAAAAAAAAAGATTTTATTTATTTATTCTTAGAGAGAGGAAAAGGGAAGGAGAAAGAGAAGAAGGGGAACATTGATGTGTAGAGAAAGCGTTGATTGGTTGCCTCTTGCACCCACCCTGACCAGGGAACTGGCCTACAACCCAGACATGTGCCTTGACCACGAAGTGAACCGGTGACCTTTCGCTCTGTGGGATGAAGCCCAGCCAACTGAGCCATACCAGTCAGGGTATGGCTAGTCCTTTTATTTAGATTTTTAATTATTACTTTCTATGTTCTGTCAGCCTGCTAGAATGACAGCCTCGAGAAGCCAGGGAGCTTTTCTGTCTTGTCTCCATTTTCCCTCTAGAGCCTAGTATACTGCCAGAAAATCGTAAGCATGCACTACAGGTGTGTTTAATGAATGAGATGGAAATATGAGCTAGAGGTATGAGCTAGGTACAGAAAGTAGTAGAATCATGAAGACTGAAGGTCATCCTTGAGTGGGGAAAAAATAAAAGATACCTTGAAAGCAAATGGAAGCAGATAGAAGATGGAAGCAAGCAAAAAAAAAAAAAAAGGTAGGAGACTGGCCCCCACTTTTGTGTGGCTCAGTGGGATGGGCATCATCCCGCAAACTGAAAAGTTGCTGGTTTGATTCTCGGTCAGGGTACATGCCTGGGTTGCAGGCCAGGTCTCCAGTTGGGGGTATGCAAGAGGCACCTAATTGATGTTTCTCTCCCTCCTGTCCCCCGTCTCTAAAAATAAATAAATAAGTAAAATCCTTTTTTAAAAAAAGTAGGAGCTTGTTTGTGATAGAAAGTAGAATGGCTAAATTGGTGATATGAGACAATGCAATTTCTAGCCATGATAAGGTCCTTGCTAAATGGTGTAATTAGCAGAGCAGTGGCTAAGTGGACTGGAAATAGTTGTACAAAAATAGATCAGTGGAACAGAGAACTCAAGCAAAATGGAACTCAATATGTATGGATGTAGTATTTACTGGAGGAAACCTCACAGATCAATGAAAAAAGTGATGAATTATTCAATAACTGGTCTTTGGGTTGGGGGAATCATTTTATAGTCTTACTTTATATAATTAAGATTAAATTCCAAGCATTAGCAAACTCTTAATGGTATAGTGAATGATCAAAAAAATTAATAATTAAAAGATCAATTGAGACATTTAAAGTCAGAATATAACACACTTATGCAAATTAATAAGAAAAATAAGCAGCTCATAATATAACAGAATTTAAAGGGCAAGAGTAGGCAGTTTTCAGAAGAGAACATGCAAATATCTATACCTTAAAATATTTAAAACATTAGTAATTGCGTATATGAGGATTTTATTATGATTTTTTTCTGTCAAATTAGCACAGACTTTCTTATGAATATTTATGCATAGGCATTCTTATACATATTAGGATTGTTAATTTTTGGAAAGAAATCTAACATTTTACATTAAGAGCTTTAAAGAACTGTTCCTTTCTTTTAAGATATACATATTGTTAAAACCTATATTGAAATTAAAACATTGACAGTATAAAATTAGGAACAGCAAAAATTATGGTACACAAACTAGACTCAATGCAGGCATTACACTTACGTTGAAATATACTTCCATACTTTCTACAAATATGGTTTTGACTGCAGTTCCTACTCACTTTATTTTCTGTTAAATTTTTAAGTTAAATTTATTGGGGTGACATTGGTTAATAGGATCATATAGGTTTCCAGTTGTACATTTCTATGATACACGTTCTGTATATTACATTGTGTACGCACCAGACGAAGTCAAACCACCAGTTAAATTAGTATCAACACTAGCATTCAGCATAACTTTCTAGCCTAAATTTATATCTAGCCTACATTTAGGAATTATTTGAGTTAAATATGTGTTTGATATTCTGCACAAATTTTATTTACATCAAGAATACTACTAAGCAACCTTCTTTAACATGGGGATATGTGTAGGTTATTTAATAAGCAGAAGTGTTTTTGTAACTGATTTTTAAGTACTTAAAAAACATGTATGGTAGTTATTTTTATTTTAGTTAAATTAACACTTTACTAGAACTTCATGATATTTAATATTTCTTCAGTTCTTTTTCTTAAGTTAAAAATACAAAATAAAGCTTTAAAAACTGTATTTTTAATAACAATATATGTAGTCCCTTTTGATTTTGAAAAATCATAGAGCCTTTAGCACTGATCTGAGAATATTAATAGGTTTTTTTGAGACTATAGACTATAGCTATAATGTGCATTTAAATCTATGTTAGCTTATAAATGTGGAAGATAAGTTAATGTAGGAGAGAAGTTATTTGCCTAAATAAATATATAAGCCTTTCTTCTTAGATTTGTCCTGAGACAAATCTAATCAGATACCTTTTAAGTATTAAGTGTTTGTGTGCATATCATTATTTGAAATAAAAGAGCTTAAAAACTATCATTAATCTTAGTAATATAGTTTGAAGGGAGCTAGAAATTAGCAAGTGTTTTTTGTATATATGCAAATAGATATTTTAAAACATTTTACCAGTATGTTTTATGACTTAGCAAAGCAGAAAACATTTCATTGCATTATTATATTTTAACTATTTTCTTTATGAAGACAGTCTTTTGAGAAAACTGGGCAAAATATTATAATACAAAGTATTTAGTAGTTTGTATTGCTTAGACCAGATCTTGAGTTCCATCACAATCACTGGGTTTTATTTTGTTTTATCTACCGTGAATAATTATTGAATTTTGCTTATTGTTTTCTCACCTAAGAAATAGGGGTAATCTAATTTGCTGAATTGATATGAAGGTTATTTACTAAAAGCATCAAATGTAGTGCTAGATACATGGTAGTCATTCAATAGAGGATCACTGTTTTTATAATTAATTATTTTATGAGCCAGTTAGCCTAAGAGAAATTTTTTCACAGTATATAAGGGGTTGCAGTTTTAACTGAGTTTTGTTTTTTGACAAATCTGCTAATGTAAATTGTGTGTCAGGCTCATAGCAGAGGTGCGGAGAGGTAAAAGTATGAAAGTACTGAAATGAAAAATGTGTCCCCTTGAGGAAGGACCTGTTGAAGGAGCTTGTAATTGGCTTTCTCTTCCCTATTTGATCCAAGAAGAGTCCTATGAATGGCAAGATGTAAGTCCAGTTTACTAATAATAAAATTGGTTTCTCAGAGGTTAAGGCACTTTGTTAAAGTCACAGAGTGAATGGTAGAGCTGAGATTTGAACAGTTAAACTCTGAGTTTGTGAGTTCATTAAGCAAAAATAAATTCCGTGCTAGGTTTCAGGCATTCCTTTTAAGTTAAATTCCCTTCAGTAGACCGATTGGTATTCATTAAACTTTAACTTCACTCTGTCTTCAGATATCTCATTGCTCATGAAAAAGTGACATTATGAAATTAATAGATTCCTAAAAAGTTATTGTTTTATTTCAAACATATTATTAAAAGGAATTCTGTAGTATTTTAAAATAAAAAAGATATTTATTTAAATAAAAATAATCGAAGTTACTGGTTTAGTGAATATTATTTTATGAATAGTTTCTTAAAGAATGGAATATACATAATAGAAAACAACTAATGATCATTTACACAAATGGAGTAGAAATTTCAGTTTTGGAGAGATAAATCCAATTCACTTTGAAAATATTTTTGGTTCTGTTTAAGACAAATATAATTCAGTTAAATGATAGTAATGATTTTTTGAGATGGTATTTAATATTTTTCATCTCTCATCATATGTTAGATGTTTACAAATCAAAGGAAAACCTTAAGTTATATAACTATATTAATAGAGTTTTCTGTCTTCAGTAGGGTCCTTTCTTTACTCTCTGCTAATATTAGAGAATGTGCATGTAGAGGACTGATTGTATGCTTGAAAATACAAGGTGATAAATAATCATCTTGAATATGAAGATGGAACATGAAAATGTAATCAGAACAATTAGCAAATTGTCAACTTTCTAGACTTCAGAAATAAAGTGCCAATAACAACAGCATTGGCCTCGTTTCTGTGATCACGGCCTTGGCATACATACTACGTCACATCAAGTTCTACTTCAGTTTCATTTTAGGATTTAGAGACAATTCTGTGAATTCTGAACTTAAAGTAGGCGCTGTGTTTCTGAGCGCGCCACAGTTGAATCTCTCCGTCTCAGCCGCGGGACCTTTTGCTCTCCTTGCTGGTGCAGCGCTGCCCATGATGCTGTTTATTAAATAGCATTTACTAAGGCCTTGTTTACAGAGCCGTTGTAGACATTCGGTTTTCTGTTTTTAATTATTGTGTCTTCAGTAGGTATTCTGTCTTCAATTATTTTGATCTTAGGTTTTTCTTACAATGTACATATTTTGGTTCAGGAAATGGTACCTAACAAACCAAAACTGTAATTAAAATTCTTTTATTAAACTTTAGAAAATTTTAACATGTACTTAAGCTATTCTCTTTTTTAAAAATGGAGTGAAATATAAACTTTTTCTTCTTTATTTTACTCTTTTAAATGTCATGTGATAGCTCAGATAAGAAATAAAAAATATTGAGATAGCCTTGGATGGTGTACTCAGTGGATTGAGCGCCGGCCTGCGAACCAAAGGGTCGCCAGTTCGATTCCCATTCAGGACACAATCCTGGGTTGTGAGTCGATCCCCAATAGGGGGCCTGTGAGAGGCAACCACACAGTGACATTTCTCTCTGTCTCTTTTTCCCTCCCTTCCCTTCTCTCAAAAACTAAAAAATAAATTAAAAAATCTTAAAGGAAACAAAGAAATTGTATTTTAAAAAAATGAGAATAAAGTCATTAACTCTAAAAATTTAATAGGAAATAGAATCACTCATTTTGTTGAAGTAATTATTATACATAGTGCCTCATATATAAATATTTGTTAGTGCTGAGAATATGTAACTTTGTTACAGAAAATTGATTAATTAAAAAATTAATATTTTAAACTAAATTTGTTCTTATTTCTTTTGGGTACCAAAGATTTGCTTAAAACAGTTTAAAAATTTTTTTGCATAGACAGACAACAGTATGGTGATTACCAGAGGGAAAGGAGGTGGGGAGGTAGAAGAAGATAAAGAGGGGCAAATGGTGATGGAAGGAGACTTGAATTGGGTGGTGAGCACATGGTATAATATATAGATGATGTATTATAGACTTCTACACCTGATACCTACAATTTTATAAACCAGTGTTACCCGAATAAATTCAATTTTAAAAAAATTTTTGGTCCTGTTTTAAGGCCACAGAAAGTGAGGCTGGTGATATGGACCTGAGTGGGCTGCCGGAAACAGCAGTGGATTCTGAGGACGACGATGATGAAGAAGACATTGAGAGGGCATCGGATCCTCTGATGAGTAGGGACATTGTGCGGGACTGCCTGGAGAAGGACCCGATTGACAGGACAGATGATGACATTGGTAAGTTTTGATGAGAAATGAATCTAAGAGCATTTAAAAATATTTAGAAGTAAAATTTCCTGATAATAGAGGCAAGGAATAGCAGGCTTTAAAAGTATTAATTTATAAATTTCCCTTGTGTAAATAGTAGCATTTGTTGAAAAAAATTTTTTTTATCAGTTTTAGTCAGTATCTTCAAAGAGTCTATGGATAAAACTTTCTAATAAAAAACCTTTTCATATGAACCTTTTCTTAGCTTACTTTATAACAAAGAAATTAAAAGTAGTCTTCTATACAATATTATTTAAATTAATTTCCTTGTGAGCATCATTCCCATTAAGCTCACATTTTCTGTGTGTGTTAGTCACATGGCAGTTGGTAAAACTGTCATGTAGCTGACTTTGCTTCTGTTCTACTTCCACATGAAGATGAGACTGAGTAGTAGAAGAAGACAGGAGAATGTCAAGTTAGCAACCTATGAGCTGTGGAAGTTGAGTCTTTTTTAAGTGCACCCTAAGGTTAAAAAGTTAAGTAACTTTATATCCGCTTTCCCTTTCCTTGAGGTTCCCTTTACCCACCTTTCCCTTCAGAGTAAGACTTGATTGTATAATAATGATTAAGTGATTGAGTGTGCCTGCTGCAGCCTGGCTTCCTCAGAATACGGCAAGTGAGAACAACTTCTGTTAGAGTCATCTTCTGCCGCAGGCCTAGAATCTGTGACCGCACTTACCTGAGCCCAAATTACCTGTTCTACTCTTCGCCCAACTCCTTTGTGGCCAATATGTATTTGAAGAGAAATTCAAGGAATTGAAGATGTTGAGATTGGATATAGGACAGTATGGACATAATTATGTTGCATATGTGTTTGAGGGAGACAGAAAAGAAAAACTTTTATCCTTTAAGCTATATACACACAAGTATGCTAGGAAATTAAGGATGAAAAATCAAAACCTGGGATCAGATACTAAAACATATAAATAGCCATTTATAGGAATTGCTTGCTATTTATAGATGCATATCATGTGATGATAACCATTCAAAAATTAGATTGAGCACCTTCTGTGTGTGTACTGAGCATTTTTCTAGGTCCTGGCATCTCAGTGGGGAAGAAGGCAGATAGGTCCTTGCTCTGTTGTGGTCTGAAGGGAAAAGTGGGATTGGGGGTGATGGAGGCTGGGGAGTAGAGTGAGCAGGAGCCTTTTCAGTAATTCCCCTCTAAAGGACTCAGAACTGAATGAAGTGAGAAGGAGGAGCCAGCTGTGCTTTCTAGTGCAGAAATGCTTCTGCACTAACCTTTTCTGGATAGTTATTCTCTAGGTCTCTGCTGGAGTAAGTGATTTAACTGCTCCTCTCATCTGCATCTCTAATTTCTCCTATTTTAACCCATTTCCTTCTCCACCTCCACCACTCCTCATCCCAAAGGTGCTGGTAGTTTTTAATTCTCTTGAGGGTTCTGCAGCACAAGTTGCTTTACCCCCTGAAAACATAGGGTTTGCTTTCTTTGTCTAATACCACACATTCATCTGATATCCAGTGTCCAAAAT
The DNA here is from genome assembly GCA_004026545.1 of Mormoops blainvillei. Taxonomy (NCBI): domain Eukaryota; kingdom Metazoa; phylum Chordata; class Mammalia; order Chiroptera; family Mormoopidae; genus Mormoops; species Mormoops blainvillei. Next base: position 546,186 of record PVJD01000133.1, read on the forward strand.
TGCACTCTTGTATTCTGTCTTCGCCAACTTCTTTTTTCAAATCTCTTTATTGTAGCTTTAAAGAGAGAATGAAATTGAAGTGTGTTCAATTTACCATTTTAATCCAGAATCCTTGCTCATAGTATTTTTTAAAATAAGACTGAACACTGCTTATGAACAGATTGATGTGGAAGTTATCCTTTTGTAAGGTAATATATCTTCTCTTTTGAATATGCTCATTTTAGTATAGTTATGAAAGAAAATGATGACTGTCATTCCTAAAAATGTAAGACTTTCACTTTATATCTGAGGTTTATCTCCTAGCATTTCTGGAAAGCAAGAACTATGCTGATTCCTGCAAAATAATGCAAAGCTATCTTTTTAAAACGTGCTTGTCAATATAATCTCTACAGGGTGTAACATTCCCTTGAATACCAATTCTCTTGCAAGCAGCAATGATTCTGATTCAAATATACTTTTATTTAAAATAATAAACCATTATCATTGAAGATAAGGCCTAATGAGTGTTGTTTGGTATACATGAGATCTTAGATCATGTATTCTATCTCTCAAAATAAAACACGTGAGAGCTCTTTAGCCATTACTATTGCCATTACTCTTGTTAAATCTAACTCACCCTCCAGTGTTTAGTTAAAACAGACTTCTTTCACATGAACTATAAACATCTGTGTAATTGATGTTTTCTTTACATGCCTCTTTCTAACCATGTTCCTCTACATGTACACGCACACAAAAGAAGGGATGGTGTGTGTTTGGCATGGCGAGAAATGGAACCAAATGAAATTGGTAATATTTTATCATATTTTAAAAACTTCTGGAATTAAAAATTGGGGGGGTCCCCAGATTCTTAGGTGTACCTTTGTTTCATTACATTGAAGAAAGGGACTTTATTCATTTTTGGTCTCCAGCTCATAAGTAGGTAGCCAAATATTGAATGGCTGTTAATTTGATTGTTTGTTTTGAGACCTTGACACATTAAGGTAGGGAACCACGTCAATCCTTTTTAAAGAATTTATTTTGCACCCTTCATCTACCACCAAAAAACTCCACAGATTTAAAAACAAAAACAAAAAAACCCCACATTACTATTATTTCTTGGATAAAATTAAACAAAACCAAATAGGGCAAGCTAATTTTCTGAACTGACTTCAGCTTCTGGTCTGTGTTAATTATTTGATTTTCCACTGTGTCATATTTACTAGGAAAAAGATTTTTTTAAATGGCTAATATTTTTCATAAACAGCAATATTCGTTTCCAAACAGAATAAAATAGGTCACTTTAATGTATTATTGTAATAGATTTTTCCAAGCAAAAGTACTGGTGGTAGAAATTCTTTTTTAACTGCTCTGAACCTCTTATAGTAAGTAGTAGGATAGAAATCATCAAAAAAAGAAAAACAGTGATACCATGAATAAATCTTTGAGAGTCTTAAAAACTCTTACATGCCATCTGGTTAACCATTTATTTATTTTTAGTTTTTCAACTGAGACTGAAGAATTACGGACATTTTCTATTATTAGTCATTGCCTTTCTCCTTTATTATTTATCCTCATTATATGTGATACACAGGTATTTTCTATGCTGTTGTATTTTTTTTATGTTAGTCACTACTCATGTATCACAAATTGATTTTATGACTTACTTCATGGAGTAGGAATCTGCCAAAAAGCAGGAAAAACGTCTATGAAACTGAAGTGTGTTCATATGCGATGCACTTCAAACCATTATACCAAATATTAGTGAATATATTTTATAGTTCATACTCACATACTTCACATTGTTCAATCATATGTGTTAGTAATTTGACGTTTATTATTATCGAAACATTATGTGAAATTTCTGACAACTTCCAGCCTCATATTTTTTTAAGACCATGAATTTTTGCTTATTCAAAGAAGCTTGGCTATTACTGGGGGAAGAAAAAGAGTAAAGTGTGCAGTCTATAGGTAATATTTTAATACCTTATGATGAGGAATGGGAGGTGGTAATAGCTGAAGATAACTGAGGCTGGAAACAGTAGAGCTTTGATGTGCTAGTCAGAGGACCACAGCTTGTTCATTTGTCTTTATGTTTCAAACCGAAGGTCAGCCTATTAGTAATCCCTGTATATAATAGATCTGGGTCATCTCTTGCAGTGGTTTCAAATTTGCTTTATTGCTATCCCCAGGAATAAATATATTTTATGGTATAACACAAACACACAGGACTCATTCTTTCTGTAAGTGATGTGCTTTGGTAGTCTTTCTTTCTTGTTTATTTATTTATTTTTTAATGCTGATTGCAACAGCAAATTAAATTCCTAACATGTTAGTAGGTTGAAAAGCACTGTCCTTTTGGACAGAATCCCTGGGTACCACCTATCATTGTCATGCTCCTGATGACCGAAACCACCCTGTGTAATGAAAAGCCTTACACAGGAGGGGTGACGTAGAGTCTAATCAGAGCAGACATTACGCAGCTGGACCAGAGAAAATCTCCCAGTCTGACCTTCTGGAAATGTAATGTACATTTATATATGCGTGTAACATACATTCATATATCGAACATATTTTTCTATTCTACATTATTTTTTGCAATTAAAAAACTATATCCAACAACATAAAATTTGTCATAAATTTTAATAGCTAGAAGGAATGTGCATAAGGAGAGTTTCATTATGCAGTGACAAGAAAAATATAGTGGAATTTTTACTTAGCCAAAAGTTTGAAAGATACGAATATAATAATAAAGATAATAGTAGCAGTTCTCATTGAATAAATATTCACTCTGTGCTAAGGACTTATCGTCTGTATTGCATTTGATCGTTACCAGTGTCCAATAAAGGTAAATATATTATTCTTTTATGAGTGAGAAAAAAAACATGCCTTAAGGGAATTAATCAACTTTTCCAAAATAATATAACTAGTAAGTATTCAAATGATGTCTGACACATACCTTGTGCTCCTCCTCACTACCTGTGATGTCCCTCATGAGCTTTGGAGGCAGACAGCCCTGAATCATGTCACTGCCACCTCCTAATTATATGGCTTTGAGCCTGTTTCCTCCCTGTGTAATGAGAAAGAAAACATGTACCTCAAAGAGCCCTGGTGAAGAGTGAGGAAAGAGTGTAGTAAGCAATTAGTAAAGCTATCTAATAATAGAGAAAATTAAAAATAGAGACCACAGGACTTGAAAAGACTGTGAAGTCATCCATCTTGTCAACAGCTAGAGCTAGGCCAAAGTATACGTGCTTCTCCACAGCATCGCCGATAGAATGATCAAACTCGTCTTTCTTTTTTGCCAGTCTGTGGGATAAGAAATAATATATTAATTTTCATTTGTACCTGTCACGCAATACAAAATTTTAATTCATTTGTTTGAGCCATTCAAAATAATTATTGGTTTCTAAGTCCTGGAATATCTTTAGACTGAAGGTAGTTATTTCTGCTCCCTGCTTGGGGCCTCCACTTGGCACAGAATGGACTGGAATGACTTTTGTAGAATCCTCAGAGCTCTCTTTCATTTCAGCTTATCATTTCACCCCTTAATAAGCCTTAATAAGATCACAGCTCATTTTCAATAGAAATCTCTCATTTGAAGATTATTAATGTATTCATTCCCAGTAGAACTTGAATTACAGTGTATATTATTTCTCCTGAAACAACAAGGATATGGCACCATTTCCATAGTGACAGAATTCTTTGCAGACCTGTGAGAAATCCAACTTGTACTGAAGATACTTAAAGTCATTGTATTTTTCAGTGGGTCGAATTGTAGGGCATTTAAAAATAAAGACCCCCTAGAGCATTCTTTTTGATTGCTTGTTTTTTAAAAAAGCTATAATTTTTACCCTGAACATTCTTGTTTTTCAGAACAACTCTTGGAATTTATGCACCAGTTGCCTGCTTTTGCCAATATGACAATGTCGGTACGACGAGAACTCTGTGCCGTGATGGTATTTGCAGTGGTGGAAAGAGCTGGGACCATAGTGTTAAATGACGGTGAAGAGGTTAGTAAATATTTCTACCACTTAAAATGCTGTTCGAGATTCTGTCAGTACAGCAAATGAACAAAAACCCAGTTCTCACTTTTTCCCCTTAAAAAGCAATAGACAACAAGTTTGAATAAGTCAGGAATTATGATACACTCATGTCAGAGTATTCCAAATCCATATTTTATTTTCAGTTATTTAAAATATTTGAAGGACATTAATAGAGATATTTTGTGTGTACAGATTTTATAATTTAAATGTTCATAATGGAGTGTGTTTCATTCGAAGAAACTGATACTCCTATTGAGGCAGTGGTGACCAATTTTTTAGTTTACTACTTGTGTTTGAAGGAACAGAAGAGACTTTTTCCCTTATGACATTTTAGAGAAGAGTATCAAAAGTCATTTGAAGAGAGCGGAATGATATGCCCCCTGTGCGAGACATGAGGACACAGATATATGGCTGTCCTTTATTCTTGGTTCTGTGTATTTGATAAACAGTTAACTTTACATATTTCTTCCATTGTTCGTGAAAGGTCTGCTAATCATTCGTAGGGCCATTCTAGTGTTTACGGCTGCATGATCGTGATGTCATCTTCTGCTTTGTGTTCTTTTTTTTTTTTAATTAGCTGGATTCCTGGTCAGTGATTCTGAATGGTTCTGTAGAAGTGACTTACCCAGATGGAAAAGCAGAAATATTATGTATGGGAAATAGTTTTGGTGTCTCTCCTACCATGGACAAAGAATACATGAAAGGAGTGATGAGAACAAAGGTGGATGACTGCCAGGTATAAAATATCATTTAACAATGTTTATTTTAAGTATGTTTAATAAAGAACACATATGTGCAATTGTGGTAAGATTTTTCTGTCTATATAAATAGGTCATCTTCTAGATGTATAAGTAATATTTTAAAGTAGAAATATTACTTTTAGTATTTTTAGTGCTTTACTGTTATCACACCCCAGGAAATTAAAAAATAAATCTCCCTTAATGTTATTTGAACTATACAAAACTAAATGTTCTATAAATATGTTCCATTTTTAAAAGTGTTCTATAAATATGTTTTTTTTTAATTTCCATTAATAATTGGTAATCTAATCATCAAAATATATGGGAGTAAAACTCCCATTATAAAAAGAAATTATACCCTAGCTGGTGAGGCTCAGTTGGCTGAGCACCTGGTTGAACATCATCCCGCAAACAAAAGGCCGCCGGCGTGATGCCCAGTCGGTGCACACGCCCGGCTTGCAGGCATGGCCTTCATTCGGCGCGTGTGCGAGAGGCAGCCGATCGATGTTTCTCTCACACGTGAATGTTTCTGTCCCTCTCTTTCTCCCTCCCTTCCCCTCTCTCTAAAAATAAATAAATAAACTCTTTAAAAAAAAAAGAAATTATAAGTAGATTAATGAAGGTGATCTGATACCATTATTCAGTGTTCTATATATACCAGATAAGGAATTAAGTTTAGAAGTTATGAAAATTAATCTTAGTATGAATCAGCAGGAAAAGTTGCTAGTAAAAAAAAATTGCTAATATGAAGAAAATACTTGAAATGTCAGTGCTGGTATTATGGTATATTCATTATTTTAAAACATTTAATTAAAAACTAGAGAAAATACTAAGATCAGATGTAAAGTTTAATTAGACTAGTATAATCGGTAACCTCTATGTTAGTAAGAAGTACATTTAAGATGCTTTTGTTATTGTTTATAATTTGTCTTCTTAAAAATTTACCTTTGAAAGGTAAAATATTTTAATATAAATAAAATGGAAGATTTGACATCGACAAATTAGTGTTAAATCCTCATTGGTTTTATTAGTCTGCAGTCTGAAATACACCTGAATATACTTTATTCTAAAAGAACATCAGTGAATTTTTATAGTGTCTGATAAATAAGTGATAAATAGTATTCATTAAGGGTTCATTTTAAGCTCCTTACTCACTAAATGGAAAAATGACTGTGACTACAAAAAAAATCATCCTACCAAAAAAATCAAAATAATGTTGCCAAATGATTCTTTCAGTGAGCACTGGTAGGGAAAAAAAAAATGCCATGAATTCAATGTTTTGAATATGTAATGGCAGAAAAACATTCTATATGTAGTCAACTCTCAACTATTTTGAACAAATGTACGAAAACAAAATGGTAGGTAAGCCTTGAAGTCTTTATTTGGCCTGGAAATGTGCATTTAAAAGTGATTATAGTGATATTTCAGCTCTGGAATTGCACTTCAAACTGAGTCAGAGCAAACTAGAAAATCTTAAATGTTTCTCCATCCTGTTATCTCTAACCTATTCCTCCCTGAACCATTCTACATGTCCATGTTGCCAGAGCAATTGAGTCCGAGTCTCTGCCTTTAAAGGTCAAGTAGAGTTATTTTATTTCTGAGAATTCAGCTATTACATTAACCCCTTTCAGATGGCCAACACTTTTGTTAGAATTTTGTGATCATGGGACTGAAATGATATAAGAGGCACAGAAATGTTTCAGAATAATTGATAAAAATGTTACATGATTGAATATTACAGAGTGCTGAAGTAATATCAAATGTACCAGGTAACATTAAATATTTATCTGGGAGTCTGGGATAGGGGGAGGAGGTGTTCGTTAGGGAAGAAAGTGTCACCTATTTACTGGATGAGGAATTGGTAGGAAACCCAGAGTGACAGTCAGCAGGGCAGACTTCAGGAGAAAGCTCTGATTAAAAAGGAAAACTCTGATTAAGACACCTAGACTCCTATAGCTCCTTATAAGGGGTCACAGATATACAAAGAGAAAGCCTCTTTCTTCCCCTCCACTTCAAGCCAGCGCACTGTAAAAGGAACATGTTCAAGCAGGGGTTTCAAGAATCACTCCTGTACTTTCACAAACCCATCTGTCGGGCCTGACAAGGATAGAGAATGAAGTTGGACCATTTGATGTAAATGCTTGTTTGGAATAGTACGTTCATGTATTTCTGTTAAATGTGACAAATCTGTCAGAAAGTACAAATGTTGGATGATCCTTTTGTTGGGAGAAGTAAAGAACAATGAGAATCATATTTTCATTCATCCATAAAATGGCCTTCATATGTTGCTTTCATTCTATTGAATATGTTGTAGGCAATTGACAGCTATTGAGGGACATGAACAAATGGTGTTCTTTACCAAGAAGAAACAACTTTGCTTAGGATTTGGATCTCGTTTTCTTACATTTCAGTGGGTTCTGAAAACAAATATTGGGTTATGTTATATCCAATTGAGCTTATGATAAGCCTAAGGACACAGTAGTGAGTGGATTAAATTTAACATTTATTTCTGTTCATTGGATCCCACGGTATGTTCAAGGCTGTGTTTGCCCTGGATCCTTTCTCTGTGTGCCTCTCTCCCAGTTCTCTTCCTTCAGTGTCTATTCTCATTCCCCTGTGTGGTTTGGAGGATGAAGACAGGGCTAGGTGTAGACATCCTTATGGTACCACGTGACTGGTAATGGTTTTCCATGCCCCCTGTATGTGCCTCTTTCTTTTCTTTTGCCCTCTTTCTTTCCCCTTTTTTCTTTCTTTTTCTTTTCTCCAGCTCCCTTTTTCCTTCTCTACTGCCTGTGTGTTAGGCCTGCCACTGACATCCCAGGCATTTCCTAGCCCGCCCCGACACCCTTCAATGTGTGAACAATTAGATATGAATTTCCCGTATAGACCAGAAAGCACCAGTGTAAATAAATCTAACCTCTTAAGGTAAATCTATTAGACTCACCTTTTCCTAAGGCCATGGGAGTTAATGATGCTTTGAATTTATGAAGTAGTTTTGGAGGAGGAAGCAGTTGCATAAATATAATGACAGTTGACTATTCTGTATTATGGTTGAAGTTTAATTTTACTTCATTCTGTTATTCTCTATTATTTTTCTTCTAAATATAAAATGTGATGTCATGTGCCTCCCCAAATAATACTGTGACATAAACTGCCATTGGCCTTTTTTTTTTTTAAGATTTTATTTATTTATTTTTAGAGAGAGGGGAAGGGAAGGAGAAAGAGAGGAAGAGAATCATCAGTGTGTGGTTTGGTTGCCTCTCGCACGCCCCCTACCGGGGACCTGGCCCACAACCCAGGCTTATACCCTGACTGGGAATCGAACTGGCGACCCTTTGGATCGCAGACCTGCGCTCAGTCCACTAAGCTACACCAGCCAGGAACCATTGGCCTTTTTATAAGCAGAATCTTGTTTGGGTTTTTAATTTATATCAGAGTGCCAAGATCATAACACATACTTTTATGTGTTAATAGCTGTCTGAAAGTATAAACCTCACCAAAACAATTGTGTATAATTCACAAATTTTCAACTGACTTCATTATACCAGTTAAAATTTTATTTTACCTATGAATTTCCTACTAGATCTATAAACTTAAAGCAAAAATAAACCTACTAACAAAAATATAGATAAATGTTTTCATCTAAAGTTTCTTTTTATATATTAGCTCTGTATGACCATGTTAGAAATTCAGTTTGGGGTTTCTTTTTTCTTTTCTTTTTTGGATAGTATTTTAGTTACTGAAGAAATGCCCAAATTTAGAAGCACTGTTCTCTCTCACTCTCCTGCATGTGAATGAAGCTCAGTGGTCACTGGCGTGCGTGCGTCCTAGAACCCTGAGGAACTTGATTTAGGTGGAAGCCCGAAATGTGCGTGTTTGTACAGAGAGACCGAAAGAGCCCGAGTCCTTCATAATATATGTGGTTCATTGAATCTCAGTCAGTGCTAAGCCGCCCTTAGCTTTGGATTTAATGCAAATGTGAATCCTTATGTATAAGTTTGAATCACATACTCTGATAGTTGCAGACCAAAGCATTTGGGATAAATTGGAAAATGTCATTTATATCTTTAAAGAAAAAAAAAATAGACAACAATCAAAAAAACCCAAACTCTGTCCAAACATCAAGAATTTTAAATCAAACTTATTCTAATTTCCTTATATTCTAAGTCAAGAAGATTAATTTTAGTATATTTCTTTTCTGAAAGCATTTTCTTTTCTCTGTCTACTTACTCATTTTAACTCAGGGGTATATATTTTTAGGAGATGAATGAGAAAAATGATAAAATTATGTTTTCTAAAACTGAGCATAAGAAAGAACACCTAAGATTATTTAGTGATGGGGGAACTCTATCAGCCCTATAAAAAGAAAAAAATAAATAAAAATATTTTTGAGACAAGAGACTAAGGACCACATATTTCAAAACATATGTAATATTTATACCTGTGGTTAGTGTAATGGAAATGGGTTTTTGAAAGGACTTTTTAAAAAATGAATTAAACTATGCATAATTACTTAGAAGAAAAGCCTATAGCCTTTGAATTTTAAGTTTTTTATTCTAAACCCTTAATAGAAATATTAGTGATATAATATCAACCAAACTAGTGGAAGAAATAATATTGTAATCTGCTCTTTCTCAACTGTGAACTGCTCCTGCTAGTTTTGTAAAAAAAAAAGAAAAAAAGAATTTTATTGATTATGAAGTATAGAAAATATCGAAAAGTATATTAAAAAATAAAAGTTAGTTGTAATTTCTGTTGCTCAGAAATAATAATTATTAGCCCTGGTTAGTGTGGCTCAGTGGATTGAGTGCTGGCCTGCAAACCAAAGGGTCGAAAGTTTGATTCCCGTCAGGGCACATGCCTGGGTCGCAGGCCGAGTGCCCAGTGGGGGTTGCGCGAGAGGCAACCACGCACTGATGTTTCTCTCCCTCTCTTTCTCCCTCCCTTCCCCTCTCTCTAAAAATAAATAAATAAAAAAATTTTTAAAAAGAAATAATAATTATTAACATTTTGTTATATTACCTTCCAAGATTTTGCTATGTATACACAATTTTTTTAAATTAGCAAGCATGTAATTATGAGACATTGGGCAAATTAGCATACAGATGTTACAGCTGTGTCCTTATCTGTACAATGGGGATAATTGTAGTTCCTTCCTTATGGGATGATTTGGAGGATAAATTGAGAAAATTCTGACCCATGGACATGAACAAAGGTGTGGGGATTGACTGTGGAAGCTGGGGGGTGGGCTGGGTGGAGGAAGGCAAAGGGGGAAAAATTGGGACAGCTGTAATAGAATAAAAATCATAATTAATAAATAAAAAGTTCTGTAACTTTACTGCAATATACTAGTGATGATGTCATAAATATTACAGTATTTGATTTTTCACATTTAAAAAATATTTAATGTAACATCATGAACATTAAGTCAGAACTCTAAATGTCCTATGAAAATATGATTTTGGATGGCTGTTTCATATTTTATGTATGCTATAATATAATCAACCCCCTTTTTTTATCTTTCCACATAAAAGAGAAAAAGAAATGTCCATGCTTTTTTATTCCCAAATGATTTCTTAAATAAGAATAAATCACTCAAAATTCGGAGGTGACGATGACCTTTGGTTAATTTGTGTAATAAGTGATTTCTATAATTCATTCTTAACTTTCTTTGAAACTGCTATAAGAAATGTAATTAATTGGTTTGCCCCAAGCCCTGAAATTATTTATATTTGGAGTCATGGAGGAGTGACGGCTTGATGTGCATATTATTGTTAACTTTTTCTTCAAGAACAAGGATCACCCTCAGTACCAGTCGTGAGGAATAATGACTTGAGTTTAGCACGTATGTGGCTTGTTTTGTGGACCTTTTTTGAACAGATTTCTAAAATGATTTTTTATCAATATAATTAGCAAATTTCTAATATCTACTCCACATATCCATGGAATTTCAATGTCTTTTATTAAAACCATCTTTATTTTAAAATGTTGCTTTATAAATTTTTTCAAACTTTTAAAATCCATGAAATGGTAATTATGTTTTTATATCTATCCTCTTAGGATTCCACCCCCCTCCTGTAATGTTTTTTAATTGTCACAGAAGATGCATGAGGAAGGACTCTTCTAATTTTATCATCCGATTTTTAAAAATTGTTAGGATTTTTAATATAAGTATAAATATTCTTAAAAATAAAAAAACTTTTTTTTTTTTTTTTTACTAAGGAAGAAATACATTAAAAAGTAGAGGATTATGATTAAGGTTCATTACTGCACTCATTAGAAAGTATGGGAAAGACATAGAAAAATGTCAGAGTTAAATAATTGAAACACTGAATTATTAGTACCGCTAGGTCTCTTGCAAGCACTTTATCATTAACATGTGACTTATATTTTATTCCAGTTTGTCTGCATAGCCCAGCAAGATTATTGCCGTATTCTCAACCAAGTAGAAAAGAACATGCAAAAAGTGGAGGAGGAAGGAGAAATTGTTATGGTGAAAGAACACCGAGAACTTGATCGAACAGGAACAAGAAAGGGGCACATTGTCATCAAGGTAAGACAAACATGGCTCTGTTTTTTTGGTAGTAGCAGTTAATGACAACTTTAGATTCCCTCACCCCATTTTTTAGGCATAATTTCTCTGAAAAGTTATCAGTTGTAAAAAAATCTTTATATGATAAACAGCAGTTTTACTAATTATCATATATGTTACTACTGGTTCATCTTACTTTGAAGATTTGAAATCAGGGTACCACATAAGTGCTATTTATGCAGAATAATGAATAAACCTTTTCATTGCTACAGGGCACCTCAGAAAGATTAACAATGCATTTGGTGGAAGAGCATTCGGTGGTGGATCCAACGTTCATAGAAGACTTCCTGTTGACCTATAGGACTTTTCTTTCTAGCCCAATGGAAGTGGGCAAAAAGTTATTGGAGTGGTTTAATGACCCGAGCCTCAGGGATAAGGTTGGAAAATACATTCTAGTTTGACTTTTAAATATGAAATATTCAGATAAAAACTTAAAAATACTTTAATATATGTATATGTGTCATGCCACTTATGTTCAAATTATTTTAATGGAATAACTGTACTTTTTAAGCAAAAGCGATTCAAATGTTTGTTCTTGTTAAATGTTTCTGCGTTCAGTCCTAGAAATATCTTCTTTTTTTTTTTTTAATGCAAAGGTTAGTAAATTGGCCAACAAATGTTTAAATTTAGTTCTATTGGGAATGTGTTGAAACACAACCTGCAAACGTATGAGTTTGCAGCACTCTCTAGTTCAATAAATGGTCAGTGTACACCAGGTAAAAGTTAAAATTTTAAAATTAGCACCATAGCAGCATTTCATTACAACTGTTGCTGACCGGTAGGTCCCAGTAGTATAATTCTAAACAGACCCTCTTTAACAGCTCTTGAGAGCTATCAAGGCTAGTTTGGATGATAAATTCCATAGTCTTATGAGGTTTGAGAGTTAATCATAGTTTATATTCATTTCCCCTTCCCATGTGCAGTCTGATTTACATGAGACAGACTTGGGAGAGACAAGGTAGGAAAATCCAGCACAGGAGACTAATAGTGAAAAACGCCAAGCCCTAGTTCTGGTCCTGCCACTGACTAGCTCTGTGGCTGTAAAGAAATCATTTAGACAGTATTGCTCTTCAGTTCATAGCCTGAGAGTCACCCGCCCAGATCTCAGCCGAAGTCTTCAGCTGTAAAACCTTGATTTCAGTATCGTCCCTGCCATATACCTTATGTGCCATTTGCCCCTCCTGGCACTCATTTATTTACCTGTAAAATGAATGATCCACATCCTTTTGGGACTGTTGTGAAAATGAAAATAGAAGTACAGTTCTTTATGTAGTGCCTGGCTCTGAGCCAGCACTTAATACATCCTAAAGGTTGTTTGTTGTTGGTGGCAGCTGGTAGTTTTCAATATACGACTTATGAATCTTGTTTTTCTAATGTCTGATATGACTAGTATACTTTTAAGTTGGCTTCTCAGTTGCAGAATTTTAATTCTATGAAAAGGTCAATTGTTAGATATAGTTTTAAGGGAGATCATCTTATGTTCCCTAAATTTGAAAAGTTGGGCAGTAGTGATAGTAAATGACAAAAGATTAATATAAGTATCAAGATTTGGCTCTTGAGTGATTAGTCAGGCTCATACTGTAACTTGTCAGTGTATTAACTAAAAACAGTATTTTAAACTATAGTTAAAATTAACTTTATATCATCATCTCTGTTTCTTTACTGCCAGAATAGTGTGCTTAATTTTCTCATTTTAAGGGGTTAGTTAATGTTTGAAACCTATTCTGTGGAAAACTTCTTTTATATTGTTATTCAAATTTATAAAATTAAACTCATATAAAAGAAAACAAGTACTTTTATATTTACAGATGCAGTTATACTCACTTCATTTAGTAAAATTTTATTGAGAACTTACTTTATACCAGACATTGTTATAACCATGAGGGATGCTCTTAGAACACAACATAAAGTAGTTGTACTCATGGAATTTATAGTCCAATGACTGCCACACAGTTCTTGCTGGGTACAAAAAAAAGAAAATTCCATAACTGTGAGTGTGTATATTGGCCTGTATAAAGGTGTAGGGCTGTGTGAAAATACATGTGTAGAGTTAGAAAAGGCTATTCATTTTTCCGAAGAATTACAGGTATTAAAAGCTTTCTAAATCTTGATGTTCATAAATATTATGTAACTCCCAGCTAGCTCCTTCCGTTTATAACTCGTTCCCTTGTAGACCTTTCTAGGCTTAATACTATTCTTTTCTTTTGTCTATTCTGCCCTCTACCTTTATTGTTTTTTAGATTTCTATCTTCTTTGTGTTGTATTCATTTATTTTTATTTTATTATAGCTTTGTTTTTATTGTGACCTGTGTCAAATATATTTTGACAGAAAGTAAGATGTATGTTTATTACCATCCTTCACAGACTCAAAACCCTTCTTGGCAAAGCAATGTAAAACCAATATTCAAATTATAAATATATATTTTTGGGAGGTCATTTTCTTATGAATAAAATCCTTGCTGAGGGTTTTTGTACTTAGTTTATTTTCTGGTTTGTTGTTACTAGGTAAGCTGTTTGTTAGGTATCTTATTTGAAATCATTTTAATTGCAAATTTTTAGCACTACATTTTTAGAAAACCTATTGAAAACAATTAATTTTTCAGGTTACACGGGTAGTATTATTGTGGGTAAATAATCACTTCAATGACTTTGAAGGAGATCCTGCCATGACTCGATTTCTGGAAGAATTTGAAAATAATCTGGAAAGAGAGGTAATAGTTGTGATTTTTTTTTTTAAACCATCATCTAGTTCCTTTTATTCAGCCCACCTTTGAAACCACTCTTTCTGAACTCTTACAGAAAATGGGCGGCCACCTAAGGCTGTTAAATATTGCCTGTGCAGCTAAAGCAAAAAGAAGGCTAATGACATTAACAAAACCGTCCCGAGAAGCTCCTCTGCCTTTTATCTTACTTGGAGGCTCCGAGAAGGGATTTGGAATTTTTGTGGACAGTGTCGATTCAGGTAGCAAAGCAACTGAAGCAGGCTTGAAACGAGGGGATCAGGTATGGTATTTCTAAATACAAACTTCAAGGGTGAATATTGGTGTCTCTTTTTTTCCTTCTTCAGTCAGTTGGGATGTTGAAATTAATTTTATAATTTTATTTGTAGATATTAGAAGTAAATGGTCAAAACTTTGAAAATATTCAGCTGTCAAAAGCCATGGAAATTCTTAGAAATAACACTCACTTATCTATCACTGTGAAAACCAATTTATTTGGTAAGTATTTTTGCATGCTTGTATTTATTTATTTATTTTTGTACATTTTATTGATTATGCTATTACCGTTGTCCCATTTTTTTCTCCCCTTTATCCCCTCTGCCCTGCATCCCATCCCATCATCCCCACACCTCTTAGTTCATGTTTACCGGTTACATGTCAGTTCTTTGGCTTCTCAATTTCCTATACTATTTTTACCTTCCCCCTGCCTTTTTTTTTTTTTTTTTGGTCAACATTTTCCCACCACCACTTTCCCCAGCCCCACCGACCCACACCTCCTACCCTCAATCCGTCCCCCATTTGGCTTTGTCGATGGGTCCTTTCTGCGTATTCCTTAATGACCCTTGCGTTCATTTTCCCCAGTTCTCCTCCTCCCTCCTCCCCTCTGGTTACTGTCAGTTTGTTTTTTATTTCAATGTTGCTGGTTATATTTTGCTTGCTTGTTTATTTTTTTGATTAGGTTCCACTTATAGGTGAGATCATATGGTATCTGTCTTTCACCACCTAGCTTATTTCACTTAGCATAATGCTCTCCAGTTCCATCCATGCTGTTGCAAAGGGTAGTAGCTCTTCCTTCCTGCTGCATAGTATTCCATTGTGTAAAAGTACCACAGTTTTTTGATTCACTCATTTACCGATGGGCACTTAGGTCGCTTCCAATCCTTGGCTATTTGGTAATAGCCAATCCTTGGTAATTTGCACTGCTATGAACATTGGGGTGCATAGGTTCTTTTGAATTGGTGTTTCGGGATTCTTAGGGTATAATCCTGGCAGTGGAATTGCTGGGTCAAAAGGCAGTTCCAATTTTAGTTTTCTGAGGAAATTCCAAACTGCTTTCCACAGTGGCTGCACCAGTCTGCATTCCCACCAACAGTGTACTGGGGTTCTCTTTTCTCCACGTCCTCGCCAGCATTTGTTGTTTGTTGATTCATTTATGGTGGCCATTCTGGCTGGTGTGAAGTGATATCTCATTGTGGTTTTAGTTTGCATCCCTCTGATGGCTAGTGATGCTGAGCATCCTTTCATGTGTCTCTGGGCCCTGTGTATGTCCTCCTTGGAGAAGTACCTGTTCAGGTCCTTTGCCCATTTTTTAATTGGATTGTTTGTCTTCCTGGAGTGGAGTCATGTGAGTTCTTTATATATTTTGGAGATCAAACCCTTGTCCGATGTATCATTGGCAAATATATATTCCCTTCTGGTTGGTTCCCTTTTCATTTTGCTTATGTTTTCTTTAGCTATGCAGAAGCTTTTTAATTTGATGAAGTCCCATTTATTTATTTCTTCCTTTATGTCCCTTGCTCTAGGGACATATTGGTGAAAATATTGCTGTGTGGAATATTTGACATTTTCATGCCTACTTTCTCCTCTAGGACTTTTATGGTGTCACAAATTACATTTAAGCCTTTTATCCACCTTGAGTTTACTTTTGCGTGGGGTGTACATTTGTGGTCGAATTTCATTTTTTTACATGTAGCTGTCAAGATCTCCCAACACCATTTGTTGAAGAAACTATTTTTACTCCATTTTTAAAAAGATTGTGTTTATTTATTTTTAGAGAGAGAGGAAGGGAGGGAGAAGGAGAGGGAGAGAATCATCGATATGAGGGAGAAACATCGATTGGGTGCCTATCGCTTGTACCTCAACTGGGGACCAGCCCGCAACCCAGGCATGTGCCCTAACCGGGAATCGAACTGGCAACCTCTCACCTTGCAGGGTGACACTCAACCAACTGAACCATTCCTGCCAGGGCATTTGCATACTTTTATTTTTCTTCTTTTGGTCATTTTACATTTATGTTATAATAATAAAAAGGTCATTTTTATAAATAATATTTCAAACATCATAAGAATAAAAATATTTAAAGTGCATAGATAACATAAGTTTGTGATTAGATCTAAATCAGAATCTACTGATGTGCGGACCATAAAAACTATGTTATATCGATGTTTTTATTCATAAATGTTTTAAATACCTAGACATTTAAAGCACCTACTATTCTATATTAACTTATTCTGAGTGGAAGTGAAAGAGCAACCTCAGAAGGCAGGTTCTTGTCATTCATTCACTGGAGTGGTGTTTTCCTACAGGATTACAGTTTCGATAGCTGAAGTCTATACTTCTCATCTATTTCCAAGTTCTATATTTGCCTCTGAATTATTCAGATTTCTTATAATGTGCATTTTGTGATGTTTATTTCCATTTTAGTATTTAAAGAACTTCTAACAAGATTGTCAGAAGAGAAAAGAAATGGTGCCCCTCACCTTCCTAAAATTGGAGACATCAAAAAGGCCAGTCGCTACTCCATTCCAGATCTTGCTGTAGATGTAGAACAGGTGATAGGACTTGAAAAGGTAAATAAAAAAAGTAAAGCCAACACCGTTGGAGGAAGGAACAAGCTGAAGAAGATACTCGACAAGACTCGGATCAGTATCTTGCCACAGAAACCATATAAGTAAGTGTCTGTAAATTTCGTGTGCATTATTTTTTTTTTCATGTGTTATAATGATATGCAACAGTAATGATGTTATTAGTATTCACATGAGTCTATAAAAGGATTCCGTCCTTTACACCTGAACTATCTTAGGAGAAATATTAAATAATAAAGTTTGTTTTAATCCTGTTTTCCCTACTTGCGCATCCCAATCTACCTTAGAGAGAGTTTAGAACTTCCTCGTTGGAACTATTTATTTCTCATTTAGACTTAAAAAACAATAATGTTGTGATTGTTCCTGTCTTCCCTCTGACTGGGAGGTGTTTTGGCTACTGTTTCTTTGTTTCTGGGGCCTTTTCTCTACCATCAGCACCTGCCTTTTTGCCAACCAAATCGTTGCTGCTTCCTGTTGCTACTATTCATTTTCGCCATTCTGTTTTTCCTTTCTTTTCTCTTTTTCCTTTCTTTTCTGCTTTCTTTAACCGTTGCCAATATATCAGCAACAAAGCACAGAACTCCTTTTCTTCCTCCCAGTGGGCTCTACAGTCAGAATGTCAGGTGAGTCTTGAATCTCTTGGCGGTTTATTCATGCCAGGAGCTCAGACTAGACAAAATTGGTGTCACATATTTTTAGCTTTGCTTATTTGCTTGGTTACTTCTTTTTTTAGTTTCTTCTGAGTCTAAGGATGTTTTCTAAAACTCAATTATCGCCAGTCAAAAAATTTTAGTGTTAAATAATATGGATGTACCAAATTTATTTATTCCTCAAACTACAAAGGTATAAGTGGTAACTTGAAAACATGTTATTTTTCGTTCTTTGATAATTTAATGGGTCTTACAAAGGAACAGTAGAAGACATTCAGGACTTTGTCAAGCATTTCTATTTTTAAATTCCATTTCCGATAAAATTTTCATCCACGGATTAGAAAGACTAGAATACACTATGGATGGGTTGAGCATGAAACTTGTGTTGTCCTCATTGAATTATAATGATCGATGTTTTTGATTCAGCTATAAGACATCAAGAGCAGAGTCCTAAAGATAAGCAGTGAGTGTGATGGTCTTATTTATAGACTTGAGAGTGTGTTTATATTGAGTAAGTTTCCAAAGGGCCATGGATTAGGTCTGCTGACATTACAGAAAACAGAAATTGATTTTGAAAGTGACCTTCTTGATTTAAAAAACAAACAAAAAAAGGAACACTTTTTAAATAGATTTTTAAAAAGTACTTAAATGTAGAATTATTAGCAGCACACTAAAAATAAAAGATCTCAGAGTAATATTTGACCATGAGTTAATTATGAACTTCAGGAAAAAAATCCAAAGTCCACATGACCACCCTGGCAAGTATTAATAGAAATGTGACATGTCAGAGCCAGGATGTAATCCATTCACAGTACAGGGCGTTGGCTGGTACACAGTATGAGAATACTGTGTATAATTTTGTCCTGCATGTATTTAGAAAGATATTCAAAAGCTAGAGAAAAGGAAAGAAAGATAATAGATGTGTTGAATTTAGCACAGTGAGAAAACATCTTTGAGGTAAAAATGTATGAATTGTTTATGTATTTTATTATATAAAATTATTTTCTATAATTCATATTGTAATGCAACGAAAAGGAAAATAATTATATTTAAGAGCAGGCTCTATAAAATGTAGGACCTATATATTTATATGATAGACCTGATTTAATACTGGTTACTACTTAAACATTTCTCTCCTAGAAATCAGCATATATGTTTATGACGTTTTGTTGTTTTTTTTTTTACAAAGGCACTGAGCTAGTCAATTAGAGAAATCTAGATAGACTGTTTTGTTTTGTTTCGGTTTTTTCCTCTTGCTCTCAAACATTATCAGTAAGCTAAGATGCTGAGCAATGGCGGTCTGCCAGGGAGAGGCGTGGTTAGAGTGCTATAAAAAGAGGGGAAAGAAGAGGGGGAGGCAAGAGGGTTGTAGGGTTTAATCTGGTTGTCAGGTAAGTAGAGATACTGATGAACCCAGAGAAGATGGGGAGAAGTTAATAGACTAAAATCAACAAAGGCCAAAAAACCATTTTCAAATAACAATGGGAGAGCTGGAAAGGTCGAATGATAAGAAGATGTGTTCAGAGGCAGACATTTCTGAATTGTCTTGAGTATAAAGTAGTTTCAATCCAAGACGATCTCCATGTCTGCAGATAGCAAATATAGACGAGAGAAGAGAGTTAGATCATGTTAGGTGTTAAAATGTTGCAGAGAAACAATTCTTAAGAACGCAGTCTTTTTGGCTGTGCCTGAAGTGTACTAGTGTTTATAGCCAGGAGTGGCCCAGTCAGCTGTACCCCGAACCCACAGATGTGTCTCAGATCATGTATTACAGCTAATATTTTTGGCGGCAAAGCCTCGTTTATATAGCTGAATAGTAAAATTCAACTAACTACATGAAGGTTTGAGTGTTTCACAGAACATTAATACTTTCAGTCTTTACATGCATGCCTCTTTGGGCTTAAATGGAAATTAAATTTGAAAGAACTTACACCAAAATTGTATTTAATTTTTGTTTTTTAAAGAAAGCTCTTGACCTTGCTTATTTACTTTTATAATGTCTATTTCACAAAAAAATAAAAAGAGAATGTTGCTAGATCTCTTTTTATCACAGCCATTAAAAATAATTAGTATTATGGTCAAGCTCTCATGTCTGAAAACCTAATTGATGCTAAATGCCTTAATTTTATTTATGACATTCCAACCTTAGTATAATTTTCTTTTCTTTTCTTTCAAGACATTTATAGAAACTAGACAGAGCTCTAACCAATTTGCTTATGATCTAGTTGTCTTGTGTGTGTGCACGCACATGTTGTTTTATTTTGATGTTTTGTTTTGAAAACTGTTGACCCCTCAAATCTAGAAATAATTTTTATGTATTACTAAATCATGTTTTAAATCTTGTTTCAAGGGTTGTCCATAGTAACAGGCTTTTTATAAATGGAGATGCATTTGTAGATATCCATAATAAGTAGTATTTTTCTGGGAACTTAAATGTATAACTAGAAAATTTGAGTAGAGAATTAAGTGAGTCATTGGGTTTCCATCGCCTCTTATTTGATGCTAAGAAATGTCACCATGCGCCACTGCTTTCTCATGTTCTGTGTAATTAAAAAATAATGTCCGTGCAAGGGTTTATTTACGTTTGACTCCATAATGATATCATTCATTTCTCTGAAACATCAGAGAATGAAATTGGGACAGTTTGGATTTTTTCCCTCGATTCATTTCACTCAATCTTTTTCATTTCTTAAAGATCAGATTATAAAACAATTTATTACTCTGATGCAGAAGCCATCAGTTGAGTGAGAACTAAATGTGTTCTTTTTACTGTGCTTTTTAACAAATCTGTTGCCATTGGAAACTAGAGCTTATCTTTTCTTGAATATATTTCTGTACTGAGAAACTACTAATATTTGTTTTGATTCATCTTATTAAAAAGATAGAGGTTTCAGAGAAACATACAATGCACTTAAGAAACAACAAAATAAGTTGAGTTGGATACACTAAAGCAGTACTTTTGCAATTTTCAACCAAATTCCTCAATATTTTTTAATTAACTGCATGTTTTATGAAATATGATATATTTATGGTCTGTGTCTATTATATATTGATGAGTTAAACTTTCAAACTTCTTGATTATTTCTTTTCTAACTTTTCTCTTTGTTCAGTGATATTGGGATTGGTCAGTCTCAAGATGACAGCATAGTGGGACTGAGGCAGACAAAGCATATCCCAACTGCATTGCCTGTCAGTGGAACCTTATCGTCTAGTAACCCTGATTTACTGCAGTCACATCATCGCATTCTAGACTTCAGTACTACTCCTGGTGAGACTACCCCTGCTTCTTTTGGTTAATGCGATAATCCCATTCCTTCTGATGTGTAATTGTAATGCTAATGCTATACGTGTCTCTCTCTCTCTCTCTCTCTCTCTCTCTCTCTCTCTCTCTCTCTCTCTCTCTCTCTCTCTCTCTCTCTCGGTTTGCCATGGAATTATCAGATGCTCAGAGTCAGGGTGAATGTCAAAACAATTGGAACCAGCTCGTTTTTATTCTTCAGACTATTTTTGATACGCCCATGGGCAAATTAATCTACCTGAGCTTGTTTTGTCTTTCATAAAAAGACAAAAGATAATACACACCATGCAGGCATTACTAAGTTATATTAATAGAGTAAAAGGCCTATTTTAGGTCAGCATAATGGGCTTTTCAACCTAATAAAGATGAAATTTAGATTTAATTTTTTTACTTTTTGCTACTAACCTGACAATCTTGTGTTCAGCTGATATGTACCGATGTGCTTGCATTTATCTGTAGGTTTTTTATTTATCTATGGGGGAACATGTGTTCTTGCAACTTATCAGCATGTTGACTGACTGTATCTTTGAAGAAGAACTTATAGTCAAGGAGAGGTGAAATTTTAGCAATATCTTTAATAAGGAGGCTTTTTTTCCAGATTACTTAATTGTATTACTACACATTAAAATGCGTTCTGCTTACATACGGCTTTTCTTTCTCCCAGACTTGCCAGATCAAGTGTTAAGGGTTTTTAAGGCTGATCAGCAAAGCCGATACATCATGATCAGTAAAGACACCACAGCGAAGGAAGTGGTCATTCAGGCCATCAGGGAGTTTGCTGTGACTGCCACCCCGGATCAGTATTCACTGTGTGAGGTCTCTGTCACACCTGAGGGAGTAATCAAACAAAGACGACTTCCAGACCAGCTTTCCAAACTTGCCGATAGAATACAACTGAGTGGAAGGTATACAGTATCTATCTTTTTGGATTTGTTAGCCCCCCACCCCCTTAAATCCGCATCAAAGTCTAAGAGATGAGCGCTTTTAAAGGGGTTTTTAAATGAGTAAGTACTCCCTTCACCAAGAATTGCTTTATCAAAGTAAATGCACAAGGCAAGTGTTGACCCTCTCCAGGATCCCCGAAGCACTTGTTCAGAACAAGGACACTGCCGCGCGAACGTCCTTGCTGCCTGCCAGCGCGCAAGCAGTAACTCCGCGTGCTCGCCCTTTAGGTCTCCGGGCTGGCGGAGTGTAAAGCAAGCCTGATGTGAGGTCACGGGACCTCGCAGCTTCTTGGAAACGTGCATTCCCAAAAACACTTTCTGCTACTGTTTTATCATTTGCCCCTGCCTGCCTAACTCTTCCAGGAACTTCATTTGTTTAGGTAGAGGTCTCTGTGACAATATAATTGACCGATGCTGCCTATTGCACGTTACACTGTGGGAAACACTTCGTAACTATGGAACCAAATATTCGTTGCTACAAAGCTTAGTCCCTCTGCTGCCTAAGTCCTTATATAACTAACACATAACTTGCGAGAAAATATGGTACCTGATTTTGTCAGTCTCTTGAATGGTTTTTCCATTGATAGAAATATGGAATTTGTATTCTCTAAGCACAGATTAGTGAAAGTTAAAGAAGTAGTTAAAAGATTTAACTAGATTCTGCACTGACTGAAAATTTAGTAGTCCCCAAAGCATTTTGTTCTGTTACTCGTCATATGGAATGTTCCATTGTTCTTGAATTTTTTATGTTATACATCCAAACCGTGACAGGAGTCATGCAAAACTGATTTTGTTTCTACCACCCATAACCTTCTACTCTTCTTCACTTTTACTTTATTTCCAGCCCTGCCTCTAGCAGGGAATGTTGTTTTAGGAGGTTGGTTTTTCTCGTTATCATTTCAGTGTACGTTAATATGTCTGTAACTGGGATGGAGCTCTACAAATCCCCACTGAAGTACAGAGTCATGATTCACATTCATTATTCGAGAATAATGGAGATGAATATATGCCATTCACATTCATTATCTGAGAAAATTGTAGGTGAATATATACCATGGGCTTCATCAGTAGTCAAAACTGAGAGCATTAACCCTGAGCATGTCAGTGGCCCAAGGTGTGTGTTTTCTGTATGTTTGACTTGGCAAAATATGTATGGAAAAGGCCAGTTTGGCAGAACTCCTACTGTGCTCATTCTGTTTCTTATGAAATTTGACTTAAGGAAAGAATCCATTTAAAAAAAAATCACAGGGCAAACATCTGGATTATATTTTCAATAAGTTGCTTAAAAGAGGAAGGAGCACTACTGTCTCTGAGTTCTTGTCCCTGCAAATGGTATTAACTAGTCATTAATCTTCGGTAGCCTCTGTTTCCACATATAAAAAATAGGAATCATATCTGCCCCACTTACTTGTAGGGTTTTTGTGAAAATCAGCTATTTAAAAGTTAAGATCTGTTTTAGTTTTGTTCTACTCATAGGTTCAAATAGGGGGAAATAGCTTATAGATTTTTTCGATATTTGAGTAAGTAAACTAGGATCGATCCCATTTGAACCTATCAACAGCCACAGATTTCTCTTTGGGAAAATGGGGTGATGAGCTGTCTGACCTTCCCGCTTCCTCCGTGGAGACTATTGCTTTGTTTAATGTGCAATTTTTAATTTAGCTATTTTCTGTCATTTTTAGCCAAAAAAAAGTGGGGGGGATAAGATAATCTAGAAATCAGGGAAGGGCAGGAAAAAAAGGGAATTACAACTGGTGCACATGAAATCCCATGTACTGTGCTAGTTTTCATCAACAGTTTCTGGATAGGTGATTGTGTGATCTGGCGCCTGAGGCAGCTACATTCTCGTAGTCAAACAGAATTCTTCCATCATTTGATTTAATGTTCTCTCAAATGTTCTATAAGAGAGAGCAGTTTTCTTTCAAGGAATACCACGAGACTGGTGCTCAGGCTTTGAATTCTGTGTTTTCCACAGATACTACTTGAAAAACAACATGGAAACAGAAACCCTTTGTTCAGATGAAGATGCTCAGGAGTTGCTGAGAGAGAGTCAGATTTCCCTGCTGCAGCTCAGTACCGTCGAAGTTGCCACGCAACTCTCTATGCGAAATTTTGAACTCTTCCGCAACATTGAACCTACTGAGTATATAGATGATTTATTTAAACTGAAATCAAAAACCAGCTGTGCCAACCTGAAGAAATTTGAAGAAGTCATTAACCAGGAAACATTTTGGGTCGCATCTGAAATTCTGAGAGAGACAAACCAGCTGAAAAGGATGAAGACCATTAAGCATTTTATCAAGATAGCACTGCACTGTAGGGAGTGCAAGAATTTTAATTCAATGTTTGCAATCATCAGGTAAGAGAGCGTATTTGTTATAAGATTCAGTTCAGTTTGCAGGTTAAAAATATATATCAATCCAGGAACACCATATAATTTTTATAAGTGTAGTCATTTTAATTGAGTCACACTGAGCAATTCTTTTCCTCTGAGTCCTAATCTTAATCTTTAATTTAAAATCCCTTATGTGCTGATTTGGAGCCCAGAAAATCTACATTCACCACTTTTTATTTTTTAGCTAGGTAACCTTGGGAAAATTATTTTAACTCAGAACATCAGTTTATTTCTCCGTAAAATAGCAATTTGCCAAAGTGTTATAGAGCAGATTAAATGACGTATAGGAGTCCCTCTTATCCTTGCAGTGTGTCCCAAAACCCCCAGTGGATGCCTGAAACCGTGGATAGTGCTGAACCCTATGTATACTATGCTTTTTTCCTATTCATACATACCAGTGATAAAATTCAATTTACAAATTAGGCACAGTAAGAGATTAACAATAATTAATAATAAAAGAGAACAGTTATAACAACATACTATAATAAAAGTTATCTGAATGGTTTTGAGACCACTATTAAGTAAAATAATGGTTATGTAACACAAGCACTGCGATAGTTGCTCTGATAACCCAGGTAGCTACTAAGTGATTAAGAGGCAGGGAGCATACAGCATGGCACACTGGACAAGAAGGGACGAGTCCCATTCTAAAGGGACAGAACAGGAAGACATGAAATTTTATTATGTTGCTCAGAGTAGCATGCAATTTAAAACTTACAAATTGTTTATTTCTGGAATTTTCCATTGAATATTTTTGAACTGGAGTTAACTGCAGGTGACTGAAACTGTGGAGAGCAACGCCATGGATGGGGGTCGACTATTCTGTACATGGGGTTCCATCAGCCAGCACAGTGAAGATGCCCAGTAAATGTTATTTTTTTTCCCCCTTTTGAGTGCTTAGATTGAGTCTGGAAGAAAACAAGCGAAAATAATTAGCCATATTGATGTTGATGGTGATAATTAAATTGGTCATTTTCTCTGTCTAGGGGTTCGATCATATTCTCATTGCTATTATGGCTCTTGTTTTATTTTATTACTACAAGGTATTTGGCCAAGTCTGTATGTACTAAGCACTGTACTATGTATATAGCTGGAGACAAAGCGAGGATACAAAACTCCACCCTCATGATACTTTCATTCTCATGGTTTTGCTCATAGTAAACAGAGCAGGAGAGTATAAAGGGAAGAAGAGTAAAACTAAACCCCCTTGATACTGACCTGCTTCCATCTTCCATTCTTATTACCTAGAATTATTAATAGCTTCTTATGAATCCTTCTATAAATTGTTATGTATAAATAGCATTCACACAGAGGTGCTGTCTGTTAATAAATCCACAATGCACTGTTTTACTTCCTTCTTTTCATAAAGATGAGTCGCTGAATTTTCTATCACTTTTCCTCTTTTTTTTCTCTCAGTGGCCTAAACCTGGCACCAGTAGCAAGATTGCGAACCACCTGGGAAAAACTTCCCAATAAATATGAAAAGCTATTTCAGGATCTCCAAGACCTATTTGATCCTTCCAGAAACATGGCAAAATATCGCAATGTCCTCAACAGTCAAAATCTTCAACCTCCCATAATCCCTTTGTTCCCAGTTATCAAGAAGGATCTCACGTTTCTTCACGAAGGTAAATACAAAGTAGAGGATTTCTGCCTTCACTTGTGTAAGCATAGCACACATACCGGGGATTAAGAAGTACAAATTGATAGCCCTGGCTGGTGTGGCTCAGTGGGTTGAGCACCAACCTGTGAACCAAAGGGTCGCTGGTTTGATTCCCAGTCAGGGCACATGCCTGGGTTGTGGGCCAGCTCCCCAGGGGGGTGCAAGAGGCAACCACACATTGATGTTTCTCCCCCTCCCTTTCTTCCTTCCTTCCCCTCTCTCTACAAATAAATAAATAAAATCTTAATAAATAAATAAATCTTTAAAAAAACAAAAAGTAGTACAAATCGATAGTCACAAAATAGTCACGGATGTAAAGTACAGCACAGGGAATATAGTCAATAATATTGCAATAACTATGTATGGGTGCCAGGTGGTCACTAGAATTATTGGGGCATCACTTCATAAATTTATAGTTGTCTAACCTCTATGCTGTACACCTCAAACTAACATAAAGTGATATGGAATGATAGCTATAATTGAAAAATGAAATTTAAAAATGCAATTCAAAGAAAGGAATAAGTGCCATGTGATTCTCTTTTTCTTCTTTGTGAATTATAGGAAATGACTCAAAAGTCGATGGGCTGGTCAATTTTGAGAAGCTAAGGATGATTGCGAAAGAAATCCGTCACGTTGGCCGAATGGCTTCGGTTAACATGGACCCTGCCCTCATGTTCAGGACTCGGTGAGTGTGTCATCTTCAGTGGCACACGTGGGATTAGAGAAGGTTGAGTTTAGAGCTTCTTAATAAATGAGGAAAATTTGAATTTTATATTTGTAGCTTGGCAGAAATTCTGTTAGGTCATGCAGAGGCTCTCCATTGAGTTCAGATGTGGAATAAAAGTCTCATTCTGTATCAAGAGCACTTTTGACTGCCAGTATAAACAGTTTGTCCTTCAAACATTTTTCATTTAACATGAGACACAACTATTTGTTCCATATTTTTCAGAACAATCACTTGCAGAGCTAAGCTCCTAGCTGGTAGTATGAACTGAAATATGTAGATAACCCGAAGAATATTGTTTCAGTATGCACACCATGGATTTAGCCGTCAGTGTAGTGAAAAATGATGATGTCGTTGAAGGAGAGAACCAGAGTCGGTCTCCTTTTAAAACAAAAGGTTTAAATACATTTGTTTTTTGAGCCACATAAATATTTCTGGTAAAGTTGTGTGTGTGAGGTGATTATGCAGTTTAATGTTTGTGGGCTTCTTGTACTGCTTATTCAGAAGTCTAGTCCTTTCTTTCTGAGCTTGTGATCTTTCTGTCTCTCTCTTTCTACACCCATGCTTCAACCTCCATGGCTCTCACTTACAGGAAGAAGAAATGGAGGAGTTTGGGGTAAGTGGCGGAGACCGTGCATACCCACACACAGTTCTTATTCCGCTCATTGCATTGTTTTCTTACCTGCTGTATTTTCTGATGCTTTGCATTTTTGCATTTTTCTTAACCCTCTTGCTCTAGCAGAATTTCAGTTGGCAAACTGATTTCAAGTTTAATCTGTTGGGGCTTTTGCTTTCGAGGCCATGATCCATGAGAGCTGTGAAATGATTGATGATGGTTCTGGGGAGCTGTAGGTCAGACATACTTCTGAGATTTCAGAAAGAGTTTATTTTAATATAATTTCTGTGTTCTGAAATGGGAAAAGCTTAGAGTGGGGTGAGGGGAGGAAGGACGTGCAATTTAAATACCATTGCACAGATATTTGAGAAGTGAAGATATGTAATGTAAAAGCTGCCCCTAGGTGTTAAATCTAAATATTTTTACAGCTCAACTAACTACTGTTTTCATTCTATAAACCAATTCTTTTGAAAAATAATTCTTAACAATTCATGTGCTAGTTTCTATACATATGTTTATATTTGCATGACCATTTTATTAACATTTTGACCGTATTACTTTAGAAACTCACTACATTTAACCCAAGGAATAAGAAAACAATTGTAAACATTTAGCTAATTGTTTTAAATCTATGTAAAGCATCCTCTTTGGGAGAAGTAAATTTAATGTAAACCCCAACTCTAACTGTATTTTTGCATGACCTTTTATGTGTAACTGTTATTATTTGCCGGCTCCTCTGAGAACTGCCTTGAATGCTCTGTAGATGTAAAAAGCAGAATTTCCTAGTAGAGGAGCAGAGCAGGCACCAAACATACACATGTGTGTATGCAGGAGTCTTTTTTTAACTTAAAAAAAAAATTGAATTCGTATTATTCTATGCTCCTTTGTAATAGTTTACTTAGTAGAATGAAGCATGTGACCTTTTGAACATAGACTGTTTATCTAAGTCTTGGCACGTTTCAAAGAGATAAAGTAATCCCACGCTAGAGTGAGCTGCATATCTGCCTTTTCGTCTTCCAGGTCCCTCAGCCAGGGTAGTACAAATGCAACAGTGCTAGACGTTGCTCAGACAGGTGGTCACAAAAAGCGGGTACGTCGCAGTTCCTTTCTCAATGCCAAAAAGCTTTACGAAGACGCCCAAATGGCTCGAAAAGTGAAGCAGTACCTGTCCAATTTGGAACTAGAAATGGATGAGGAGAGTCTTCAGACATTATCCCTGCAGTGTGAGCCGGCAACCAACACATGTGAGTGTTTCCTTCCAGTGGCTACAAAATCTGACTGGTGGAATGCGGGCTTGTTTCCTGTGAAGTGGTAGGGGTGGTGACAAAAATAGAGCTTAATGCAGACAGGGAAATCGTATCCTGAGACACCTTGGATGCTACTGTTGAACACCATTCAGCATGGTCCTAAGGCTAGGCCTCGTGTCCAACTGGGTTAGTGTGGGGAGAATGACACCGTAGACTTATTTAGGGTGACCGTTGTTTTGGTTTCATTCCAACACAGCCAGTTATGCAGTCAAGGGACACATGGGTGGATGTGTCTCCCATTTGCAACCCTTGTTTTCTCACACAGATTCTTCCAAAATGATGGGCAACCTGCGAGGAGTGAGGGGCCCACCAGGTCTGAGCGGGGCAGAACTAGGTGTATTGGCTGCCCTTTATCCCCTCAGCCCAGGTAGCACCCAGCATTAAGTTCAGCCACCAAGTAAAGCAGTAATTCTGCTAATTCTGCTACACGGTGTACCACAACTCAGCCTAATGTCAGATGTCCCAGCCTTTCAAAATCTGGCCAGGTTAGAAATGGGGGTAGTTTTCTCTTTATCTGCATTTGTATCTGTATGACAGAGGCATTTCCCATTTAGGGCACGGCTGGGGGACTTGGGCAGGTTTGAAGATACCTTCGGTAAAATATGTTCTCTGGGTTACTTGAGAAAATTCAAATCGTTAGATTTACACAGGACTATGGAAGCGCTGTGTCATGGTGAAGAGCTTGTCCTCTGAGGTCAGACTGGTCTGAGTCTACCTCCTGTTTGTTCCTTCTAGTAAGATCACCTTAGGCAAGTTACTTGAACACCCTCATTCTTAGTTTCTTTATGTGTAAATTGCTCTTAGCTTTGATGTAAATTGCAGGAAGTATACATAGGTCATTGAGTTGTTTTTATTATTAATCTATAATACATACAGCATTTACTTGCCCTATTAAATTGGTTTGCTTTCTATCTGCTGTGGACTTTACACTCAGTGTAACCCTCAAGCAGTATTGGCTGCTATTAGCTAACATATCTCTTCCCCATAGAAGAGTGAATTTGGTAGTACAAAGATTACAGTTAATATCATTTATTAAAAATGAACCTTATATATGCAAGGACTTTTAGATACCATTTTCGAAAAATAATTCCTTACAATAATTTTCCTGTTGTAGATTTTATGATATAGTTGCTTTTTTTAATATTCACACACATGATGTGTAAACTATCCATATTTTTATATTTTTATTTTAATGTGGTCTTTAATAGTATAATCATCTTTTGAGAAGGCTAGTTTCATAAGGTAAATATCTTTGTCCTGTCATGCCTTTAATATTTTCTGTGTCTTGGATTCTTCCCCATCTCCCTATTTCTACCTTGTATGTAGGTAGGCAACAGGAGAAAAAGATACACATTTTAGTATTTTACCTGCAGAAAATGCTCATGCAGTTCTAAAATTATCTTGTATGTAGCTACTAACATCTTAAATTTCTTGTTCTGTTTTCAAACCAAACAATTATCAGTGCCGAAGAATCCTGGTGACAAAAAGCCTGTCAAAACCGAGACCTCCCCAGTGGCTCCGAGGGCAGGGTCACAGCAGAAAGCACAACCCCAGCCGCAGCCCCAGCAGCCGCAGCCGGCACACAAAACCAACCAAGGACTGCAGGTCCCTGCCGTCTCCCTCTACCCTTCCCGGAAGAAAGTGCCCGTGAAGGACCTCCCACCCTTTGGTAGGTGATTAAGTTCACGTCCTCTCTGGGTGCTGTGCACTGCCATTTTTTTTCAGATTAGGAAAAAATGCTTGTCTTGGGTAAATCTGTCTAGTATTCCTGAGTCTCCCCCTGATCATTACTGCTTAATAAACCATCAACGTTTAGGAAGTTAAACTTGACCTATGTCAGTGAAAAGTACTGATTTTACAGAATTTCTCATTTAATGATGCTCATCTGTCATCGTGGGGAAGGAGGGCACAGAATGGAGAAATTACGCTTTTACTAACGTGATTTTTATTGAGCGCAGAAGTTGCTTTGTCCATATGCATTACTTAAACGAGTTTTATCGTATGATCGATGAATTACTGGAATTTAGGCAGAATATTTTTAAGTGAAATGATTTGTTTGGAGGTGAATTCTTATTCATTGAATCCCTGATTCTGTACTTGGGAGAAAAATACAGTTAATTCCCGAATGTTAAGGAGCCAAATTGTGCTTCATTTTATTTTTCTGTTAAAAGTAATAGCTCTACTAGCTTAGTCCCTTTATATAAATAGTACGACAAAAAAAATTTTTTTTTGACTAACACAGAAGTTTATTTAACAAAAGTTCAATGTGAAAAGGTGCGTGACCTGATTTTTATATTATAGTGAAACGGGCATCATGGGAAGGGGACATGTGGGAGCAATTGATTTCTCTATGGACACAACCGTTCTTGATTCTTCTTCCAAGGCTTCTAACGCGATGACACCATTCCCTTGTGTTATCGCCGTCCCAGTACTGTTCTGTCGCCCACTGGTTGCCATCTGCACACATTTATCTATCACAAGATTCAAATGGCATCAGATCCCTGTAATATTCCTTGGACATGTCTGTCATCATTTAATTTCAATGGTAACTCCTCGCCCATAAATTTTTGTAACTCGGGAGGAGGGTGAGTTTTATTCACGGTGTCTACTCAAGTGAGCTCAAAAATACCTCCAAACTGCCAAAATTATTTTTCATAAAATATACTGGTTCCTTTATATATGTGTGTGTGAATGAAAGGAAACAGTGTTAATAAAAGGAAAAATTTTTTTAAAGAACTGGTACCCAAGAGCTTTATTTAAATAAAATAGGGTATTGGTAACCAAGGTAGTTCCTGCCCAATTACAGCCTGTCTTTATAAGTTGGGCAAGAGCCTTAGAGTAAACCCTGTGGCGTGTTCTTCCTGACCAGCAGTGTCTCATTGGTAGGGTTTGGGGAAGACTGAGAAAAGAATACCTTTAAAATTATTTTCTTTCTCTTACAGGCATAAACTCTCCACAAGCTTTAAAGAAAATTCTTTCCTTGTCTGAAGAAGGAAGCCTGGAGCGGCACAAGAAGCAAGCGGAAGATACGATATCGAATGCATCTTCGCAGTTTTCTTCCCCTCCGACTTCTCCACAAAGTTCTCCGAGGAAAGGTAGGTTCAGTTACTTACTGTTTCCTTTTACAGCAGTCTGTACATTTCAGCTGTGATAAATTCCGGAGTTATATATTAGATCATTTTCTATATTAGAGTCATTTAAAGGGATCTAATATATAACAACCAATGGATGTTTTTTTTCTTCTCAGTTTATAAATTTGGAAGAATTTGGGTATTTTTAATCTTACAGGAAGTAGCGTTGAACTTACAACTACATAAGGCCTTCAAAAAATACATTTAAATTTTTTATTAGTTGTAAGTGGGGAAATAGTTGTTTCATACCAAAAGTTGTTCTAACTAAATATGATTATATAACATTAATTACAGAGCAGAGAGCTTTAAAAACAAGAAAAACTAGTATCTTCCTGATTTATTTTTTCATTATATTAACACGGGTCTTGATTACCTTCCTTGTTGCTACTTCTTTTTTATTTTTGAAAAGATGAAATTTTAGGCCATCAGACTCTCCTCCTTGTGTCGATACTTTCTTACATCAGAATAATAGATCCGCCACATAACTTTGCAGATCACTGTCTTCCAGCCTTTGACTGAATGGGTATAAACTAGTAATGGCTGAGAGTTTTCCCTAGAGAGAAGCACCCCCCAAAAAAAAAATTGTGAGATTTCACTGAATCAACAAATACCTCTTGTGCTTTTTTTCAAACATCTTTGCATTTTGTGTGGGTATCGGTCTCTACTGTTCTTGTTAAACAGACGCATCTAAATGCTTTTCTCATCCTGTTGTTAGGTGGCAGTGGCAGTCAGCTGAGATCTTTTGGCTCCGGGCAGTTGGACTTAACGAGTTCCTCCTCTTCTCTTGGAAGTGAGAACAGTAACAAGAATAACAATGCACCACGGACCTATGGGATAGGTGGGGTTTATAGAACCAAAAATGGGGTGGCAAAGAAAGGAATCATCTCATTAGTTAAAGAAAATGCGAGAATTCCTCTAAATATCAAGCGCTCCATCCGATTGACAATTGTCGAGAGGTGGTTTTTGAGCAGACTGTTCAAGGAAAGTTTTAAACTTTGTCTGTCAGGACTTACATTGTGATCTATAAAAAGACATTTTGTAGACGAACACATTAAATCTTATCAAGACCTGTGCAACCTTTAAAAAATAAATCAGGAATTAACAAGTTACTAAAAGGATGTGGAAGTACTATTTAGAAAATAAATTAGTAATATTTAGGTGCTCTAGATTTAACTTTTTTATTAGGTAAGTGTCATTGACAAATTACATCGCATACATATAACCATGTAAAATCAGTATTTTAAATCATATGCATCCTTAGTAACATAAAAAAATGAGTAGTGAGAAAAAAGATTTAGATTTTTTTTCATGAAAAATATCAAGATTAGCCTCTTTTTTTGTGACCTCCAAATTTATTTTTAGCAACAAAGGGGAGTTAAAGGTTCTTCAGGTCAAAAAATAGACATCTGTTCAGACATTTTAAAGTGATGACCTAGGGAGAAAATGGAGATTTTGTACATTACAGCCTTCAGAACAACTTCCTGTTATACAATTTGTCCAGTATATTATTAATGTTGAAAAACCAAATGATAGAAATCTAAAGGGTTTTTTTTTCATGTTTTGTTTCTTTTATGTCCACTTAAAATTGTAAATATAGTACATATTTCCAGTTGAATTATTCTATGCCGTAAAGTTCTGAAAACTGGAAACAAGATTACTGACTTTGCAGTTTGCAAAAATATACTTAAAAATCTGATCATAGTTATTCTTCATAGTTTATTTTATATAGAGTAATAATAGTCTAATTTGTATTTAAAGGAGTTGAGAATAGTCTAGTCGCACCATGAATTTTGCATCATTTTCTGGCTTATGTAGCAGTGGGGTTTTCATTTCCTCTTTAAACTTTCATTAAGCAAATTAAGCTTCACTTGAGAAAAAATTTACTTTATCTCAGTCATCTGCTCTCCACAAGTAAAATGCATTTTTCCACACCTTGGTAATATCTTTGGCCTACACTTTGTTTTTGCTTCAATTTGGGGAGACGTCAGTTTTATGTTGTAAACCTACAGCATCTAATTAATATGGTTGTATTTCCCATGCAGGCTATACTTTGGCTCCCAGTGGCACTGTGGATAATTTTTCAGATTCTGGTCACAGTGAAATTTCTTCACGATCCAGTATTGTCAGCAATTCTTCCTTCGACTCGGTTCCAGTGTCGCTGCATGACGAGAGACGCCAGAGGCATTCCGTCAGCATCGTGGAGACAAACCTGGGTGTGGGCAGGGTGGAAAGGAGAACCATGATCGAGCCGGACCAGTACAGCCTAGGGTAGGTGCCTTTTCCTAGGTGTTATTTTACAGCCTGCCTGCCGTCTTTTAGTAATGAGTCCTGTTTTTCTAAATGTGTATTTCCATTTATTTTACATAATACCTAAGAAATTTTCTCCCATCCGCATTAATGATTTTCACAATACCTGGATTTTTCTTTTTTTCAGATTTTATTTACTTATTTTCAGATAGAGAGAAGGGGGGTGGGGGAGAAACATCGATGTGTGAGAGAAACATCAGTTGATTGCCTCTCGCACGCCCCCAATTTGGGGACCCAGCCCGCAACCCAGGCATGTGCCCTGACTGGGAATTGATCCAGTGACCTTTTGGTTTGCAGGATGACGCTCAACCCACTGAACCACACCAGTCAGGGCCACAATATCTGGATTATTAAGTACCATGCTATTTTTGTTGGGCTTTTAGAGTTAGGTTCATTCTTATTGGAATGCAGGTTGTTCTGTGCTGTAGTCAGAGAATGACTTCAGAATGTATCTCAGCTCTTTTGCATGAACTGTCTCTTGAAATAATCAAACTATATTGAGCTTTCTAAGGAAAGTGCCTCTTTATGATAAGCCAGTGATTTTTCTTTTCCCACTGTATTAATTTTGTGGTGATGACAAGGTAAGAAAATTGGATATAGAACTGGCCACTGTAATGCAGTTCAGTGGTGCTTTCGTCCTCTCTCTTCCTGGGATGAAAGAAAGCCACCTTTCTGAGAAAAAATATTTTTGCTCTACCATAGGTATATTAGTTAACCTTGCTTTTTCTTTTTCATTTCTTTTGACCACTTAGGTCCTATGCACCAATGTCTGAGAGTCGAGGCTTATATGCTACAGCGACGGTAATTTCTTCCCCAAGCGCAGAGGAGCTTTCCCAAGACCAAGGGGATCGCGCCTCCCTCGATGCTGCCGACAGCGGCCGTGGGAGCTGGACCTCGTGCTCAAGTGGTTCCCATGATAATATACAGACCATCCAGCACCAGAGAAGCTGGGAAACACTTCCATTCGGGCACACTCACTTTGACTATTCAGGGGATCCCGCAACTGTATGGGCCTCAAGCAGCCATATGGACCAATTTCTGTTTTCTGATCATAGCACAAAGTATAACAGGCAGAATCAAAGTAGAGAGAGCCTTGAGCAGGCCCAGTCCCGGGCAAGCTGGGCCTCTTCCACAGGCTACTGGGGGGAAGACTCAGAAGGTGACACGGGCACGATAAAGCGAAGGGGTGGCAAAGATGTTTCCATTGAAGCCGAAAGCAGCAGCATGCCACCTGTGACCACAGAGGAAACCAAGCCCGTTCCCATGCCAGCCCACATAGCTGTGACATCAACTACTGCAAAGGGACTTATCGGTAAGATTAGTGGAGAGCTTGTCCTACCTGGATCGTGGCTGTAATCTAACTTATTTCAAAAGTGAAGTTATGTTTTGTGGTTCTTTTCCTCATTTTGCCCACTGCTGTATAGGGCCTGAAAGGAACAGTGGTTAAGAGCCCAGGTTCCGTGGTCAGGTACATGTTAAATATTTCCCAGCATAGTGGACATTCGGTACTTCGTAGCTAACGGAATCAGTAGGCTGTCATTATGGTTATTTTCTGGTCTCATATTAACCTTTTTTAGCTGAAAATTGTCAGAAAGCATGGCCATTCTCTGTAGAAGAAGAGTTTTTGTTTAATTGAAGCTTTAAAGTATTTGAATTCTATTTTGTTTCCTTGAATTGCACTTAGAACTATACTTTCATATTTAAAAACTTTCTATTGATTTTTGATCTGTAGACAAATTGTGTCTGTGCGAAACAAATTCTCTCTGTACACTGTGCAGCGGGGGAGGGGGCGGTGTTAGGAGGTAACGTGATGAGTAAGAGCTTAGGGGTCAGGCGAATTGGGGTTGGAATCACTATCTCGCTCCTTCTCTAGCTTTGTGGCACTGAGCTGTGTCTGTCTCCTCATCTGTAAAATGAGTTTAGCAATTTCTCCTAAGACAGTTGGTGTGAGGATTAAAGGAATTCTCTGAGAAGCACTTAGAACAGCTCCCAGATAGTAACCGATAAGTGCATGAAAGATGCTATTGCTTTGCTACTGCTATTTCTGTTGTCAAGTGTCTCATGTTCCTTCAATCCTATGGGGATGCGTTTTCTGTGACATAGCCACTGTCTGTAGACCTGCAGTGAAGAAACATTATAGAATATAGAGTGAGAAACTCTGGGGTGTAACCATTGCAGATGGCACTTGTGTTAGTAGGGAGATCGTAGTTATTTTACCATGTAAACTAGTCACGGGTGGATGTCAAATTTAATGTCCTTTCCAGATGAATAAGGAGATAACTGTTAATACCTATTCTTAGGTTGCAAATTTTAAAGCACTTTCATTTAACCAACTACTCACTTGTTCATGCAAAGGAAAGAAAATGATTTTTAGTTCCTAACAGTTGAGTCTCGAAAGTTCAGGAAAATAAAACTGATTTCACTTGCCTTTAAAGACTTCATGTTCTAGGTCATGAATGAAAGAATTTTAAGAGAAATACATACTTTACTCATAGTTGTGAAGTTTTTAAATTTGCATCATTTTTTTTGTACAGCTTTTCCAAATTTATTTTCATTCACGGTTTTCCAAAGTGGGGCCCAAGACCTGGAGTAGTGCGGCATCGACTCTCTGCCCGATGAGGGGAAATGCCCAGCTAAGCGGGTTGCCTGCCTTGTCTTGTCCCTGGGGCAGGGAGAGAGGGAGGAGCTTTTACCAGGCACTAACAACGGGATGCAGGCATAGTGCTGGGTACCTGTTATGTTCTCTCTCTTTGCTTAATCTTTCCAGTAAACCCAAGGGTTAGGTGTTAACCTTATTACTATTTTAGAGTTAAGACAAGTTTTTAAGTAGTTCTTTTAGCATTAAGGGCACCGAGACCACTTAGTAGCTTCTATCACCAATGGTTTGGCCATTGTGAATATGTGGTTTCGTTAACATCCACTCCCTCGCCTACCATACCCCCCACTTCTATCCCATACCACACGAAATCACATTTGCTCTGATACGGTGCTTGCTGTCTTAATAATTATTTTATAGGTTTTTATGAACATTGGTGGCATGAAATATTCTTCCACAACACTTTTTAATGGCTGGTACCTTGTCTCCACTATAGCACGAAAGGAGGGCAGGTATCGAGAGCCCCCGCCCACCCCTCCAGGCTACATCGGAATCCCCATCACTGACTTCCCAGAAGGGCATTCCCATCCAACCAGGAAACCTCCAGACTACAACGTGGCGCTTCAGAGATCTCGGATGATCGCCCGCCCCTCTGACACGGCCGGGCCTTCCCCCACACAGCAGCCACACACGCATCCTGCGGGCGGGAGGCCGGTGAACAAACCGCAGTGGCACAAACCCAATGAGTGTGACCCGCGCCTCGCCCCCTATCAGTCTCAAGGGTTTTCCACCGAGGAGGACGGTACATAGTCATTCTTAAAACCATAAAGCTAGATGTGTTCGCTTATGCTGCCTGTGAGCTTGCCAAGGCGCTCGTTTTCTTAACACTGTGATCACTGTCTTTAGCCGCGTCTGCACGTTTTATAGCGTTCCAAGTTTAGGGTTAAAGCTTTTGATTGTGTTTGTTTGTTTGTTTGTTTGTTTGTTTTCTAAAGGGCTCCAGAAATACCAAAGATTGCAGAAGTGGTCACTTGTAATAAAGTGTGTACGTGGCTGGATTTATCTCCTAATTCTCAAAGTGTTCTGTGAAAATGTTGTATTTGGACTTTTAATGAATTCCAAATGAAAGTCTGAGAAAAATATTTCTCTTTAACTTTTTTGCCTCTCTTCTATAATTCTACCTCAAGCTGAAATGAGGAGGACAGAGATTGTACCCCCCACCCCTTTCTTTTTTTTAAGTTTTGATTTTAACATGTTTTTGTATACAAAATAATCATTATAGAAAAAAGCAAAACACAATAAATGAAAGTTACTTATAATCCTGCCACCTGCAGATAACCACTGTTACCATTTTGTTATTTTTCCTCCTAGACTTTTTTATGTGTATGTAAGTGTGTATTATTTTAAAAGTCACATGCCATTTTAAAACTTTTGTCAATGAATTCACTATTAATGGCATTTGCTAACTTTCCAGTCTACAAATAGACAGGGTATATATTTTATTTTCATATTGTGTATATATTTAAATATATGTATCATATATACTTTATTTTAAAGTTTTTATTATTAATAATCATCACCTAGAGAAAAAGGCAAGGGTTTTAAAGTGAGGCATACTAAAAAGAATAGTTCTGGAATTTTTACTGAGCACATCAGTGAACGTATTCTCTGTCAGCACAAGAATGACTTAGTTGCTCATCAGCCTTTTTTCTTTCTGTCCTGGTTGTGTTTGCAGAAGATGAACAAGTATCTGCTGTTTGAGGCACAGGCTCTCCTGGATCCAGCGTGAGCCACCTACAAGGAGAGCACAAGAAGATGTCCCTAGCATTGGAGCCTTGGAACTCACATTCTGAGGA
Organism: Mormoops blainvillei; assembly: GCA_004026545.1. NCBI lineage: Eukaryota > Metazoa > Chordata > Mammalia > Chiroptera > Mormoopidae > Mormoops > Mormoops blainvillei. Next base: position 584,611 of record PVJD01000133.1, read on the forward strand.
CCGTGGACCAGTTTGCCTGCCTTAAAAGCAGCATGGGGCTCTTCTCCCCGTCTTCCTTTCCCCTTTGCATGTGAAATACTGTGAAGAAATTGCCCTGGCACTTTTCCGACTTTGTTGCTTGAAATGCACAGTGCAGCAATCTTCAAGTTCCCACTGTTGCTGCCTGCCACATCACACAGTATCATTCCAAATTCCAAGATCATCACAACAAGATGATTCACCCTGGCTGCACTTCTCAATGCCTGGAAGGGTTTTTTTAAATCTTCCTTTTAGATTTCAATCCAGTCCTAGCACTTGGTCTCATTGGGATAATGAGAAAAGCTAGCCATTGAACTTCTCGGGGCCTTTAACCCACCAAGGAAGACCAAGAAAAACAATGAAATCCTTTGAGTACAGTGCTTGTCCACTTGTTTACAATATCCTCCTTTTTTTTTTTTAAATGAGTTTAAAGATTGTGTTCAAAGAGTAAATGTTATATCCATTTAATAATTACAGTATTATTTTGAACCTTTAAGTAGGGTTGCCAGCCTGGGTTTCTAAAAAACCAAATATGCCGGACAGGGTGTGGTCACACCAAGAAGAAGGGAAGACCTGGCTTGCGACCCTGTCTGCCCGTGTCTTCAGGCCTCACCCGTGAAGTGCCCTATCCTGGAGAAGTATAACCTGTTAGCCAATCACTTAGATAGCGAGACACCCCATCCACCCCTTCCCCAGTGGGTGGGGTTCTTCTGTAAAACTGTTTGCACATGGCCAGGGGAGGGAAGTAGGACTCTTGTGTCCTGTGTCTGAGCCTTATGGAGTGCAGGACAGTGTCATTTGAGGGTGCGTCCTGCTCCATTGAGATGGATGGCAAACCCCCCCTCCCTTTTTAAGTTATGTTTCTTTAATTTTTGTTAATTTAGTTTTAGGGATTTCTTTTGTTTGTTTTTAAAGAAAAACGTTTATAACTGGATAGCATTGCAGTGAAAGCAGCTTGGGATGTTGGAGCTAGTGCCAGCTGTTAATACTGCTCTTTCAAGACAGCCTCCCTTTACTGAATTGGCAGGAGGGAATAAACAAGCCTTTAACGTGATCACAGGTCAAAAGATCACAAACCTGGTTAGACATGCCAGCCTTTGCCAGGTGGGTTAGTCACCAAAGACGAACCTGGAAGTGGTTTTATGGAGGCTATGGATAGAGAAGGCCTACGTGTAGCGACCACCTGCTCACAGCTGCTATTAACCCTATAATGACTGAAATGACCCCTCCACTCTATTTTTGTGTTGTGTTTGCACAGACTCCGGAAAAGTGAAGGCTGCCAATCCGAGTAGTACTCAAATGTGAGGAACTGCTGGTCTTGGATTTTTTTTCCATTAAAAAATTCAGCTGATCATATTGATCAGTAGATAAACGTAAATAGCTTCAAATTTTAAAAAGTCGAATTGCAGTGTTTTTTCACTGTATCAAACAATGTCAGTGCTTTATTTAATAATTCTCTTCTGTATCATGGCATTTGTCTACTTGCTTATATATTACATTGTCAATTAAGCATTTGTAATTTTACATGTAATATGCATTATTTGCCAGTTTTATTATATAGGCTATGGACCTCATGTGCATATAGAAATACAGAAATCTAGCTCTACCACAAGTTGCACAAATGTTATCTAAGCATTAAGTAATTGTAGAACCTAGGACTGCTAATCTCAGTTCGCTCTGTGATGTCAAGTGCAGAATGTACAATTAACTAGTGATTTCCTCATACTTTTGATACTACTTGTACCTGTATGTCTTTTAGAAAGACATTGGTGGAGTCTGTATCCCTTTTGTATTTTTAATACAATAATTGTACATATTGGTTATATTTTTGTTGAAGATGGTAGAAATGTACTATGTTTATGCTTCTACATCCAGTTTGTATAAGCTGGAAAATAAATAAATATAACATAAAGCCTTGTCTATATTCTTAATGAATCGTGCATGCATTTCATTATTGAAGTGTACTAAAGCCCTGGGGTCTCACAGTAGGGGCAAAATCCTTGGGAGACTGAGAAGACCTGGCCTGTTGAGCCCCCAAAACTGCCTAATAGACTACTCTTTTAGGTAGCTTTCTGTTGCTTTCAAGAAAAGAAATTAATATCATTAATGTTAACACAAACCAAACCATATTCAGAATTCACAGTGTTTCTTGGGATGCAGTGAAAAATGAAGATGCTATCACTATGTATTTACATAACATTTGTCTCTTCTCAACCTTGCCCAATAAAGCCTTTGCGGCAGGCAGTATTCTGATTCTCAGCACATGTACTGAGAAACAGGACCTCAGAGAACCTAGACTGACACCTAAGAGCATGACCACCAAGAGTGCAATTTAACTATTGATTTGAAATTTTTCATGAGTACATAAAATACTGTTATGTCTGTGAGTTCTCATGTGTGGTAAGTCTGATTAATATTTCAGTCTATCACAAGGGCACCTATTTGTTTAAAGGTAAAAACTCAGTTAAGCACCAGCCTAATTAAGCACATTTTGAAATCAAGGACCCTTCTTATCCTCAAGCAGATAAAATGAAAGCACTATTCCATCACTCCCTGAGAAGCTTCAGAAGTCAGAGTGGAACATGTGGGAGCACAGGCAGCAAAAATGACAAAATGTGAAGTCTAAAAAAGAGTCAATTTACTCCTGATACTAAGGTGGCCACCGGCTAAACTTAAAAATCTTTCCAAGGCGTCGTGCTAGCTATCTTGGTGACTAAAATTTGAAAATCTGGCCATCGAAACAATGAGAGGATTAAAACTAGTAGTTTCAACTGTACCTTTTTAAAAAATGAAGGTACGGTGTATATTTATATGTCCACGTCTATCATGTTTGTAATTTAAGACCCATTACCCAGAACCACCCCATCAAAACAACAATCTAAGCTCTATTTAATGCAATGATCTATTTAAATTTCTGCCATTTGAAAAACTTAATTTTCTCAAGTCTGTTTTTGAGAAATGTTAAGAATCTGATGTTTTGAACAATAACCTCTTCGTCATCACTTTTTGTATTCTGTGCTAAGAACATAGGAAAATGACAGATCGGCCAGTGTGCCTATTACTCCCTTTTTATGTTTTAGATTACCTTTAAGTAACGAAGGGCTTGTCTGTGCTCAGGGTTTCCAGAAATGTGTTCGCCAGACATAATTGATAACAGCGACACTTTAATGTATGTCCTGTTAATAGCAGAACTTTTCTAAATTTTTTGGAACGTTGTAGAAAGTATTGGTGAATGTCTGATGCTTCCTCCCTAATCAGAAAGGCCAACCAGTCATATACCATTTTTTCATACACAGCCTTTAAAGTCCTTCAATACTTCAACTGTAATCCTTTACCTTCTACTGAGAAGTATAGAGTTTATGCTCATCGATGTTTTAATATAATTTATCTGTAGTTCGTGGATAATATCTCTCAAAATGTTCTTGAAGGATGCAAGCTGCTGAGAACGTGTGTTTTAACACACCTCTTAGGTCTGTGTCCTAGTGTATTTCTCAGTGCATTATTACACTTAACAAATATGCCAAAGAAAAACAGAAAGCATTGTGAATTCTCGACTCCATATCATTCTCCTTTAAAAATAGCTTATTCAGAGAATAAAGGAAGTGCTGTGCCTGAAGGGTCACGTTGTGGATTGGAGAGGTGGATGATTTTGTGAGTATCCACTAAGAATGTCAACATGCAGAGGTTGGCAAAGGGCAATAATGTCATGGAAATGAGTGGGGCACACTGCAACAAAGGCGCCCTGACACTTTCAAGAAGGACTTTCAAGGCAATGAGAAGTTACCCGGCTTAGAGTGAGATAAAACATTCAATGGAACTGAAAAATAATGTGTAATTGCACTTTTTTCAACGTTCACATTTTAGCCAAATACAAGGCAAGCACAATAAAATTTCTGCCTATGTTTGAAATTACACTTAGCGCCCAGTTAGTTTTTACAATGCCATGGCTACATAACAGGAAAATTTAGAGAGGTGATAAAAACATTGCATGCAAGGTTAAAGGAACTTAGAAAAGGCTTTATTTCTTAGGCAATCAAAGTCATAACAATTTTCATTATGGGAAAAATCATCTAAGCATAGAATATAATATTAGAAGTAAATTTAGAAACAAATGACCAATTTTATAGAGGAGAGGAAACAATGAAATAAATTCACTCCAGGGGTATTCAACAGCAAAGAAGTAATAGTATATCAGAATATTTGAGGTTTTTTCAATTTATATAAGTTGGAGTATTTCAAGTAAGACTAAAAAATTCATTTAGGGTTAAGACAGTGTCACATGTACCGCTATGGTGGAAGTACTTGTTTCTAGATGTAGCTTAATGAACTGATTTCATTTATAGTGAGCACTTCTATGATCTAAGCACTTTTCTAGATGCTGGATATTTACAGACTTCACTAAGGTGAACCAAGGTACCTTCAAATTAGTTGTCTTTTGGCAGAGTTTCTTCCATTTCTTGGTCCATAAGGAAAAAATTTACTGAGTGATCCTAAGATACTAACTTATCCATCAGCCTTGATCACAACTGAATCGAAGGAGATGCCTGGCCCAAGCGTGGCCAATGTAGGCTTGCCAAAAACCTAAGAAGGTCCTAGAATGAGCACCGTAACTAGTAGGAGAAGTGTAACCAACTTGAACTCATCACATTCTCATTGGGGAATTTCTGTGCAAATGCAAAGAAAAGCAAAAGCTATACTCAGCGAAGTCAGTATGTGGACACCACAAGACGAGAAGCAATGAGTATGCAGAAGTTATGAAGAAGAGGGTCCATTAGGTCAAGAAAATGACAGATCAAAGGTAAGAGTAGTGTTAAAATCGTAGTGGGACTGACAGCTATTTCTTAGGAAGCAACCAATGATAGGTCTTCGTTGTACCCAAATGAATCCCCAGTCTTAGAACTGCCTGTGAACTTCTGGTTCTTCCTGAAACCAGGCTGCAGAACCAGTCCTGTCCTTTGTGTGTTCTCTCTTGATAGCCACTCTGTTCTCAGTACCTAGAACAGCACCTGGAATATTAGAAAAGTTTTAAGTAAATGAATAGCTTATCATTTATTACAGAATCCAAATTACACAGATAAATTGGACAATCAAAGTCAGCTAACATATTTATTGAGGGACATCTGTAACTGTGCCCAGTACTGGAGAATACTCACAAGTAATATAAATGACTCCTTTCAAAGTTTTTTTTTCCTTTATTGAGGTATATTGACAAATAAATGACTCTTAACAAGGCTAGGAAGGATTTAATATTAACCAGAAGGAGCAAAGAATAAAAGACTGCTAAGAGTTAAATTTTGTGTGGCTACAGAAGTTCAGAGGAATCAAAGATCAATAAAGACTGAAGTATCTGTAAGAAGAGTCTTCATTAGCTTTATTGACAATACAATTATCACCATAATGAGAAAAAAATCAATTAAAAAAAACAGATTTTTTCCTGGTATCTAATAGAAAAAAATAAAAAGAACTCTATTAATGGGTATATTCACTTCCCTTAGCTGAAAAAAATAACTATCGTTATTCAGATTTGAGTATATGACAAACATTTTTGTTTGAAAATCAAAATGCTGGCATATGTGGTTACATCAGAAAGCCCTTGAGTAACAAGAAAACTGCACCCCTTTGAAATTATAGTAATGGCCCTGAGATTTTTCCCATTAAAAATAGCTAATGTGTCCCATATATGGATATTTATGATAACAGCAGAAGATCGTGTTTTTTTCAAATTTGGGTAGTTATCAGATAAGCTTGTTTAATTAGTTGAAGATTAAAGTACATAATTTTAACGTGATAGCTGAATCCAGGGTTTATCTGGTTTGTGCACAGAGTGGTTTACTCCTTTGATTTCAAGTGTCTTTTAATGTCAGTAAAGTGACTGTACCTAGAAATGTAAATGTTTTCTTTTATTCCCATAGAATGGGAGGTCCTCTGAGGTCCCCCAGAGGAGAGGATCTTTACTGGGACGGTGGAGTAAGTTCAGCTGCTCACACCACTTGAAATTTCCTTTGTTCAGGGGGAAGCAAATTATCTGTGAATTTACATAAATATCTCTATTCAGAGACAATATGTTAATGTTTCGTTTTTCTTTCCTCGTCTCTAGACCCAGAAAGGAACCCAGAATTGATCAGCCTTACACAGGATCAGCCTTGAACGTCTGATTTAATCTGACCAGTAACTCTAAGTGAGGCTCTCCTTCCTTCCTAGAGGCCTACGGGAAGCTGGCCCTTTTCACTCTTCACATTGATCGAGGACGCCCTGCTGGAGGCCACAGCAGGGAGCCGCTTCTTTGAAGGACTTACTCTCTCCTGACTCTGGAATGCCACAGCCCTCCAGCCTCATGCTGGGAGGGCTTGGCTGTAAATCAAGCTTGTCCACACAGATAGGAAGACTCCGCCCTGTGGTGACAGTCATGCAGACGGATTTGGAGAGTATAAAGCTTAAAGCTTTGGTGAGCTTTAAGAGGTTTTCAAACCAGCACTTGACGTGCGTTTTTGGAACAAAGTGGGATAGAAGTCAATAATATCTATTAGCCATAGTGGAGCTTTCGTTCCCCTATGAATGTTTTATTAATTTATTCCTACCGTAAACTAGTTCCTTCTCACTGTCCCTTACTCTCTTTCCCTGGCCTCCCAGGCCCCCACCCCCCGAGCCTTAGGAAAACAGTTTCTTTTTTAGTGTCCTTCTATTATGATCCACACCATGTCGAAGAGTGGTTCTCTTAGGAGAAATTTAAAAATACTTTCAAACCATCCTCAAACTGGTTATGAAACCCTCAGTTGCCAAACCTTTAGGATCTTTTGAACCAGCCTTTGCAACCTTTGTCAAGCTCATGGGTGTCCATTCCTGCTTAAGTCTTCCTCTCCTCATCCTCTGCACAAAAGCCTGGAGGATGTTCATTTCCAGCCCCAAAACAAAATAAACTTTTGTCCCACCCTCCTGTAAAAAAGTATTCAAATGCATTTGGCATCACCATTTCACTAAATTAATTGGTTAACTCCTTAGATCAGGCTGTGTTTCTCTTCTGAGAAACTCTCGGCAGTACAAAAAGAACGGTAAAGGTGTTTTGATATGACATAAGTGTGAACGGAGGAGATTGTGTTTTTGTGTGTGAGCTCATGCAAGGAAACATGGGTGTAGATACAGTGGGAGAGAGGTAAGAAGATAGATTAAAAGGAAGAAAGGAAAGCATGAATGCACACAGTGAATACAGTTTTACTGCTTAAAATAATTTTGTTAATCTAGGTCATGAGGGTGGAGCTCTCCTACATGGTGTTAGTGCCCTTACAAGAGTCGTAAGTGTATTTCCTTTCTCTGCTCTCTGCCAAGGGGAGGCTTCAAGGAGAAGTCGGCAGTCTGCAACCCACAAGAGGGTTCTCTCTCCAGGTCCTACCCACGCTGTCACCCTGTTCTCAGACTTCCAACCTCTGCAACTGTGAGAAACTAATTTCTGTTGTTTATAAGCACCCAATCTATGGTAATTAGTTAAAGCAGCCCGAACTGACTTTGACATTTGGTAAACTTTTTCCCCAAAAAATGAAAAAAGTGAGTCCACCACTTCAAAGAAAACAACTGTTAGTATTTGTTGCCAATAATAAAAATTGAAGCTTTCAAGTGAAAATTAGAATTTTGGAAAGTTTGTATGTGCCATTGTAAGTTTGACAGCTTGTCAATAGTTAAAAACTTTTCTGATGAGATTGGCAGTGGCACCTTAAAGAATAATATATATATATATAAAATTCTTTATATATATATATATACAAACATATATATAAATATAAAAAATATAACGAAATGTGTCAATAAAAAGGTTGAGAAACCACTACCTAAAAATTTAGGTTGGAGTCCTGCAAGTTGGACCAGTTCGATCCTTTCTTACCAAAACCAAATACATAAAGCGCATACATGAAAATTATGTTTCTCTACTTGAAAACCATAGGCAGCTAAGCTGTCAAGTTGAACTTTGATGCTGTTTGTGGACATCCAGAGTCACTTGAGAATAAGGTAAGACTCATTTATATATTAAAGGTATATATATGAGACTCTTGGAAAAGCTGGTTTTGTTTTTCTTGTAGTTTAATTATAAGAGAAAGGTCTAGAACATTCATCATCCACATTCCACCTTGCTTTGAATAAATTACAAAGAGGACAGTTTCTGGAGTCATATAGATCTTGGTTTGAAATGTAGATATTTCTCCGTCTAATTATGTGACTTGAGAAACATCTCTGAGACTTCCAAGTAGCCCTCAATGATGTCAGTTTCCTGAGTTTTAAACCCTTGTGTCCCCTCCCATGATGGATATTGGTCTGTCTGACCAATAGACTCAGGCAGAAGTGACGGTGTGTAATATCCCAGATTAGGTTATAAAAGGCCATAATGTCTGTCTTGAGTTCTTGCTTTTCTTTTGGATCTGAGCTCTGGGGGAAGCAGTTGTCACGCCACGAACACTCAGGCAGCCCAAGGAAAGGCCCGTGGTGGGGACACAGGCCTACCGACTGAGGGGGTGTGGAAACATGCTCAGCCCAGTCAAGCCTTGAGCTGCCTGGTGCCCCTGTTGACGAGTTGTCTGCGGTGTCATGAGTGACTCTGAGCTAGAACTGCCTACGTAAGCTGCTGCCAGATCCCTGACCACAGAATCTGGAAGCAGCAATAGATATTAATTATCTATTGCTTAAGCAGCAACCGATATCAATCTATTTCTTAAGGCAGCAATCGATACTCTCTCCAGGTTACTAAAATGTTGCTTTCTTTCTTTGAACTGTGTCCTGAATCTTCCAGAAATGTTTTTCCCTAGAAATCTGGTGCAGGTTGGCTCAGTTTTCTGCATCTCTACTAGAAATGTCAGGTCCACTAAAGCAAACAACTATACCTGAAATAGGCAGAAGTAGTGGTCTGGTGCAAAATTACAGAGGTTTGTCTGGAACGAATGGGCCAGGCTTACAATCTTCGCTAGATGTCACCATCCTTACGATATTGTTTCTCTGGCCATTTCGGTTGTTTGAAGTTAGTTTTCTAGTAGATTCATCAGGGAATGTTTGTCTGAAAATTCCTGCACTTGAAAATTTACTTTGGCTGAATATAAAATTCTCAGCTCACATTTTCTTTTCTTGAGCATTTTTAAAAAAGGTTTTTATTTATTTGTTTTTAGAGAGAGGAGAAAGGAGGGAGACAGGGAGAGAAACAGCAATGTGTGGTTGCCTTTCATGTGCCCCCTACTGGGGACCTCGCCTGCAACCCAGGCATGTGCCCTGACTGGGAATCGAACCTGCGATGCTTTGCTTCTCAGGCTGGCACTCAATCCACTGAGCCACACCAGTCAGGGGAGCATTTTAAAAGTTGTATGCCATTGTCTTCTAACATAAAAAACTGCTAGTGGGAAATGTGATGACAAACTGAATTTCTTTTCCTTTTCAGTACTGTGATCTTTTGCATGGATGCCTGAAGGACTGCCCCTCCCCCAAGAAGAAGTTAGGTTTTGTTAGAATATGTCTTGCACTGTGAGTTGTCAGCTATTTCATGCAATCAGGGTGCATATTAAATCAGTAGTTATACATCCTTCCTTCCGGAAGTTGTATTGAATTTTAGATTTTAGCATGTATTCATTTCAATTATTTAGGTTTTCTTCTTAAGAAACCCGCTATGATACACATTAGATCTTCTTTTATTGTCTTCTCTCTACCACTTTCTGTCTAATCTTTTTTATTTCTTTCTTCATTTCTTTTTGACCTTTAAAAGTTTCCGTCTTTGTCATTTTCTACCTCCTGTAAGTGTTTTGTGATGTTTATTATTGTGTTTCAGCCGGTTTATCTTAAGTTTCTCAATTTATTTTTTTCTAAATGCTTTCTGAGTCTTTCTCTGTCTCATTCAACATTTTCTTATTTTATTTATAAACTTTGAAAAAAACTCTGATTTTTGATGCTTTATCAAAACTGTCCTGCCATTGCTGCCTAATTTCCAGAATGGTATACACTTGCCTTTTCTTTTGAACAAATGTCTTTAGAAATTTTTTTAAAGAAACTTGTACATCTATTTAATTTCTTTTTAGTTGGTTTTGAAAAATAAGTGTTTATTATGTAAATTTTTAAATATACACAGAGGTAGAGAGGATAGTATACTGCCACCCTTCTATGTACCCATTTCTCACAATTATTAATTTATAACCTCTTTTACTTCATTTTATCCCTATATATGCCTGCTCCCTCAGTGGACTATTCTGAAGAAAATTTAAGACCTCATGTCATTGTAAAATGAAATGCTTTCCTTTTTCAATTATTTTTGAATGCTGAATTATATATATAAAATATATAACAGCAAGCTGAGATGATTTACAGTTTCACACAAGGCACAGGGCATAATGGGCCCTTGGTTTTGTTCTGGACTAAAGGGATTCATTCTCCCGCACGCATCCAAGACTGTTCAAACACAAACAGCAGTTGGCAACGAAGGAAGTAAAGGTTTATTTTTAAGGAAATAGCACCAAGTCTAGAGTCACAGGTGAGCTTGTGCTCAAAGGCCTGGCTCCCTGATGGCCAGCATGGGGACAGAGTGTATATGGGAAACGTTTATAATGATGGTGATGAAGGCAGCTGGGGCCCTGGGCTCTACTGACTGGTTGAGGCCAGGGTAGGAAGCAGCTGATCATTGTGTCAAGTCCTGATGTCAGCCTGCCCAGTTTTGTGGTGGTGGTGGTGGTGGGGCAGGGGGTGGTCATTGTACTTTCATGGGCCTAGGACTGTAACACAACTGAGGTCAAGAAGTTATCTTTAGTTTGACCTAAAATCTCTTCCCTTGATCAACATTCCTGAGGCTTTGTTCTTAAGACACTTTGATGGCTGACCAGAACCTGGTGTCCTAAGGGCTTCCAGGGTGAAGGAAAGAAAGGAAGGAAGCAAGTGAGTCATGAAGCCATTAGACTGGACAAGGCCAGTATGAGTCAGGAGGACAGAAAGGGAAAAGGGTCACGTTAAAGAAATGGAGCTGCTGCGGGCTTATAGCGTAACATATCTTAGGAAAATTGTGTCTATGGATGGGCCACAGAAATCAAAATTAAGGCGAGGTCTGTTCTTAGAGATTTATAAATATACAATACTAAAAAAATAACGACAATGCTTAAAACCATCTATCCAGTTTTCCACGTCAGAAAATCTGAGTCATCATTAAATCCCCCCTTTTCCCCTCCGAAGAACCAGCAGTCGGAAGTTCTGTTTATTCAACATGTTCGATGTCTCTGTTCCCACAGTCACTGCCTTAATTCAGGACTTCATTTCTTTCTTGGACTAAGGCAACAGACTTCTAACTTGTTTCTCTTTCTTTTTCTTTCTTTTTTATTGAATTTATTGGGGTGACATTGGTTAATAAAATTATATAAGTTTCAGGTGTACAATTCTATAATACATGATCTGTATATTGTGTTATGCGTTCACCACCCCAGGTAAGTCTCTTTCCATCACCATTTATCCCCCCTTTACTCTCTACTACCTCATTCTCCCTAATTCCCCTCCGGTAATCAACATACTGTTGTCTGTGTCTATGAGTTTAATTCATCTTTTGATCTCTAGTATCACCCTCTCCAGTTGCTTCTGCAAGAACCATTAGTAAGATCTTTTCTAAGTGTAAACAGATTCATTTGGCTGTTTTGTTAAAGCACTTGGGGTCTCCTATCACAGAAGGAAAAAGAAAACACTCTTTTGGAAATAATTAGGCTGCTTGTAACCACACAGAAACTCCATTTCTTTACCATGACCCTTTCTCCTTCTAACCCTTTACTCCTTTTCTTAATCATTAAGTCTTTAAGGACATCAGATTCCGGTTAGGATCAAACTGTCTTAAGAACAAAGCCTCGTGTCTGTTGACCACAGAAACAGAGTTTCTGTCAAAGTAAAGATAACATCTTAACTTTAATCCCAGGCCCATGAAAGCTGAACAACCCTACGAGACCTCCCCCCTCATGAAACCTGTGTGGCTTAGTTGGTTGGGTATTGTCCCTCAAAGCAAAATGTAGTTGGCTCGATTCCTAGTCAGGGCACATGCCTGAGTTGTGGGTTTGGTCCCCAGTCAGGGTACGTATGAGAGACAGCCAATCAATGTTTCTCCCTCTCTTTCTTCCTCCTTTCCCTTCTCTCTAAAAATAAATAAATAAAATCTTTTTTTAAAAAGGGAGATTCCCAAGAGTTAGGAAAAAAAAACCCCAAAAAACCAGCAACAACAGAACAATGCCATTGCTGACATCGGGACCTGATACAGTTACCAGCTACTCCCTACTGGCCCCAACCAATCAGTAGAGCCCACAACCTCAACTCACTTAGCCACCAGGATTAATGATTTCCCCCCCTTGTATAAACCATTCTTTGGAAGCCACTGGGGAGCCAGCCTTTGAGCATTAACTTACCTGTGACTCCAGGCTTGACACCATTTCCTCAATTAATAAACTTTTACTTTCTTGGCTGCAAACTCCTGTTTGCATTTGGCTGGGTTTTCATGCATGCAGACAAACATCCCCCTCCAGCCCGGTGCTCAAGATGTGGATCCTTGTCTATTTCTTCAATCTCTCCTCTCGCTCTGCACAAACACTACTTGTGTCTTTTTCCCAAGCTCTGAATTATTTTAGACTACTATGATTTCTTTATACGTTGTTCTATTTTTTTCCAAAACCCTTCCCCCGTGGTGCCAGCAAAACTGTAACTTACTGCCAAGCTTCAGTAATGTCTCTTCCACCTTTGGGGGGAAAAAAAGTGAAATGACTACATTTTGTTCACAATGATAAATATTTTTCTGACTTTCAATATTCTGCTCATATTTCTTATCTTATTTGTTTTTCAAAAACCTCCACGAAGTATATAAGGCAGGTGTTGGTTTCTGTGGAAGAGTAAGCTGAGTGAGTAGAGGCAGCGGCCCGTGGTTGGGAGAAGGCGTTGGAAAACTCCAGCAGGCGCCGTTCAGGTTGCATTTTATGGAACCGATGCCCCAGGTCCTGCAGCCATTGAATTTGCCTTTGTTTCATATACAACACTTTCAGAGTTCACGGCAGGGGATGTCTTTCATTATGCAGATTTTTGACCTTTTTTTTTTTTGAAGCTGTCAGGTCCACTAATTCTGAATAACAGACAACTAAAAATCTCTACTGAAAGAAAGTTAGTTTTTTTCCCCTCACCTTCTTCACTCACAAATACACCCAGGTCAAAAGTTTAGAGAAAGTTGGTTTAAAATGGCATCCATGTTTTGTTATGGTAATTTTTGATTTCTCAATACAGGAGTGTTTTAATAGTAAACTCCTGTTGGTCCAATTAGAGGTCATGGGAATGCCTCTACCTGAATGTAAAGAATTGGTTTTAAATTATTAGATGGCCAAAGGCTTATACAGAGACAGTGTTAAAGAAGCAGTTTATGACCTTTACCTACACTTGAACTGGAAAGATAATCTACATTTCCAAAGGCACTGAGAGTTCTAATTTGAATTTCTGTGGTGACACTTGGAAAGACTGATCACTCTACACTGAAGGAAGATGAAAGGATGTGGGTGGGAGGCTTTGAGCAGTCACCACTGCCAGTGGGAGCTGACAATCAATTAGATGAGCCCCAAGAATTCCCATTTTTTCCAGATGCAATGTTCAACTAATTTTTTGTTGACCTTTGGTAAATGAAAATTTAAAAATTCAAGTGTTGTCATATCTGCTGTTCAACTCCAGCTACCAAGATTGGTTAAAATGGGGAAGTTTTAATTGTAAAATGCTTTTCTTCAGGTTGTGGGAACAATTTAAATTTTCAATGAGCGCTTTTTGATAAAAGGTACATGAATAATAACATTAATTTCAAAGTTCTGAAAACTTTAAGTTTTACTTTGTAGCTTCATATCATAATGTTTCTGAAGGCAGTGATGTGTTTTATACAAAGAGTTCAATGAACATAATGGGTCAAAAATAAACTGATTAATGTGGATGATAATAATAATACCAGTGTAGTCAGGCCTATAGCCTCTCCCATTGAATAACAATCTTGAGAAAACAGTTAGATAAAGCTAATTATTTTAAAGATAAAATTTAAGAAAATTTGGATATTTAAAAATTGAGAATGAATTAAAACGGCAATTTAAGCTCCAGAATTATGTTTGAGAATGCTAAAAATTAGCCTTTCTTCAGTTTAAAAAAATATATTAAAAAACATGTTAAAAGAGACCTCTAGTGTTTATAGTAGCTTACTGCAGCTTCATTAAAAAGTAAATAAATCCACCCATTCCTTCTACTAGGCACAACTGAAAACCCTGACATTATAAAACAAACATTAAGATGACTTTGAAAGGTAGAAAGAAGAGGGCAGGCTGAGACCTCAGGACCAGAGGTGATGTGTCCCTAGGTTTTTGTGGGGTTTTTTGCCTCACAAGTTCCAGCCTTAGGACTGAAGACGCTAGCAACCCAAAAACACCAGTAATGCAGACCAAAAAAAACGAACCCACTCTCCAGCCAAAGAATCAAGTGGCAGCTCGCAAGACAGAAAACTGCTAGACAGTAACTGCTCTACTCTGATGGAATGCCACAGAAAAAGATGTAGCCCCGCCTACCCATGCTAGCCAAAGCTGAGTTGGGAAGCCTAGGTTTCCACTGTCCCCAGGCTCTAATGGCTGTGACACCAGCTTCCTCTTAAAAACCTCCACTGGCCTAGAGAAAGCTGAGGAGGGAGCTGGGACTTTCATACCTCCCAGGCAGTGTAGAAGACCACGGTCGATTCCCACTCCTGCCCAGCAGTAATAATGTAACAGTCCAGCCAGGGCTCCCCCACAAAGGGGAATTTTTAACAGGGCCCAGAACGTGGGGTGTCCAAGAAAAATAGAGGATATTCTCCCTCCCCCACCCCAAGGCAGCCCACCATGGGGGAAGGAAACTGGGAGCAGGGCCTTTCAGAGGTACTTTGCATATCAATAGCAGGCCAGCGTCAGACCTGCCACGGAGCAAGCCCATTGAGAGTCATTTTGCATGTCAATAGCAGCAAGATAGCTTCATTCCTCACATGCAAAGATGGCTATTTTGCATATCAACAAGCCTAACCAGGAAGGTTTGCTTAACTTAAACCCAGGAGGGAAGTGGGAGGCAGCTCCCGGAGTTACATTTTGTGACCATTCTCAGCCATTTCTGTGAGCATCCTGATTCCCAGTATTTTGAACTCTGCATCTGTTAGTTCTGTTTTTGGAGCTTTGATCTGTTCTTTCGTTTAGGCCTTTTTTTTTTTTTGGTCTCGGAGCACCTATTCTGTTGTGAGGGGCGGAACCTTAGGTGTTCTCCCTGTTACTCTCTATTGGAGATGAGAGCTAACCATGAGGCTGTAATCCGGAATGGAAGGATTAGAGCAAAGGGAAAATGCTAAACCCAAATTAAGAGCAGAAAACAAGGGAAGTGACAAAAGAAGCCTCCAAGAGCAGTAAGAACATGAAGTGCAAATATTCAGCCAGCTTCAGAGCCAGCAAACTGGAGTTCACAAAGTGCCTGTAAGGCTGTGGCAAGAGTCGAATGAGGCTGTGAGCCCGGTGATGTGACGCAGTATAAGGAGGCGTCCTGGGCCAGCGTGACCAGGGAGCCTTTGGATCTTCGCCCAGCACAGCTCCGGAGTGATCCAGGCCAGACTGCAACGTGGGCACCAAATCGCGTTTGCGCAGAGCCCAGAACTGTCACAGCTTCAGACTGGAAATAGGCCCTCTGTCTGTCAAATGGTAGATTCGCTCAAAAAGTTCACTCTGGGGATTGAGGGGCACGGGCACATCATGTATGTACATGAGTTTTTCTCTTAGCAGGGGCAGTCCTTCGTGAGAGTTACTTTGACTTTCTAACCTAACTCAACACTTTCTGTGAACCCAGAACTGCGCAGCATTGTCTGTATTTCAGCCTGTAGAAATCTTTCTACGCCATGAAGACACTAAAACACTTTAGCAGGCAGTATCTGCATATCTTCAATCAATGTGTCTGTGCAGCCTATGTCAGAGTGGACATAAATGGTATTAATCGATTTACAGCGAGCCTTTTCTGTGTGCTAGGCACTCTCCTAAGCAAGACACATTTAGTGACAGGTTTGTCTCAACCCTAGAAGGTAGATAATACTCTACTCACCTTTTTTTCAGCTAAACAAACAGGCACAAGGAGGTAAGCAAGTTGCTGAAGCTGTGGTTAGAAAGTTGTAGAGCCAGAGTGAGAACCAACCCCGCCAGCGTGGAGGATGTTCTGTAAATCACTGTCTGTCAGTTATCAGACAGTGAGTGAGTCGCAGTGTCTGAAAAGGTTACGCGAATGGTTTTCCTTGGAATTGCCTTGGCATCCACAATTTCTGGGCAATAGGGAAAGCTGTTAGTTCAGATTCAGTTTGGAAGTTCTTTTTCTTTCTTTTAAAAAAAAGCAGATAGCTATAAAAACCCTTCTACCTCTGAACCACATGGACTTCAACCAGGTGGAACAGTGGGGAGGGCTGAAATACAAGGGCTGGAAGTTGTCCAAACACAGGATGACCTTCAGGGCTGTGTAATATTCCTTGTCCCCTGCCTCATGTACCTCTCTTGGGCTTCAGAAGATTTTGTTTTTCTCTGCAAAGAATCTATCATTCCTTGCCCCTTTGGGATTATTTTAACTTGGCTGGCTGAGTTTCTGCCTTTAGTATTGCCATCAGTGGAACTGGGCTGTTGAGCAGTGAAAGTTAACAACTTACTCAGAGAGGCTAAATCTCTACTTACAAACAGAAGCTGGGGAGAAGGCGAGAACTAGAGGGCGTCCTGGGTAGTACGCAAGAGGGAAGGAAAAAAGGAGGGGATTGAGGAGAGTTTCCGTGAATTTAAAATGGAGTATCTTCCAATAGTACTCAATAGACTCAAGAAAGATTGGAATCCCTTTTTTAAAGTATTTGCTTCCCAGATGGGATGTCCATGAACGCACCTCTGAATGATGCGGGGCTCCTCATTTCATCACAGTTTCACATACTTTGATGGGGAAGGACCACCCCCCAAAGGCAGGCAGGTTGTTACAGGAATTTTACAGAATGTTTTTAATGAAAAAACTTTAAAAATAATTTAGATGATAAAGAATAAATACCTTGTACTTAAAATTTCAACTTGATGTAAGGGTAACCTAGAGAGTAGAAACTTCTACAATTAGAATGAACCAGAAGAAATACAAAACAAGAAATAGAAGATCTTTAATCAGAAAAGTGTAAATACTTTTAACTGTGTAATGGGCTGACCAGCTCCTTGGAGGAACTGTAATGTTAAAATCTCAGAGTTTGTTATTTATTGTTCATCCTGGGTGGTTGAGTTAATTATAATAATGTATATAATTGTCATTTTGTAATGCGGGATTAGAGATTTTAACTTTTTAGTTGTTTACATAATGTTCTGATTTAAAAAAAAAAACCCTCTTGTTAGTCCCACGATTATTTCACTGGGTAAATGGGATCCCACAAAAAGTTGCAATAACATTGTGGCCCTCTAAATAGAAAAATCAGGTAAGCAGCGCCCCCTGCAGGCTCATTCCTTAATTCAGCATATACTTCACTCGTTATTACTACCTGTTAACATTTAACAAAGAAACTGAGAAGCTAAGATTGTCATTTTAAAATATAAATAAAAACAGCAATATGAAAAGTGTGTAAATTGTCGTTTTTTTTTAGATTCCTTTATCCATGTAATCATTTTTCCCTATTTTTCTAGGTCATCTTTTCCAAACAAGAAAAAATTGAAGTCAGACGAAGAACATATGTCTACTCCTGGGTGAAGAGAAAACACCCTTTCTAAAAATAAGCTTTTGACTTCAAGCACCCAAGGACTAGTTTGTGAAAATAAACTTTAAAAGCCTTTACAGACCATGAAGTTGAAAGCTTTATTGATCCCTTTTCAGTCAGGAAAGTTCAGTTACTCATCATTCTGTGTCTTCCTGGAGATGAAAGTATAGTGCTCTGAACATCATGTTTCATTGCCGTCATTAAACCTTTTGGACAATGAATTACTTATTTCTTTTCAATTTCCCCAGGCTTAACGGATCTGACTATGGGTTCAGATTTTTGTGATGTGGTTTTACAATCCTAGAGTATTTGGTCTTTTTATAAGAAAATAATCCTTTCACGAATCAGCCCTAAGCATGAAAAAAAAAGAAATCTCTCCCCTGAATCCAGTGTTATTTGAGACTCCACAAAAACCCATAACACTGTAGCTCAAGGACAGAGATAAGGACCTGGCTTTTTAAGAAAGCATAATTTTGTCTTTAGAGACTTTGTCTGGATACGCTATTAGAAGCACCACCTGAAGGGCACCACCTGGGTCCAACACAGGTGTAGCGGACATACTAACTTCGTTTGGCCTTACCCATTTCTCTGTCTTCTATTGATTACACCTTTACTTGGGTGAGGGAGTCCATCCCTCTCTGTTCTGGGGCCTGGGTCACATGCTCTCCCTAGGTTTCAAGGAGAGCATGTGACTCAGGCCTGACCAATCGGAGCACCAGGTCCCAAGGGAGACAGGAATTGAGTCAGGGATGTGCTCAACTCCTCCGCTTGTTCAAGGAGAATCCCCTTTGGGACTTTTGCTGGAACTTTTGGGAAAGAGGTAGTGTCTTTTTGGCTAGGGTTGCCAATGGATAGATTGGAAGCCGGGCATTTTTGGTGGCCATGGCTTCCACATAATTAGAAGCATTAGCCTTTGCCTGAGAAAAAGCCAACCTAGAAGAAAGCAAAGAGACAGGGTAAGTAAAAAGTGCCCGAAGGTGTAACTGAGCGCTCGCTCCTCTGTGCCTGAGCCTGTTCACACCCCCTCGTCAGTTATGTGAGCCAGTACATTATTATTACTATGTTAATAATATAATATTGTTATTACACCGGCAACCAAAAGAGTCCCGATTAACACAATTAGTTTTCTGTGAATTAAAACTTTTGGCCACGACAAAGAATGAAATATTGTTAGAAGGTCTTGTGATCCTAGAGGAGAATGACTGAAAAGAATCAGAGTGAAGAAAAGAATTTCAAATTAGCTATTAAAAGAGTACAGGCTGCCAGACAGAGGAAACTCGGTTTTATCAAGTGACCCATATTGTGATGTATAAAACAAGACATTGTTTTAACAAAAAGAAGTAGTGCAGGCTGATCCACCTTGTTCAAAAGGAAGAGAAGTCATATGTATTAGGTTAAATAAGAACCTCCCAAAGAGATCTACTTCCTAATCCCCAGAACCTGTGAATGTTACTTTATACAGCAAAAGGGACTTCAAAGACGAACTAAATTACAGTTCTTGAGAGGGGGAGATGATACTGAATTATATGGGTGAGATCAAAATTTAATCACAGGGGTCCATATATGAGGGGAAGAAGAAGGTCAGAGGAGGAAGAAGACTCTGTGAAGCCGGAAGCAGAGCTTGGAGTGATGTAGCTGTGAGCCAAGGGGCACCAAGGCAGCCTCTGGCGGCGGGAAAAGGCAAGGGACGAGTGTTACCCCGGGCCCCAGAAGGAGCAACTCTGTCAGTGTAAGGTGGATTTTTAACTTCTGGTCTCCAGAGCCGTAATAGAAAAAATTTGTGTTGTCGAAGCCACTAAATTTGTGGTAATCTGTTACAGCAGCGTAAGGAAACTAATACTGTACCTGGTAAGTTAAATGGATCTTGTCGAAATGGACCCCCACACCTGGAAAAATATGTTGCTTCTTAAACTGCTAGCAGCTGTAAGAGGGAAAAAGAACTTCGACTATACCTAGGCCTCATTCTCTGAGCTAACTGAAAGAACGTTTTTAATTAGGGATATAGATGGGGATTTCCCACTACATTGGATTATTTAAAAAGATCATCAGGGTCAGATTATATCACGGCGTTCATGACTCGAACACCTAATTACCCCCGAGGGCATGTTAGGAGGCCTTCAAAGGAAGTTGGGATGATTCTCTGGTTAACTTGAAATGTGGAAAGATGAGAAGTTAAACTTTCCCTCAGAAGACAGTGTGTCAGTCAGAATACTATTTCCTGTCAGTTGAAATATCTTTTTATAGCTGGGAAAGACTTGGAAAAATCAACTTGTGAGCCACGGAGAAGGATTTTTTTTGTTTGTTTATTTACTTTGGCTTTTTGAAGTGTTCTTGGACTTGAGCAGATGCTTGACTCTGGGGAAAACAGACCTAGGGACAATGAAAGATGTACCCAAACGCTGACTTTGCAAGGAGCTGGCATTGCTAGTTGCTGCTCTTGGGATCAGTTCCGAGAGGGAGGGAAAAGGAACAAGAGGCTGCCAAGCGCTTCAGGCCGGTATTTCTGCAAAGGCAGGCCCTGTAGCTGTTGTACCTTTGTGCAGAGAGTGAGTTCACCTGAAGCCTCTCCAAAAGAGGACAAAGAAGTATGTATTCATCTCAACTTTAACTTAGATACCAGGTCCTGTCTTGGTTAAGTGCCATGTTGCTTAAAGAAATATATGTATCCCGAATGCATGTTACTGGAGACGCAGAAGGTGCCCACCGTGAGAATTTGGGCCTGTCTGCAAATTTGTGTAGGCTTCCCTTTGCTTTAAGCTCTTCTGGAGATACAAAGACTAGCTGAATTGCTACGTAAAGCCTTAGGACAGTAACTGTTGATCAAATTTAGGGACAAGATTCTTTCCTTAACCTGCCAAGCTATGAACCACCAGGAGCGGCAGATACTCACTCTGAGGTGGGAAGTCCAAGGGAACCAGCTTTGTTCATGGATTAAATATATTGGAGGGGAGTCAAGGTTTTAGGTATTTAACTTTCTGGTGTCACTGGAGGATTTTTTCCTTCTAACTTGGGTTCTTCAAGGGCTGCTTGTGGAGGTAGGTATAGAGGTGAAGAAATGTGTGTGTGTGGTGGGGTAGAGGCGGTAAGAGAAAACCACCTTATGATACTGAAAGATGAATCTATT
Source organism: Mormoops blainvillei (assembly GCA_004026545.1). NCBI lineage: Eukaryota > Metazoa > Chordata > Mammalia > Chiroptera > Mormoopidae > Mormoops > Mormoops blainvillei. The sequence continues at coordinate 605,493 of PVJD01000133.1, forward strand.
TATTTATTTATTTTAAAAAGACACGTTTTTTAAAAAAGGAATTTATTTATTTTTAGAGAGAAGGGAAAAGAGGGAGAAGGAAAGGGGGAGAAACACCCATGTGTGAGAAGAAACACCACTCTGCTGCCTCTCTTATGCCCCGAAATGGGGACATGACCTGGCCTGCGACCAAGGCATGTGTCCTGACTGGGAACTGAACCGGCAACCTTTTGGTTGGCAGGCTGGCGCTTGACCCACTGAGCCACACCAGCTAGGGCCTGAAAGGTGAATTTGGATGACAAACTAGCAGCTGCAATAGACTGAAGCTAGCCTTAGACGCTCAGAGAGTAGCAAATACAAAGATGTCTCCATAAAAATAGCTACTATTTCCTGGGGGCTTACTCTGAAGGACAGAAAGTCTTTGACATGCTTTACACATCCTAACGCCTACGGCAACACCCTGCTATTGTTCTTCCCACCTCACAGATGGAAAACTGCAGGCATGGGCAGGGGAGTCCAAATCCACCAGCCAGTAGAAGCGGAGACACGGGTTTCACTGAGGCCGTGTAGGGCTAGAGCCACAAGGAGAGAAATGGGAGAGGAATAAAAGGTGCCACTCAAAAACAGGTGGTGATGCCTCCATGCAAAAGGCAGTCTGCTCGCTGAGACGTTTTCGCTTCTCTGGGCATGTGCTTCCTTGAATGGAAGGTGGGGGTGGGCCAGGGTGACTCAGCCCCAGCTTGGGCAGCCCACTCCCTGGACGTGGAATGGGGTGTGCCCTGCCAGTGCAGGTGTGGGTGTGGGTGTGCTGGGGGGCAGTGATGAGGGAGAAGATGGTGGAGATGGGACATGTCCCCGAGGCTGACGCTCAGGAAAGACTCAAGTCCCTTTCTGCCTGATGGGTAGTTTGATATCCTGGGGGATGTGGTTCTTTCTGTAGTCAAATCAACTTGAATATATTAGCAAGTGTGGACTGTTTCCCTCTGAGCTTTGCCAAATGCTATTCTAAGATTAGACTAACTAGTGAAACCCTCTCACAGGTTTCTTTTTCTCTCTTTCTCTCTTTTCTTCCTTTCTTCCTTTCTATCCTTTCTTTTTTAATAAGATTGAGTTAATGTTTCACACAAAGATAGGACTGGATGAGGCAGCTCTTTGTAATCACAGAGATATTTCCCCTGGGGAGTTGATGCCTCTTGCACAGTGTAGGGACCTGTCCTAGAGGCAGTTCCTGCTAGGGTGGCTGTCCTGCTTCTCACCCTCTCGGCCTCACACCCTTCAGAATTGGTGCTGGACACTGGTTTCGCCTTCCCTCTGAGAATCTGGATTCTTCTACACTTCTAAACTTCTGAGAAATAGCTTGGAGGAAAATGAAGCCTTTGGAGGTGTCATTGTGATTGTTAGGAGCCTGGGATGTGATTTGGCATGGCAGACAAAGTCACCCCTTCGAGGACAATTTAGCTTAGCACTCAGCCGAGTGCCGGCTGGAGGCCGGGAGCAGCCCCAGTCCTTTGAAAGAACGCGAATGGAAAACAGATGCTGAGCACGGACTGACTCCTGCCTATTCTTCGGCTGCCTTCTTGCGTACTCTGCTCCCACCGCACTCGCCGTTCTATTTCTTGGATCGAGGTATTTCCCACTTCAAGGCTTTGCACTTGTTCTTCCCTCTGCTTAGAGTCCACTTCCCCCGTGTATTTTTAGTCTTGACTTTGTGTGCGGGCGCACGCGTGCGCGTGTGTGGTCTCTATCGAACCCTCCCTTCCCCAGAAGCATTTCCTAACTATCCTATCCAAAACAACACCCTCTATCATTTCGTCTCTTCATTCTGTTTTTTTTTCTTTTTCGTAGCACTCATCACTCTTTTTTTTATATTTATTTAGTTTTTTCTACTAACATGTAATTTCCACAAAAGAAACACTTTGTCTTCCCGTTTCCCTTGACCAAAGTGACTCCTTTCAGGGGAGCAGAGAAACTGTTTATCCACTCCTTATTTCTTTTACTTATTTCAAAGGTAACTTTTACAGTAAATCCAACTCCAGCATTTTAAAGACTATCATTGCTCCTAGCAACACATTTTTAAAAGTCTAATTAAACTGTTAGCTGTTTTGTAATAATTTCCTGGCGCTTTCTGCCCTTACCCTATCTCCCTTTTAATTTATTAAACTGATTATATTCAATTTTCGAACAGTTTCCCTAATACAGACTTAATTACACCAAAGCAAATTCTTCTTTTTTTTTTTTTTTGTAATCCTCATCGGAGAACACTTTTTCTTTGCTTTTAGAAAGAGAGAGGAAAGGAGGAAGGGGGAGTGGGGGGAGGGGGGAGAGAGAGAGAGAGAGGGAGAGGGAGAGGGAGAGAAAGTAAGCTCGATTGGTTGCCTCTCATACACACCCCAACTGGGGATCGAACCCACCACCTGGGTACGTGTCCTGACCAGGAATCAAACCCACAACATTTCAGTCTATGGGACGGTGCTCCAACCAACCGAGCCACACCAGCCAGGGTCAAAGCAGATTCTTTGTAATTGCCAAGCCAACTGCCAAAGAAGAATGCAAAATGTTACCGTCCTTAAAACATAACTGTGCTCAGGAAGACTTCCAGTGTTTTCTTTATGACAACTTACTCATTTACTTTTGCTTTGAATCACGGATCACCACATTGCGTTGTGGAAAAACCATGGGCTCTGCCATTAGTGGCGATGAACCTGAGTCTTGGATCTGCTGCTCAATGCCACATGACCTTGGCCAGTTATTAAATATCTCTCAGGTTCATTCCCTCATTTCTAAAAAAGGAATAAGACAACAGTAATACCTACTTCACAGGGATGTTGGGGCGATTACCTGGCATCACCCGTAGGGGAAATTGTTTGAGAAACTTTAATGGAGTTTAGAAATGCTTGCTGTTACTAATGTGTCTCTGGGATATAGGAGGAGCTTAATATATTTTTTTAATGATGAATGAATAAAGCCATACTTATTTCGTTCCCCTTGAGGGCCTCTAGGCAAAGGCTGTGGTGATTTCAGGTGGGATTAACCAAGGATAGATATTGGGCTATTTCGTGGAAGGCCTTTAGTCCTTACCTGTTTTCGCTGCTGTTCAATTCTACGGTGCCATTTTAAATGATCCAGAGCTAAACTTCAGGTGAGAGGAAATACTAATTTTGTAGAAGACCCGCAAATTATATAAGTAACAAAGAAAGAACAGAAATTATGCAGACACACAGATACACATACTCATTGTCTATTACCCAATTTTTATCTCAATTTTCACTGATTTAAAATACATACACATTAAAACTATCTGTCTGCCTATCCAACCATCCATCCGTTTATTTTAAACCAATGGGTAATTTAATGGAGACAATAAATGAGAAAGTACAAAAGAGAACAAAAACATAAGCTGACCAAAATGAACAGTTCTTATGGTGTGCTGGAATTCCAATTACACTACACAGGCTAAAGAAATGAATATACCATGTATTCAATTTGCTTTTACTATTAGTAAAGGTCCCATGATCCAGCCTGCATTTCCTCCACCTTTCACTATTTATTTTATGGCTCTTTTTAAAATTTGCTTTTGTAAGCTTTCTGTAGTCTATCACTCTGACAATAAGCGTAAGACAGCATTTGTTAAAAATCTACTTCAGCTGTTTTGACAAATGTAAATCATTTCTCCTGAACTTCCTTAAACACACACACCAGTTACTCTCCAAAAGAACCTCAAATATGTATTTGTTTCAAAGCAGCTGGGACTCCAAATGAGTAAGTCACAGTCTTTTGTGACTCTCTGTGAGCAGGTGTAAAACTGCTTTTCACTTGTACCTGCCAGTCACAGCAGTTTCCAGCATCACTGGCAAAAACCTAAGGCACCGAACGTGGACCCTGACAGGGTACAGAATGGGGTAGGGTCTAAAGACCGGAGGTCTCTTCACAGCCTCCATACCAAACAACAAAACGAACACTGAGAGACCCCAGAACCTGTCTGGGGATGCAAACTAAAGATCAAGTCATGCAATTTGTAGACAGACATGGTAAAATAATGAAGTCACATCCTGTCTCCAATCTTGAAATTGACCTGAAATAGGATGCGATCTTTTGCAAGAAGGTGGGGAATCCGAACCTGCCAGTAGTAAATCCGGTTTGCACTGCCTGTTCTTAAACAGCTTTCACACCTTCACTGATGAGATACCCTGCTACTGAGCGAGCTGGGGAGGATGATGTGCGTGGACTGGAAATCGCTGTCACTCACTTTTTGCAGCTCGGGATGTATATACTGCTTGTCAAGTGAGGAAAATGCAACCTACCTTTATATTCTTGGCTTTAATTAAGGCAGGAGCTGAAGGTTCCTTTCTTGATGGGCATGAGGTGCCCTAGGGTGGAGAAATGGATACTTAACAGTGCATCAGAACTGATAGCCCTCTGGGAAGACCTTAAAACACCACTGCAAAACTTGGGGAATTTTCTCTGCCTCAAAAGTCCTCCCATTATATAAATGTTCATCTTATTGGCCGTATTTAGAGTGCATACGCACCAAAAAACACAAAATGAATGGAAGGCCTTCCTTGCAGAATTATGAAGAACTCATATCAAATGCTGCCAGTTTCATATGCCGTCATGCTGCCTGTTTGGGACACAAGTGTTACAGAGGAGGTAGCCATCTGGTCCCTGTGATCAGGACAGATGAAAACTGAGTGCTATGCACACAGATACGTTGTATTTCTAAACCACAAAGGAAAGATCTTGACTTGATTAGAACAATCTGAGCTGAGATTGATTTGGTGGCAAAAGCTCTGAATGTACAAGGGCTGATATTTTAAGACATTGTTTACTCATTAAATCCCCAAATACTGAGTGTCTGCTTGTGCCAAGGCACTAGGTCTGGGGGCGGGGGGCGGGGGCGGTGGCACAAGCAGATGAGTTTCTTTCTTTCCTAAAGCTTATGAAACATTCCTTCAAATCAGACATATCAAAAGTGATATTCTTGCATCCTTACTATTATTAGTCTTTCAAACTTAATACAAATCTAGAGATCATGATGATGGGCTGCCTGTTAGCTGTATTTTTAAATCTTAACATTTAGTTGGAACTTAGAAAATGTTAATTTGTAAGCGACTGGCAACCAAATCACTAATTTCCTGAGATTTCTAATGGCGTGGAAGTCTGTGACTGTTGATAATTTTTTTTAAAGCATGATTTTAATGAACCATTGTTTCGGAGTATATACTTTGTTAATTATTCTTAGTTAAACCAAAGCTTATGATGTTTAATTCTTTGCAGAAAATTGACTTGTGGTTCAAAATCTTTTGAAAAATGACATGGGGTGCAAGTCAGCAGTCAAGAAAAGCATGGCATAGCTGCCCCTTGTCTTCCATTTCTCCAAGTTTCCAGTGTGCTGAATCTCTAGATTTCTAATGTGATTTCTGTCTTATTCTTCTCTACACAAAATTTCGTAATTGCCGTGCCAAGTCCATCTTCATATCCCATCTTCTAAGCAAATGTTAGCTTGCTTTCATTCACTCAGTTTTCAGAGCTGCATTCGTGCAGATGGTCTGGAATAAGTAGCTCAGGTGGCCCACAGAATTCAATGCTGAGGGGACTATGGGTGTCTTATGTCTGCATTGGCCAGAAAGCTTTGCAAAGGGACATAATTAGTAATCACTGGTTTGGCAGAAATTAAGGAAATGGATTCAGAATTTAAAATAAGACTGTCATTTACTAAGAACTGCCTGCTGGAAGGAAAGAAAGGATTGCTCACTAGTCAGTAGTTGGGTGAATGTCATATCCTGGTTTCTCCTCACATCAAAATGGCAGGCTTTCCTTTAGATACAGGTGTGCTCTGAGACCCATTCTGAGAATTTCCTTGTCACCAACAGGTTGAAGGGGCCTCATAAGGCATTGATAGAAGAGATGGAACCTTGTGAAACTTAGCATACCAGGGTAAAGTGAACTTAACACCCAAGTTACCACATTTCAAAAAGCCTATTTAAGAAACTTATTGATAATGACTATTTGAAAGCGATTACAGGATTGTTTGTTTTTTCAGAAATAGCAAAACTGTAATGACATATCACTGTATTTTCAACTTTACTGCATGTAGTGCCTTATTATTATGAAGAGCTTAATTTCTTCATCACTAGGCTTTTAGAAAAAAAATCATCTAGTTGTGCTTGATATTTGGAATAACAAATATCAACCTGCCCTGTATCTCTAGTCTTCCAAGATTCTGTGGCTTCCTTCTTCCTATAGAACTTGAAAAGATCTTGAGCCTTTTTCTGGAGACAAGGCCCACATCTGAGCTTGACAGGGGACGCAGAGCCGAGAAGCATGCCCACTTCGGCGGGTGGATGCGTTGGGTAAGAATCAAGGAGGCCAGGAGCGGTGCAACGTCCATCATTGCACATTGTATTCTAGGGCAGTGCCAGGAGGTCTAGCAAGACACGAATGGGAGAGGGGCCTCGTCCTTTGGACTCAAGATCTCTAAGCTGCATGATTAGGGAAGGACCAGCCCCTCCCCTGTTGTGACGAGGACACATACAACAGCAATATGATGAACCAGAATCTTGGGTCCAGCCCTGTCCTGAGAGTTCAGTGTTTATGACTGGGGAGGCATTAGACTTCTCTGGTATGGCCAACAGCCTGTGTTGAAGACTTGTAATTACAACTGCATGTGACCAGAGAGAAGCGGGATTGGCTTTTATGGTTGGAGAAACACCTGCTCTCTGCTGGTGTGGTTGAGAGGCTGGGGTCCATCGGTGAAAATGGATTGCCTTCATCGCAGGGCCATAGCTAGATTCCATGGGGCTTTGCAGAAAGCCAGCTGCCTCCCTGAGAGGGCAGCGGCAGAAATCCATCTGGGCAACCCTTAACTTGGTCCTCAACTTAGGGGAAAGCAATGTGCAGTAATGAGAATTTGCATTTGCTCACTACCTCTTGCTCCGTCCACATATAGCAGAAAACCCTTGTAATATAGTTAAGGTTTTGCCAATGGACTATGAGTGGAAGTGCCGTTTGACCCTTGCTGGCGTGGATCTTAGGACACTGGGCCTGTTCTTCCCCCTTCCCACCAGGTTATGAAACCAGGTTACGGACACCACTCAACTTTGATCAGACACGTGACGAGACCCAATGGAATAACAAGGTTAAAGAAACTGTGCCCATTAATAGCCATCTAGAGAAGAGTGCCCTGCTTAACTGGCACTATCGCCTGACAGGGAGATAACCTTTCTTGTTTTTCAACTCACTGTATTTTTTAGTCTCTCTTAAGGCCACTGAGCCTTCATGCCAATTAACTATAAATTGTCTGACAACAGTGAGATAGTGAGACAATAGATAGTGCAGGCTAGAGAGGTAATATTTGTTTATATCTTGGCACAACATTTGCTAAAACTTATACCTGAAAGACGCACCATCAGCTTTAAGGGAAGTGGCTGGAAAGAACAAAATATTAGTATGTTTTGAGTTCTCTTGGAAGCTTTTAGCAAAAAATTCAGTAAAGAGTTCAGGCAAGAGTTAACTAGTTTTTAATCAGAGATATAAGAGAATGAAAAGAATCCATGTAGTTGGAGCCTCTTAGAGTTAGAAAGGCCAACTTATTTTGAACTCTTTAAAGTGTTTCTCAAAGACCTGTTTATGTTTTTCTGTAAAACAAAGGTAGGCAGGTCTGTGGCAAAGATGAGATAGGGTGTGGCTTTCCTACCCAAACCTATTGTCTTAATGTGACCTCAAGGTAACCTTCATTGAAATGAAGAAGAGAAGCCAGGGTTGAGCTCAGAGGTTAAGAAATAAAGGCGGTTAAAGAAATATGGCTGGAAAAGGATGTTGGATGTGGATACTGGCATATGGAACAGACTATAAAAAATACACCAGAAGCCAACCAAGACTCTGAGGCAGTTGTAGCGCCAAGGAAATGACATGCCTGGCTTGTAAAATCTTGCTATCGTTCAACCCCAAACCAATTCCTAAGTAGGGTGTACTTTCGGACACCGACTTCAGATTTGACTCTGGTGGAATAGACAAGAAAGAGTCCCCTGTAATGCAAGGCCGGGTCCGTAGAGAACACTGGAGTTATTTCCAGAGAGCAAATTGGGCCAACTGGACAACTTATTTCACTGCTCTGGTAAAGTTTTGTGATTTTCTGCCCAAAAAGATTTGAGAAATCCTGTGGACTAGTGACCTCTTTGTATTTCGTATTCTTCCTTGCCCTCTCATTGCATACTGGATGTAGGAGTGGTGGGTCAGGAAGGGTCAGGAAGATTGGGCAGGTTAAAAAAATCTTTTGGTTTATGGGTGCATGAACTACAAAGGCCCTCTAGCAATATTACCTATAGTTTCTGGACTTTGAGCTGGATTCAGTTACTGGATGGGATTTTGTGTTTCTTCTTTTGAGAAATGACTGTGTTCTGCTTGTGGGAAGATGCACATGGATGTGTAAATGCCCAGAGAGGTGGGCTCTGACAGGGACTACCATCTGACTGCCAAGATCCATTATCCATTTCTCCACAGTGTGAAAAGTTAACATAAGTGGAACCGTTTGAAAGTAGAACCAGAGTAGCCGCCCCAGGGGAACTACCTTGCTCGTCTTACTCCTTGAAACTTTGGAATGTTTGAAGGTTTGTGCCAGATAAGCTTTGGACTGGGCCAAGCCACCACTGCCTTATAAACAACCGTTGGTAAAGCTAACAAAGACTGACGCTTATGGGTATTCTTTGGAATCGGTAGCCAGCCATGTGTAGCTAGAGAGGAACCTAGCGTGGCAGCACTGACAGCAACTCCTTTCTTCTAGTCATGTCATCATTTTCCTGCCTTTTCTCATAAAAACGCCTTGCTTTTATCCCATGATCAGGGCAGACTTTGGGTTTCTGCCTGAATCTATGCCCCAAGATTGCGATTCTCTTTTTGATCTCAAATGAAGGCTTGTAGCCTCTCACTTTGACTTTTTACTTTCAGGCTAACAGCAGGTATGATGGAACTCACGGCTGGCCCACTAGATCACATTTCTCAGCCTTCCTTGCTGTTAACAATGACCATAGAACTGCGTGAGCCAAAGGAGTGGGAGCTGTTTGGGGTCAGAGCCCCTCTGTGCTCTGCTTGTCTTTGCCGTTTGTTGGGATCTGGCTGAAGGCTGATTCAGCTCTGACAGTGCAGATGATGACAGTGACCCAAGGACTGATGGAGCAACAGGATTGAAAAAAACCAGGTTGCTAAAGGATTCTCCCCAGATTCGACTGCTCACATGGGGTCAATCACATGAGAAAATAAGGGAACTTGGTTGCTCTTTCCGCCAATATACTGCTGGGTTCTTTGTTATAGCAGCTTAGCTCTCACTCCAACAAAGGCAGCCCCTTTATTTTGTTCCCCCGAAGGGCAGCAGAGTATGCCACCCCAGAACATGCCACTTTGACATAATGATTCTTTTGAGTTGAAGGCAACTGAGAAGGAGATATAAGAAAAGCCCTCTGTCTTTCCCCAAATTGCCTAAAAGCAGGAAATAAATTTGTAAAGTTGCCTCCCACCCCGACTCTCAGGAAAGACAGAAGTTAATCACTCAAGATGATTTTAGACCCTCATCAGTCCAGAGACGGCATCAGAGGTTCTATAGAGCAAACCTGGCTGAAAAGAGCCCTTATCTTTCATTAGTTTCCCTTATATACTTACCTTTCCATAATTTGTCACCCTAGAACCTCAAAGTCCTTTTCCTTTGTCTTGCCACTTCTCTAACAATGTATTGCTCTTTGGTTAAGAGGCTATATAAGCCCAATTTCTATCCACCCACTATTTTTTTTTTTAAGATTTTATTATTATTTTTTAGAGAGAGGGAAAAGGAAGGAGAAGGAGAGGGAGAGAAAGAAACATCAATGTGTGGTTGCTTCTCGTGTGCCGCCCACTGGGGACCTGGCCGGCAACGCAGGCCTGTGCCCTTGACTGCGAATCGACCCAGCGGCCCTTTGGTTCGCAGGCCAGCAGTCAATCCACCGAGCCACACCAGCCGGGGCTCCATCCACCCATTTTTGAGTGCTCCCACGTGTGTGCCTGAAACACATATCAATAAACTTCTGTTTCTCTCTCGTAATCTCTTCTTGGTTACTCTAATTTATAGGGCCCCTTGGACCTAAAAGGGCAGAGAGAAAAAATTCTTTTCCACCCTTAGACTCTCATATGCCACTTATACAGGAACTTGTGTTTGTTTGCATTTCGCTGAAGGAGATATGGGAACCACGGCCGAGTTTAACTTGATAGCAAAGGATTAGCATAGCATATAACTTTAAACAGAATGTTAGATTCTTTTTTTCTAAGGTCCTTTGCCCAGGATTCTCATGGTGACTTTTCTTTGCTATTCTTTACGTAGTCCTAGCCTCCCACTATAAACAATAAACTCTTAATTTCCAAGTTCAATACCTCAGCACTCATATTTGGTGCTACTTTATAGTTTTTGACCCTATTGACTACCTGCAACTTTTCACTGCCCCCCATTTTGGCCTTGTGACAAAACTACATAGTAGTCTTTTTTGCTGGCCTTTCTGTCCACTCCTTCAGTTAAAATGGAACATTTTTTTCGGTTGCAATCCTGGCTAATCACTAAACAACTGGGTTATGATCTCAGCGCAGTGGTTAAAAAATAGTAGTTTTAATAGGGCAACAGTTGACTCTCCTAAGTATGTGTGTTATATGTGGCCAGTGGTTATTTTCTCACTGCCTACCTTTCTTTCATGACTCACAATGTAACCACAGTCCTTTTTTTCCCCTTATAGCTTTGTTTGCAGTTCTTTCAAATGCCAGGCACTTGTGCTAAAAATAGCCTTCCCATTTCCTTGTGACTCCGCCCGGGTTAGTCTGCCCGCTTCCCTGCTTCCCAGGGGGCCGTACCCACATTAAGGTTTTGTTAGCAAGTCTTTGTACAATATCATTGCTTCTCCCCTCCAACTACAGGCGACCCTCATTGCACGTCCTCTGCAGGGCTGTGTGGGGCGCTCCTGAATAGCTCTGGGCGGGGTGGGTCCTCAGTACCCAGCTGCAGCTGTGGGGGCTCCCCCGGTGTGCGCATCAGCATCCGCAGCAACACTGCAAGCGGAAAAGGTCACTGCTGAAGGAAGGCGTCTCATTTAATCTTTTAAAAAGATTCAGAGACCTTTAGAGAGGTCTGTGTGCAACCCCAGGTGGAAGGGAAGCCGAAACAATGGGCAACAACAGGAAGAAGCTTGGAAGGAATTTGTGGTCCTGACTCTTCAGATGGGCACTTTTTCCGTATGTCACTATTGCAGATGTTGAGGTATAGCTTACAATTGCCAGGTCCATTTCACTGCCCGTGGTGCTTCTTCTTCCCCCTGCCTATCCTCCCAGCCCTTACTCTACCTCACAAAACAAGGCCATCGTTAAAGGGAGGGTGTGACTCTTGCAATGAATCGTGTCTAGATTTGAGGAAACCATATATTCACCAAGGTAAATTCGCCACAGTCCAGGGATTACCCCTACCTACCTTGTGAATTAAGAATCCTAACTGGCAAGCACACAGAAGGACATTTTCTAAGGAAAAGTCTAACATTTACTTGGATTTCACAGACTGAAGTATACATTTAGATTGTCCATTGAACAAACATAACACAAAGAGTTCCCTTGCTAAAAATGGAGTCTTACTCAGAGTCTCCTTTACTTAGAAGAGTACGTGGGGGGATTTCCAGGCGACTTGAAAAGCCCATCTCCACAATAGAGTCTTGTCAACAGGTGCATGACATTCACTGGCCTTTTGCTCTCCCCTTTTCTAATCTTTTACCGGCACATCAACTATCCCTTTCTGATACCTTTTTTCCCTCTCTGTTTACTTTTTCTTGGGAATCCAGGCAGGTGGTATTTTTTTTAAAATCTTTTTTTAGAGGGAGAGTTTAAAAATCTCTGGGTTGAATTATTCTACCTTTAGGTATTAGTCCTCCTAAAGCATACTCTCTTTTAAAAAAAATAATTTGAAAGCAGCAACAAATGTATATCTATATATGATCTATGTCTACATATCTATTTCTATACAGGAAATATTTTTGCTGTAGCTACACGTAGAATTACAGGCTTGAGAGATAACACAGTGTCTCTTTCCGGCATCCATTGTACTACATCATTAGTTCTCAACCTTGGCTTCAAATGACCTGTCCACTGTACTGACCCTTTTTAGGTGAAGAGTGATTTTTGTACACGGTATGATGGGAATAATATGGTAATTACCCTTTTACGTCCAGTTCCTGTCACCCAACCCGTGTTTGTACGACTCATCAATGTGGTCGCATGTGGTTGTAGGTTGTCAAATCTCCTTTCCGTGTAGGATTCCATTGTATGACTACACTATAGCTTACGCACCCATTCAACTGTTGGTGGGCATTTGAGTAGTTTCCAGGTTTTGGCTATTTTGAATGTTGTTATGAACATTCTAGTACATGCCTTTTAGAGATCATGTACATTTCTGTCAGGTATACACCTAGGAGTAAAACTGATGGGTTATAAGGTATACCTATATTCAGGCTCAGTGTATATAAAGTACTTTCTTTAAATGAATATCAGACCAAATGACTCACGTGTTGAAACCCTCAATAGCTTTCACTTATAGTTTGAATAAACTCTGCTTTAAATGACAAGACCCTGGAAGACGAGTCCATGCCAAATTCTCCAGCTTCACCTCATGCTGCTCTTGCTCTCGACTCAGTCACGTTTGTTCCCATTCATTTACTCTGCTGACTGTAGGTCTCCTGTGTTTCTTTCTTTCTTTTCTTTTCTTTTTTTTAAATATTCTTACTGTCGAACCCCTCTTCCCTGGCCCACACACCCATTGCCCACACAGTTCAGCTCCTCATTCAGCAAATATCACCTTCTTGGAGAAACCTCCTCTTATTGTGGTTATCTAAGGAATTGCCTCCATTTTATCTAAGTGTTTCCATTTTATTTTCTCTAATTTTATCAAATTTCTTCACAACACAGTCTGTGGAGACTGACAATTTGAAAGTATATATTAATTTTCCTTCATGTTCGTATGTGTTGTCTTCTAGCCTTGGGTACTTTAAAAAATATTCATGTGTATGTCCCAGTCCTTGATAGCTTGATATAATTAGTTTGGTGGGGATCCTGGCTGTGGTATTTTAAAAAAACTTCTCAAACTAATTATTGTAATATAGTGTACGCAATAAGTTACTTGCACATCATTTTAAATACATATTGAAGGTGTGATATAAAAATTTTATTGGTGGACGTATGCAATCCAAAATATTTGGACAGCACTGGACCAGCCCATATAACACCTCATTTGCCATGTCAGGGGACTCTGTTACAGAGGGTCTCTGAATTGTGTGCACTGTCACACAGCTGGTTACTGCTGGCTCTGGGACCACTCCTCTTTCCCATGCCACTGCTCTTCCACTGCAATGCAGGCTCTCGGTGCCGCATGTTCTCACTGTTTGTGCTTACCTGTCTCCCTCACTGAATTGTAACAACTGGGACTGTGTCCTCTGCATCAGTTCATTCTCCAAAGTACCTGTAGTATAGGGTTCTTTGCTTAGAGTAGACTGTCAATAAATGTGTTGAGAGCAAATAACATAGCCATTTAGATCATTTATGTGAAGCATAAAATAAGCAAATAAGCTTCACTGTGCAGTTTCTGGATTTTTATGTCTTGAGTACTGGTATTTCATTATTGCTGAATTTTTAATTTTTACACACAAAAAAGAGTTGAATCAATCTTAAAGTCTCAAAGCCAAAGAGGTTTGAGGACCCTTGAAAGGACAGCACCCATTCTGGAGTATTAAATATCAGTGACAATGGGGATTAGCTTGGTCTCTTGCGGACAGGTATTGACCAGTGGCAGGAAATAGTCTTGTAAATCAGGAATAATTTTGGTTATTTTAGTGTGTGCTTACAGGCACACTGGACTCACAGTATTTGATACAAACTTAAATGAAAAAACATCATCATACAATGAAGTAGCTTCTGATGATTTCTATTTTTAAAAAAGAAAATATCCAATAAATGCAAACATTCCCAATGCTGTCTTGAATCAGTGAGGTAGTTCTAGCTACAGGAATTTTTGGTCGAGGCTCTTTATAAAGAGAGTGAAAATGTAATTGTCAATAAAATTCAAACAATTTGTGGTTGGGAGTATGTAGTAAGCTACCTTTTCTTTTCTTTAAAATTTTTAAAAATCCTCACCTAAGGATATATTTATTGATTTTAGAGAAGAAAGGAGCGGGGAGAAAGAGAGACATCGATGTGAGAGAGAAACATTGATTGGTTGTCTCCCATTCATGCTTCAACCTGAGATCGAACCCGCAGCCTGGGTATGTGCCCTGACCAGACAGGAATCAAACCCGCAGCTTTTTGGCACAGGGGCCGATGGTCCAACCAACTGAGCCACACCAGCCAGGGTTAAGCTAGCTTTTCTGAACTGGTATGGACTTTGTGTTTCTAAGAAGAAGAGTCCCTGGCACAGTTTTATCTGACAAGAGTAAGGTCTATCAGAAAATAGAGGGTTGGGGGAAACAACTAAAACAGCATTAAAATAGTTTTTAATGTTAATGATATATCTCAATAAAAAGTTTTTTTAAGTCACTATAAATAAAATATTCAAGAAGAAACCTGCTTCATCAGCATAATAATCTGCTCCAGCATTCTCCTCTTTAATTTATCAGAAAAGATTGCTATTGGCTTGATTACCTGCTGAGGCCATCAATTTCATTTCTTATATATGCTTCCTTTAATGTTTTCCAAACCAGTCCTCGCTGACTTGAAATGTCATGTCTTGTGCTCTTGCATTCTTGTTTTGTTCTTGCAAGTCTTGGCAAACTGCTGAGCTCCTCGCAAATTATTGTGGCGCACAAGGGCATGCTTTCCTGGCTCGCTCTCCTGGCCGTGTATCGAGAGAGTATAAACAAATCTCCCCACACTACTGCACAGACTTGTCCTCTTGACCAGTGTGCACTGACGGGGAACTCGAAACATGTGGAATGACAAGATCCAACTAACTGCCTCAGAACCACTGCTGGAAAGGAATAATGATCTTCCGATGTCTCCCTTTCTACTTTTAAGGTTCTTGAGGACAATATATTTTTTCTTCCTCTTTATGTTCCTAGCACTTGCCAGAGTTTTAAGTGACTCCTTGATGCTTGTTTTACAATTTTTATGAGTTATGAATGTGACATTTTGGGACTTTTACTTGCCTCTTGCCCCTTTACAAGTTACCTTTCCTCTGTAATTTTTATAACCTTCTTGGGGTAAAATCAGAAAGCAAATATTTTTGTCTCCCATTGGTAGTTGGAATTTACCCAGTGGAAGTGGTTTATCCTCTGAACGAAAGTTATGGTAAGCCCCACAACTTCTCTGTTCATACTCAAGTTATAAAATGTTCTTTGGTTGGTAATTAAAATGCCCGGTTGCATTAAAAATCAAAACTTTAATTCCAATTACATTTAAAAAACTTCTTTCTGTTGAGGGAAAGGGATGTGGTCAGGAGCGAGGGAGAGAGGAGAGGTCGAGATTCTGATTTAGTGTTATCCCTTGTTTCACCCAAGTTTGAAGCTGATTCTTTTTCTCCTGGTTTCTTTCCTGGGATTTTCAGAAGCCCTCCTTGACTCCATCTCTCGGGATTTCTCATCACCACGTCTTGACATGGATGAATGCCTTTTTGTCAATCACTTCATGGTGAATAATTTCATGCTCTTTGTCCCAGTGTCTTGTAGGGCATGTCACACCATGCAACCACTCCTCCGTCATTCTATTATTGTCTACTCTATGTTTTCCAAGGCAGATTTTAAATCACCAAGTATACTAAATGACACCAATCTTCTTTCAAATCCTTCTTGGCTTCAGGTGGAAGGGGGAATTCTGAAGGTAGTCAACCATTCCAATTTACTTGGGATGGTTCAGGGTATAACATGGAACCCCTCATTCCCTGGAAGCTTCTCTCTGAGGTGCCAAACGTCCTGGTGTTCTGCAGTGCATAAGAAAGGCGGGGGGTAAAGCACAAAGCCCACACATCCCTTGCAGGACCTTTGGTCCCACCTAAAATGTCCACAGAGACATTTCGTCCCTGTCCATCCATCTACCTAACCCTATAGGCCATTACCAGCTTGGCTACTGAGGCGAGAAGGCTTATTACTGGCTGTCTAGCCATAACACAGTTATTGGACCAATAAAACATGATGTATTAAATCTGTAAAACCAAAGTAGGAATAAATGTTATGGCCTATTTGAACCCAGGGGCCTCAGCTCTATGTTTCGACAAATGGCTGCTGTAATTGTGAGTGTTAACTGTCCATCTTTGCCAAAGGGTCTCCTTCGCTGAGAACCCACTTTGGAGAAGCCCTGTTACATCAAATGGAAACCAATCCTCTGTTTCCAAAGGCCTTCTTTCACCAAGGATGGGCTCTCTGAAGCCTCAATGCTGTGTCACCCAATCAAGACCTTAGTGGGGGTTATTAAGCACATCCATCTCAACACGCATTTAATATTAGAACTCCTACTGCTCACCTGGATTAAACCTTACATCCTACTTCTTGGAGGGCTGAGTTCTGTAACCTTTTGGCATGGATGTTGTAATTGTGTTAACGGTCTTATCTTTGATTTGGGATTAAATGTGCTTTGTACTGAGAGAGAACTAATCTCTAAGGGTTCAGTTACAGAAAATGAGAGTGATTACAATACCGATGACAGCATAACCCAGACATCACTGACAAATGATAACTGTCTTATTTTAATGACAGATGGAGGGGCACAGACAGCTGGATTAAGAAGGCGAATAATCCAAATGGAGCATTCTGCACGATATGCAGAAAATAATTTGGGACTTCATGACAGAGAAGGGGATGTGGAAGTCCCCGTGGAGGCCAAAGCTGCGAAGTCCGGGATGAGCTGTGCAAGTACTTCTGAGTCAATTAAAAGACACTAATGCTTAATAATGTTTTCTGATCAATTAATAATTCAGCTGCCACTGAATTAACTTAGGCATACCACAGGGACAAGCACTTACAGCATTTTTCCCTTGATTGTTCTATGAAACTGAGTGAAGCTACCTTTCCAGGTGTTACCATTGAACAGGACGTTTTGATAACAGATGCTTCGATGCCTTACGGTGTGGAACTGATGCCATCAGTTCTCAGCAGCCACCATGCTTTCTCCAGTATTTCAAGTGACGTGTTGAATCAAAATATTCCTGCTAGCTCTTAGATTCTTGGATTTGAAAGATAAAGTTTCAAGTCACCTACTCAATCTCCTTAAGGATTTTAAGGAAATTACTGAAAGTGTAAAATAGATTATCGATGTATTATTTAAACAAAAACTAGATTTTGCTCATTTATCTACATATTCCACAGTGCAAATGTAAATTTTGCCAAATTCTGTTTGGTGTATAAACTCCTTGCCAGATAAAATGAACAGATCTTACCTCTAAATGTCCAGCATGCCTTATATATACAACACACCTCATATACAACACTGTGCTTTGATTTACTGCCATATTAAAGCCTTAAAAATGAAAATTTGGGGTCACTTTTCAGTTTCCTTGAGACATGAGAAGCAATTCATGAGATCTCTGTGTAGAGATGGAAGGAGAGCAGCCCTGTTAGACATGTGCTGCTAGGAAGCCATCAGTGTCATGGGGCATGGAGAAGGTGGAAAAATGTCAGTCACGGTAAAATCCGCAGATTTTGCACTTTCCGTCTTAAAATAAGGTTCAAGGAGAATGGCCTTCTCTAATTTGGAAATACATTGAAGATAAGAAAGGAGAAAAAGGTTACAAACAGAAATGAATGTGCTGTTTTTTTTTTAAACTGCTTGATGATCCTAAAAAAGAATGAAATGACTGATTGCACTTGTGTGTTCAATGCAGTGTATAGGTTGCAATAGAAACTCACAGAAAAAAAAAAAAGCCTGATTAAAAAAAAATAACATAGCTGCAAAAGTTACTAGAAGAGTGCTAAGTTAAACAGGATTTTCTTGATTTTTTTTTTACACTAAACTCTAACTGACTTGGAATCCAACTCTGCTAATCCCAAATTCAAGTTACCTCTGTGCTTTGAGACCATTTCCTCTGAGAAACAGAGGTTTAACATATGATGACAGCCAATGTTCTTAAACACAGATCACTTATGTGATAAGTTGATGGACGCAGAGGAGCAGGGTAACAGACCCCTGGACTCCCAACACAAGCCTGTAGACGCGCGGCAGATGGGCAGGATGGGAGAGCTGGAAACTGATTCACACACGTCCCAAATCCTGCGCTTGCTAGTAAATAAAATCCCAAGTACTCCCTGCTCAAATGCTTTTGTCAAGAGGATATTTAGTTTGATGTTTTCACACTAGATGGGTGCCAGGAATTGGTGGAATGTGGGTTTGATAAGAGGAGAGCTGGAAGTCAAAGTGAATTTCACATCAGACACTGTTTATTTTTATCTCTACGTAAAAGAGAGAGAAGAATGTCCTGAAGGCCTCAGACAGCTCTGAAAAGTATTATTGGAAAAGGAAATAGAAAGAGTAAAAAATCCTATTTTATCATGGGAAAGAAAGAAACGTGTCATTGTAGTTTTTTTGAAAATTAAATACAGTCATACCTTTTTAAATAGCTCCGTTGTATTTATCTTCTTTTAAAAAGTTTTACTTGCAAGTACCTTACTTGAACCCACAAAATGTAAACATCCAAAATGAGTTAAAAAATGGAGTTAAAATAAATTGCTGTATCAGAGGACGGAAAGAAACAAAATTATGATTTTCTTAGACAATTTCTTTAATTAGCCCTATGATTAATTTCTACTAATTGCTACTATTGACTATCTTATAGTTATTTTCTTCTAATAATTTATAATTTAACATTTATGTAGCAGAAAAATAAAAAAGCAAATAATTAAAAAAACCCATTTGCATATCTTTAAGTTAAAGTAATAACGTGTATGAGTATTTATTATGGGCTATCAATCCCTCTCCTCAGGATAGAATTATAGTTTCCCAGCATATGTCTTTCTAAAAACATCTCTTTTTCACAAAACAAAACTTTGCAGCGTCCCAGGCCCGTCACGCTGTGCCCCGGGTTTGGGCGAGCCGTTCCGTGTGAAAATCTTGCCTTGACAGGATCTCGTACTTCACCTTGGAATGTGGCACCTGCGTGCCTCAGCCTCCATTTTCTGAATTTAACAAGCACTTTTTGATTTATTCTTTTAATTTCTAGTGAGCTTTCTCTCACTATGAAAACCAGTTCAGTGAAGCTTTATGAATTTTCTGTTTTGTATTATCAGGAACAGACACACTTGACCCTCACCTGAAAGCTCAGACCCTCAGGATTTTGGACCTCCTGTTCATCAGAGAAACGCTCAGGTTTGTGCTTCAGCTAATGAAAAAGAAGCCAGCTCTGGCGTATGCTTATTTGCCGCAGGAGACTTAGAGGAGACTTCAGTTATTCACTGTGACTGGCGGTTGAATATCTGCCTATTTCTTTGTAACGCAGAACTTGCTTACAGTTTTTAAATATTTAATGTTTAGAGGAAAAACACATTTGATTCATTGATAGAGGCTTTTGGGTTGTACACTATTTGTAGACTGCTTTCCCTTGGGATATCTTGCCTCTCAGGTGTGAGGTGCTCTTCCACAAGGGACCAGTCAACAATTACTGGGAGAGGAAGACAGGCTGCATACTGCTTTTTCAAATTTACTCATTTTCATTGATACTACATTCACATGGTTCAGAATCTAAAGAGTATAAAGAAGTATATAGTGAACATTCTTCATTGCAGCAATGGCTACCCACGCTCCTCCCCAATTCCTTTCCTTGGAGACAACCAATGTTATCAGTTTCTTGTAAACCTTCCAGAGAAAGTTTCTGTGTTTGCAAACAAATACAGGGTAGGGTAAAAGTAAGTTTACAGTGGTGAGTATGCAAAACACAGAGTTTATTCTTGTATTATTATTATTGAATTATTTTTCACATGAACAACTGTAAACCTACTTTTGCCCCACCCTCTATATTCTCCCCACTTTTTTCCTCCTTTCACAAAATGGTAGCTTTTATATTCCCTGTCCTTAAACATGGCTTTTTTTCTTCTTTAAAATACATCTTGAATATCTCCCCTATCAGGACTTAAAGAATTTTCTCATTTTAATGGCTTCAAAGTAGTCTTAGCTAACCTGATTTTGTTGCATACCGAAGGTACTCAGAGACCCGCAGGCAGGGGACAAAGTCTGCCCTGTTCCACTTGGGGACGCCGGCAGCACTGCCTCAGCCATCTGCCTTGGCAGTGCCAGGCTGGTCCCCGGCCCAGAGACTAGCACAGGTAAGATGGTGACAGAGAAAGCAGAACCTCCAAACTCATAATCCCCAAGTCCTGAAGGGTGACCAAAACGTTCTTCTGTTTTTTCGGTTTTTTCCTGGAAGCAATAATGCCCTGCCAAAAGTGAGAGTTATCTCAATTTGAATGAAACTTCTTAGTTCTGTTTAATGCATTGGTCAAGTTCGGGTTCTGCCATCCCATTCTCACTGTCTTCATGGGCCGTGCTTGAAGCTGCCTCTTCTGCAGAGAGGCTAAGGAGGCCACGAAAGGGAAGGCACTTTGGAAGGCACAATGCTTGGGAACTTCCACAAAGATTTCGCTTCAGCCGATGGTGAAGATTTTATACAGACATCATGCCACTAGGGAAGGCTCCCTCTGATCAGGCCGCTTTCCTTTTCGAAACATCCCGGTGTTTCTCCAGTGCTTACAGAATTAAGCCCAAAGTCCCTGGGCCACCATTCAAGGTCCCTTAAAACAAAATCTGACATCCTTGGCAGTCACCACAGTCTGCGAGAGATGCACGCACAGCTGCGAAGTGGTGGTGGGCTTCACATCTGGGGGTGACACTTTGACCAGTGGGGCACCAGGACCCCCTCTCCAACTCCACAAAGTAACTACCAACCTAGGGTGTATTTTGTCCCACAGATCCAGCAACGAGTTATGCTGATCAGTGGCCAGCTTAGAAACATCCGTGGGCTGGCGCTCCTTCCTTCTCAGGCCCCCTCCTCGTGTCCCTCGCTTCTGCTCCCTAATAAAGTAATACATGGTGCACGAGGACTTTTCTGCCTCTGGCTCTGCTTTCTGGAGAAACCAGGTAAGACGCCTTCATTTCCACCTATCAAAAAAACCCCAAACGAACCCTCATCACTAATTCAATCACCTTTATAACATCGTTTGTTCTAGAACATAGAAGATTACTGGGTAAGAGAAAGGCTCAGAATCTTCACTGGCTTTGAGTCCTGGCTCCACCACTCGCTAGCTGTGTAACCTTGAGGAAGCTGCTGCGGTGGACTCTGTGGAGCAACTAGTTTAACGTCCTCGCCTCCTTCTAGCTGGGTCTCGGAAGGCTAATATCTGCATCCTCTCAGCCATGTCGCGGCTAGCATTCCGGATGTGGTTGTGTGAGATCTGAAAGGCAGGATGGAATCAAAGGCCGTCTTCTGCCCCCTCCTTGGCTCTTCCGGCTGGTGATCGAGGCTGCAACAGTGTTCCCAGGACCATACTCCGTTGTCCTGAGAGGCTGTTGCAGTGACAGCATGGCTGGGATGCTTGCTCTCCGTATCCCTGGTCAGAGTAAAATGAACAAGGAGCTATTTTCAACTGGTGAAAGACTGTCGCTTAAATAACCTGTGAATGTGAAGGTAGAACTTTCAGGATAGCAGCTTTCAAGAAAAAAAAAAAAAAAGCTGACTTGGCCTTAAGAGGCAAGTAACTGCAAAAACAAATATGAGAACAACTTATCTCTTTTTGAAATAATGCTTTTCCTTACTGGAGGACTTGCTGAGAACCTATTCTTAACTCTACCATCTGTCACTATGTGGCTGTGGGTAAAGCACTTGAACCCAGTCAGCCTCTGCTCCGCATCCGTAACGTGCGATCCCAACACACGGGGTGAGGTCCTGGGTGTGCAGGCATCTGTCGGCTGTCTGCCTGTGTCTTTGGCTATGTGTTTGCCCATCTCTGTGTTGTCAGTAGATCTGTGTGTACTTATATGTGTGTCTGAACACCTTTTGTGCCTGTAGATAACATTCGTGTGTCTGTGTTCATTAGTATGTTTTGTGCACTTGTGCTAATGGATATCTGTTTATCTAAGTTGTGGAGGCGTGCGTTATCTACCTAGTGATGGGTGGGTGCTTGACCATATACTACCTGAATGCAGGTATGTGCATGGCTGTCTCTATACTTCAATGATTTCTGAAGAGTGCGCTCTGATTTATGAGCTCAGCCTTCCTATACACGTGCACAGAGCACCCTCTAGTGCTCAACAGGAGGAAGTGCTGTGCGCAAGGCAGCATGGCAGGGCCTGAATTGCCTTCAGTAAAGTTGCCTTGTTGGTTGGGTTTGGTCCCATGTCTACGTGGCCTAGCTTCCAGGACTGTCTTTGAGAAGCAGAGGAGGATCTTGCCTTCTGGAGTTGGGAACCCATGTAACAGTGAGCTCTGCACAGGCCCGAACCGACAGGAAGTTGCTTAAGGTGTGAGATGAAAACCTGCATCCACTGGTAATGGGAACGGGATCATAGGATCATAGGCGCGGCGCGACAGAGGGTGAGGACTCATTCCTTTGCATTCGTACTTGGTGAGTCAGTAGGTGAAGAGGAAGGTCGCTGGCACATAAGCAGATTGCAGTGGTTAGGAAGCTTCTGCCTGTCCTCTGCATTTGAGGGTCACTGCACCTGGGAGCTGATCCCAGAATACACTACCATCCCATACAGCTCTGTGTGGAGAGCGTAGGTGCTGTTTATGGAGTGTTTCCTCTGTGCCAGACACTGCTCTAAACCCTTTACTCACTATCTCACTGGGTTCTTTAAACAACTCTTTGAGGCGGGTACTATTACTATTCCCATTTTAAAGATGAGAAAACTGAGGCGTAATAATGCTAAATAACTTCCCCAGGGTCACATAGTTGAGCAGCTGCAAAGTCAGATTTTGAATCCACACTGTCCAAGTTCAAAACACTACTCATAATCCCTACAGGGCATTCCGTGGTCCAACCGCCCATTGTACAGATGGCAGCAAAAACAAGAGGCGGGGTACTTGCTAACAATTAGACCTAAGATAAATAGAAGACAGATATCGATGCCTAAGAAAATACGTTAAAATTTCAGCAAGCGTGCCAGGTCCATTCAATGGGGAAAGATCAGTCTCTTCAACAACTGATGCTGGGACAACGGCAAAATGATTTCTAACCGAGGAGTCCCTGTCCCGGCAAACTACTTATCAAGAGTCAGGGTGGAAGACAAACACTTGCAGACAGGCAAGCTCTCAAAAACTTTACTTCCTGTGGCCTCTTTCTCAGGAAACCACTGGAGGCTATGTTCCCATCAAAAATGTGTGGGAAAAATGAAGAAAAAGGACAACGCATCACCCAGGAAATGGGGTTTCACTACCGGAGAGTAGCAAACAAAAGCTTCTAGAAGACAGCTGTACAGGAAGTCTGAAAATAACCAATCCATGACATACAAAGAACGAAAATTTTAGGAGGAAGTCCCTCAAGGGTATAAAAATGTAAATAATAATTTGACAGTTCGGACCATGTACTAAGGACGCCTGAGAGAAGCTATTTATGGGAAATGGAGTAAATAAAACAAGTGAGAAAATATTTCTCGGCCGCACTGGCCAGGTAGCTCAGTTGGCCAGATTGCTGTCCCGACACACAACAGTTGCAGGTTCACTCCCTGGTCAGGGCCCATACAAGACTGAATGGAAGAGCAAGGTGTGAGTAAGTGGAACAAAAAATCGATGGTTCTCTCTCTCTCTCTCTCTCTAAGAAAAAAGAAAAATTTTACTCCAAGGAAAGCACAAAGTAAACATTATTGTAGTATACCAGTTCTCACAGCAGTAAATATATTTAATAAAAACTATGCTAGAGCTGTACAGGAAGATGCAGGAAGCAAACTCCATCTTCCATTGTAAGTGGTCCGTATGTAATGTGCAAAATTAATCACGGAATATTGGTAAAAATTATTTTTAAAAGGAGTTAAATAATACAAGCAGTAGAGTTAAAGATTGTTAAGATTTTAAAATAGTTGCTTTTTCAAAAGCAGGAATTGGGATAATAGAAGGTAGAGGACAAATCTTCGTTTTTTGGCTAGATGACTTTTGGTACATTGTGCCTGCCTTATTCTGGTAAAAAAAAAATCATTAAAAAATTAACCAAGAAAAACATCACAAATGTCAGTGGATTATTTGTAAATACTCAAGTAATCCTGATACAGAATGTAAATTAAAAACAGACTCGTGACATTTCCATTTCCAGCAGTTTAACAAGAATGGATATACCAAAATACAGTCCCAGGTCAGAACACAAGAATACCAGATGAATGAGAGTGAACATACTTTTAACTGTGTTGCTGAGCTTAGAGGAAAGGAAGGGAAGTCGTCCTTAATGAATAAATAAACAGACCCATAACAACAACAACAACAAAATCATCACCCTTCAAAGCAAAACGAAAGGGAGAGGGACTCTGTGGCAGCCAGTACAGTGGCCCAGGGGGACCAGATCTAGTCCCTCCCTCAGAGACCCGGAGCCTTGCTGGCTAAAAGCTCCAGGGGCATAGACTTCCAGCCTGACACAGCGGATGAGCTGAACCTGAGATTCACAGCCCCCCGTTAAACCAGGTCTTTAGTTAAAAAGACGAATGTACAAAAATCTGCATGCTGGTAAAGTGAACAAGCAAGAAAGAAAATCAGGCTGTCTCTGCTGTTACTGGATTAAAAAAAAATCATATTAATACCAATAGTCTGTAGTGTCCTGCCCAACAGTGTTACTCTCATGTGGTCCTAGGATTTGAATTTCAGCATCGTTCCAGGCTAAGAAAGCCCCATGCAAGAGAGTACAGTAAGTTGGAGTGTTTTCAGGTTGGTAGGTGCCCCCTAGCACTTGGCAGAGAGCCAGGCAAAGCATTTCAATTCAGGGAATTTGGGATTCCTAAATTTAAAGTTCAACCAAATTTGAATTCATAAAAAATACAGCAAATCTTAGGATGTGTGAGGCAACAAGCCAACATGAGCGAGAGTCAAACTGTGTAGATTGAGACATGCGCAAAGACTATGGATATTGAAATTACAAGAATGTATGCAAAGCATGTGTGCTAAAATTTTTCAAGTTAAATTAAACAAATACAAGAGCTCTTGGCTGAAAACAGACAAATCCAAGTTGAAGTAGAAGAACAAGGTGTGGCGACTTGGTATAAATTTGAGGTCTATGAAACAGTGTGTTACTGGACTACAGGTAGACACATGCTAACAGGACAGGATAACAGACCCATACATTATATGGAACCGCGATACTCCAGCATAGCTGGATTGTATACTATTGGATAATTCAAAATGCCCCTCAGGTATTGTTTATCTCTAAGGAGACAATTAGCTATCTTACACCAAAAATAAATATAATTTTCAAGTGGAGTAAAAGTAAATATGAAAAACAAGACTTTAAAAATTAAAAAATTAAACGACAGACTATGTCCTCAGGATATGGAGGAATTTAAAAAAACAATAAAAAAATGTATAAACCCATAAAGAAAAGATTGATAAACATTAAAACAAAATAAAAACTTTGTTTATCAAAAGGCATCGTCAAAAGTATGAAAAAGCCATGAAATGAGAAATACCCGATTTGGTGTTCATTCCTGGGGCGGGGCAAGGTTGATGAGGAATACCCGGGTTTTTTTTCCATACTGGGTTAGTTACGTCTTATTTCTTAAACTAAGTAGGGCACATAGGTGTTTTATTTACACATTACTTGTATATATTAAATATTGAGTTATAAATAAACATCTATATCTCAAAAATACATGCACAAATAAGGTAAACTTTTGTCTTTTCAATTGCTCTTTAAATAAATGGGTTTTCTCAGGCTCTGCTCCTATATGGCTCACACTCCCCCTCTGGTGGTAAGTCACTGAAACTGCAGTTTATTTCCTTTGTGATGTTTTTATTTCGGGGATGAACCAAACTATTGCAGACTTCCACCTCCACCATGTGCTCCTTGTAGTGTAAACTTCCCACGCAAAGACCTGCTATTCTCAAAGTAAAATGATACATATATCACAAAAAATATTTAAGAAGTTTTACTGAACAATTAAAGTGGCTTTGCTTGGTTAGTGTAATAAGTGGGAATGTGGGATGGAGGAAGTTGCAATACAGTTTAGGTTTATTTTGGACAATGAGAATTTAAGAGGAGAGTAATTTGGGGAAATATTTGAAAGTGCACATAAAACATTGTACACATACATGCTTATTGGCATTAGAATTATCCTGACATTAATCAATTTATTTTGCTTGAGTTCTTAACCTAATTTTTTCTAATGACTTTTAAGCTTGTTCTGTCTTTTTTCCCTCCATTATAATAGACAACAAATGCCCATGACTCTTTGTGTATTCTTCTTTCACATGCTGATATCGTTTATAAATTTTTCTAATCCTTGCATCTGTGAGAGTAGTTATTAAGTATATTAATCATAGGGTTACTTCCAGGGCTTTTCTCTCATTCGTTCATTGCACTTAACTCTTAGTTAACTTTTTTTATCAAGTTAGATACTCAGCCATTTGTTACAGTGAGACCCTCATTTCTCTTAATTTTCCAAACAAAGTATCACAATATAGCACTTGTTGCATTTTAAAACTTAAACTCTACTATCCTGCATACAATTTGGAGTGTTAAATATTATACATACATTCTAAGGACAGTTAATCCCAGAAGAAATTGATCTGTCCCAGATGTCTGGTTGCTGCTTGCCAGTAATCTTGCTGTCAGTCCAAGTAAGCCTTTTATCAGCTCAGAATCTGTTCACAATTTTTTCATTCCAAAGCCCTTGTGAGGAAAACACTGGGCTGATAATAAAACATTAAAAAAAATTGTGGTAGCTTTTATCTCTTTGTGAAAACAGGTGATATTATATATACATTTTCAGAAAATATATACTTGGAATTTTGACATTTGAAATGTGATAAGAAAGTCTTTTGCAAAAAAAAAAATCAAGCTTGAGTAAATAGGAAGAAATTGAGAAAAACATAACATGTTAGCAGGAGTAAGAGGGTAGTGAAAATAAGATTGAAGTCAGGGAAAGGGTTGTGGCAAAGAGAGGTTTCCAATATCTACATTATGTAGTATTTAAACAGTTGCTCTCCAAATATTCTGGGTGCTTTTACTTTGAGTACTCTTTACTTTTTAATCATTTTAAAAATATTGTTTAAGAAAAGAAAGGAATAAAAACAATATTCCAAGGTCCAGGCATCTTCCCTATCAATGTTGGAGGGACAGGTGAGGGTGGAGTTCTGTGGGGACCATCAGATCCAGAAAGAAATGGGGGTGGTGTTACAGGAGGTCACTGAGAGGATGTGACCTCGGGTTGACCCATTAGCAGGACTCCTGCAATCAATCGGTGGCTCCTCCTGCCACCCCTGTCCTTGGAATGTGCTTTCCATTGGCCTTCCCTGTGCTTGACCCTGCCCAGAGGGTAAGGTGTTGCTGAGGATATCTGATCGCTGTATGTAAATGAAGCCAGTTAAGGCTTCTGTATAAATTGTTAAGATTCCAGTGGGCGGATACAGAGATCTACTTATCTTGCTGCTGCCCCAGACAAGTCTTGTAAGTAAGTTCCCTTGCTTTTGACCTCTATGTAGGGAAGGGTGGCCTGTGTGGTAGAAGCGTGTGGGCACTGTGCATGAAGATGTTCCCAAAATGCCAGCTGATTGAATGTACCCGTTTGAGATACTACACGTATTACATTGTGGCAAAGAAGAGAAACAAATGTCTGACGAGGAGCTGACCTCTTAATAGCAAGAAAAAGAAAATGTGACTTCCCCTCTCCCAAATAGTCTCTCTAATTTTGGCTGAGCTGACTTCTCATGTTCAGGTCTCAGCTTAAATATTTCTCTCTCCCAGAAGGCTCGTCAATTCTTCCTACCTCCCAATTTAAATCAGGTCCGCAGGCTGTCCATCGTCCAAGGGCTTATTTATTTTTATAGTGCTGCTGACAGTTTGAACATGTATGTTTATTTGTTTCTCCTAGATTGTAAGCTTCACGAAAGAAGAGCCCATGTCCGTTTTATTTACCACTGCATTCTTCGCCTAGCACCGTGCCTGGCACATCGCAATGCTGGGTAGAGTGTTGAAGAAATAAAGAGCAGCTGCGTCTGTGCGACTGCTGTACAGTGCATGGGCGTAGTTACATATTTCACCACCTTAAGCGCCTCTTTGGAAATGCTCATCGGAGTCTATTTTGCAATTATACCATTATGCTTTCTAAGAGAGAAACATGCTGCCTGTCTTCGGCCGTGATGTATGCCTCATGGTGGGTGTATATCAAAGGCTTTCCTAAGAATCTATAATATGACATTGGGACAGCAGGCATTGTGCTGAGAGTGTTATCAACACAGTAATACCTGCAATAGATATTGGCTGACAGGCTCATGTTTTTAAACAGTCCCTTTCATCTTATTGTTTCCCTGCTCAAGAATGTACAATGGCTTTCTCTTGGGCAATTATATTAAATCATAAGATTGCGAAGTGGGAGACTGGGTAACCTTTCCAGCGAATTCACTTTTTTCTTTTGATAAGTGAGGGGTTTGAGAGCCATAGAGGTCCAGGGTTTATCTAAAGCTGGAGCTGGAGAGTGGAGGAGCCCAGGAGCCTCTTCTCGGCTTGCTCTCTCCGGCTGTCCAAACTCTGGCTCTGCCGCCGAATCCTGTTTTTCAACATGCCCCCTGCGCGCTGGTCAGTCTGGTTTCTTGACTGAAATAGTTACTCCCACGTGCATGTTACTGATCATGGTTAGGTCTTTTTTTTTTTTTTTAATCCTCACCTGAGAATATTTTCTCATTGTTTTTTTAGAGAGAGAGGAAGGGAGAAAGGAGAGAGAAGCATTGATTGGTTGTCTCCCACACACCCCCACACCAGGGATTGTTTGCCTCTGGACCGAGGATCGAGCCACAACCTGGGCATGTGCCCTGACACAGAATTGAAGCCGCGACCTTTGAGTTACAGGTGGATGCTCCAACGAACCGAGTCACACCAGCCAGGTCCACAGTTAGGTCTTCGTTGTACCCGCGGTAACCTCCTGTTTGAGCGTCCTTTCCGATCTTTCCTTGCAGTTACTATAAATTTCTGGAAGCAGAGCTCTGGCCATGTCATTTCCTTACTGGAAAAAAGTGGACATTGTCTAATGTCCACACTCCTTAGCGAGATACAGTTGTCTTACATGATCCCATCTTACCACTTTCCTCTTTTTACTTTTTCTTATTCCCATTTAAACACCTTTTGCTCTAGCCAAACAAAAATGATTCTCTGTCATGTGTGCCCCTAGCCACATTGCTCTAAAGTGTGGCTTCCCTTTCTCATCGACCCCCTAGGTCAGGAACCCTCAGCTAGCGCGGCTCCATCTACCCTTCCATGGCTTTTTCAGGTTCAAATCCTACTCCTCCCCAAGAATCAGCTCATTTAGGGGTCTGGGGGGAGTCGCTCCTTTAACAGATTTGCTTTTGGGTGGACTGGTCTGTTTCCTCTTATTTTCCCCCAACCCTGAATTTGCCCTTTGTATATCCGGATATACTTTCTCTAATCTGAATTCTCATTGCATTTTCTCTGTTGTCTTATGTTCCCTACGAGGATGTAAACTTACTTAAGGATCAGTTTTTAATTCATATTTCTATCCCTTCTGTTGAGTATCCTCTGGCACCTTGTACGTAGCTGATATGCGATAAATACTTGTTGAATAGAGCTGTTGAATGAGTAATCGCTGCTTGAATATCGGGTCACTTGCCTTGGGCATGTGCTCAAATACACCGCGAGATACCATGGTTTGCCGTGTAGAATGCACACCCATGGTTTTGGGCCAAACTTTCAGGAAAAAAAAAAATCTTTCATTTTAATTTTTAAATTCAATTATTTATTTATTTATATTTAGAAACAGAACTGATTATCGTATTTCAGGCTACCATCAGGCCTCTGTCCGACGGTGTTCTGCCTACACTCACCTCAAACGTTTCATTTCTATGAAACGTTCTACAGAAACGTTCTACAGTAGAGTCCGGCGGTCTCTACTGTTCTTTTTTTTTTTACAGTCCTTGATGGCTACTAGGCCATTGTTTTCCCGAGGAATTTCAGAGGTAGGGAAGACAGTAGTGACGTCGGGCAAGTTTCTAACCCTCCCTAGTTCTGGAGAAGAAAGCCGTGGACGTGAACGCAGACCCCCTGACCGCTGAGCTCGGCGACTTTCGTCTCCAGTTACCTGCCTTGGCGCCGCCCTGGAGTTTCTGTGGGAGGCATGAAGTTCTCCGCGGCCCTTTGCTTTCCTATTAGGATGGAGTCAAAAACCTAGGATATTTGTATGAGCCCCTCGAACCTTAGTTTTCTCATTTGAAAAATCAAATTATTTCTAAAAACTCATGTTCAAACACTTGAGCCATTAATTTATAAGCTCAAGTCGGGGACAAGTTATGGGACAGGATAGTAAATAGTTAAGAGCCTCAGGCTTCGAGTCTGTGCTTGGATTTGAAACCTGGTTTGACCAATTACTGGCCTCTCACTTTCCATTAGCTACTGTTACAAATGGGTCTTTCAGAAGCAGATGCTGAGAAGGTAGGTGTGTGGGATAGTTAGGGATCCACGCCTGTGAAAGGAAGGGGAAGCAAGCAAGATGGGGAAGAGGGAGAAACTAAACTGTGAAGCAGGCCCAACAAGGCTCGATCAGTACCATGGCAACTCTGGAGTGTACGTGCCTGTCAGAGGTGTCCCATGGTGGCATCAGGCCTTTCATCCTTTTGTGATTTATTACTTGATATGGGCCCCCCTGGGAGGATGTGTCCTTGGCTAAGTTGGTTCTCTGCAGCTGAAAACAACCCTGAAGTTGCTGACAGCTGGAGGAAAAAACCCTTCCTTGAAGAACGATCTTAGTGGCGCATTCATTTAAAAAAAAAAAATCCTCACCCAAGGATATGTTCCTATTGATTTTTAGAGAGGTAGGAAGAAAAAGAGAGAGAGACAGGGAGAGGAAGAGAGACAGGGACAGAGAGGGGGAGAGAGAGAAACATCCATGTGAGAGAGAATCATCAAACAATTGCCTCCCAAATGCTCCCAGACCGGGGACTGAACCTGCAACCTAGGAACGTGTCCCGACCGGGAATCAAACCCATAACCTTTTGGCGTAAGGCTGACGCTGCAACCAACTGAGCCACGGGCCAGGGCAGTGGTGCATTTTTACCATCGCTACCAGACCCTTTCATCCCTCATTTACCGAGTGGTGATAATAATAGAATTTACTTCCCAGGGCGTTGTGAAGCTAAATGGATTATTATACATAAAGTTCTTACAACAGGGGTGGGGGACCCAGAGCATCCTCTTGATATGTGTTACTGATGATGGTGATGACAATGGTCACAACGCTGTAGAATGTTTGAGCTGTCGAGGTGGAGTTCGTCTAATTAAGTAGCTTTAAAATTTCGGCACATACATAATCTCTTGGAGGACTTGTTAAAAGAGAGATTGGGAGGCTGCGCCCCCAGAGTTCCTGATTCAGTAGGTCTTGGGTGGAGCTCGAGAATTTGTATTTCTAGTATGGTTCCTAAGTGATGCTGATGCTGCTGGTTTTGGTATCACACTTGGAGAACCACTGGACTAAATGTTGTCTTTTTCAAATGAGAGCCACACAGGGAGTGACTGGCCAAAGTCCTGTAGCTGGGTTGCAGCAGAAAGGGATTTCTATCTAGAATCAATATCCCAGTCGGCTGCTCTTTCTACTGTTACAGCATCTGCAGTTATCATTTCGGCATTGAACCGACTTTCTCTTCAGAGCTGATACCATCCACCAAGGATTAAAATGTTTTGTTTGTATTAAGATCTTTCAAATGTGACTAACAATACGTAACTGAATCAGTATATTTGTTTCATAAATTCCTTCAGGTAATTACTTTTATGGACTAATTCCTGGTGGTACATTTCTCTTTTCCCGCGCTCCTGGGACTATCGGAAATAGACAACAAACTTTTTCTTTCTCTCTTTTTTTTTTTGCTATAAAGTTTAATTAAGAACTTTAAATAGGAGAAAATACTATATAGCACACATCAAACTTTAACGTAGTTTGCAGATGGAAGTCACGAGAATTTCCAGATCACGCGAGACTATGGGGTTCATTTCCCTTACCTGCTGTTCCTTTCCCTGGGACATTGGGACCTGCTGTTTTCTGCATTTATCCTCCCACCTTTCTCAGTCCTCCCAGCAGATGGGACTTCCGGCTCACCTCACCCCCCCCACACACCCCCAGCCAACACCC